>CM032668.1:36538016-36834943 GCA_019095985.1 Streblospio benedicti | reverse complement strand
AAACCTAAAGGCCAGCCGCAACTGCAAAGTTCCTATTGCTGCGATTTCAATGGTGTATGGAGAAAATAAGTACAGGATGTTTATCAGAAGGGGAAGTATATACGGAAAATTCAAAGATACTGTGTGCAATCTGACCTTTCATATTGTGCGACGATTCGTGTCTGGTTGATTATGCTAGTATCACGTTTGACAGGTTTGATCGTCAAGAAAATCTCATTACATTTGATTTACTCTGTTCATAATGTTTTTCATCTTTCATATATAGGTAAATGCAGTTTATATCATTATCATTGTAATGGTATAATTTGATACACATTTGTAATATTGACAGTGGTCCTCAGTGGTCCAGTGGTTAGAGCGTACAACCTCAAAACGTAATTTGCCTGCGTTGTGAGTTCGCGGCCTGGCCTTGGCAGAGTTAGTGTCACCAAAACCGTTACATTGTACATCTGCCACTGGATTGTCAATCTCCACACAGCGTGTTGCCACAATACAGTATCACTACTAGACGGTGGCAACACCAAGCAGGGCGCTGCTCAGTAGCTGCCTCAAACATAACTACTTGTCATGTTTACAATGAATTCTGTAAAAAGCGAATAAAATAAACTTTAACTTGTCTATGGTGCTTACATTCAATTGTACAAGAAAGATTAATATAAGGCAAAAATTATAAATTTTCAGCGTTTCAATGTTGATTACGCTATGAATTATAAAGAACATGATGTTTTGAAATGAGCCTTTTATCATCAATAGTTTTTCTATTCAATATGATGCATTTGGTGAACACCATCCCATGTATTATGAAGTTATGTGGGATGAATAATCAATTTTACCATTTTTTATGTTTATTATGCTACAAACAATAAACAACAACATACGTTCAAATTGAACCTTTTATCACTAATAGTTTTCCCATTATGATACACTTACAGTATGTCTACTGGCACCCCCTGGAACCTAGTCTAAAGCTGGCCTTCACTCTGCGCCACTTAGCCTTGGGCACAAGGTACAAGGATGAGGTCAAGGATATGTCATACAGCTGGTGGGTTCCCCACAACACCATCTGGTGGGTCGTCTGAGAGGTATGCACTGCCATCCTGGCTGAATACACAAACGCGATGCTGAGTCTACATGACACGGAGCAAGACTGAAGATCCATAGCTGACAACTAGTACGAGAGGTGGAATCGATGGCAAGCACGTGGCAATCAAGCATCGCCTGAACAGTGGCTCACAGTACCACAACTACAAAGGGTTTTTATCTATTATACTCTTTGCCATGGTGAGGTCAGACTACAAATTCATGTACATCGATTTGACAGCAAAGGGATCTATAATCAGATGCCCAAATCTACAACAACAGTGATCTTCGTGCTGGTCTACACAACAACGACATCAGGACCTGGCTAAGAAACACTCCCAAATGACGAAGGTGGTGAAGATGTTCATTCTCCATAGTTGGTGATTATGGATTTGCCCTGAGAACGTACCTTGTGAAGCCATACAGTAGCAGAAACCTCACCAAAGATGAGCGGATCTTCAGCTACCGTTAGTCCAGGGCAAGGAGGGTGGTTGAGAATGCATTCGGAGTACTTGCCAACAGATTTCATGTGCTGCTGACAACAATGGATCAGGACCCAGAAACTGTTCCCCTCATCATTAACACCTGCTGTCTCCTTCACAACCTGATGAAAACAAAACTGCTGGACTGCTAGGAACATCCATGGTGAATGGAGACAGGACAAGAACCTTAAGCATACCCTCGTTCACATCGCACAAAGACCAAACAGAGCTTCAAGGGAAGGCGAGGCCCAGAGGAACCTCATCAAGCACTGGTGCAACTCTCCTGTTGGTTCCGTTCCATGGCAGGAGCAAAAGGTCATGGATTGTGGAACTGTGTTGCGACTGTCATGGACTTTGCTGTTTTTCATGTTATCAATTGTGATATGAAATACTTGAATATTTTGTTTATTAGACGGTTGTACAAATGTACAAATGTATTGGACTAAAATTTGTTTTTGAAATAAATGTACTTTGATTAAAAAAAAAAATTTCTATTAGAATAAAACTTCATTTTAAAATTGAATGTACTTTGAATAAAAAAAACACATCCTTTTAAACTGGAAATTATTTATAAAGTAATGTTTGTTCAGTGTAACCTTGTTTCGGATGCTATATGTACATGTTCTCTATATGTTCTATATCATATAAATTGTATCAAATATCCTATATTAATGGCTTACAGCACTACCAGTAGGTCTCATTATTTATAGCGTATAGATTTATTTGTCAGCTGCACTCTTCACAAAATAAACTGTTAATCTTGCACTGTATATTTTACCTGTATTTCATTTCTTTTGGTGTTTTTAATTTGAAAAGGCACCTTTAGAAGTTCGAAAGCGTTTATATAAATAAAGTCAAAATTTAAGTTTTTAAAAACAGAATTTCATTTTATCAAGAGTACACCTGACAAATAAAACTATACTCTATAAATGATAAAAATTGTAACTGAATAAATTAACTGGATTTTAGATATGCAAAGTGCATAATCTTACGGTACATAATACTATATCACAAGTTACTCAATAGGTGGTTACTATAAGCTGTATGTGGTTGTGATGCTTCTTGCTTTGATATGCGTAAAGAGACAGAGAAAAAGAAAATGACAATTTCATAAACTTTTATTCTTTCTTTAATCTTACATCCCAAAAGTTTGAAAAGGTTTGAAATAGAACAATGCAATTTAGACTAGTTGTAGTTGTAGTAGACAAAACCAAAGTATCTGACCATTTTGAAATTATGATGTTTATTATAGATATATAGTTAAAATAGCAATATACTACATGTAATATGTACTAATTACCACACCCTAAGTTAAGATTCCTGTTAAAATGCTACCATTACACCAACAATTTCCCACCAGATTATACATATTGCAGATTATATGAGTAAATATACCCAATGCCATTCTCAAAATATACATTTAAATTATGTTATAACTACATGTACATGTATGTCCAAAGCACCTAGTTTACAACCAACACCATACACCATGCTACCAAGGAGACACATTTATGTTTATATTTATTTACAATGATTCACTAAAGTCATAAAAAGTTAAAAGCATATCTCACTGAAATAAACATTTAATCAACAAATAGATGAATGCAGAGGGCGGAGTTCAACTTAAATTCAATCACGTATGTATGCATTTAGATAGATAATAAATGTATCAACAGATGTCAAAATCACTGCTACCATTTAAATAACTACCCGGCTATGTTTAAATAAAGGTGCTCATGTAGTTGCTTGTAGCCTTGTACCTTGCCACTACTAAATATACAAATTTATGTTACATGTACATAAAAGTCATTAAAACTATATTAACGGATGTCACAATCACTGCCATGATTTAAATAACTACCTGGTTATGCTCAAACAAACAATCTTCATTTAGTTTTTTGTACCATGAAACTATAGAATATACAAATAAATAAGGTCCATTATGGTGCATATACATATAACTTATTTTACTGTGAATTATGTGGATTATGCGGACTGATGTTTAATAATGCACATTGTGTCTCAAATGACTGATGATTTTAGAATTTGTTAACATAATACATGTGGAGACATAAGTTTACCATTACAGTAGAACCTTTCTGTTAAGAATACCTTCATGGGGATTAGACTGTCCATAAGTGGTTTTAATAAAGGTGATGTCTTTATGGAGGTTCATATTAGTCTTAAATGAAAGCTCTACTGTACTTTTTACACCCACTCAGCGATACACATACTTTTTAAGACTTTCAAAACCCTACATATAAGCCATGACGCAGTGACCCGGGTTACGGCGTCAAATTTGCCACTATTTTTAATTAATTATATTTTTTTCTTGGAAGCTAGGGCAACATATCTCATACCATCGTCATATATCACAGCTATATACGCAGTATGTAGCCATGATACAACCATATCCATATTTGTGGAACTTACACTCAAAATCCAACCAATTAGAAGGCCCACTGCTGAAATGTTCAGCGGGGAATTTAAACGTCAAACGTACGATCTTACTTTGCGATCTTACTTACTGCAACGAGTATTGATTTTGTTTTTGACGTACGTCTCGCCCAGCGAAGATTACCCGCTGAAAAGGCGGTTGTTAACCCACGGGTTCATGGGGTTGAAATGAACATGGACTTGTAAAGGCAGTGTGAGTGATCAAACCGTGAAAACCGACGATGGTCTCATACTGAATTTGAATAAAATTCAGGCAAAAATACTTGATAATAGCATGTTTAATCTATTCGTTTTTTAATCTATTAGTTTTTTCAACGATTATTACCATTAATCCGGAACGCTACCTGTAACTTCTAGTATAATCTCTATAATCATGTTCGTTCATACTTAAATATACTCTCTTGTCACAGCCATGAACATAACCATTACAGAGTGTACATAATAAGAATGTACATTTTATGACATAAATCAATAATCAGTACATTCCCTAGAAGCTGACTTTGATGCTCCCTTGCTCCGGGGTTTGATGTTCACCGCGTTATGGCTCATATGAGGAAATGCTAGTTTCCAAATCAAATGTTAAATGCTTGTGAATTCCCTAATGAGGCATACATACTGCACCAATTCATTATAAACTCTTAATTCAAATCAAGTCTCCAAATCAAGTCTTTAATTGCTATTTAAGAATTCCCATGAAGCATAGATACATTTATTTTAAACCAAAATAAAGACCAATTGGTGACATATCAGGGTCACATTTAGCAAGCTGTATCATCTATTAATTTCACTGAGAGAAATCATCATCATCAAATATCTCATCTAACATTCGTTTTGTTCCAGCTTCTTACATTTTAAAACCAGAGAAAGTGTTGACGTATTTCGGCGCAATCTCAAGATTGTCCAACAGCACTACGGTATCAGAGGAAGCACCAGAAATATTCAGACAAACTTCATCCCCTTCCTTGCACGGCACGATTGCCTGCATCGTTTGACTCAAAAATATAACTTCAAATTCAAATTCAACCAGGAAGGCACTCGCTGTAGATGTTAAAATGGAAGTGCTATTCCCGCTAGAGAGGACCAGGTGGGCCGACAGAAATGGTGCAATCTCGCCGTCGGACAAAAAATACATGGAAAGTGTTACGGTGAACTGATAATCGCCTGTGACTGGACACACGTATTTGCTGTTGGCTTCATCCCAGCCACCTGCGCTGCCGGGAGGCTTCACGTCCACGAACTGGTGATGGAACTTCATGGTCGAATCCACCTCATATTCCTCTGTTTGGTTGGTGGCCACAGAGAAGTAGACCGGGGCTCGTGCTGGAAGGCGAAATGTATAATTTAGTTGTTATTTTGTTGTTTTTCTTTTTTTTTAAATTTAATGTAGTGACAATATCCAAGTATATTTTACAAGTGCAAAAAAGAAGAAGATATCAATAGACCTGGCCACTATTGGCCTATAGATTCACTATTCACATTGAAAACAATTTTACAATTATAAAATAAGATACAAATGAAAACAAATATGTATTTGTGTTTGAAAATAACAGGATACATGAAAATAGATTATCGAAGTATAATTATACAGAATACAATTTACTGTGTAATGTGTATAATGCACAATCATTGTACACCTAATTAACGGTCTCACTTTTGACAAAAGGGGCTAGTTCAATATACCAGTAACTTAAACTCACCAGATATTTCAGCAGCGTTTTCTGCAACACTATCATTTACTGCGGCAACTCCTGATCGTATGTTGGACACATCACCTGATGTAAATTGTGAGATGATTAGAAATCTTCATAGCTAATGGAACAAGCAATGTGTGCTATAGTACATCTATCTGAATGCTGAAGATTTAATATGTTGATTGGTACTTCACCTGCAAGTTGATTTATGAAGTTTCTAAGAGTAGCAAGCTCATCAGTGACGTTGGCAAGTTCATCAGTGACGATGGCAATGTCTTGGACTTGTGCTGTCAAATTGAGGATCACTTCAGCCTGCTGCTTTACAATCTAAAGAGTCAAACAATTCTGTACATTATGGATATATGCATTATAGATAACATATACATTATTGATGGTCTGCTTTGATGTGAAGATAACTCATTGTATTTGTTGCTGGATTGTCTAAATATACTTGTAAAGAAACGTCTACTAGAAAAGATTTAGGATTATGATTGGAACACAGAACTAAGGAGGCTAACATTTATTATGGTCCACGGGTGTTATAATAATCAATTATGGGATGAATATTTCAGGCCCCAGCCAAAATTAGTTTGACCATTTCAGAACTTCACCCACACACAACTACCTAACTACTACTAATCTACGTAAATTCACCATTCACTCACCCCATATTGTTAAGGCCCCACACCTCCCCATACAAGAAGAAAAAATCTAGGTACCCCTCACCCCTTCCAATTTTCCCATACCTGGCTCCTGATGAACAAGATAAATCATCAATTTCATTCATTTTACCTTTAATGTAATATATGGACTCTTAGTCAGATGCAAAATAAAATAAGCATAAGATAGAAAAAAATAACATATAAAACAGGTTACCTCGTTGAGATCGCAAACATTCTCTTCACAACCTGCAATTTAAAAAAAGACATATTCAATCAATCATTTAGCAAGCCCAAAAAAGGTTTGTTACATTACTGTCATTTATAAACGTAAATGTACAAACGTGGTGTGGGTCACAAACCATATTCAAACAAAAATTATTCATTCAGAAATATTATATACTACTGATAATCAAAAGGACCAAAAAAAGTGGTGCACGTTTTGAGCATTGTTATTTCAGGACGTGAAGTGGTCTGTGTAGAAAGTGTAGACGCTTCAAGGTAATAGGCTCTGCCTGGACTGGAGCTCATGGACAATACCACTGGTAATATAATCCCTAAGCACTTAAGCCAGACACAAAAACGCCTTAGATCCGTGTCACACAGGATTGCCCCCCCCCCCCCCCCCCCAACTGATTGACAACTGAATCGACATCAGACTAAAAATTTGATTTTCTCGCTTGCTGTTGCAAATCTGTCAACGATTTTGACCTTTGTGCACTGGTAGGAACTTAATGTAAACTTAATATGAAATTATTGGCATCGTATCGGCAGAGTACAAAGCAGAATCGTAGCTCATAGGCGACCGAGTGGCCTTTCATTGACCTCTTATTGGTGGCTTACTGTATAAAAGACGGGTGATTACGTTTGGCAATACGCCACCAATACAATATCGTATAGATATGATCTCATTCTGTTGCCAATGCGCGCCACAGTCGACGCAATGTTAGCCGACCCTCTGCTGTATGGCAGCTGATCAGCTGCCGTAGTGAGCGTATTTTCATCTTGCTGGAACATTTTGCAGTTTTTTTTTTCATACGATGACAGTACGCCACCCCCGAATTTCGCCTGTGTGACCTAGGCATAACAATGCAACTAGATCATAATATCATATAAGCGTACTTTCAGTGAATGATCAAGGAAAAATATTGAAATAATTTTCCATCACAGATATAAACGTAACCAAAAATAAACAAAAGCTTGTAAATCAAGTGATCCATCAAAAGCCGGATTTAAACAAATTAAATAGAGTTCTTACCTTGCATAGCTGAAAGGCCATTTGCATTGACTACGCCAGCTGTAACAAGAGGGAATGCATTATCAGATGTGTTTGTGACGGGCAAGCACCACAAATTATAATGAATGCACCTCTAGTAGTAATTGCTGACTTGAGTCGTAAGACTCACAAAAATAATAAATAAAAAAATAAAAACAAAAATACGTTTCTATCTCTAAATCTCTCTCTATCTCTAGTGCATTTAATAACCACAAAAGTGCATCAATAGCATTCTCGTTATCATAAACTAGTGCATTCAATAGTCTCTCAGCGCATCAATAATACTCACTATTTATCTTATACAATGTATATCAAACTATCCTCATTTTCTACAGTGCAACCCAAAACTACAATCGTGCATCAACAGTATTCTCTTTATAAATCATAAACTAGTGCATTCCAATAATCTCTCTAAGTATTACACTAATACAGTAATACTCTATGTTTTGGAATTGGTAGTTGAATTTTTTTTAAATTAAATTGAAAAGGTCACTGGAGGTGTCGAAACATGTAAATAAATTTGGACCAAATAGATTTTATATTTTATATTTTTTATGTTTTTTGATTATAAAGCAGCAGAAACGGAACAGAAATCAAGAAAATATCATAGTGTTCTCAATAACAACAATGGCCCTGCTTACCCACAAATTTGAAAACATAGATATATTGGAAATGAATTGAATTTGGTGTAAGTATTGACATTAGAGGAATTTTTTTCAAGTCTAAAGGGCAGCTTAAGGGCCATATCACATAACCCCTACCGGGACTCGAATCTTATAACTATATATATATATAACCTATGGACCTGGAGAAAGAATCCTCCAGAGTCTACTTTAAGGGTACTATGAAGTCTATAAGGGGAAAATATTCTATTTTCAGCATTTTAATATTTATTATACTGTAAACTATGAAGAACAACATGTTTTGAAATGAACCTTTTATCTTCAATAGTTTTCCCATTACAACCCATTTTGTGAAGACCAACCCGGAGTTAAAAACAATGACTCATTCTTTGCAGGCTTATAAGGTTATATGGGCTAAAAATTCAATTTTTACATTTTCAATGTTTTGTATGCTATAAATGATAAAGAACAACATCTTTTTAAAATGAACCTTTTGTCATCAATAGTTTTTCTTATGTAATACATTTTCTCCCACTCCGGACTTTGTTTATAAATGGCAAGGCCATAGGATATTTTCTGATCTCTTCATAATTTCATACGCCAATCTTTGCATAAATTATGATAATTATAATGTAAAGGGGACTGCTTTACTACACTTTAGTACAGATTCATTCATAAAATTGTAAAGTTATTCTTTTTAAACACCAGATGGCAGCATTGATAATAAAATTGCCACAAAAATTGGACCAGACTATTGTTCCATTTCCGTTGTTTGTGGACTAATAAGACATGCGACTGCAATCAATATAGTTTGTCGCCTGCGCTTTGTTGGTTCTTCAATGCGTCCAGCAAGGTAGCACTCGAGTTGATAAAGGTTATATCATTATACTTTTTACCTTGACCTTAACTGAACTCAACTGAAGTACTTTCTTTTGTTCTTGGATAGAAATTGGATAGTTTTAAGTGGTTTCTATGCCTTGTTGCCGAGTATATACGTGGGAGAAAAAAGTAACTATACGAGTGGAGTGGAGATATCAGCCAATATCTCACCTCGTGGTTTTGATAACAGCACTTGTTCGCTCCGCTCACTCGTACTGTTATCAAAACCACTCAGTGATATATTGGCTGATATCTCCACTCCACTCGTATAATAACCTATTATTATAGACAGCAACTACTATCAATGTATATTGATTGGCCATGTTTAAAGCCCATTTTCTCAAAACCAAGTTTGCATAGTGGATGAATTTTTCTTTTTACATTTCTCTTTAACCGTGAAATCAAATTTTCACAAACGTGTATATATTTGAAGATATATGCATTCTGAAGAAAACCTTACTAGGGATTTTTATTTTTTTATTTTGTTGATGAATTATGAACGTTTTTGTATTGATTTGCAAGAAAATTCGGAAAATAAATGGTTTTAAAACTTAAAATGCATGTAAAATGATAAAGAGAAGAAATATAAAAAAATTGAGGCAAGGTGTTCTAGATAAATATACAAATTTTGTAACTGAATAGTGATTTTGGTCATTTCGATGTTTTACTATCAGTTATGCTTCGCAGGCAAAGTTGTGATTTTTTCACTAATTGCTTTATAAAAAAAAAATTCATAAATCTATACAATTCAAAACATGTTGTGTCATTAGATTAGATAATTATCTACAAAATAAGGTGTAATTTGTAAGAATTGAAGCAATAATGAGTGAGAAAATCAAAGTTTAATAAAATCATAAAAAAGAGTTCATAGTCCCCTTAATTGTGTAGTTAAGACTACAATTTTTCGCTATTTTATATCCGGTACGAATTCACTAGTACTTCCATATTAAGTTAATTGTGAGAGAAGGAGAGAAAGGATTGGTATAAGATTTTTTTCTCACATAAATATAACATAAAATGATAAAAGTTTAATTTCAAAAGTATGTTGTTGTTCATAGTTTATAGTATAATAAACATAAAAAATGTAAAAATTGATTGTTTATCACATATAACCTCATAGTGCAGCACAGATTGAGTCACTATTTAATGGTGTCCACAAAATGTGCCATAAATTAGGAAAAGTATTGATGATAAAATGTTCATTTCAATACATGATGTTCTCAATAGTTTACCGGTACAGTATAATTATCATCAAAAAGCTGAAAATTGAGTACCGGATTTTTCCCTTATATCCTTTCTTGTGGGTTAAAAGTAGTCTGGCTAACCAATGTGATGGATAAAAAAAATTATATCAGGCAATTCCATAGCATGATAACCAACAAATTACATACAGAAATGATAAAGAAAAAAAGTAAAAATAATTGAATTACCATTACCATTGGAAGGCTGTCCTCTGCACTGGACGAGCAACGCCAGGAGGCAGGTCGCAACAAACAGTTTCATTTCTGTCTTGGCTGGTATCCTTGTCCTGCTGTACTGCTTCTCTGTGAGGGAATACATGTAGTTTTTTAACATTTCATTTCATGATTTAGAACTATATATAGGTATGTCATATATTATCTATTATTCAATTTAGGTAGTATCTTATTTCAAGACATATAGATTTCTCAGCAATTATGCTAACCCTGATGCTAATACATCAAACCTATTTCACGTAAGGGGTGTTTAAGAAGGTAAATCTATACTTGATGAAATCAAAATACGAAGTGAAAACACAGACATTGCAGAAATGGCATAAATCCAGTGTTTGATATGTATATAATATATGCTTAGCCCGGGATGCTTAGGTTAACTTTGGAAACACGAATATGCAACAATTGCATTATTGCCATTTTTATACTTGCATTTTTGTGTAACATAGCTATGATAAGAAGTCAATACAGAAATCTCAAATATCAACATCAATACTTCATGATTGAAATGGATCAAATAAATTATGTCTGAGAGAAGAAAAAACTTTTTTCGTTCCAATCACCTTTTACACAGTAAGATATCCATTGAGTAGGCAATTTAAACAATGACTTAAGTATTAATATAAGCATTTATATCTAATAATTTCCCGTTATGTTTATAACATTCAGTTTTAGTTGCTAGTATTTCATTTAATCTTAATGATGAAAATACTTTCAATTTTGTAATTTTGTGAAACTAGAACGATGTTTCATCCTATTTGCTAGATGCATTTGAATGTTTTTACTTTTAAGAACATTTCTCTTTTAGTGACCTATTACAATATTACAAATGAGCCATAGTTTACTCATCTTCTCATAAGTTTCACACATCATTTCTTCTCTAAAATTGTGCACTGCCAAAGTCAACACTTTCATACTAGCAAATTTCAACAAAAGACTATGTAATACCTTCAAATATTATCAAAGAGCTACTTACATTTTTTTAGTGCTTTGATTTTTTTCTGGGATTGTTTTGGAAAATAAACTGGCACCGACTCTTCTACCTTATGCTGTCTCTCTGTGTGGATAATCTGTTCAATGGGGTATAAATAGTGTTTTTGGAACATGTCAGTGAGTGTGAGACCCGATCACGGGGCCTAAAATGGTCATGTGGTTTTGTGAACCAATCAGCAGGCTCCCATTGGTATGACGTATCTCGTCTGCATTTGTGTGCACGCCACACCACATGCATGGCAATATGAAATATGCACGATCTACATACAATTTTACTTGAGCCAAAAAAGGGCATTGCCTCAAAATTGACCACAGCGCATACAAAAGAGTGTGATAGTAATGCCTCTGCCAAAAATGGTGGAAAACTTAAACTTGAATTTTAGAGCCACAAAAAATGTTTAAGTCAACACAAACTTTTTCCTTTTCTCTCTACTGTTAAATGTTAAGACTAGCAGCTAGCTATTTACCGTGTTCTACTACATTATAGGAAAGAGAAAAAGTTTTTATGTTAATGGAGAGCATAACCGTATTTTTTATACAATTGGGGAAGAACCCCACCCCCTTGCTTCCTCACTCTACAGCAGCAGCGGCAGAAACTGATCGGTGTGCAGTGAGTGAATGTGCAGTATTCCACATTTGATCTATTTCTGCAGTTTTATTTATCACTTAATACCGTAGTCTTGTCTAAATCTGTCAATTGTAATTTAAACAACTAGAATGTCAAGGCATGATGTCAGTTTTCACCCGGTGATTTGTAATGTAAGCTTAGAGGCTTGACTTATTTTAAGGGGTTGGTTGGGGTTGGGGAGTGAAGGTTCCATATGGACCTATGAATTTATCCGAATATCTGAATATGTTTACATTTTATCTGCAGTACATGTTCCTCTAATGACATTCTCATTAAACAGTTTCTCAGAGGTGTGGTGGAAATTACGTTTCATTAAAAATACAGTCCGTAAAATGTGGCGTATAATAAATCGTAAAGCCTAAATCTACCACCACAGATGGTGCCTATTTCAGTCATTGATTAATTACCATTTAATAAATTTGACAGAAGGACTTGCATGTTAACGCTTATGCAGCCAGGATGTAGACCCGTTTTTGTGTGACTTTGATGCTAAAATGATGAGAATTGATTCATTGGATTCCTTTGATTATATTCTAATACACTAAAATGTTGAATAAATTCATCCATTTTACCTTGCTAAATATTTTTGTTGTTGCACGTCAGAAAGTTTTTCTCAAAGACTGTATGGCATAACATGCTCCTCCAAGGCTCCTGCCTGTGCAGATCCAGGGGGTGGGGGTTGCATGTCTGCTGTCGATAGTGATATGAACCGCCCCCCCCTTTCCAAAAACCTGGATCTGCTAGTGCCTCCAACACTAAAGGCTAGACTAAAGAACGTCCTCGCCCCCTCCACGCAACTTAACAATAGACCAGGGGCTATCTCCTGGAGGATTTCTTGGAGAAATGAACACTCAAGAGGGAATAGTCCTCAGCTCTCTGCTTTTGGCTAGCTAATTAATAGACCGCGGGTGATGGACGGACAGAATCCCGTGATCAATGTGCCATCAGCGAGGGCTGGAATCCCATGGTGCATACACAAAGTACCGGTACTTCAACTGTCTACCTGTGTTGGGCAAGTTTTGCGATACGTGTATTGTGCATTGCTGATTTTCAGGACCTATTTTCAAATATCTTTTTTTAAAGTAATAATATAAATATGGCATAAATATATGGTAAATATAAAAGGTAATATAAAGGTATTAATATGGCTAGATGAAGTAGACAATGCGCGTCGACGCTACTTTTTATTTTGTTAAAAAAGATCCGTCGCTGCAAGCGTGCTCATTCAGAATTTCATTCTCTGTCATATATATTATCTAATAGGCCGTGTTAAAATGTGTACTCTCTAAGGCCCGCTTTTCACATAAGCAAACTCCACATATGTCCACTGGTGAATAAATTATGGTTAAACTTCATTAGAAATTAATACATGTATTATGTTACGTTTTAAAGCACATAAGCGGACGAGCGAAATTTGCCTGTGTGCACTGGCAAATACATTTTGGTTAAACTTTGTTAATAGCTATGTTGCATCTAGAGATCGCAGAACATTTGCATTTATAAGTAACTTCTGCCTTCACTGTCTCTATACAGTGCTTTGTGCACGAAAGGTGTTCCAATTCAGCTTGCTCGTCTCGGGCCGCGTCTGACTCCCTGCAGTCAGTCATCCTCACATGTCTTCTGGTGTACTTGGTACTCTGGAAGCAACTCAGTCCCCCAGTCTGTTATCAGCAGCATAGTCCATTGCCAGATTTCAGCCTACTGTTAACCTTGGCCAAACACAAGCACCATTCCTCACTTATCGTGGCTCTGATTGGCCGTTCCCCTCTCTGGATTACATCGTGGATACCATATCGCTGTTTAGGCTGATATGATTTCCAGTAAGACTTTCTCATTGGCATTGAAGGTAATGTGATACGCGAACCTGTTGAACGTAGGTAAAATTAGATAGTCACAAAAGAATTTATAGATGAAAATCGCAAAACTTAATAGCCACGAGATATTCTAGTTTTACAGTAGTTTCCCTTATAAAGTTACTTGTCTCCTTCATGCAAATTAGCTAGCTTGCGCAGTAATCCAAGAGTGTGAGAAAGAAAACCCTCGCAGCTACTTCATTCGTAAATTCTCATGAAAGTGAGAAAAGAAATTATTACTAGTTTGAGCATTGTTAAATCATGTCATGTGTATGTGTTTACGTGCATTACATATATGGAGACAACCAAAGTGGCATTTTTGTCAATCTGAATCCAGTTTCATTTTTCAAATGGAAAATGTTTAAACTAATTAAGCCGTTATCAGATTAGAATCTGTATAATTAAACCTATTGAGTTAAACTTCATCAAATTACGTAATATGTTTATCGCAATATGCCGTCAAGATACGTCATATGGATCGATGTTCGAACATATTCTATATGAAAGAGCATTGAGTAGCTCAAGAAATAAACCTGTTAATTAAGGCTTTGCGTGAACTGAGAACATGACAGGCTGATGATATATGGAATAGCCTATTAGAGGGAGCTCATCATTTGTGCATTACACTTGAACAGAACACATACGAGCCCTGAATGGGCAGCACTGTAACAAGTTACTGCTGTCAGTTATGAATAGCAGCAACTTTGATTGATATCAATTAATTAACTTCAATGGACTTCAACTTAAATTCTCATCATCATTCATGTGCTGAGCCCCACATTTTTATGTAGGTTTACGATTTTGGCTTTAAAGTCTTTTCCTCTTTTTGCTCAATTCGGTATTAAAAATATGCAGCAAGGCAATACATGTGTGAGAATTTGCATGGTATTGTAGTTGTTTTGGGTGGGATGTTGGAGTGAAGGGTCCATCAGGGGACATGATTTTACAATGAAATGATGGTCGCCACCTTTTCTGAGCCGCTAGCTGCCTTCACACAATTAGTGTTATGATACAATTTATTGTATATGTACAATGTTCGCCTAGTAGTCTGAAGGCCTAAAGTTGAATGTTACAGTTTTCTTCATGCAAAATATACCGGTAATGGAAGTGTGGCATAGCCCACCATGTGACTTGTCTGGGAACCCACTCAAAAGCCTTCTCTAGGTAAACAAAGGACATCATGTACAGGGACTTGTTTGCTGCCAGAAACTTCCGCACTCAATGGTAGTTTTCAATTATAAGATCCTATTTAAAAAATAAGAGATCACTTAAAATTTCAAACATCACTTACAAAATATTATAAAATTATACTGAATGAAAATTTGTGATTTTGGTTAACAACAAAATCAGAAAAATTGAGGGTATATTAATAAAATTTAGGGGAAACTCTTAATTGAATACCATTGAAATTATTCCTGGTTTGTAAATGCCAATTTTATTAGCCGTGAAATATTGCAGTTTAATAAATCCTATGAAAATTAAAACGGTCAAAAATTACAAGATGGTACTTAAGAAGTAGACTGAATAAAATGGTTGTAAATCAACTTTGACACACATATTAACATGACATATCCTTAACATTCAACACTTAATAAATCAACAAAATAATTTACATATTTAGTTACAGATGAAAGATCACAATACATATAAATACAATGATTCAACAATAATTTTCTTGAATCGTAAACAATAATACGGACTCTAAATATTTATACTTTCAACAATTAATCCCTGCAGCTGTGCCTTAAGGTTACCGTATTAAATAATTAATCATACATATATACATGTGTATGCACCAAAAATAAATAGATGGCTCTAGATGTGAATTAAAAAAATGTCTAATTTCGGATGTTTATTTTTACTTCTTTCTTAAAACATTAATTTTCCAAGCTTTTCTTGCAATAATTAAACAGAATTCTATACTGTGGTAACTATCTTTTATTTGAAAAAACCCTGTTAACACTGGAAATTTTTACTCCACATCACCCTTATGTCATACTATAGCAATTTATATAAGGTATTTCATATTGCAGAGATAAATATCACTAACTGCAAATATAACACCAAAACCTAATGCACATATTAAAATGAATATCTTTAACAACCTAAAATAACATGCTTTCACCCGAATAGCGA
The DNA here is from genome assembly GCA_019095985.1 of Streblospio benedicti. Classification (NCBI taxonomy): domain Eukaryota; kingdom Metazoa; phylum Annelida; class Polychaeta; order Spionida; family Spionidae; genus Streblospio; species Streblospio benedicti. The sequence goes on along the minus strand of CM032668.1, from coordinate 36,818,714 downwards.
CTACATTTTGGAAAGACTCAAAACTTTGCAACCAAACAGTCAGGGCGACAGATAAGTGCCAGTGCTATAATCATAGATGGGTATCTGTGTTGTCTTAATTTGACTTCATTGTACTATGAACAAGTATGCTCTTGAGATCATTTCAAATTAATGACGAAATCAAACGACGAAATGAAATTTCAAGAAAGTTTATATCGAACGGGATGAGTAAATTTCAGATAGAACAAGTTCATTTTTCATTGTACTTATCCTGTGGACATGCATAGTTGTGACTAGTGTGAGCAACCAGTTTTTGTTTCATTTGTGACCTTGAAACATGCAGATAGAAATTAGTAAAACTGGACGTCACAATGTACAAGTGCATACAAAATCAAAGTAGTTCTCAATAAAACATCAGGGGATGTTGGAGACTTAACACTTTAAGTATTATGTACTAATTATCTTTTCTGGAGGATGGAATGTATTTTTACAACAAAAAGAATTGGTTAAAACATGACTACAAGTAGGTCCACTTTTCGCTACAGAGTTACTCATCAAAAAACGTTATTTCTCCTTTCTCAGCCGAGTTTAAATCTATGGTAATTGTTCCACATTCAGCCTCCAAATCAGCCTTACTCCCCGTGCTGCATTGAAGGTAAATACTAGATCAGCAAACGTTCAAGGAACGTATGAATTTCCCACAGGGGTGTGAATGACTTGCCATGAACAGACAGCGTGAGCATAACACGTCTAATAAATGTCAACCAATCTAAAATGATTCCCATGATACATTTTTTTCCAATTAAAAAAAAAATATATATATCTTTTTAATTTTATCAAAGTGTAGCTATTGGTGGTTCACATATATTTCGGCATACAAGAAAAATGGAGTTTACTCATTTCTGAATTCTACCGCAGTAATAATGTATGGTTATCCAGAATCTATGTTTTTCAACCTGTATATAGGTGTGCAACATGAATCTTCGACCATTATGATAACTTTGTTATTTTTATGTTTATTTTTACGACGGGAATTTTCCTTATAAAGAATACTGCATACCGTGTTGCCGTGACGTACATAGAAGACATGCAAGCGGGTCTCGTGTACTGAATGTTGGATATGTAAAGCAAAAACGCAATATACCAAAATATATGAGCTACCAGTAGCTCTAGATGTCAGAAAAAATTTGTCACATTTTCAAAAAATTTGGTGGGAAATCCCAAAAAACCCCACTTGCGAGAGGGGGGTGTCCCTCCGCTCGCACTCACCCCCGCGGCACCTAACGGCACCGCATACTCGGCTTCGCCAAGTACATTGACACATTATCCTATACCATTTCACGTTTTGGCTGTCAAAAGCTTCGCCGTACAAGTCATTCGTTTGGCGGTACCATCATGTTTAAAACTAGATAACTATATGTAAAACCCCATAAGGAATCATCGTGCACAATTTATTTTAGTGTTACGTTTTTATTTTAAGAGAATATAAAGAAGTTTCATTTTGAGAGCATATCAATCTGCACTCACTGCAGCCATTTTTAAGCGCATAGGAGTAAATGAACAAGAGGACCATAAAGGTCCTAATATCGCTCACCTGCATGTGTAAATTTGGCTTTACCATTAAGTGAGAGGTGCCCTGGTGAATGATGAAACAGGTTCAGGAAGCACATTTAGTGTTAAAAATATAAGACCACCTCTATAGTTGATAGCAGTATCATAGGCAGGAGGACGTTATGACCAATTTTTTTTAATTATTTCTCAATGTTATTATGGGGAGGGTACTCCCCGAACCCCCCAGACGCTCCCCGGGCACCCTCAACTAAACCCAACTCCTGAGGGGCAAAGCCACCCACACCCCACCGGGTGTTACACGTTTTATGTTGGGTCGCCCAGATTAGGAGGAATTTTACACCAAATCATGAATGAAAGTTTTACTATGCTGCTCTGATTGGCTATGCGACGTGATTGACAGCTCAGGTTACCTCGAAATTATTATGCAAGAAGTCCGTCTCGGCCATTTAGAGTGGAGGACTGGTGGGTGTGACATAATTTAACCAATAGACTGCTTCGTTAGCATTCTCGATCATGTGACTTTGACCGTTTACAGAGTACTTTCACGCCGAGGGCGGTGCTTAACAAAAAATCATGAAAAAAGACTAGGTTTTTGACCTTGTCTCAAGGTCGGGCTGAGACAATAAGAATTAGACCTTTAGGGGGGTGTCAGAGAAAGAGCACCCTCACACAGTGCATACCAGTCAAAAACAATCATTTCCCCCAGGTTTCACCTGTGGGAAATAATTATTGTTCTCTTCAATATTCTCATCGACAGCCAACCTGGATACATCATCAAAAGTAGGTATGGATGCATCGAGAGTGACATACTCCAGATGTTTGCCGTCATCAAACGTGAACTGATTGACAGCAGTATCGCTAGCTGAATACTGCATGGTACTATACCCCACACCAGTACCTCCATTGAATACTATATCATCAACAGCTGCAGTATCCAACTGGTTGCTCACACTAGTCACAATGTTCAAATTCTCGCCGGTTTTATTTGACTGAACGAAAATCGGCTGAGAATTTCCGGGAATCATCAATTGAAAAGTGCTTCCCATTGCTACTTGACTGGAAGTGGAGTTTTCCACTTTGCAGGGTATCATCATATCGGTGGGGAAACGCCCGGAAATGGGCACGAACTGTGTGGTGGAAGCCGCGATCGGCTTGAAGTAGCTGGTACTGCTGTTCTTCATCTCGTTCGTGAGCGTTGAAGAGGTTTCTGGGCTGATCTGCCCCAGGGAGGAGGAGCTGTTACCCCCACCACCGGGGGAGTGGGGGAGCATCGGGCTCAGGTCATCCATCGAAGCCTGCAAAAAACCCAGAACAAACATGTTGGATCTGCATAAGTTAAACAGTGATTAATCTAGATGTGCATTGGGAGTCCAGGACTCATTATTTTTCCATATAGGACTCATAGAATCAAAACATTTAACATCCCAAGGGGCCCAGAAGATATATTTAGTTTACAATTATCATGGGCAGTAGCTTGGATTTATGTAGAAAATATTTTTCCTTTTACGTGGTATGTCTGCAGTGTAAAAAAGATTTGAAATTATGTTAACCTATTTTAGTTGGTTCAAATCAGAAAAACATTCCTTTCTTTCGTATATTGGAACCCATTGTATTTGCCTTGGGACCCATTATTTCAAAATATGCAAGCCCTAGGACTACATCGCTTCAATTTCTAGATTAATCACGTTAAACATACTAAATAACTTGGATTACAAGATCTTTCGGCTGGTTCTGTGGATGACTAGGCGGCGGACTAAGAGATTTGGGAGGGTCGAAAGCTATCGGGGTGAGCTTTGACACAACCAGCACAAAAGATTGTGTAATCAAGGTGATTTACAACAAATGTTTTATTACTTTGGCAGTGGCATGAAAAGTTAAAATGCAAATTATTAATAAAAACAACGTGAATATTATTAACTTTGGCAGTATCGTGAGAAGTTCAAACAAACACATAAAAAATGAGAAACCATGAAACTACAGTAATATACAAAAATCTTATATATTATTGACTCTGCATTCCTTGGTGCCCTAACGCGAATTAAGTTACATAAAAACAATCTGAATATATTCAGATAAAGGCATTGCCTTATAGATGGCCAACCCTTAGATTTTGACCTACAGACTGTTGACAATCGACATAATTATTGCTTAAAAAATTACTTGTACATGTACAAGCCTTGTATTCAGAAATTAATTTTTCACCTTTTTTCATGCAGTCTGGTCTTGTTTTTGTTTGTTTTGTCTTTTTAATTTTTTATAACAATATTGAAAAACCACGGCCTTATGCATAGTTCCCCCCATAAATGTAATTTATACCTTTTGAATCAACATTTTATCATGACTTGAGTCAAACCAATATCTTATAATGAGATCTACTTGTGTCGCTAGAAATATAATAATGGCTATTTCGATTGGTATCCTATCTAGTAATCAAACTGCGAAGTTAAGACACTCCTAGCCTCATAGCAGCTGCAAAGTAGAGTTTTATTGCCATATCTAGGGATTATTCTGTATGCAAGGTAGTTGAATTTGAAACAAAATATGTTTATAACTTAAAAGGTATCTTATATAATGGATATGCTCACAAATGTGCGTAAGAGACTATTCATTTAGATGTTATGATGCTGGTGGCATACTATTATAAAGGTAACTGGGTAAGTCTTTTAGATAAGAAAAATAGAAAAACTTGTGTACCAATGAAGAAAATGATTATACCATGTACAAATGTGTATTGTTTAAAATAAAAACCTCTTAAATCTGAGAGCATACACCATTAAATGCTACATTATGTACATAATTTTCTTATATTCTTTGTCTACAGGTAAATTGGTACTTACATCTAGAGACTCATATAGGGAATCAAATATTTGTTATCATGTATCAATATAAAAAATGATGATAAATCCTGTGCACAAATATTTCTTTTTTTACAAAACTGACCAAATGTCCCGCCACCACACAATAGAAAAATATTCATACAATTAATTTTAAAAATATGTTTAAAGGAACTAAAAGATTTTTAGCATGTGCAGGGCTTAACACTAACTTTTTTTTTCGCGTGCCCAGCAGGGCACGTGATGGTCCAAATTCATGTGCCCTGATCTTATTTTTATGTGCCCTGAAATTTTTTTAACTAAATGGCAGATGGCAAAATAGAAAAAATCAAAACAAAAAATAGATGAACTATCAATCACTGGGCTAGCGCTAGACCCATCTGAAATTTAGCCAATTGGCTAAACGACGACATTTTTTTGAAGAACTAAATTATTCTTTGACCAATTGAATTTCTTTTTAGCGAAGCAAAAACCTATGTAAATTAATTAACATGGTAATGATAACACAAACATCATTACTTTTAGTTACTTTGACAATATTTCTACTTTAAATATCTTAATGACAATTGATATATTGTGTTTGATTTTCCGACTCTCCAGCAAGAACGGTGAAGGTTATATAACTTTCAAAACTTGAGGAAAAGACCCAGTTGATGACTGCTTTGCATCAACCAATGAAGTGCATTGGTCAATAATGAATATCAACTTTTGATAACACATATACAAAATTAAGCTTTTTTAAATATTTTTTCAAAAGTTGGTATTCATTGTTGACCAATGCACTTCATTGGTTGATGCAAAGCAGTCATCAACTGGGTCTTTTCCTCAAGTTTTGAAAGTTATATAACCTTCATCGTTCTCGCCGGAGCGTCGGAAAATCAAACACAATATATCAATTGTCATTAACCCTTTTAGTGCCGGGGCGCATATATGCGCCTCAGTTTTCAGAAAAAACAGTTTGAGTTTGTCTGCCATATTCGTATATAAACAATTGTGGTTCTAGTCTCAAATTCCGGTGTGTCAACAACAACAACAACTTTACCTTGACATTTCGATGCATTTCTAGAAGTAAATAAGCAGCATAGTGTTAATATTTTACTTATATTAGTGTGAACGAATATTTACCCACCAAACACGCATTATCTGCTGCAATTTTGAGCCCCGAAATACTCTTATTTGTGTTCGCAAAACCATGGCTTGTCGTATATGGTTTGAATCCTCGTGAAACCAGCTATTCATCGAGACCTTAAACAAATGTGAAACTAGACTCATCAAGGTCATATCCAGATATATATTTTGAGCCTTAATAGCGGTATTCTTAGGTTCAAGCGCCACAAAACACGTTGACACTGCTAAGGAACCCGGAATTAGCCTTTATCAAGAGCGCTCCTACGATTCTAAATCAGCGACGCGCGCTGCGCAAGGCTGATTTTCACGAAATACCGGCTTTTGGTAAGTGACAAAGTTGAACATTTTGAAGAAGAATTATCATATTATTCGTCACCCATGCCCCATCTTATTGTATCTTGGATACCAAATCACAAATAATCCGTTTGGCAAACTACCCAATAAGTGTGGACGTTGGAAATCTAGTATTTCTATCAAAACGGATGATTTTTTTGTCGGGTGGTCGAGTGGTGGCACTGGTGCCTGTCAAAACTTCACGGCAAAGAAGAAATAAAAAGTTGAACACGTTTTTGGTCCGTAATATTGTAAGTAAAAATATATTATTATGAAATAGGGATGGTTTATGGTGTTTTTTGTGTCTATCCTGGATAAAAACTCGCTGCACTTAAAATTTCTACTGCTACTACGACATTTAAAATGAACCACGACTGCTGTCAAATGAATGGTCGATTACTCGAAATTGTCAAAATTTAACTTTATGCTGTATGTATCTTTATTTATAATGGTAAAAATAAGAAACTAGACCGTCTCCTGAATGTGTACTGTAAATGTGAAAATGTTCTGATGAAAACCGTAAGAGCTACAAATAATCATATTTCAACTATGACACTGAAGCCCCCCACTGTGAATAATACGTCACGCAAAATGCGTGTCTGGCACTGAGGGGGAGTATAGTGAATTTACGGCTGGCGTCAAGAGGGTTAAGATATTTAAAGTAGAAATATTGTCAAAGTAACTAAAAGTAATGATGTTTGTGTTATCATTACCATGTTAATTAATTTACATAGGTTTTTGCTTCGCTAAAAAGAAATTCAATTGGCTAAAGAATAATTTAGTTCTTCAAAAAAATGTCGTCGTTTAGCCAATTGGCTAAATTTCAGATGGGTCTAGCGCTAGCCCAGTGATTGATAGTTCATCTATTTTTTGTTTTGATTTTTTCTATTTTGCCATCTGCCATTTAGTTAAAAAATTTCAGGGCACATAAAAATAAGATCAGGGCACATGAATTTGGACCATCACGTGCCCTGCTGGGCACGCGAAAAAAAAGTTAGTGTTAAGGCCTGCTAAAGCCACAAAAAAAATCCATAATCTTTTTTCTTCCTTGACAACCCAAGATCCTACGTTTGGCATGGCTGAATCTAACATTTTGTGATGTTTTCATTAGCTGAGGTCGTAATAGTTCAAATTTTCAATAAAAATAAGCCCGAAATAGATGAGCCTGCAGTGCTGGTGTCTCACTACCTTTCGCCTGGCCTTCTTGCCGGGCCCGCGGCCCTGCTCCCTGCCTTCCGCTGTGGGCTTAGTGGGCGAGTCTTCCGAGCTGCTGACCCCGAACTTGCCGCCCTTAGCACGCTGCCGGTTCATGGCGTGAAGGTGACGAGACTCGTACAAGTACTTCTACAAACATACAGCAGCCAAGCTTCACATTTCTATGGGAAACTACAGGAAATACTTGTCTGAATTTTATGTAATTTTCACTGATGGCCGCTTTAAATGGCAAAGTTTAATTCAAATATTGGTAAAACCTGCTCCAGCTCAAATCTTAAACTTAGCAACTATTCATTCAAAGACATTTAATACTTTTAATGATAACCCTCTATTAAATTCCAATTCTTCCATACAAGAACCTGAAAAGATCATTACTCAGGGTACAAAATAGAGCCTACTCAACGACCCGGTGCTGGCTGATTTTAACCACGGCAGGGCTGCATTGAATAGATGATTTAACAGATCATGGCTACTTGTTCAGTAGTCTCAACAATAATAATGTGATTAAGGACTGGACATGCTTTGTCGGAGTCTGCTACTTTTTCTAGATGCCTATCCTGTGGTCCGTGAGCATATTTTCATAAGCTTCATGCCCTGCCCCGGTGCTGTTACCTGGCGTGACTTTGGCAGCCGTCCCTGCCGCTCCAGCTTGGCTCTCTGCTCCCGCCTCTTCAGTATGCGGTGATACTGTTTAGCGTTGACGTACTGAGGCGCTTCGTCTTCACATATTGTCTACAAGCAAACATTTGAGATTTTTGGGAAAGGCTTTTGCACTGAACACTTGGATTTAATTTTGATAGTTGCAGGGTTGCCAACCTCAAATTTTCAAATTTCTGAATCCCAGGGCCAGAATTTCTGAATTTCTGGTCAAAATTTCTGAATCTTCTTAAAACTTATATTTTCTATTATTAATTCAAAGAAAACTGTCTTTTTAGTGTTATTTATATGTCATTGTCAATTCTTCTGTCCCTGTTTTTTAATTTATCTTAAATTTTCGACCCTTCGAAAACAACTGTGAAAGTTTAATACACATCAGACTTTAGTTTCCTATAACTCTCTATAGTTGATATATAGACAAGCATTTATATTTATTATATACTGTAAGATTTGGAATGTTATCATGCAGAAAGATCATGCACGTTTGGGCATGGCTCTGACATATCCTAATGACCGAAAGCCTTGGAGGGGACGGTTGAGATGTAGACTGGGCAGCCAGGCAACACCCCCTGATATTACTTTCAAAACTTGCAGCAATGATCCCGGAAATCTTCTGAATGCTTTGCATCAACCAGTGAAGCACATTGAAGAATAATGGACTTTAACACATATACACTATAATTTTTAAATTTTACTACTATTATTTTTTAACTATTTTGTTTATTTTTTTTTAGGTTGGCCCTGTCGGACTGACACCAACAGCATCAAGTCTAAGTTACTTCCATTATCGTTCGAATTATCACATATTTGTGACTTTCAAACGAAATAGATGTGGCCCTATTTATAATTAAATCCAAACACAGTTCATGTGGAATACCTATTTTATCACTAAGAAACACTGACACACTGGTAATCCATAGCAATCTCTGTAAATCTTGAAAGATTTTAAGAAACATCTTTCTTCCGGTCGCCATTTTTCTGGGCACATGCTATTCCACCAGCGCACGTGCGATTTTCCTACACGGGTGTACTTTTTTTTTTACCGAGTGCGTCGTGTAGCGCACATTATTAATCACGGCTGGTTACAAATAGCGACTTTTTTTAGCATCCGGAGTGCCGTTTACAGCCGCTGCAGCGAGAAATTCGAAATCAATAACGTCGTTTGTGCAGGTGTCATGGCGAATGATAACAACATCGTAGATTCATAAAAATATTTGGTAATTTTTCTTGAATTTCGGATTATAGATGATTCCATCGGAATGTTCGGAATTGGCTTCATATTTCGGAATAATTCCGAAATTTCGGAATACTTGGCAACCCTGTAGTCGGTGGCCTGAATTCTGTCAGTCAGATATTACAAAAAATGAATTGTTTATATCCACATTGAAAAGTACAGAGAATTCAGACAAAGAAAGCAGTAGCCTGAAACATGTCTGATCTAATTTTTTAGTGCGCAAGGCCACCGGTCTATCCTTAATGTTCAGCCCTGTGTTTTAATCATTTTACTGTACTATACAACCATTAAAATATATATAATGTACTGGATTTTAATAATTTTACTGTACTACAAATGTAACCCTCTGGGTTCGTCTTAATCATATTTGTTTGTTTAACATGTTACTAATAATATTTATATTTACACACATTGGAAGTCTCTCTGCCAATGTGTACACTTGTTACATACTTGTTTCATTTGAATGCTTCTTATACTATATTTTAATCCTTGTAAATAAGAGTAGTGCATTGGAGGTTTTATTCGGAGATGGCAGATTGTGGATTGCGGTTCATGAAACCAGTCTCTTAAGTTTCATGCCTGGAATAAAATACATTTTAAATAAAGCTTTATTTCTTGCATCTACAAACTGTACAAAGTGTGTAGCTACGTTATCAAGAAGTTTTGTGAAGTCATTACGTCCGCTGCGTCAGTGAAGCAGTGACAGTGTTGTGAAAGTCTACGTGAAGATATGGTCATGTGTGTCCGTCCGTGTTGTCTGTGAATATATTATTTGTGCTTCTCAAGGTTTTGTGAAGTGTGTGTAATAAGTTTGAAATGATTTCCACAGAGACTTGTATAATGTCATCGCCAGTTTCAAGATCTTTGCTGATTTGTTCGGGTGTGTACTTCACTCTTCGTCCAGGTGTCGTCTGCTGTTGGCTGAAGCAGCGGCCGACCGTGACTACTGTGTGTTGCTGACAAGCTGTGTTACACTGCCGTCATTGGAGCTGTGAGGGGCACGAATTCTGGTCTTTTATACTGATTGGAGTCTTCAATGAGAGAGGACACCACTCTTTGGCCAGCATTCAATGAGTCACGTGCATGTGTTTTTGTTTAACTATCAGTATACATTTTGATTTTATGTTGAAGAGTTGGACACGTACGCCGGCGTTTTGGTGAAGTTCAGTGGAACGGACACCAGTGTGTGAATGATCATGTTGTGAATGTTTACGAAGAGGAGCAAGTTATCAACTTGGCAAAAAACTGATGATTTTGTGATATGAATGCAAGGAACTGGGAAAGTTATTAACACTTCCTGCAGTATGTTTTGTGTTGTGTGTTTTCATTTGTACTGTATTTTGCTTTTCAATCTTGTATATAGCAGTGTAATTTGTTCAATGTTAGGTACATAAAAAGTTGATTTATGTTTTTGTGTGCGTTTTTGAATGTGTCATATTTTGTATTCCCACTTGTATGTTTTTTTTCTTCATTTAAGTGTTTAATTGTCAGTGTAGTGTGTGCTTAATTGTCAGTGGAGTGTATGAGGGGTAAATGTTTCGCTGTGCTAGTTCATATGACATTTTAATACATAAACATGGCCATTCTCGATAATTTGCAAAAGCTTCATCAGTTCCCAAGGGAAAGACCTTCAGCATTTCTGATAAGGATTCAGTTATTTAATGCAGGGTGCTGGTGTTGCGTGGTTTACATATTATGATTTGGAATTTTCCATCTATAAGCAATTTGTTCAAGGCTGCTATGACAAGGCAGTACTTGAAAGAATATACTTGTCAAAATTTCTTCATCCCCCTCCATATTCCCAGCTCTACTCCATAGTGAGAGCAGAGGAAGGAAGAAAGATATTTCGGAAGTGGTTATCCAAAAGATCCAAACAGTCCGCAAAAATAAATGATTCTGGTGAATCCGTGAGGCTATAGAAGGGGAGTGTGTGAAGTCAAATGACTTGGATGATCATGTGAATGACAATGATAGTATGTGTGTGGCTGTTGTTAGTAAAGATGTGGAAGAAAGCAATAATTCTGGTGCTGTTGAGTTTGAATGTGTTGAGTTTGAGAACAATGATGATAATGATGACGATAGTATTAATGTTGTAAATATGGATGGAAAAATTGTCTTAGTTGATCACTTTAATTTGGTAATGGACTATGATTTTCGACAACTGGATTTTGATGATACTCTGCAACTTATATATCAGTGTTTGAAATAGAAGGGGACCCGAGGGCCCTGAGCCCCCAACTTTTGACCAGGGCCCTTAACTTTTAGAACTTGAGGGCCCTGCTGTCCCTCAACTATTTTTGGTGAACATCGGTGAGTCAGAGTGAATTCCATACTTTATCATGTTCAAATACATGTCTATAAAAGCAACCACTTTCTTTTTCTAACATTTCAAACACAAATCACACAGCAGGGCTCTCAACTTATGCTCAGGGCCCCCAACTATTTAAAGTTAAGGGCCCTGCTGGACCCGAACTTTTCCCTGCGAGTTTCAAACACTGTATATATGCATTGAATGATGTAGAATGGCAGTTCAAAGCATCAGCTTTACTGGGCCTTTTGCCAGTGACCATCATGTATGGCACTGTAATTTATTCCAAAGATTTTGCTTACATTATGATTTTTTCCAGTATATATTTATATCGGTGATTGAACTGTCTGTAGTATGGTTTGACCTGGTTGATACTTGATTTATTGAATTTGATAGCATGGAAACCAGTGAATTTAATGATTTTTATATCCACATCAAAAGTGTATGTTATTTCAGAATCATTGTTATATGATTGATTCTGCTTTTTGAAATCATTGCATAGCTAAAGAATGATTTTATTTGAATTATGTGTAATTTTGATAGTCATATTTGATAGTTAAGTTATTAGTGGCCATGTCACTTTATGGCATTGTCTTCTCCCAGGGGGGGACGAATGTAACCCTCTGGGTTCGTCTTAATCATATTTATGTTTGTTTAACATGTTACTAATAATATCAGAGTTGCCAACATTGGAAATTAAAAAAACAGTATATCAGATGAAATAAAAACAGTATTTTGAGCAAAAAAACAGTATATTTCAAAAAACAACTTTTTATTTATTAAAAATACAACATAATACACTAAGACTGTCATAATGTCCATTTTATGATTTAACATACAATACAAAGTATTAAAATAGAAAAATTAAATAAAATATAAACAATACAACATAATACACTAAGACTGTCATAATGTCCATTTTATGATTTAACACACAATACAAAGTATTAAAATAAAAATGTCATGTTCTTCAGAATAATGTCATTTGCAGTTATTTACTATTTGCAGCATATGTTGCACTTTTAGCCTTCTTTAACAACTCATCATCATACTGTTGATTGAAACAACTGTTTCCATAAGTAGCTACTTCTCTCAAAAGCAGTTTGTCTAGGGTGTCAATGGACATATTAGCCCTGAACTCATTTAGATTATCCGAATCACTCGTGTCCGCCATTTTTGCTTCTTTACGGAAGTAGAAACTACCGATGTAATATAAACGCATGCGCACTAGCACAGAACTGACGGATTATTCGTGACAAGACCGTCGGTGTTGGTGGTGGCGCTGCCGTGCAATGTAAAAAAAATGTCGGCGCATGATTCGTTGGAAGAAACTGTTAAAATATCGTGATTATGAGCGTTATAATTTTTTAGAAAATAAAAAAAAAACACGGAATTTGATAGTCAAACTCGGAAGCCCGCAATTTACTTTTAAAGCACGGAATAATTCCGGGGGAAAACGGAAGTGTTGGCAACTCTGTAATATTTATATTTACACACATTGGTAGCCTCTCTGCCAATGTGTACACTTGTTACATACTTGTTTCATTTGAATGCTTCTTATACTATATTTTAATCCTTGTAAATAAGAGTAGTGCATTGGAGGTTTTATTCGGAGATGGCAGATTGTGGATTGCGGTTCATGAAACCAGTCTCTTAAGTTTCATGCTTGGAATAAAATACATTTTAAATAAAGCTTCATTTCTTTTATAAAAGCTATTAAAATTAAAGTTAACACATGAGACCAACACAACAGGTCTTACATATAACCATCCAAAAGTATATAGTGTATTTATTTTATCTGTTGTATGAACTTTAATTTGAAAAATAAAATTGTCATTTGTCATCCTACAAATGCGAATGAAATACCTGAATCTGTGACACAGCATTCGTCATGGATAAAGATGAGGATAGAGAAGCTGAAAAGTAAAAATGGAAGCTAATGCTCAAAATTGATGTGCATAACTCTATCTATAAATGCTATTATATATACAAATCTAAATACCTTTACACTATAGTTATAATTTGATGCTGTTTGCCTAAATACATTCAATGAATATGTATTTTTATTAGTCTGCTTCATTAAATACATCACACTAAGAGAGAAATAGAGGCCCTCCTGTCCAAAATGTTCATGTTTTGACAAGGTCCTAGACCCACTATGTTTTGGGGTGGCATGCGTTTTCCAAATGTCGCAGTCACGGCCCATTTGCAAAATCCTGGATCTACCTTGCTGTATGTTATTGTTGCCTCCCAGGAACGACTGCACATATATCACATTCGGCGTGTGACGTCCCTGGTCTCCCATTGAACCTACAATATGGTAATAGAATAACACACCATGCCGTAACCTGGGGGTGTTGTGACAGCCCAGTCCGTGATACAAGTACAATGTACCATGATCAAGAAAATCGTGCATAAAGTTGTCATGTCACAAATATTATACAGACACATCACAGGGAAACTGGGGTATCACGGCTATATTTGTTAATGCATTTCACGAGATTCTGATGTATTTTTCTTACCCCAGGTTAAGCCACGGTGCATTAAATACAGCTTTGATATGCATCGATGTTATCATGAGTAGAAATTTGTCAGACAAGGTTTTTCATTAAAATGAGGTATTTTATCAAGGGTTGCTCGTCCTACTGGTAAGAAGCTCTTTACTACCTAATCCACACAGGGTTCAAAATTAGCATTGGGAAACTGGTAATTTTGGTCTCACTCTTTTGCCAGTGAATAATTTGGGTAATGTCAAATGCAACAAAAACGTGCAGACTGAAAATGAAGAATCAAGCAATTTGTCAGTTAAAATTTATATTGAGTTAATTTCTACCCCTTTTCTAACCCTAGCCCAGTTGTCCAATATGGATGATGAGGCCAGGGCTCTACGTTAAGGATTGTCCCGTTGTCCTGGACAACCATTTTTAAAATCAGGACAACCAAAAGTTGGAGTGTGGTTGTCCTGTGGGACAACCAATTTCAAATTTCAAAATAAAAGTAATGCAATATGTGCATTTCAAAACCCTGTGTCACCTAAATTGAATCAAGATTTTTTTTCATTCCCCAACACATCAAGTAACATTTGCATTTTCATATCTTTCCAAAATTATCTGTGACATTCTACGTAGTTTCAAAACATTCAGCACTTGTATGGTATGGTATTCTATTTACAAAAATTCATTAAAATACTTAAATTTTCATTCCTACAAATATTATACTGCTTTTGTTTCAAGGTTGGAGGAGTTTCTAAAATAAATTGTGTGAAAATATTACAACATAACTTGAGCTTTTTAGATGACAAAATTTTGAACCGTACAATAGACATGAGGATAAAAATCGACTTGCATATTTAATGAATGCAATTTTTTATTTTTGTATAAAGTTTGTTCATGAGAAAAGATTCATTATATGTACAAATAATTTTGTTTGTTTTTTCTTAACATTATGATTGATATATTAATAAAATAAGCTATATAATCTAAGACGCTATATCTGTACAGCATAAAACTGAGCGCAAAAATAAGGACAACCTCATGGTAAGTTAGGACAACCAAAAATTGGATGCTGGTTGTCCTGTGGGCAACCTCTCGCCAGAGTTAACGTAGAGCCCTGTGAGGGAAGGCTCAATTCCTATCGTGTTACCTGCAATGCTGAACTGAGGCATGGCTTGGTTCCCTGGTGTATGTGACACGATGATCGGATTCTGGAAGGTACCAAATATATTTTTTGAACTAGTAGCGAAATTATCCAAACATGGTCCCGGCAAAGTTCATAAAAGTAATTACACTCATTTTCAAATTACATCTTGCATCAGAATGCACAATGAGTTCCCAGAGACCCACAATTAATGTTTTTTTGCTAGTTCGATATCTGGTAACAAGCAATTTTTTGACAGCCAGTATTTTTTTTTCATATCAGCATATACATCTTGCACATAAACATGGGATTCTAAGTAGTGAAAATTAAACTTTAAAAACAATAATAAAGCACCTTTTTTTTGAATAACCTAAAATATCACCCAGAAGACCTATGTTTTGCGGTTGGTCGTCCAGTTGGGCAATTCAGATTTTAGAATTACTGTGTGGTCTGATTATTTTGTTGCTATTCATTGAACGATTGGTGGACTCAAATTAAAGATTTTGGGCTCTACACTTCAAACTGAGTCCCTGTTTACATAAATCTGAGCACCTAGACTCAGGTTTATAATGGCAATGAATTACCTTTTACCAAAGCAGACGTTATTGCCTAATGAAAAAAAAAATTACCAGGCATGGCTTTACGTCTTGCATAATCATATGCTGGTAGTTTTCAGTGTGCCCATTGTGATTATTACTAGCAGGTGCAACCTACAAAATGTACAATGAACAAAAAAATTCAAATCAAAAAGTGAAATTGTAAGATTAGATGATAAGTTTGGAATAAAATTATCAACAGAGATCTATCCTTAGGATCAAAAAGTTATAATTTTGTTTTAATCTCACTTGAATTTCCTCGAAAGGAAAGTTCCCAACATCCCCATTTTCTGAGTGGCTTCCATTTGGCACGGCTTGCATTGTGATTCAACTATTTCTGTAAACAATGAAATTTATCCAAATGTCTTACTCAATTTATTTAAAGTTTTTGGCGTGCACACAACTCTCACGTAATTCCGTTCATAAATGATAAATATATACGAAATATTTTACCAGATCATTAAAATACAATCAATGTTCTACAACTGGAAAAAAATGTACAAAGTCTAACTTTGTAATAAGTATTGCAATTTTTCAATTTTGTTTTGTTGATAAATTTCCACCTGTAGACGTTACTGCAGTTATTAGTATTTGGCTCTTCCCGCGCAATGCTCTTCCCGCGCAATGTCAAAGGTCAAATATTCTGATTCAGGAATATTTGACCTTTGACATTGCGCGGGAAGAGCATTCTGAGGATGCCAACAGTTGTTTGAAGAAACTGTAAATGTATCAAATATATCTAGTATTATGAATAAAGAAAGATGAACTAATGTATTTCATACCAACACAATGAACACATTCAAGAATTATTTACGATCGTTCCCTAAATAGGCTAAAATAAAACTGGAGCAACCACTGGTTGAAAATTGAACCAGGCAAAATCTTAAATGAGTGATTACATGTCTACATTTAATGTCAATCGTGATCATACAAAAAAAATGATAGCACGAAAATGTGTGTTCAAATCTGTAAAAATAGAGATAACAAGTCGTACCTTGTAATAGAGAAAAGTAACAATTTGACAGAATTTCAGTACATTTTGTATGTCAAATTGCCCGGTTCCATGCAACTGAAGTAAAGTGTGATGTCACTTCCTCTGATTGAATTCGATTACGAGAACTATTGTAATTTTGTGCGTGTGGGTGTTTTTCTTTAGATAGTTTAGAAGCATTTTTCTATAACTTGATATATTCGTACTAAATCTATACATGTATAGTTTATACGTTTTGTCTATGGAACAAGAAAATTAATGACCCAAATAATATTATAACATTGACAGCCTTAGCACCCTATAGGCCTGGGTGTACAATCGAATGCATTATAGCGTCGCACCTGCGTTCGAGCACTTCCGGATATAAACTTACCGGGATTATTTTGATAAAAGTTGTATAAATCTACAAATATCACAATGAGTAAAGCACATCCTCCAGAGTTGAAAAAGTATGTTTTAACTTGTAATTTCATATGTATTTATATGCTATGTTCATAGCAAACAGTGCGTGCATTCGAGCATTACATCATCCTGTAAAATTGAAGTTAAATTAGAACACATTTGTAGACCATCGTGTTTCAACAAATTTTTAACACTGGTGGCATTGTTACTCTTTGTTCAATGCTGTGAGGAAGTCGAAGAATTTTGAAATGAAATTGCATGAGTATGGTTAGACGAGTTAAGAGAAAATGTTAAAATAGTAAAGGTGAAAGGAACCTGGAAAGGCCTTAAGAACCAGTTGAACCACAGGGTATGACATTGACAGGGTGGGGCAGGAGGATTTTAGGGTTGACCATGAACTTTTGTCAAAATGTTTTGAGGTGGCCATCAATTTTTTCACAGAATATATAACTTTTGATTCGCATGTTTTATAGGTTCTGTACTAAAAGTTACTGTTTTTATATGGAAAAACATCAAATAGGATAAGGGTTTACTGACAGTGGTTGTTTTAACTGTTGGGGGAGGGGAATCGAGTCATTTGACGGTGGGGGAGGGGGTACCAATTATTTCTTAGATTTGAGGGAGGCCGGGCTATTAATTTTTTCACAGCATTTCAGAAAATCCCTAATCACAGATTTAAAGGGGGACAGGCAGTGTTGCCCTTTTTGATGTAGTTTTAAGGGAACATTAAACATTTTAAAATAGGATTTCAAATGGTATATTTGGGGACAGGTGATAACTTAACAGCTGCTCACTGCACTTAACAAATAAGTATCTAAGATCTATGCAAAGAAGTTATTATTCAAATGAAATCTTGGTTTGGAGGGATATATTAAGTGGGGTGTCAAGTAACGCCCTGGGTTGAAATGTTTCATGAATCGTTCACTATGTTGTTTGGCTGCTCTTTTTAGTGTCGCTTTTTTTTATTAATTAAATTGAAAACTACCATTCATTGCCTAATATTTCGTTGTTGAATATCACAGGATCTCTGCTAGTCTTGATAATATATTTTGTGTTAGGTACATGGACAAGAGGCTGACACTCAAGCTCAATGCTGGGCGGGTGGTCACAGGCGTGCTCAGGGGATTTGACCCCTTCATGAATCTAGTCGTAGATGAAGCGATTGAAGAAACCAAGACGGGCGAAAAAAATCAAGTTGGCATGGTGGTGAGTGCAATTGTTTGATTAGTGTAATAGATTTAATCCTGCTGTTAATACTTCATTCTTGGTCACTTAAGATTCGTGGTTAATTTTAGGAGGTGGTAGTCTGAATCTAGTTTATGATAGATTTGTCGGACTTGTCCTCAGGGCTCTATGCTAAGCCTCATGGGTAACTTGCCATACCGGGCAAGTTTGCTGGCAAATCTACTTGCTACATGGCAGGTAATCATTTGTAAAACCTGTGTAATACTAAATATACATATTGCACATTATTTGTTACAAACTGAATTTATATAAAACAAACAAATGTATAATACACATTTGTTTTATATACATTCATGTTGACAAGCTTGAAGCTGCATATTTACATGCAATATTACCAGTCAGGTCGGGCTAGCATGGCCATAAGTTTACTTGCCCGGCAGACACATGAACAGTTCAGAACTTGCCAATGGCCAGTGGACCAGTGTTAACGTAGAAGCCTGGTCCTTATGGATTTTTCACATTATTGCAGAAAGAAATTTTATACCTATAACGCACTTAAATATTTATCTTGTTTCATTACACTCACTATTATGAAGACTGTATTGTTTTGTTGATTTTATTTGCAGGTTATTAGAGGCAACAGTGTTGTTCTACTTGAAGCTTTGGAGCGGATTGTTTAGGAGCAGACGTGTGCTGCTCCACAAAAACTGTTTTTTGATAGTCACATTTCATATTGGACTGCAGTTGTGCGTGTTTCATCATTCCTAACAATTGAAAATTGCAAAATCAACAAGTCGCGTGAAAAAGCTACAATGGATTACTTAATTCATATTGCAATTTTTTAAGGATACAAGAAGACTTGGTGTTTTAACATTGTGTCTGTGACATGATGCTTCGCATTTCAATCATGGAAAGTTAATTTCTGAATGTAACTGTTGTATGTGTTTATGTATGTAAAATAAAAAAAATAAAAATCAAATATTGATTTTTTATAAACTAAACGTGTACATATGGTGCTTCATCCATGCAAGCAATTAGAAAAAAAATAAGAAACTGTCGAGTCTGTATTTGTTGCCCTTTTGTCACATAAATATTTTATTTAAGGAAGTCTAAAAAATAACTTTGTGACAGGCTGAATGAAGGCCGATTTTAGTTTGTGATTTAAATGTTAAATAAATGTCATTTTTAGTTATGATTGTCTAGACATATTCAACCATTTAATACAAAAGCCATTGTCTGTTGCACAGCTTTGTTATCCAGACTGCCTTTACAAATCCATGTTTTTACTATTAACCGGTGGTTTAGACCTAGAGCACTTCACACCCATCCCGGATATATTGTTTTGTTTAAACCATCGTAGCTCAGCTATTAATGAACCAACAATAGTGGTTGAGGTGTCAAAATGAAGCTACTTATATTTTTGTAAGATAAATACTACTTTTATGAGTCGTAAGAATTACATGATCTATGGTGCGTATTGTTATGAACTAATGTCTTCACACACAACCTGTCGGTGGCGATAATATGCGATTGGAACATGATTATTCACGTTTATTCTTGCAAGAAATTTTCTTTTTACAACTTGGCACCGGAAAACTATAGTGTTCAAGTTAGTAATATTGTTTGGATGCTGTATATTTTTTCCCAAAAAAACTGTGACCTACGAGACCTGTGTGAAGTGCTCTCGCTCGTTTCGTGAAATTTTGCAGCGGTGCCAAAAACTCAAAATCACATTAATACCACTGAACATTTCGGCAGTAGGATTGGTTTGCTTTTGGAAATTAGTTCCACATTTATTAGGATCTTTGAACATTTTTCATGGCTACACATAGCTTATGTAGCAGTGTGTGACGACGTACAAAATAGATCACATTAAGTTTATCAAACACAATTGTTTTATTCTCCAGTAGGTGGTATTCATGTTTCTAATCGTCTTTTTTCCACCTTTGTAAAATCTTAAATCCATTTATTATTTACTTTATACTTATTAATTTACCGTATTTTCTCGATCAACCGCCGGTATTTGATTAAGCGCCGGGTGTAGAGGCTATATTACTTCTTAGGCGCCGGTCTTAAACAAAATCAATTGACATAATAGTATTGATTTTTTATGTAGAGGTCTAGTAGATCTACATAATGAATGCTGACGTAATAGCATTGATTTCTTTACGTAGAGGTCTAGTAGAGTTTAGCATTGTCATTATCTTTCATTACATTTATTGAATGGGTAATTGTTCGGGTCGATTGCTCCAACGCATTTTAAATGGGGTAACAAACTACTCACCTTAGCACACCTGCAATTAAAGCCCTTTGATATTTTTATTTGGGACAATCTGCATGTCTTAAAGTAATTTCAGTCAATATCCCAAGTAATTTCAATTAAGTAAGACACACCTGAGGAAGCCACAGAAACTTACTCAAGTAACTTCAAATAAAAACGCCACCATTTGCTTTCAAGTGTGTAAATACAGGGATTAGTGTGTGATCCTACTCTTAATGTAATAAACGGGATTTCCTTTTGGTAATCATATAGATATTCATATAATGGTGTAGATAGTCATATCCACGATGGCCTCCGCTTTAAAATGATATGTTAACTGTCAAATTTGGACTGATTATAACAAAGTTACAAGTGAACAACCGCTTCATAGGTAATAAACATATTAATCAACTTGACGCCGGCGGTGTTCTCTTTGATAATATGTCCATATAATGTGCTCAAGTAATTTCAATTAAAGAAACGCCGCCACTCGCTCAATGGCAGTTAAAAGTCCGTAAAATTATTGATCTCCTTGAACAGTGAAATCGGCTGGCGGCATTCTCTTTGATAAGCGCCGGCCTTTGAACTATCGCCTGTCTTGAATAAGCGCCGGGTGAATGGCATGTTTTAAATTAATAAGCGCCGGGGCACCTATTCGAGAAAATACGGTAGAATAAATTTAGAATTTTTATTTTCAAATATTTTTGCCATTCATTTTACATGGCCTCAGGAATCAACTTAAACTTTTAAACACATTAAGTTTACTGTTTTTAATTAATTAATCTCCTTACCAATATGAGCCCAAATGCTGATAAATGCTGATGGTGGGTTACAATACATTAACATAAAACAATCTAGATATAGAATAGATAAATTTTAAACCAACAAATTTTCATTTTTAGAAATTGTAAGAGTGTTTTATAAGAAGTTACTGGTTCAAAAGGAAACTGATAAAATTTGATAACACAGAAAACCATAATGCAGCCGGATCTTTCATATCACAATGCAAACTTCTAATGATATCTCCATGCAGGATCACACCATTTCATCGGATTTTCTTCTTGTTATATTTAACTTTCGATAATTCCAATGTTTAAAGTTACAATTCTAAGGTTTTGTTTTTTTCTTCGTAAGACAATTTCCAAGAATGGTGTCCCACTGAGGTGTTGCACTATCTAATGGCAAAAACTTACAATTGTAAGTTTAAACCTTGGATTTATAGAAAATTATTCAAGGACATAAGATATGTCCATGCAGTCTCGCAACGGGGCAGACTGAAAAACAGCTCAGAATGCAAAACTTATTTTAGTGTTATATATAAAAAATCTATCAACTTTAAAATTTATCTTTCATCATGTGATAATCTACTAGCCAAATTTAATGGTCAATTTTAAATGGTGTATTTTTTTAACTATAATTCTCTTCATGCTGCTGTTTGGAAAAAGTATCTTTTTTAATAGTATTGTTACAATCAATATTTAATTATATTTCTACTTTTTTTATAATGTATGGAGTTTTTCTATTCTATTCAATAAAAAAATACTAATATATCAGAATTAACTAGATCTGATCAAAATTAAGTTGTATATTGATTTTAAGCGAGTTTGCAATGTACAAAGAAGCCCATTCTGAAAATACGACTCCACAAGGCTCAAATGATTTTTTTTTTCCAAATGCCAGTAACTAAAAAAAATTATACACATTTTCAGTTTTCTTTCTATGCCACTTAGAATATTAAAACATGCAAACAAGTCTAAAAGTAATTGAAATTTAAAGCTTTTGTGAAATTTTCACCTCACAATATCTGTATTCATAACCAAAGCATACATTCTGATACATGAATGAAATTTTCCTCTCTTGAAAAAATGACGAAGGAAATGCTGATTTTTTATAATGTTTAATTAATTTTTTATTAAGAATAATAGGCAACAGTGCATGATCAGTCACCATAATAACACAAAATGGCCGCCATCGTCATTATAACAACCATGTATAAAAATAATCCTATATACAACACAGGAGACAAACCAAAAAATTCACAATTAGCGATGACAAAATAGAAGTGTGTCTGAAAAATAGACGTCACCACACAAAATGATAATGCTGGAAATTAGTAAAATGTAAATATAAATACTAAAATCAATGAAGTGACATGTTTTTCACTACTGACGATTTCAACAGTGAAGAGAAAAAATAAAACAAGTAAAATGTTGATTTCTATGAAAATAGCCTAAGTTCCATGATAACAATGAATTCTGACAACAGCTTTACAATGATGTGGGTGAAGAGACATAAGTTACTCGCTAGTCATATCTAATAACAATGTATACAGCAAATTCTACATATTCCGGGACGATAACTATCTTTAAAACATCTGTTAGAAAACTAGTTCAGTATCATTAGGTAAATAGCCTACTGTAAATGTACAATTATAGTGACCACACTGTTCATTATGATGAAAATAAGAGAAGTGACAGCAGACAACTTTTGCTGCGTTTGCCAATTTTAATATACAACCTAGATAAGTGTCAACAGCAACAACGACCCTCTACAATTCAAGCATTATAACCTAGTAGGATATTCCACGGAATAACAATTCAAAAAGCACTACATAATAGTTCACCTGATTTGCTACTAATGTTCCTAATATAGAGACGATGAACCATCATGTGGCCTTCTTTTCTCTTCACACGTTCGTTCAACATGTAATCCCACGGATTGCTGTCAGTGTTTGTGTCTCCTCAATTCTGTAGGTTTAATTACTAAGCTCACCATTTGGATTTACATGATACATGAACATATCATTTTACATCACACATATTCTTACTTAACTGTTCAGTGAAATCACAAATAAAAATATCGCTATTTTAAACATCCATCCCGGATCCAGTTTTACTTTTAAAAATCTAATCAATTCATTTCCTACTAAATCACTGATCATGATGTACTTGGATTCCTCAACAATACAGTTTGGAGGTTGTTGTTCTTTTGTGTCGAAAATCAATCATGAATTACTCCCGACATTCGTTCTCAACTCCAAAAAATCAGCAAAACAGTTTCCACTGTTAACTTTTATACATCATTTGTTAACACTGAACATCCAACCAAGTAAATTGTTTGTTTTTCCATGGTTGAAATTGCTTCTTCAATGGTAGACATTCATATCGATAATGAATCCTCTATATTTGATACAAGTTCAGTTCACACTTCTGCTAAGTAGCTTAATAAACAATAAAGTCTACTTCCCCCGAGGCAATCGTAGCAACCAAATCCCAACTAAACGTGCATACACCAAACCCATTATATTTGCAACAACACTGAGAACTATTTTTTCCAACATCTGTGGTCCTTGGATTATGGGAGGCGGATAAATATCCATACGTCAGTCTTAGACTGGGTCACATTTCTGTAGGACGGCAATGGCATCTTTCACGGCGTGGTAGATAATGTTCTTAACCTGTGAAATAAGAAAAAAGGGTTATATTTTAAAGAACATAAGAATAATAAGAATAAGAATATTTTATTTCAGCATAAATCGCTTGTGAAATATGAAATATGCCATAGATCAGATAAATATGTACAATATATATATGTATCTGTAAAAAGTATACTATCACAAACGTAGCAAATATTGTTTTCAAAGCACCACCAAATAAAATAAAATACATTTTGTACCAAGTGTTTCTTCTTGTCTAAATTCATAAAGTAAATCAAAGGTATTATCAATAATTGTTATTCATGACACAATTGAACTACATGTGAAAAATAATCTTTTTATACATGTCTATTCATCAGTTGCTACATACTCGAATATTTCGGGCTTGTTTTTCAATTCACAAAGTTGAAAATATAGACAGATATTGAACAATGCATCTCTACTCAGTACGATATAGACCACCAGTATTTCTCTATTGACATCATGTCAAAAGGCCAGTTCCACGGCTGGTCTTCATAAAGAGATACATACATTTATTTGTGCATGAGCTCTGTACCTGTGTGCGTGTGATACGTACCTGTAGTTTATCCTCGTGGTTGCTGTGGGTGTCGGACAGGTGCCTGAACTCCTGTGTCATGCGGAAGCAGTAGTTGAGGTTCTCCGGAGACACAAAGTCCTCGGCACACTTGATGCAGCTGTGCAGGTTCCGCACCTAGACAATAATGTTACGTTTCATAATGCACATAAAAATGTTTGGTTAGTTGTTCGGTTGTTATCATCCATATCATACTTTCAACCCGTTTTAGAGTCTGATGCAACAACCGAAGGCACGAAAATTTAAAAAAAAAATTCTAAGTTTCATAGACAAACTTTTAATCAATTTGCATATGAGTTCTACTCGACTATCCTTTAATTCTACACCAGGTCATTATAACATCCTCGCTACATACCATCTCTCTCATCTCAACACATGCAACAAATTACGACCATAGTGCTGGCATATTAAGCTTAAAAATACCATACAGCACTCCCTGTGGAGTGTGCGGTGCGTACCTGATGCGGGGCCCCGGCCGGGATGAAGACGGCGTCTCCGAGACACTGCACGATGGTGTAGCCTTGCACCTGGTACTCCGACAGCAGCCTCGCACGCAGCGACTCGTCCAGGTACCACGACTGGTCGTGGATCGGGTCGTGGTGCGGCTCGATCTTCTCACCCTTCTCCTTCGCAACCTGCAGCACGAAACGGTCAAATGAAATGTTTGTTTTTGTTCATGGTTATTTTTAAGTGTTTTATTTCAAATTTGCCAGTCTTGTCAAACACCTTCTCTTTTGCAATCTGAAGCGTAGACGTTTTGAAAAAAAAAAATGTTTGTTTGGTTATGTTTGGTTATTTCAAATTGTTTATTTCAAGTGCTCTGAACAATGTATTTTTGAAGTATGATAAAGTAATAATTGCAGATTGTGATCTTGACTATTGCCTATGTTACGTTTTCTGATATTGTACTACATAAAAATAGAATTAAATATATAGAATTTTATTACAGCCAGTTTTAATGTCAAGGGAGTGCTAAAAACGCATAAATTCACAATAAAATAAATTTAATGTTCCATTAAGGACCTACTACTTATCTGGATATTCACTGAATCGCATAGGTTTTGTTATTTTTAGTAAACTAAAATCTAAACACAGAACAAAAACTAAAACCAAGAACAGACTGTTCTTTCTACGAGCCCCGATGACCCATATACCTTATTTCAATCACATCACATTTCCCTAAAAACACTAACTAGACCTATAACCACTTTCTAAGAGCTAACACCAACTAAATCTTAAACTACTTTCTACCTAATGAGAAACAATGAAAACTTTAAAACCACTCAACACTATAAAACTAACACCAACTAACCTTAAAACCACTTTCTAAGAAACTACACAAAAAGACAGCCTCTAAGAAACCAACACCAACTAAACCTCCACCGCCGCCGCGGTCACCCACCTTGTTGAGCAGGTCGCGGATCTTGTCGGCGTCCTCCGGGTCGTAGATGTGCCACAGGGCGCCGGGTTTCTCCCCGGCCTCTCGGACCCGCCTTGGTGAACTCGCAGCAGCCCGCCTCGTCCATCGCACGGAGCGCGGCTGCTGAAACACGGATAGTGTCCGAAACCGCGCTGAGAACAGTCCAACAACTCGACTAACGACTACCGTGGATACTGCTGATGATGGCAACTACTCGCAGACTTGGGGTCGATTGTTATAATTGTGATTGGTGCAGTTGTTCTTGATTACACTTTTTCTCAAAAATGTAATTGACTTGTTTATTGCTATTGATCATTTGGCGTAGTTGTAATTGGGAATTTTAAAAATATCATAATTGTAATTTCACAATTTTACTAATTGTAATTGAATATTTTAAATCTTAATAGACCCCAAGTCTGATATTGAGCACCCTAAACATTCATGTCAAAGCCCATGGGACTTTAATAGGTGGAACCTTGGGCTCTTCTTACATGTTTAGATAGCTAGATGTATAAATAGCAGTAATGTTTGATGGAGATAATTTTTTAGGGTGGGCCTTTAAATGAGCATGGGCATTTCCATGGATGTTTAGAGCAATAAGAAAGACTACGACACTGCTTGGGTTTGGAGATAAAGATGGACCCGCTTATTACGTTGAACTGGAATCACTGACGAAGGTGGCGAAAGGTCATCGAAAGTCTCTCAATGTTTTTCCAAGAGATTTTCCAAAGTTAAAATTTATTCAGACCTGTATGTCTCTAAATCTGGTGCTTTATAGTACTAATTTATTATGTCTATCTATTTGGAGTTGATAAAAATTCAAATTCCACCATACTCAATACTATTTTACATAGGCGGGGAAGTCATTTCTCAGTTATGATTCAGCCAACTTAGGTGTGGATATTACAATGATGTAAAGCATTATGAACGTGAAAGTTTCTGACTAGTTCGAATTATTCATGAAATTGTGTTACCATAGTTCAAGTAACAAACAGGTCCGTCTTCATGGCTGCAGATTAGTAAAAAGCAAAACTACGAGAACACCTGCAGATCCATACGTCATTTTAACATGCTATTTTTTCAGTAGATTATTCCCTGAACAAATGAAAGATTTACGATACATTCTATACTTTAAATAAAAGGCATTCCCAGACTTTTTCAATGTCTCTGATTGTTTACAATTTTCCCCTGATTTAACATATGGACACTGCTAGAAAAGAGACAACGCACATTGAGAGGAAGCCTTGAATGATTTGTTCACTTTAATATGGTAAGTGTGAATACCAATGTAACATTTTATGTAATAATTACACTGCTGTTACATCATTTCAGCCTTCTTCATTTTGTGCTGCACAAAGTTAACAACTCAACAAACTTAACAAAACATAAACGATGATAGGAAAATTTAAACAAAATTTGAAATATGACAAATATGTGTACCTGCACCATGAAGGTAGACATATTCAGGTATATTTTTATTTTCCCAATCTAAAAAAATCTCCAAATGTTTTATGCAACATTTTCCAATTTCTGTACTTCAAATAAATTTGCATCTCAAGGAAACAAAGTTCAGTTAGTAAAAGTAAGAACTAGAGATTCACTTCACAAACAATTTATGACATTTTTCAATCGAATATTGAAAATTCAAAGTAGAAAGGCAGGGCTGAACATTAAGATTAACTGGGTGGTCCTGGGCCACTAGAAGCTTATTTTAGGCTTGGTCCAGACCACTAGTGGCCCAAATTCTAGATGCTTTTTGATGGGAATGTGGATATTTTTTGCTATCTAAGGCTAGAATCATGAGAGTGTTCCAAGAATCCGGACCACCCGCTGTCAAATCCTGGTATTCAGCCCCTAGAAAGGGTTAGGATTAGGTCGAAAAGTGCTACTAGTCTGCAGGATGAGTAATTCTTGATAATATATCAAATTTTCATAAAAAATCTCCTCATCCTTGTCAAAAATTGACAAATTTCTACTTGTCAAGTGACGAGTGATTATTCTGTAACCGTTAAACAGCTAAGTCAGGATTAGCCACTCGTCCGCTTGTATTGCCAAGTAAAACCTTGTGGATAACAAGCAAAAAGCAAGCAAATTCTAGCCCATTTTGCTTGATACAAATATAAAAATTGTAAAAAGATCGAGTGCATTTCTTTCAGGATGGGTAGATTTTTATCCCTACTCGTCCAGCTGACGAGCAACAAATTCCGATCCAATTTGCACACAGCTACAAAATTCGTGTAGATTTCGTAGCCCTGCTGACGCGTAGCAAATTTCCCCGTATCGTGCCCCGATGTTCGGGCGGTTTACGCACCTCTCTCCGCGTCGCCGATGTCGTCCTCGGGGATGCCGACGTACATCATGAGGTTGACGGCGTCCGAGATGTCGAGGTGCAGGTTGGTGGAGCCGGAGCGCGGCGTCAGGGACGACCCGTACGCGTTGTACATCTTGGGGCCCAGGTCCGGCTTCACGAAGAACTCCGGCAGTCTGCCAGGGGGAAAGTGGTCAGGATTAGATTGTTTTAGACCATATAATGAGCCATATGCATTTTTTTTTTTTTTCAATGCGTTGTACATTTTGGGGCCGGTGAGGATTTTGGGGCCCATGTCTAGTTTCACGAAAAACTGGTAGTCCAGACGAAGAATGGTCACAATGAGCATATTTTTCACTATTATGTCGTAACTATGATCCATATGCATTTTTTTTGTTCAATATGTGTATGGAAAAAATAAGAGTCGCAGTCATAAGGTCTGTATCTCTAACAAGTAGAAACTACAATGAACATGAGCAAGTTAATAGCAAAGTATATATATGTATGTATAATAGTATGTATAATACAAATGTACACGTATGTACGCGTCGTACCTGCAGGCGAGGTTGAAGATGCCGTTGCGGTGCGTGTACTCAGGCAGGGGCAGGGCGCCCATCAGGTCCTGGAAGCGGCTGGGCAGCACCTCCGCGAAGTCCTCCGTGGACGGCCAGTCCTTCAGCTTGAGGATGATCGCGCGGTCCTTCGAGTCCTTCAGACGACCTGAATCAGAGAACGAAGTGACGTGTTAAATGTTGATGATAAGGGGTTGTTGACCAAATGAAGGTGTATATGAATCGAAGAGCATTTGAATGAATTTTTTACTATCTAGAATTGAGCTTGATGCCTGATGAAATTTATTAGCTAGAATTTCCGTAGGCAAGGACTTCCTTGATAGACTCGAAAACCGTGCCCTGTGTATTCACGATCTTCTCCAAAACAGATCATATATCTTTTTTTTTTACTGACTAGCTACACTTTTACTCTTTCAATCAATACAAAACTAAGAATGACACTTTTCAATGACTATTCTAACGAAACTATCACTAAACCCAGCCCTGTGTAGTGCGTACCTGCGATCTTCTCGAAGCCGTCCCAGAAGGTCTTCATCTTGTGTCCAACAAGCACGACGTGGTTAAAGCAGTTCACCAGATCGTTCTCGATGTGGCCAAACTCGCGCGAGAACGTGGCCGGCTTCCACAGCTCACGGTCGATCGCCTTGTCACAGTTACTCACAATCACAGGCTGCAAACACAAGTACACGTCAGTGAGTGAGTGAGTATTGTAAACAAGTCAGTACATGAGATCGTGAGAGCATGAATATATACAGGATTTATTCACAGCTCTCTGTCGATCGACTTGAATTGTCTATGCGCGCCGCTGTGTCATTTTTGTATCATTTTAACTACAGTAAGAGGACTAGACTTGAAAAGACAAGCCAGCTTGGGAACCACGTTAAAAAATCATCATCCAATAAGAAAAAACAGACAAAATGTTGTCTGCCCTCACCTGTATCATTTTAACAACAGTAACTTGAAAAGAGAAGCCAGCGTAGGAAAACACAAATTCAATCTATGTTAAAAAGATTATTAATGACATCATCCAATGAAAGAAGAAAGTCCTGACCTGTCCGCGTCGCCAGCACTGCTGGAAGAGGCCGATGTTCTCCTGGCAGCGCGGCTCCACCAGCCGCAGCAGCCGCCCGTTATCCAGCCACGAGTGCTTCACACCTACGACAAACACACAGTATTGATAGAAAATCTTTTTTTTTAAACCAACACCTACACCAAACACGGTATTTGTAGATTTTTTTTTTTTTTTTTTTAAATTAAGAGCATTATATTCTTTGTGTATTTTTGCCTACAGCAAGGAAACCACACGTCCAGTTTTATGGAATGGGTTCAATGGAACGCAGACAGCACCATCTGTACCTCATAAGTAAACCTGTCTTCTTATAATACTTTTTTTTTAAATTTTATTCAATAAACTCTTTACAAATACAATAACAAATACAATACTTATTTTTCACTTTCGTGCGTGGCTTAAAAATGCCCTCGTTACCAGTGCGCATTACCTGGGTACTTGGCTGCGGTCTCCGTGAGTGACATGGCGGGTATGGGCGTGTCGCGGCCGAGCAGCGACTGCCCGTTCTTGGGAATGTAATGTTTGAGCACGACGCGGCGTCGCACCTGACCGCCCACCGTCAGACCCGCCAACTCCGGCTTGGACCGCTCCAGAGACTTCTGCAGGTTGAGTGGGTGAATGTTATAGAATATGATTTTTGTGTTGTTGTTTTTTGATTGAATGTTTGTAAAATATGGAACAAATTTTAACTGTTGCTTTGATTTTGAATTTTTTTGGAAAAAGCTTGACTGTAGCATTTGGTCCAAGAGTATGACCTTTGTCAACGGAGCCTACTCATCGCATGCTACAGGTGAGATTTTGTCAAAAAACATGCTCCAAGAAACATTTCATGGTATTAACATTTTTGTATTATGATTTTAAATGGTAGAAATTAATTAAACTTAAGGTATACAGACAAAGTTTGAAATCCAATGAATTATCATTCTTCCCGCCTCACCTGTATTATGTCATCGAGGGACATGGTGGTTGGTTTGTTCTCCACCGGGGGCGCCGCTGGTCCCGCGGGACCCGCCTTGTTCCCCGCTCCCTGCCGGGTCAACAGGTCACGCAGCGTCGAGCACGGACCTAAACAGGGCGCGAAAAACTTCTTTCAGACACAAACTCACAGAATGAGGATCAAACTTCAGTGATAGAGATAAATTAGAGTCAACGATTCATTTCTTATCAAATACATTTCGTGTCTTAGACACATCCTCAGCATATGAGAAAAATTGTAATAGAATAAACTTCAGTTAGCTATCTTTTAATATTCTAAGTGCATTGCATAAAAACACCGTTTCCACCGACCTTTAGCGTCCGGTTTCTGCGGTGGTTCTGTGCGTTGCTGCGCGGCAGCCTCTGCCAGCAGGTTTAGCGGTGACAGACCGTCGCTGAACGCTGAGTTTGAGGCTGGCGTCGGCGCCGCGAGTTTCTCCTTCTCCTCGGAACTTGCGGAGCCGTTAACGAGCGCCGGCTTTTCCTCCTGGAGGGGCAGCCGGGTTAGTCATGGTCTTAGTGTTTTGTTTTAAAAGTAACTTTCATGTTTCAGACTTATATTACCGGGTGAAGATCAGTGTGAACAGTGAACAAGTATTTCTGAATAATATACTTATTTTCATGAAAAATCCACTTTTCCTGCTTGAAAATTGAACACGCCTACTTCTGGATATGAATGGATGAGTACTTAATCTTTCTATTAAAAACAATGATAGATCAAATAACAGAGAACATATCATACCTGCCTCTTACGTCGGCAAAAATGTATACCATTCAAAAACTTAACTTCCAGAAACTGATATTTCAGAACTCGAGGCTCTTTCAAGTTGTAAACTCGAAATATGAATAACAAAGTCTTTTTCAAGTTGTATTACAAGTGTATTTGGCGTGCTCACCTTGGCCGGGGATTCTGCGGTGGTGGTGGCCACGATGTTGGAGCGGCCGCACGGACACTGGGCCGCGATGTTCCACTTCTCACGCACCTCGTGGATCATGCGACCCAAAACCCACAGCGCGTCACTGCAAATAACACAATGACACTTTAAAAGATGTTGAAAAAAAAAACCTCTTCCATTTGACAGCATAGCCGGTGCCACTGTTATGTTGTGGTAGAATTATGCGCATAGTAAGTTAGATGTGTGAGAGAAGGTTAGAGGGGCATTTCAAAAGACATAAAAAACTGCATCTGTATCATCATCAATCCAATCCAAAATGGCTAAATTTCCTTGTTATGTATTTCCAGGAATTCATAAACCATGTTACGGCTATAAACTCCTTACAAGGTATTTGAGAAACGTGAGTACACTGTGTAATGTGGCGTCAACAAACAGTTTAAATCTTTAATTAATTATATAGCTACCTATTGGAACCTGTCATTTTGCCTTTGACAAGACTTTCGCTCTTCTCTCAAGAGCTTCGTCAGGCCTAATGAAAAGTTGAAATCTTGTCCGCCTTACCTGGGAATGATCTGTGTGATCATGAGTCTGTCGGGCTCGTGGCTCTGCCTGTTTGCGGAGCACGTGAGCCAGCGCTGCCCGCCGCCGCCGCTGCCGTCTCGCGTCCCGCACGTCTTACAGCCAGAGTCCGCGCACGCCGCACCCTTCTTCTTGCGCAACCTGACGGGCGAGAATAGGGGCATTTTGGGAATGGTTAACGAATTGACAACGTTCTTCCTTGGCTACCTGTGAGAGAATCAAATGATAATCTCTTGTTATGAGCTACTCTATAGTTTCTGTTTTGTGTCCCCAAATGTTCATAGAAAGAGACTTGGGGAAGTCCTTTTCATGCAGCCTGAGGCAAAATCGGGCCATCTATCCAATGCTAATTAGTAGTAATACAATAAACATAATGCTTCTTATGAAACTTGAGCTAGAATTAAGGAATGCAGAATAATCGTCCCATAAGACAACATATATAAATCTATAAATTACTACTTTAGGAAGAAGCCACTGAAAAGGGCTAAAAACTAAAGATATCAAAACCCATTGTACCTGTAGCAGTCGATGCACGCGACGAAGCCGCACTTGTGGCACACCCAGTGCATGTTGAAGAGCGTCGTGTCGCATACGTCACACATTTCGCGCACGCCTTGCACGGCGCGCTTCCACGCGATCTGCACGTCCTGCCGCACCCACGACATGGCCTCCTTCTCCTGCTCCACAAGCTCACAGAACCTGCAGGTCACAGTTCGATTCTCAGTCAACACATGAAGTTTTGTTTATCAAGGTGACAGGTCATATCTCTATAATCTAAACCTGCTCGCAGAACCCAAAATGTAGGGTTTATGATTTTGATTATCGGTATATTAAAACTTTATTTGGGGGCTTGTTCGGGATGGAATTTAGTAGAACCTGAAGTGTCACAGTTTGATTCTCAGTCAAAATATAAGGTTTTGTCTAGCAAGCCAGCAAACCATAATTCATCTCAACCAGCTAACAAGGATTAAGGTTTGTTTCTTAGCTTATAAAAACTTGAGATTCATTTGGGGGCTCATCCAGAATCTATCTCCATGGTAAACCATTGAATTGATTACGAGTCAATAATCATTAAAATGTTACTCCAGTAATCATCTGTTTTAAATTCTAGGTTGCAGAACCTACAAAACAGTATTCACTACCGTAGGCGTAAGATATCCTTATGTATGCTATTGACGTAACGTACCTGTCCCCGACATTGGAGATGACGTATTTGGCCATGGCGGTGTCCATGACGGGTGGGGATAGCGGCCAGCGTGGGTACCACAGCTCAATGTCGTCTGCGTCCGCGTCCGCAGGCTCCGAGAAACCCGCGATAGTCAGGTGGCCCTTCGTGCTGTACTTCAGCCTACATCGCGGGAAGAGAACAAGGATGGTTAAACAGGAGACTAATTATTGTCCAACTAACATGTCGAAGAAAATGCAGTCTTTCGTTGATCTTTTGTGCTGCACTTCAGGCTATTATCAAATCAGTACATTGAAAATAAAGATTAACGTATTATTGCTAAGCACTTCAGGACTATATTTTCTTTGTACTTAAGCTAATATGGTGGCAGCTGAAAAAATAAGTGATTTAACATAACATTTTTAGGAGGCATATAGAAACATGACTGTCCAACTTTCCTAATAGGCGTACTTTTTCCATAACTGGAATTCAAGAAAAAAATGTTCACCTCAGTAACCTCTCGTATCATCTTGAAAACGTGTTGTTTTTGGCAACATAATGTTACAAAAAAGATACAAGTGTTTTTTTAAGAGACACTGCTTACGTAACCTGGATGAATAGCAATTAGAAATTCGACCAAGAATCTCCATTAATCATGCCATTAATCAGTGTCGGGTCAAATGATGCTGACCTCAGGCTCTATAGTGCGTGCCAAAATTGAAGAGACCACAGCAAAAAGTGGGTCTTTATTATGCTGTCACTTGGAAGGTTAAAAACGGAATGCAAATAGCGGTACATATCTACAAGTGATTCATTGTTAACGATCATCAAGGCACTTTTCACTGTTAATCATGCGTAATAATAGACGATCATTTATTTCATGTAAAGCCACAACATAACGCAAAAAGCTGTGTCATTAACTCTTGTATAGTATTGACACTGTTTGCCTGGAGGATAAACAGAAAAAACATCAGTTTGATTGGCCAGATCATTCAACCCAGGATTCCATAAAAAACAAAACCAATATAGTGCTTATTTAAAATAAAAACTTCAGTATGTGATCAAAGCTGCTAAACAATGGATCATGTAATGTGCTACTTATCATTTGATCACCTTGACACTTCGACCAACATTATTATAGCCTATGGCAAGTACAATATCGTTGTCGAATGCAGTACTAGTTCAGCCTCAAGGCACAAGGCCGCAACAACAAAACTCTTCATAACACAGCATATCACCAGCATCAGACAATGCCCTTTTTACAGAAACTGACGACACAAACTTTGACTGCTACACCTATGTGTTCATATTTCAGGCCCTGAAGTTAAATGCTGAACTTTTCAAGGGTAATCGATAGCTCGAGGGGTTTTCTGTGGCGCCTGGCACCTTAAAGATTTATTATCGTCATCATTGTCAACGTAAAGGCATTTTACTGTGCATTGAAAGCTGATTGAGGAACATTTAGTGTTTGCCAAATAAGCAAAGTCTTTGTGTTCTATGATAAAGTAGACCTTCCCTATCAAGACCACCTCTCTATTGAGACAACTTCTATAATAAGACCATTCCTTAGGGTCTCAAGGCTTCATATTAAGATGATGAGGAGCCTCCATAAGGAAACCACCTCTATTGAGACCAGTTGAGCTGGGTACAACAGTGTCTTAATAGAGGTTCCATGATACTGCCAACCAACAATCGCAACATCTCTAATTACAGTGTGGTAATTTGTTGGCTGTTGCTTTCTAATGAACAGCTTTCCATTGTTCAACTAATTGATCAAGTCAAAGGTAATATTGCCAGTTGAAGCAGCATGAAGGGAGGTCATTATAAAAAAAAGGAATAAAAATATGATTTACCATTTTTCTTACTACTATTTCCAACAATTAGATGTTGAGTTCTACAAATCAGACACCTATCTAGGTAAACTTAAACTTATTTTTTATGTTTTATCCTAGGCTGCTTACCATTAACTACTTTGGTCAATAAAGGGCTATGGATTTGTGTGTATCGAATGTATGTAGAGTCTACGTAAATGTGAACATACCGTAAAACCTCATAATCTCAATTGTGCTCATTTCGAGGTCAGTTTAATTTCACTTCAAACACATGAACATACATTCAAATTAAGTTGATCTTGAATGTTGGCTAAAACATTCGCTATCATAGCTTCAAGAGACCACAACTCACCGTCTGAATGCATAGAAACGGCAGAAGATGTTGGGTAGTTTCTGGTTGCGCTGGTTCGGAGTCATCTTGCACTCGCGGCACTTCATCAGCTTGGGCGTGACCTCGGAGCATGAGCCTTCTTGGAGGAACGCCTCTTGGGTCTTCTTCAGGGTGGCCACACACGCAGAGTTGAGGGGTTTGGCTGCCAGGATGGACGAAGGCGACTCTAGAGGACGGAGAACAGTTTAATATATTTGTAAGCAATATTGACTACTTTGGATAGAAGGGGAGAGAACAGACCAGCTTTTTTACAGTCTTGATTTAGGGGGACTCTGGAAGTGGGAGAATAGACTTCTTTCAAATACCCTGAACCATAAACACCTAAAATAGTTCCATTTATTATATTCATTCAATAAAATGACGCTAAACACAATCAGATCCAAAAAATCAAACTCATGGCTTACCTGCATTCTTGTCCTTCTTCTTTCTCTTCATCTTGTCTGCGAGTTTCTGCTCACAGTCGGACACGACCCTACGTCCCTCTCCATCCTTGCGGCCCTTCTTGCCCTTGCGCTTGCCCTTGTTGCTGCCTAGCACGGGCACGGGGCTCTGCTCCGACCCACTCTCGTCCTTCAGACTCATGGGCAGCACCGGGAACACCTCCTGCTTCACCTCCAGCTTGGCTTTCTTGGCTGCCGGTGGCGTAGTTTCTGCCTCCGTCTTGATGGCTTCCTCGCCGCTCGGTGTCGCTACTCGCGGCTCAGGTTTGCTTTTACGCTTCACCTTTTTCTTGCTCCCTTTGGTTGTGTCGTTAGTCATCGTTTCGGTTTCACTGGCTGAAGTCGTCGATTCCGAATCGTCCTTTTTCAGCCGGTTTGTCGTCGGCATGATTGGCGACGAAGAAGTCTCCATTTTGACTTCGACTTCGTCCTTAATGTCTGTCTTTATGACCGTTGCCATGGGCGACCGACTCCCGCTGCCATTCAAATCTTTACTCAACACTGAAACCGGAATCTGGACATTCGAGGTAGAAGCGTCACTTTTCGCTGGACTCTCCACTTTCACTTCCATCTTCACGTCAGTCTTACTATCATTGCCGGTGGCAACAGTTGTTGTTGTATCGTCCGTGTACCGCTGTAGCCACGCTTTCTTATGCGCCTTCGTGTGTTTCGTCGCCGTGGTCGAAGCCGTTGTCATGGTAACGGCGGGTTTTTGCGCCATCGTAGTCGCAGGAGGCGGCGGACTCGGAGCGCTCAGGGTGTCCGAATCCGTGTCCATCGTGTGCGAGGACGCTGTTGCCATGGCGACGCCGTTCGGGACCCGCGCGATCGTATCCATAATCGACGACGCACCTCCGGGTGTCGAAACTGGGCCGGGTCGCGACACTGCCGGCACATGCTGATTGGCTGGCTGATGATGTGACCCCGACGTGTGGAGGCCGGCTGCCGCCGCCATAGCAACGCCGCTAGCAACTGTTGCTGCCGGCGACGTCGTCATCGTCGTCGGTGACGAGAGCACGCTTGTCGTGGTTGTGGGTTTGGTTCCCGCGGACGCGACTTTGGGCGGCGTCTGCTGCGTCTTGTTTGCGGATGACCCGGCCGTCGTGCTGTTAAACAAACGTCCCCCGAGCTCCTGGTCCTGGTAGAATGCCGACTGCACGGCCGACTCCACGAACGAGCGGAACGTGTCGATATACGACGATGATGGAGCCGCAGCCGCCGACGATGTCGATTTGGGCGACGCCAGCGGGGAACTCCCGGGGTGCTGCGATCCGGAACACTCCGACTTGGTGCGTTTTCGCGGCGTTTGCTGCTGCTGCTGCTCCGAGCGTTTGTTGCTACCGGGAGAGATCTGCGATTGCGACGAATTGGCACCGGCCGGTTTATAATGCGACAACGACGCCATGTATGCGTGGATGGACGACGGAGGCGGCGGCGCTGTGGTTGCCGGGGGCGATGCGGCTGGCGGGCGCCCCGCAACCGTGGTAACTGCGGCGCCGCCGGAACCCGGCGAGTGCTGGTTGGAACTGCTGCGGGAACTCGTGCCGAGGGTGATGCTGCCGCCGGCCGGCGCTTCGTGGTGAGGATGATGTGGGTGATGATGCGATTGGTGCTGCTGCTGTTGCCGTGGTGACGGTTTCCCACCGCCGCCACCACTCACGATCACCCCCTGTTGCTGTTGTTGTTGTTGTGTTTGTTCCCGCGAATCGCCACCGCTGCTGCGATTTTTCGTGCTGTAGTCTTTGGCGGTGGAGTTGGGCGACACTTGCGAGGGCGGTGGCGGGTTGCCATGGTTACTGTCTCCCGCGCCACCTCGCAGACCCTGAGCATACAGCTTGTCCTGCGAAATGTACTGCACATGCTGCGAGAAGCCGGCCGGGTAGCCGTAAAGGCTGAAGTTGGGCTGATCTTTCCCGCCACCACCCGACGATTTCTGGTTCTGGTGATGCTGTTGCTGCTGCTGTTGCTGTTGGCGTCTTTGGGCCATCATGGCATCCTGGGATGACTGAAAATATGCTTTTTATTATCATCAAAAGTTCATAGTTCAACATTTGTATTTAATATTTGAATATGCTCAAATGAAACATGACTATACTTGCTATCAGACACCAAAAATCATAGTAATTTCCCATTATTTTTACCAAAATGTTGTTAATTTGAGCTCATATTTGGCTTTATTGTAGACTGCTATAATAGTACCATTTACTACTTCAGCCAAAAAACTGATGCCATGTATAAGAGCCACCAAAAAGGTCGACCCAGAGCCCCGTTTCCACATTATGCTGGTGACCCACCTGTTGGTAGTAGAGGTTGTAGAGGCGGATGGCCTCGGCGTGGTTGGGGTGCCCCTGGGGGAACTTGGCCAGCGCCTCCCTCAACTGGTCCTCTGTCACCAGCCCGTCACCGCCGCCACGTGGGGGCGACGCAGACCCAGACCGAGGCTGCTGGCTGCCAGGGCTCACCTGAGGGAGAACAGAGGGGGGGCACGTGAATATTCACAAGTTTTCACAAGTTTTGATGTAGCATGGTATTATTCGCTGTGAATGTGTATATGAGTGTTCTCTCATTTTATTCATTTTTTGTTTGCAAGACGTATATTGCACTTTAAGCATTTGCATAATCCATTTGTAAGTTTGGTTCTTTTTTATTCTTCAAATGAGCAGACTTTTCCATTGATATATACATGTGATATTTCTGCATATAACAGACCAGTGTGTGCATTTATTTGTTAGAAGTTTGCCAGCGTTCCAAATTTCTTTTTACAATAATAACTGTAGCAATTGTAATGTCAGCATTCTCACAAGATTTATCTTTATCTTTTTATTCTTACTTTTTTTCTTTTTTCTAGAGAAAGAGTTATTTTTTTCCATCTTGTTCAATATGTTCAAACATATTACCAAAAGAAATCTCAAATACATGAATTCAATACGATACAAATACAATTTTAACGAATCAAATGTTATCAAGATGAGTATCGTCATTGGTTAGCCATATCTACAAAGCTATTCATTGGTCGATCTAGAAATCTCGAGTATACAAAAGAATTAAGCTATGTCCTATTTGCAAGCAGGTTTTAGTGTCAAATTATCCCGTAAATACACTTCATAATCTAAAATGCTTATAAAAGTACGACTTTCAAACCAACTATCATTTGGTCAACACCCATTTGTGGCAATACAGTAGAACCTCCAATTAAGATCACCTCTATAAAGAGACCACTTCTAAGACCATATTTCAAAGCCCAAAGTCTCCATAAAGAAACCACAGTGAACCTCCGTAAAAAGATCACATCACTATTGAGACCACTTAAGGCCAGACGGGTCACTGGTGGTCTTAATACAAAGGTTCTACTGTAGCACTAGAAACCACACTGTGAAGTGCACTATGTTCACTGCAAAACAAAACCAAAAAACTCATGAAGCATTTAAAAAAAGATAATCTAGATAAGCATTAGTGTAGCAGTGACGCAGCAGCAGCAGCAGCAGCAGCAGCAGCAGCAGCAGCAGCAGCAGCAGCAGCATTTAGTAGTA
Organism: Streblospio benedicti; assembly: GCA_019095985.1. Classification (NCBI taxonomy): domain Eukaryota; kingdom Metazoa; phylum Annelida; class Polychaeta; order Spionida; family Spionidae; genus Streblospio; species Streblospio benedicti. The sequence continues at coordinate 36,779,176 of CM032668.1, read as the reverse complement.
AAGTTGTCACTTCATCGTAGTAGGTAGTATGCAAGATTTAGTACATGGTTGTTTGCAAGCAAAGGACCGTAGTAACAACGTAGTGAAGTAGAAGCACCTCTACAATCAAGATAAATCTAGTGGATGTCGAAAAAAATGACGCAAGCAATCACTACAGGCGCATGTCTACAAAGCAACGTTGAAACTTATTGCCACCAGAAAATTGAGAATCTCTGTTATTGATCTATTTGTTGTTTTTTTTAATTTGTTTTGGTGGCATACAGTTCAACATTTTATCATAGACATGCCCAAAACATTAGTAGTATGTGGCTAGCTGAAAAAGTACTGGAAACCAGGAGTTTGAGTCGCTTGCTGGGTTTGTCAGGGTTACTGGTTGACTTTCGTAACTATTTCTTTGATTTTCTCCCATTTTCTTCCTCTTTTCGAAGCACCTTGTTAAATCATCTCCATCCCAAATATTTCCAAGACGAGTCCTGCATTACTACAGTACAAGTACAATAGAGTAACCAGCAACCCCTACAACACCTACCACACGACTGTTATTATGATTATTAATGCTTAAAACAGGAAGAAGAAACGCAGCAGCATCAGCATCGTAGTAGCCTCTGTCACCACCAAGCAGCCTTCATCATCATCATCGTGCACACCTTATGCGGGTCCGAGCAGCCTCGTTTAGCCTCGACGCCGTAGCCTCCACCACCACCACGCTGCACGTGGGTAAAGGCTGACCCCGCGCCCCCGGGGACAGAGGTCGTTGCCGTGAGCGACGACGACGCGGAGGTCGTCGTCAGGTTGTTGACGGCGAGAGGGGCCGGCGGCTGCTTGTGCGAGGTCGCGACCCCCGTGGGGGGCCGAGGCTGGAGGGGGGACGGCGACCATGTGCCGCCCTGTAAACAACGCCAGGCAGCCTCCGTCAACTACTACTCTCTTTCTCTTTTGGTGCAACAACAACACTTGATTAAGCTGCAGTCTGACAGTCACGAATGTTCAACACCGAATTTCAGAGTGTGGTAAGAGAAACACATAGCGGTACGATTCTACAAGTCTATGACGAGGCAATGGGGCAATTACGATATCACAACTGATTCGGCTTCAATCTTCGGGAATGTCTGACCATAGCTTAATACTTAATCAGAAACACTGAGTTGGCAGAGATTCTACTTCCAGGTTTAATGCCTTAAGACGTTCAAAATTTGATGTAGCATACTCAAGGAATTGTTTTATAACAAAACGAAACAGATTTGTTCGTTTTAGAACCACCACTCGTACACTTCAATAAAACAAGCAATCACATGTATATATTTTTCTTTAAATAATACATAGATAAAAAAGCATTGTAGAAAGAACTCAAATCAACATAGCAACAAAGCAATGCTGAAATGCTTCACATTAATCTGCAAATGAAACTAACTTGAACATAGCTACAAACAGTTCTGTCTAAAGCCTGCTTCCTACGTGATAAAAAAGTGAACCTCAAAACAATAAAATTCAACACAACTTGGATCATTAGGTGATTGACCTCTCTTTCATTTCAACCATATGAGTGCACACTCATGAAGAAATTCATATGCGTTTACACATTGTGAAACCAACATCTCCACAAGGAAGATTGTAGCTAAAATTGCTATCAATTCCATTTGATTGTCGTAATTTCGGTGCACTAATTCACAACCTATTCTATACTGACTAGCGTGGGGACCCAATTGAATTGATACTATAAAAATTATGACCCGACTCTCTTTGTGACCTGTGACCTGACCCACCATGTGACCCCATGACCCCGACCTGACCCACCTTGTGCTGTGCCAGCCTGCTGAGGGATTCCTGGAAGTGCTGATTGACAGCGTCGACTGCGTGCTTTGACTCATAGAGAATGCGCTCGCGCTCCACCCGCATCTCACGCTCCTGACGCAAACAAACAAACAACACGTGAACTCAGGCAGCAGGGAATTAGGTCGAAAAGTGCTACTAGTCAACAAACCAAATGTGTGAAATCAAACAGCCAAACTATTTTTACATAAATATAGCTTCGTAACACATTGTAACTTTAACAATTCTCTATGTTTTATCATGACCACCACTACCACCCGACAAATTCAATCCCCCAGCCCTGCCTAATAACGTAAAAAAGTGTGATAAAGCGCGTGTCTGTACCTTGGCCTCCATCTCGCGTTCCTTCTCGCGCTGACGCTCGCGTTCGTGCCTCTCTGCAGCCTCCGCAGCGGCCATCTTCTGGCGCTCCTCCTGTTCGCGCCGCTCGCGACGTTCTCGGTCCTCACGCTCACGACGCTCCCTGACAACAACACCGGGGGTCACTTCACTCACACATAGCTCTTATCGTCATGTTTGTCGAGTTCCCTCGGTATATTATAAAGTCTGAATATTCGGATTTGAAGCTTAAATACGTGAGCTTTAAGTGGATGAAAAAGTATGCTTTGATAGAAGCAAGTTCATGGGTTTTGTGCATTAACACTCAAAATTTTGGAAACTGCGAACTTAAATTTTAACAATTATAGATAGACTGGAAATCCTTAAATGAACGTTATTCCAATTAAATGGTTTTAAACACTTATCAAGCGAACATCATTGAAAGTTCAACATAATATCTGACATCTACATCAACGTAGACATTCCATACATCTTGCATGCATCAACTTGAAATGTTTAAAACGACATGTTCAAAATAACGTTCATTCGCAGATTTCTGTACAATAGTCTAGACGAATCCGGCCGGCACTCACCTCTCGTCTCTCTCGCGCTGTTTCTCGGCCGCCTCTCGTTCTCGCATCTCGCGTTCGTGCTCCAGCTTCGCAGCCGCGGCCATGTGCACCACGTTCACGTCACGCACCAGCTCATCCTGAACACAACGCCACACTCGTTACACACACAATGTACTAGTCGAGAACTCAACGTACTCATTAGATACACAGCAGACTCATCCTGAATACGAGATATGCGTCAGAAACACAACATACTTGTCCAGAATGATCTGTCAAACTTTACTACACAGACTGACAACCTTTGTTACCTGCTATTGGTGGAGAATCCATGAGATGTTGACAAAAACCATCAATTATAATCTACCTATGTAAAACGCCCCTTGTTACTTTGATATTATAATCAATCTGTGTATCTAGGTATTCGACCCGCACAAACACTAGATAACAACCATTTAAAGTACCTGGTACTGATGGAGCATCCAGGCGGGCGGCACGGACAGGCTGGGGAATTTCTGTGTCCACAGCAGCTCGAGGTGTCGGGTCTGCAGGGCGGAGTGTGAGTGTGGGGGGAAGGCCCCACCGCCGGCCGCGGCCGCATTCAAAGCCGCGTGCTGGAACAGCTGGGCCGACTGCTGGGCCTGCATCGCCTGCAAGGGGGAAGAAGGGGTTAGAACCTGGAGGATGTGTACGATGATAGCGGGGCTGTAATTGCTAATTAGCATAGAGAGCGGAGGGAGATGGGGGTGTGTGTATTATATGTTCTTTAGCACTCTTATGTTCGTGTAAATCATCGATAGGACTTTTAAACAAGGGATTTTAACCAGAATTTCAAGAAATGAACAAATATTCGACCTGCTTTCTATAAAATTCAACCGTCCACCCACCTGTAGATGCTGTAGCTGCGCGGCGGCCATCGCCGAATGATGCACGTGGCCTTGAAGCGCTGACGGCGGCAGATGAGGCGGCACCTGTGGCAGGCCGAGCGCGGCGAGCGAGGCGGCACTGGGGTAACCGTGCGCCGCCGCCAGCAGGCTGATGGGCGCCGAGGTGTGCCGCGCCGGAGCCCGAGTTGGACAGGGCGGCGAGCGAGGCTGGGTACACGCCCCCCGCGGAGCTGGACGCTGGGGGCCGCGACGGGGGCAGCCCGGGCGGAGGCTGGGGCGCCGACAGCCGCGACCGCATCTCGCTGTCCTTCTTCAGCAGCTCGGGGTCGCGGTACGGCTCCACCGGACGCGACTTGTCCAGCACGAGCGGCGACGTCGACGCTGCCGGCGCGTTCGAGGATGACGACGTCGAGTACGGAGAGCCTCGGTCGTCCAGGTCTTTGTCGGCGGCGCTCGACCAGCCTTGCTTGGCTCGGCGCGCAAGCTGGTCGGTCACCGACTGATTGAGGTTGATGTTCATGCTATTGTTCGGGTTGTGGTGGCTTGTGTTGTTACTAGGGGGCCGGCTGTGGGGGTCAGTGGTTACCGCCGGCAACGGGGGGTGGTGGGTGTGCGGGAGACCTGCGCGGTGCTGCTGCTGCCCATGGTCAGTCTTCCCACTGGTTGCCGTTGGTGATTGCGTTAGAGGTTGCGACTTGGCTGGGTGCTTGAGTTCGGTTACTACGGGACTCGCTGTTAGCAGCTGACTTTTCTTGTAATGCATGTCACTCACATGCTGCTTCGGGCTGCTGCTGCTGCTACTTGAACCTGCAACGTCATGCTTCGTTGGAGACGCTTTCTTTGACAAGTCTTGCGGTTCGTCCTGAGGCGGGGGTGGAGGGGGCTGGGGAGGTTTCGACAACTGACGCGGAATAACAGGAGACGGTGTTTTCTTGCTTTCTTTAACTTCGCTGGACGATTTCTCTCCAGCAACAACAATTTTCTCTGTAGCCGCTACACTAGGTTTCAGTGGTGAAGAATCCTTCTCCGCAGCGACGACGACTTTCTCCTTGTTGCTTGGTCTGCTGAGTTGAACTATTGCCGACTGAACTATCACAGGTTGCTCTGCTGCGTTTAGCTTAGCCTCGTTTTTGGCGTGTTGCCGTGACGACAGACTAGTCCGACTTTTATGCGTGTCCTCCTCCTCACCGGTGAACGCGAACGGGTCAGAATCCTTGATCTTGGGATCTGCAGGATGATGTAGGGACGGCAGAACTGGGGGGTCCTTGCGTTTTATCACAGGAGTCAACTTATCAACCGTCACTTGCGGCTTCACTTTACACGTGGGCTTGGCCTTGGTTTTCGGCGGTGATGGTGGAAGATCGTGCTGCTTAAGGCCACTACTCCCACTCTTCTTATTGGACTTGGAGAGCGGCGACAACTTGTTGCCTTGACTACGCTGCTGTTGTTGCTGCCGTGACGGCCGGGAATCGGCACCACCGCTGCGACTGGCACCTCGCAGTCTCGCGGGACTCAAACTCTCGAGCGAGACGCGAACCTCACGCCGTTTCCCTGACGAAGATAACGAGAGCGGAGAGTCCGCACTCTTCGGAGTGGAGGGAGCAGACGAAGAATCCTCGTCGCCCACACGAGATTTCTTCGGGGTTGTCGATAATGAGGATGGACTTTTGGAACGTTCCTGCCGTTTAACACCACCTTTAGTAGCTAATGTGGCTGCTGATGCTGCGGGGGATGAGGAAGGCTGGGTGCCGAGTTTGGCCAATGATGACGACGATGATGTTGTTGCTGCCTGTTCTACGGGCTCTATCACTTTCTTCACAAATGCGCCGCAGCTTCTTTTGGCCTGAGTTTCCGTGGGTTTGCTGGTTGTCGTGGATACGGGGGGTGCGTCTGTTCTAGGCCTCGATGTGGTTGGCGTGTCGGCTGCTGCTGCTGCTGGTGCTGCTGCTGCGTCTTTGCGTTTCGCGGGGACTGGGGAGTTGGAGGTGGAGCGCGCTAAGCGTTTGCCTTTGGCGCTGCTGCGTAGGACGCTGCCTTTGGTCCTGCTCCGCTTATCTGCAAATACACAAACAACGGCGTTCATTAATGTACGTGAATAGAATTGAATATATGTGTATTGCAGCTGTTGCCAGTTTGAAAGTCTGATGAAGGGCTGAAGGCACGAAAATTTACAAGGATATAATATTTGTAATGTGATAAGACTTTCTATTTCATTAGTTTGTGATGATTTTTTTAAAGAACAACATGATCTAAGATAAGTTTGATTGGGATAATAAAAATCTTTAGACTTATATAGTACACACAAAAAACGTTACTTAGATATTTAACTCTACTTTCTTAACTTTCTTTTCAATTTTCAATGCATGGAAAGGAAGTAAAACAAAGAAAATCGACCCATACATAATCAAATCTCTATAATCTACTTGCAGTCTCTATTTAAACATTACTTGGGACTCTATTGACATCAATTAAACACTCCATCAGCAATATAAAATATCACGTTTTTTTTATAGACAGCGAGCTCTTACATGGCTTCAGCTAGCTGCCACTGAGATCTCATCAATGCACTTATATTGATTGACAATAGGCGGATAGTTTGTCTATAGAATTGGCATGTTGAAGAAGTGATAAGCTTATCAATGGATCATGTAGATCTCATGCTGTCAGCTACAAAGGACACCACCATTGTGAAAAAGCAGTACTAAAATCAGGTCACCAGTCCACAATAATAGTGCCTTGGTTTTCCTCCACTAGGTGGCAGCACTGTCTCACCGCCATTCCGTAAATGCTCGTGTTTTATGTAAACAAACAGGGAGAGACTTCTCATACTGTGTGTATTTATCACTTTCTCTCAAGGAATTCGATCTGTAGTCATTTGGTTTAATTTTATACCTCACAGCTGTTATTTGAAAAGCCAACAATTCTGGATTCTAACCATAAAATGCTGATAATTTTAGCAAGTGGAAATAGTTTTAACTCTATCATTGACTGTGTAAATTAACATTGATTGGACCTGTTTACTTGATTGTTCTGTTCATGTATTACCTTCAATATCATGCTGAGATTTGGCCCCTTTAATGGTCAGTAAGTTTCAATAGAGTAAAGCAGAAACTCTTAAGACACCCATATTCATCCTTAGGGTGGTCTCTATTTACATAGATTCATTCATATTCATATCTTTAATGAAAATTTGGAACAGAGGAAAATGGTATTAATATAGTGCATATATCTTATCTAAATGTTTTACTGTATCTTTCAGGTCAATTTGAGATCTCAGGGTAATAATAGAGCAGCACTTCAAGGTTTCTGCAGCCTATGCTTCAGTAACTTTCAATAGAGTTTAAAGTGCTGCTTCACAATGACCACAATCTATGAATAGAATAATGCACTGTTGTTGTCAAACATGATTTAAAATAAGGTAAATAGTTAAATAAATAGGTAGCAAGAATCTCTGGTTTGACTTTGAAGAATCTGGCACATTTATTTCAATCTTTAGTAAGAGTTATCATCATCAGCACTTCAATTTGTGCACAAACTGTGATCAAGACTGGATTGCATGATAAATTGATATCATAACTTTGTTTTGCGTCTTTTCGTTTCTATAAATGATAAGCCATGATTAGACCTACATTCAATAAAGTCTTGGCACAAACTTGTAAAATCATATTAACCCTTTGGTAGCTGATGCAGTATTGCTGCAGCCAAGTAAAAGCCAAAAATAAACTCAAATTTACCACAGTTGTTGTCTGATTGACGATCACAATATTTTGGTACATCAGGTTTTAACCATATTTTATAGCTATAATCTAGGCTGCAATATTAGGCATCAGTGACTAGTCACACTCAATGGGAGGGTTAAGAAACCAAACTAAGCACCAGTGTACACTGTATTATGATTAGACGAGACATTCAATATGCCAGTCAATATGCCCGTCGTGGGCACAAAGTTTAAACCGATATAAAGACCCCAATATAACCCTGCTCTATTGGCGATCCCATTTGAGTTGAGCCGCCGCTGCTGTGTGTGTTTACACCCAAACAATGAGCGCCTCACGTTGCACCACAATGTACACGCCAATGAGCGTAGATACACCAATACAAAGTCATATTGATCACTGGCATAATAGGAATGTGCTATATTGGAGCTACTCATCGTCATGCTCAAACTACTTGGTCAATACATGGTCGGTCTGAGCGGTGTGGACAATGAATAGTTTGTGAACAACATGTGCTAATGTTGGCCTCAGGCCGGATCAAATTCACGCTTCAAAAGGCCTGATCAAATAATGAACATGACATAGCACACCTGATCTTAAGCATGCCGTTCAAATATTACCTTTGGCAAATTTGAAATTGGATGATGCAAAGTGAAGTCTATAATTCAATGATATACAAATCAATCGATTATCAATGGCAAATAAAATCTTCATACAATCAATCATTTTCTTACTTGTCAAACTTGAAAAGACAAACACTCATAGGTCATGATGCCAATAATATGTAGAACACAAAAAAGCTGTTATCATAAACAAAGACTTACTGATCAAACAACCATAATTAATCCAAACTATTAAATCATTAATCCATTGCTGCTAAAAATCCAGTAATCCAACAGTTACTCCTCTTTGCAGACACACTCCTCCTAAATGCACTTATAACCACTTCACTGACTGCAAAGTAAATGAAGTGACCTCACTCGTGTCAGTGGCAGGTGCTCTCAACGAGTGTGATTACCAAGAGTATTGCAGCAGCGATGCAGTACCCAGCGTGACCTTTGACAGACATGTCACCTTTTGGCTCTCAGATTATTCTGTTGATTCAGGGCGCTTTATCTGAGAACAACAATTCATACCACACACAGACAGGATAAAATCAGTGAACATTTAGTGTGGTATCAGAAACCCATGGTGTCTCTATGTATTTGCTGGCCGTATGGATTAAACCAGATAATTGTTTGGTTAGGTCGATTTCAGTTTTTTAGCAATTGATTCTTCATTTTAATTCAATTTACTCGTTTTAAAACATGGGTTAGCGTGCTGCAAAGCATTCAAAAGCTCTATTCAGTGCAATTATGTTCAGTAATAAATAGAAGGCTTCTAAAAAATGGCATGAAAGAAATAGCTTGAAAACATTGACTTCAATGTGAAAAGATATGTTAATAATGAACAGATGTTCGTGGGTCAGAGTTCACCATGTGCTTTTTCTGATACTTGACTGGAAAATTGCTTTTTAATGCATGTTTGAACTAAGTGGAGGCGTAAAGATTGCTTCACTTCCATTGATCATATTTATGGACATTAATTTAATCTTTTTATCAGATTAGTCACAAAAATAGCATAGCTCTACATGAACTTGAATAGTACTGATTAAAATGCCACAACAATTATTTCCCTTATTCTCTTGGCCTCGTCAATGACAATTTTCACTGTGGAAAAATAAAATGGGCACATTTCTTGACCAACGTCGCAGCCTACAGTGAAACTTGGGTTACATATGGAGCTTTAAAATGAAGTTGTGAAAAACGCACACACATAACAGTTGACTTTTACATTTATAGCCTCCTTTCTGGCCCAGTGGAGCCCTGGTTCACGTTGACCTTTAGCTTGAAGGAGCCATTACGTTTGCCCTTTAACATAATGTCCTCTCTGCAGTGAGCCAGTCTGCCATGTTAGTAGCACTTCTCCATTGTAAGGCCCAAAAGACACGCTAATAAATTGTCAAGCTTTTGCATTTTTAACCCGTTTGTTCCCTTGGAGAGACCAATTTTAATCATGTTAAAATGACATATGGTTTCAAGCAGTACAAAGTCATTTTAAACACAAAAACGTTTTGCGTTTTTCAAGATAAAAAGTGTAAGTGATATGATAAATATCTTTTTGTGTAGTAATGTCAAACATTATTTTAAGTGTTTCAAGTTTTAGCCTGTGAGTCATGCTTTGTTTTTTTTTAAAGCAACAAATAGATATGCATAAAACCAGTGATAATTGACGATATGTAACACGTACCCTATCACGAATACGTGTAAACCGTCATCTAGGTAACTACGCTTTTACAACCTTTTTATATCAAGCATAAACGATTATGCAAGATTAATAACAGGAATCTCCTCCATGCAAATGTCAATACTAATAAGTCTGGGCTCTCCAATATCACTGTTTGCAAGGCAGCTTTTTGTGGGACAATTGATGACAATGATATAGCTTGTTATCATAAGCCAATACCAATACGTATCAGTTTCCAGGCTACTATACATTGTTGTGATATTTCATGCCACAGTGCTATGGATCTTATCAATGTATATTAACGCTTCACAGTGATAAATCGTTTGTCAAGCAAAAATTATCAAGAACCGGCTACAAAAATACATAACTATGATACCAAAACAACATAACAATGGCTGGAAACATTAAGCTGTAACATAAAAAGTCAATCTTACCAGAGAGTCCTTTAAAACGAAATCTTAGAAAACCTTAATCCAATCTGTCATCAGAATAGCAACTTTCCACTTATCGTGACTGAGTACAAATGAGGGCGGCAGACGGCATTTAGCAGAAAGCCTCACCGGATCGGATTTCACAATCTGCATGCAAATCCGTCTGCTGGTTCATTCTACAGTACTCGCTACTACCTACTTGGACATGTTTACGATCATCCACCAGTATGTACAGGCATAAAAAGTGCACCTCACAAAATGGGCCTTTCTTTGTTATGACTACAGGCTACATTTGCCTTCTAGTATTTCATGATCATTAGGAGCGTTCAGGCAGATTTATTTTGATCAATGATAGCTAACCACAGAAAATATTTCTTAAGGGCTTTCTTTACACAACTCTGAATTGTACTTATGATAATAAAAGAGAACTGTCTGCTGCCAAAAGGGACTTATTAATTTTGGGATCACGTTTTTTGATTTGAACTTACTACTTATTATTATATGCCTTTTAAAAGTAGATCACAAAAACATGTATTAGTAAAGAAGCTCTGGCAGCAAACTCATTGAATCATTTGATCTGATCATATCATTTCATTGAATGGGTGAATAGATTAACGGCAACTAGTTTCTGCAAATATCACCAGCCAAAATCTCATCTGCTTTAGTATCCACCACAATGGGAGTACAAACGTAGTCAATACATTTTTACTTAGCTCAATGTTTGTTTGGCCAAGTACTTTCTGAATTCTGTATAAATATACTCTGTAAACAATAGTGTTACATTTCTTCGGCTGACATTTAGAAAATGTCTGTTGGTTTTGTACATTATAACAGACAGGCAACAACTTGTTTCCTCCCAAGAAATGATTAGCCAAAAAGGATCCAAAAACCATTCGTCAACTTAAACGTATTTACTTACTCCTCTTACATGACTAACAGCAATGTTGATATTGCTGACAGTGACTCTAGGCATGCACAACATCAAGAATAGGATAAGACGATTCCTGATAACAATACATACAGATTCAAAACATCAAACCAAATACATTTACTAAAACACAAGAAAATTCAATACTTAATATATTTTTTCTCACCTACGTAAATATTTACTCAATAAGCAGCGTATTTTCACATACATTCAGTACAAAACCTATATATTAATGTGCCAATTTTCTCCGATCCTCTATCCAGCATGAATGAAGCAAAAGCAGATCTTTGCAGGGAGTGCACATTTTATGCAGCTTTTATTGGTGTTGCATGTTTTATAGAGCTGTATATTTCTGCTCAGGAATGACAAATGAGCCTCGTATTTCACAGTAAACGTCTCACTTTACTGAAGGAAGAAATAGCCGTTATTATAGGTAGTGCATGTACTAAATGGAAAATCCTCTATCAGGTCAGACTCCTGGCGACATGGTAACACAGGTAAGCTTTTGCACACTAAAAAACACAGGAATGAACTATAATTCGAACATGTAAACATCAAACTAAACTGACCTAAGGTATGATGAATATCATCCAGAAATTCAAACTACTCCAAACGCAAAGTAATAGGTTTACATTTCTTGATTACACAACCTAAAACTTAAGTAAGGTCTTACAAGTCCAATGATGTAATTGAAATTACAGGGCACTTTTTGACTGAAATCAGCTAAGAACAAGGGTCATGCCAAGTCCACCTTTTGTCAAAGCATGTGTTAGCAGTGACCATCAAACCTGTCTGAATGACCCTTGGGACAAAGGCAGCCACAGTCTGTCTCTCCCCACAGGCTTAAAATGCAGTACATGGCATGTTCTATTTATTTATGTGAGCTGTGAACGCATTAACCCCTTGCCTGCCTTTCTACTTGGAAAAGAAGGGGGGAGTGTAATGTTCATCACCCACATTACACATGGCTGCCTCCCCCATTCCACCGTCAACAATCAGCCCCATTTTATCGATTCTCTATGAGGGGAATGCGGTGGCAATAAAACTTCAAAGCATTCCATTGATATGAGTTACCACTAAATCATTATTGTAGTTCTGTTGCAATATTGAGCCTCTATCTGACAGCTGAGCCCATCATAAAATACAAACTTACCTGGTATAATTCATGCTTTTATATCCAATCATTGGGCTTATTTAGTTCCTCTAAAACTGGTAAAGTTTTACCAAAAAACACAACCAGAAATTGGACATTAGCAATTACGAAGCCATCTTGTTAAGAACTTCAGAAAAATCCTGACTTTCAAACTAAATTAGCGTGATTTACCTGAAAACGAATTAGCCTACATATGGATGGAAATCCGACAAATCTATTCAAAAAGCCCCAGAAATTTGCTTGCTTTTTGTGAATACCAGCATAGTCTTCCATACAGTACTATTGTTTGTTTCTGGCTTAGAAACGTCCATAAAAGCCTTTTATAGCTCGTTGTATCACTTGAAACGCCTGCTTCACAATGTATGATGTGTATTGATATGATATAGCGTCTTTCTGCCTTCAGACTTTGGACTGATAATGCTGTCGCTATCAAATATCATTTTACGTATTCATTTGATATAAGAGCAGGCTAATTTGAATACAATTTTCGGACTTCAAACACATGTTGTTTTTTACATGTATATAATTCCACTATCTAAGTAACTATATTATGCTGGAAAAGGGCCAAATTGCTTGATATTCCACCTTGATCATATACCTTTGTAACAACAATAAAATGTGTTTATATGCCCGTATTATCATTAGACTGATAAATATTAATACCTGTTGGCTCTTGAAAAGATAAGATTATCCATGTCTCTACTTTGAAATCACAATACTACTGAAGAAACATAGTAAATTTCTGTTATCATGACACTCCCCTTTCTTCTCCTTCCAGGAAACAAGACTATGATAAAACTCTCAGGTAGAGTAGTACTTCACCAGTCACGGCATTTACTCTATATTCAAGCTCTGTGATTCAGACTTCTCGTGCTTGCGTAGTTTTGTCAAATATAATGATAGATATTACATATCTATGATGTCTGCACACAATTTACTATGCTATGTATCAATGTGTAGGGCATGCCAAATGCTTCAAAATGACACTAAACACACATTTCTAGGCCAAATAAAAGTCAGTATCTATCTACTGGGTGACCTCAAGAACACCCACACTGTGGATTGTGATCTAACATAACACCACTGCAGACTGTAGTGAAACAATTACATCAAGCTGGGAGGCATTTTTTCTACGTTCTAGCTCTATCTGTCTATCTAGCCAACTTTGATCAAAATCTCAAACCACCATCTTGAGCTGCAGCCCTGTAAATATATACCTACTGGAGCCAATATTATAGAGAACACACTTGGTCTTATCAGATTTGCCCCCAGTGCACACTTTATTATGGGCATGTTCATGTTGGCAGGAGTATTTGGGAGCCCATGCACGTTCAGGGCAAATAGTGATGTATGTTGTGGCAAGGTTCATCTTGGCAGGTCATAAATAAAGCATGCACCGGAGTGTTCTAACATTCACAGCCCTTGAACATGATATATCAGGCTTGATGCCCCATGCATATTGTTTAACTGGTTATACAGGAGATCCTCTGTAAGAAGACAATTTTTGGGAATGGCCTTGCCGTCTTAACAGAGATGTGGTCTCTACATCGAGATTCGTGAAGGTTTGGGACTTCAACAAATGGACAGGATGCTGTCTTTATAGAGGTAGTCTCTTTAGAGAAGTGGTCTTAATTGCAGGTTCTACTGATACTGTTACTGATTACTCTCTTCAGAATCTGGGATAAAACAAATCAGCAGGAATTTATAAATTCCTGAAATCATCAAGCATCCAATTTTATTACTATCAGCATAATCATTCAACAAAACAAAACTTGACACACATTTATAGGTGCCTGGTTTTGAGACTTGACATGTAATTTAGCTGTATCCGGAATTCCGGATGTTGCCTGGAGTTGGCGGCACATCATCATTTGTTCCAGACACATTTTTCAAATTACCTCAACGCTGTAAATGTTGCTGCCATCTGCTCATTCTGTAGAATGTGTCTAAGTCATGCAAGCTGGACACATTACACAGTACCACACACACAACACTAACTTAGTAGTACTGAAGTACAGTAGACTTTCTCAGTAATATGGACATCTCATAATTAGGATTCCTAATAAGACTCCCACACAATCTTCACATATTCACAGCCAACTTATATCAAATTCATAAGTTTGAAGAATTAAAAGATAAGTGCAATGTGAAAGATTCTCATAAACCAACTGTCCAATTTGATTCATCCGTTTTATTGTAAAGGAGCAATGAAATATACTTATATCTCAACAAAAACTGCCCGAAGAGGGCCTGTAACCTTGTCTGACTGAAGAGGCTAAACCTGTAAGAGCCTTGAACTAGCTTGACCATCCAATACAGCAGAAGCTCACTTTGCTACATCTTGCATCTGTCAATGGTGATGGAAAGTGACAGGTGGTCACCTCTGACCTTGAACCTTTGACCCCGCCCCCACTTGTCTACTTCACGTGTGTTCTGTATGACAGACTGTTTACTACATTTGCTGTCAAACTTCTAGAAACACAGAATCTCTCAGACGCTGTGAAATGCATTCACAATGCCAGGCATAACATTGAATAAGCATGTAATAAATTACTTAACAAATGATCATCAACTAGAACTTTGACACCAGCAATATCTGTTATTTCAACACCTCAAAAGCTATCATAATAAGACTTTTTGGTTTTATCAGCAAAAGCAGGTTATTTCAGTATGAAACCTACCTTGGTAGTTTGGCTCATTAGCATTTACACAGTAGTTTTGTAAGAGTCCTAAGGTCGCCAAGGGTAATGTGTACATGCCAGGCTACCACAGCTAGTGATTAGCTGTCATTAGAGTACTGAAGCTGCACTTTCATCACCCTCGTTATCAGCATTAATTACCATAATAAAGCCGTTTGCATGTTCTTGGTCTCTGCTAACCATTAGTAGTTGGTATTACAGCTGAACCTCTCTATTAAGACCATCCCCAGGGATACTGGCCAACTTGTGGGGTGCTCACTGTAAGAAGGTCACTATACTCTCTTGATGGAGCCTTGTGACCAACTAGAATTAATCTTAATTATAAGGTGTTATTAGAGGCAGTCATTTTTGGAGTCATACTATAAACCAGCTTCTGATCATAAAGCGGGTCTTCACCACCTATTTGCTAACTTCATCAAGCTGTGGTCAAAGAGCAGGTGGTAACACTTAATGTGCGAGAAATAACATAAACATTCTCCAACAATACAAAGGCATCGGCAGAAATGTACATGTATCATCGATCCAATAAGCCGAGTTCTCAGGAGTCAGATTCATTGATCAGAAGCAGCATTCTTGTGCAAACTGCCTTCTTCTCCCCTCAACCCACGCATTACAGCAGAACCTCCAATTAAGAGCACCACCTCTACAATAGGAAAAAAGTAATTGTCCCAAACCTCCAAAACAAGACCACATCGAACGTTAATCAAAAGACTACCTCTCTACCACTTGAGCTGAACACTCCCACAGGATCTTAATGAGAGTTTCTACTGTATTGATTCCAGCCTCAAGGGCTTGAAACAGAGAAAGCTCTTGCATGATGAACAGAGCTCCACTGCCTCAGCCATAAGCCCTTTTATTGGGCCATAAATAGTGGTGCTGGTGGGTGGATGGCATCTCACTTGGGGAGTTCAAGGTTTGCAGAGTTTGGTGTGTCATGCATGGCTTCTGCTAGTCTTTTTAACACCTTATGCCTCTCAAATAGTTTTGTTAGATATTGTTAAAACCAGCACCAGTGATCATATTTTACTTGTATAGCTAGAGCAATTGCTAGTGTGACAGCTTTTACATTTTATAGATACAATGTCAGATTAACATCAATCGACAATGTTTTATCATACGTATTGGTTTTCCCAAAATACGAGGCCTACATATGTCATGCTATGCATGGCTACTGCATAATACATGCACCAAGCCTACACTATCACCATCCCCAACCTTTGTACCTGCTCTCACTAATGTTCCAGCAACATCAGTCTGATAAGATGAAGCCACACGCACAAGAAAAGTGATACTACTTTATGCAAGTCCGTGAGGCATAGCAGATAGCAGTGTACATTTCGTGTGTAGCAGAGTCTATAGTGATAAAGTGGTGGCTATTTACAAGGTCTACTCCGCCTCATGTCAGCAAAACATGGTATTTTTACTACACATTCCGTATCACCAACTGAGCTTGGCAAATACGCGGGATAAATTCATCTATAAAAGTTGTAATACAGTAGAAATTTAGATTTGAGATTACCTTTATAAAGATACCAACTCTGTGAAAATACCGTTGCTCACAAATATTCATTTAGAGACTACCAAGAACCACCATTCAGAGACCACCTCTCCAGAGGTCACTAGAAGCCCCCCAGATGGTTCCAAGAGGTTAATATACTGTAGTAATTTCACATCACCAGCCATTGTTGTTCCAATCCAAATTAGTTTTATCAAGACCACCTCTTGGTTTATGCCTTATCAAATTACATATCAAGTGGTGTAGCAGCCAAAATGTAGGTTTAGAGTTTCGTTATCACAGCTTTGTTGGCAGCATGTACTGTACAGCTTCACACACAGTATCATATGATCCCACCACAGCATCAAGCAGTGTTATTCTATAACAGTAAAACCACCAGTTCAGACCATTCCAATATAATAACACCTTTTACCCGTTTCCAAACCTTCTTCATAGACGAGCATAAACCTTTAAAAAAATCACCTCTATTGAGACCTCTTAAGGCCAGTTCCAATGGTGGTCTCAATAGAGAGGTTCTACTGTACACTGCCTGCTATCAAAACACTGCCTCAAATAACTTCCCACTCTACCACCAGCAATTGTAAATTCCCATCCGCTTTGGCACAATCAACAGCCTGACCCACTTCCAAAACCAGTAGATAAAATCAGCTTAAAACTGCCAGCAATTTAGACTGCGCCACCACCAACCAACTCTACATCCTCATATAGCACGTACTTTATTAGCGTGTCCTGGTTGTGGCAAACACTCCCACTTTAACGGTGACAGAAACGTGGCTACAACAATAAAAGTCGCGCGAGGTTGGGTTACTGAGATATCTGACAGCCGCAGCCCACTACCAATACATTCTGTTGCCGCTGCCGCTTACTCCAGCCTGACATTGTTTCGACCTTGAGAGCAGCCACAAGAAGTAAAATGTGGAACATCCACACTGGGTAGTGGCAACACAGGTATTTATAGCGGTTTCTTTGTTCTGCGCTGTGTTGGCTATGGCGCGGTGGTGGCTGTGTGTATCTATGTCACAGACATATGCGCTGCCTGTTAATTTCATTTAGCGAGTGCTTTGTACCAAAGACAGCTTTGGTTTGAACAAAAAAAAAACACTTTGTAATTTGCATTGATAGGTGGTGTGTTATTTATTACCGACTGCTTGTAAAACTATTTCATTGATACATTTTTTATCTACAGAGACTTCTAACACCTATAGGCTAACATATCATTTACATTATACAAGCACCTACTCTCTATCATTGTACAACCTACTTTTCAACCAGGTCCCCACCTCAGCATATGTTGTTTACTCTGCATCTCGCCCCCACTTTTCTCACTTCATGGTAAACTCTACTCATAAAAACTGGCCGCCACATACAGGGAAGTAGTAGTAGAACTTGGCAATGTAGGTTACACGATGACTAACACATCATGGTGGCGACTACTGTGGCTTCTCAGTAATTGCTAATTTACAGCTCACTCCAGAAGCCAAAAATTTGGGCCACTGACCACAAAATGGAGGTTGTTTGCAGCGTTATACAGGTATGTGGTGGAGACTTTCACGTTTCCTGCCCACAGTGCTAACACTTGTGGCTGGGTAAATATTGAGGTTTTCTCCAACCACTTTACTACATCCTCCTTCAGCATGATAAAACTGATAACAACAGCGACAAACACCTGCCTTTTTTTTTGCGCCGCCGCGGTTATATCAAATCAAACCAGCTCACTTCTTTTCAAGCACGGCGTATTAGATTTGACGGTTATTATCATTGGTTGTTATGTTAATAAAGACGAGTCCAAGCAGACACTGTTAAAGATTGGCAAAGCCTACTAAACACATGGCTGACCAAGATCATCGGAATCTGATCGATCGATAACTAGATCATGTCTAGCGGCTGCTGCAAATAAACCATTTACACATCGATCAGCCGACTCGAGATTGACAATACAGAGTTTGTGTTGCGTAGAATTGGTTGTAACATGTTGCATTGCCCAAGATATTGACTCTTAAATAGCGGAGGCAATAAAAATCGTCCTGTCTCCTCACCTACAACTGTTATTGTGACGTGATTGATTTGACAGCTATGTAGCTGGTTCACCCATTTTCTGCGAATACGACATCAATCACATTTACTACTACAACAAGAACCAGGTGCAAGCGACTGAGAAACGAGGACGTACTACTCACATGATGAAAGCTGCAGGCAGAATCCAAACAATCCGATTCTCGTCTCACTATATTGAGCACTATAGCTATTACTCCAACAACTAATACGCACCAATCCAATGTATCACAATACTTCTATATATATACACTATTTCCTTCTTGGTCAAACTTGTGTGAATCAATCAATATAACGCACTGAATCCTGAATCACTCATACCACTAAGAATCCAGCACTATAATGATCACAAGCTCTGTCCACTATGCGGTGCGTTTCTATTAGCAAGGCGCTTCTTCTTCACTCAGACTCCTCTCAGCAAACTGACTGATGCGTAGTAGTTAGACTTGAGGAGGAAACAGGCCCTACTACTATCAGCACTGTAGTACTTGGTGTCGTAGTTGGTGTCTAATCAATCAGCGTAGTCATGAGTGTTCCGGGGCCAGCACAGCGCTGATTGTACTGTTGTTACCCACTGCCCCGCCACTGCTGCTGCTGCTGCTTTAGACTCGCGCCACAAACGTCTGCCGCAAACCACCTGCTTAGGCTAATTTATTCTGGCTGCTCCATCAGGAGCTTGCTTTTTCTTGGAAATGCGATCTTCCAACAAGCGTAAAACAAACATATGGGGGTCATATTTTGATGTAGAGGATTGTTTATGTGTTAATTTGTGTGTATTTGTGACATTGTCATTGGTGTAGATGACAGCAAAACAACATAGGCATTGATCAATTTACTTTTCACCTTTTTTACTGGAACAAGACGCCTGCTGAGTTATTTACACACTATGTTGTAACACATTTGTTTGAAAGCCTCTAAAAAGTGATCTTTTTTAACGCCCGTCGTTAATTCCCAGGCAACCTATACGCACTCCCATAAGATATGACAGATAACTTCACTACAATGAATTATTTCTCAATAGTACGCCATAATTTTCCACTATAAGAAAAACCATGTCTACACACAAACAAACATTAGTGCATCATATCTTTTTTAGGGGATGATCTCATGCTGAGATTGCTGCTATCTCAAGCATTCAGTAGACGTGGCAACTGCTAGCACAAAACCCGCACCAACTTGGCAAATATATCACTCCCACTTGGCACTTTTTGTTGCTGCGGTCTTTGGAGGTTACATTGCTGATCAATCCAGGCCTAAAAACCCATGCTTTCAACAATGTAAACGTGGTGTCTGTTCTTAACCATGTACAGTAAAACCTCTTTTGAGTTTTGAGTGAGAACACCTCTATAATAAGACACTTTTTCACAGTCCCAAACCACAAACGTCCATAATTAGAACACCTCTCAATTGAGATGATTCGATGCCAGTAGTCTTACTTAGGAGAGGTTATACTGTAACTGCGTTTTTGTTATGATTGCACCTTGCTTAAAAATCAAATGCCTTTTAATACAAACGATGACAGAGCGCTTGCATTGGTAGCTACGCAATTAATGCAGGATCTGGCAGCATTGTTGCATGTTTATCAAGCATTAACAAGCCTTTCAATGTTGTCTCTCCGCGTTTGTGAACATACATAAAGGAGAACAGCTTAATACTGGACTCACAGTAGAACCTCTCTATTAGGATCACCTTTGTGCATAGCCTCAATTGGTCTTGCTAAGGAGATACCCTTTTATGAAAGTTGATGTTGATATAATTATGAAGGTTTGGGACCAGCAGGAATGGTCTAATTCTGGAGTTGGTCTTAATAGAAGTGTGGTCTTAGTTTGAAGTTCAACAGCAAATACATTATGCGCGCCGCCTGCCAAACTGAATACATTTCAATCGGCTATATTAGAATACTGAAATACCTGTTTAACTGAACCTGAATGCACCCACAATGTAATAACAATATTCAAACACGTCAACTAAACGGAATCACATGACTGATTAAGATCTCTCTTTCTCGGTCCAAAAGCCCATAGATCAAGTGTTTGAATAAAGAGGCCCCATTTTACAATGGTATGTAGTACTTTGGAAAGGCGAACAACAGATATTGACTTGGTTTATATGGCTGGAGTGCGGCCATGAAAGACTTAATGGCTGCCAGTCGGCGTGGGCCCACATTAGCCACTATTGACTTGAGGAACTCGCGCTGAAAGAGGATCGAATTACTACATACATTGGCCAACATACTGCGTAATGGGAACATTTCTCTCCCTTGTAATGTAGTAAAGATAGGCTGTTTTGTTTGATTGTTTGAGGCTGTGACAGTCGGTTCTGCTGGCTACTCAACCCTTTATTACTGGCACCGGTTCGTCACTATTGCAGTCTAGATACAGTCTTAAATACGATTACAGATGTCAATTTTATCATAGGGTAATTCAAATATCCATTGTAGTAAATTTGAGCTTATTATATGCGTTATACTAGTCTGCAATATTACGAAATGGGTTAAAAGTAAGACACAGAAAACTCAAACCCATTTTTCATATACATTGGAAGCTAAATCAATCGATCATTTATTTATTACGTATTGATCGATTCTATCAAAAGGATCTGATCCTTTCCGTTTAGCCTCCAAAGGGTTAAACAGCTGCTGCTGCTGCCTCCTCTACTATATTATCAGCATGATACCGTCAGGTCAAGGACTGTGTTGGAGCGTTCTTTGGAAAACCTGACCACAGCTAGAGCCAGGCACGCCAGCAAAACCTCCTCACTCAACCGGCTGGTGAAAGCCAAGCAAAACAAGGTCACAGGTGCCACCGCTGGGTCATGGAATGACTTCACAGTTGTTTTGTTTATGGATTGTAGCAGAAGCACATAAGAGCTCTTTATAAAACATGCTTACTTAAGCTGCTACTTGCACGTTTTGATGCAAAGTCCTTTCACAAAAAGGTATTAAAAACCAAAGTGAAGTTGCTTTACAAAACCATATAAAAAAGCATAAAAAGACTTACGTTTTGAGATATTCTGAATAAATGTGGAACTGGGAATTTTATGATGCATAAAAATCAAAACCGCAATGAGTCATGCTGCTTGGATTTAGCTATTACAACTTATTAGATTTACCTGACTAGCTTTGAGTGCTTTGGCCTTGCCTGAAAATTACCTCTTCACTGATGTTTACTAGAGACCAACAAACGCTGCATTGACGTGGCGTTTGGAATGACCACCCCAATCATAGAGTCCATATTCTATGGTGGTAAATACAGTAGAACCTCTGTATTGAGACCACCCAGCGGCTGGCCTCAAGTGGTCTAATTACAGAGGTGGCCTCTTTAGAGAGGTTCATGATCTCGTCATGAATACTTGGGACGACCAGAAATGGTCTTATTATAGAGGTGGTCTCTTTATAGAGGTGGTGGTCTTAATTGGAGGTTCTATAGAAGGGATCAATGGTCTCTATTTATCATACCATATTGATATTGACTCACTTCATCAATATTGGATTGGTTGTATAAATACTCCAGCGCTGTTTATTGCTATATGTCTATAAAGCGAAAATTATCATTTATTTCATGCTTATACTAGTCTAGAACTGTTTAAAGTTGTTAATTTCAAATGAGTGTATGAATCTTTGTACATGTACATGTATGTCTTCATTGTGTTGGATTTCATCTGATTGCACTAAAATCATTTCATAAAACGAAGGTAGCATTTCGAAAATAAATGAAAGCAAAAAATGCCTATAAATGTATGTCAAAGGATAATTAACATAACCAAGTAATTTCCATTGATTTATATGCCATTTTGGCCTTGCATAATAGCTTACTGGTTGATGTATATCTCTCTATGCACAACAATGCCGGTCCAATATCGAATTAAGACCACCTCCAATAACTGACCACCTCTATAATAAAACCGTTGTTTTCAGCACCAAACCTCAATAAAGATAAAGCCACAACCTTCATGTAAAGAGACCACCTCTCTATTGAGATCAGTAGCAGAAAGTCCCTGATAGTCTTTATAGGGACGTTCTTCTTTATCTTATCTGTACCTATGACAGTGATCAGCAATGGACTGTTTGGATGGCAGCTATAAACATAGCTACATAAATAACTTAGTTGATAAATAGCAACACGTGTCAAGATCACTACCTGGTTAGACCAATACTTGGAATCTCTGTCATCACAAGCATCTACATTACATGATTTATGCCACATAATATCAGCACATCATGGAAAATGTCAACTCATTTTTCACTTACAGTAGTGCCTCTCTATCATTAGTAAGACCACCCTGAGGACCTGACATCAAAATAGTCACAAAAGAGACGTTGTCTTTTATATGGATGTCGAGATGGTGTCTTTACGGAGGTTTGGAACAGCCAGGAACTGTCTTATTGCAGAGGTGGTATTAATTGGAGGTTATACTGTAAAACAGAATGATCAAAAAGTTGATGAAAAGTTGCAGGCAGTTGACAAATTGTCGCTGGATCTAATTACAATAGTAACCTACTAGCTTATTTTTAAAAGGGTCCATTGGTTTGATAGTCACTGCAAAGTGGGATCTCAAACTCTGAAAACTCAAATTCATGGATATCCCAATAATTTACATTACAATCTGTCCTCTAATAGGTGGAAAGTTTTGAGTTATATGTGTGCAACTATACTTCGGTTGATAGATGACAAAGTCTGGACTCAACCAACAACAGCAATCTGTCTCTTTTGTTCCCTGCCATGATTTACGATCTTGTCAAACAATTGCTATTTTCTGACGGGAAGGAATGTGCTATACTCAGCTGCATATAATTTCAGCACCAAGAGAAATGCATATTCAGCTTTCATGCATTCCAAGTTTTGAAAATTGGAGTGATGAAAATAGACATAAATCATTTGATTCAGATTCTTATTTGAATTCTCCTGTAGATTGCATCTTTCTCCATACAGCATCATATTGTTGGTCTCTTTTACTGGTTTGAGATTGGAAGAAAATGTCATTAAAGAGGTGGTCTTTCAATTTGAAGGTAGTCTTACATGGAGCTTCTAAAGTAATGGTTTTCTTTGTTGCCAGGTAAGACAAAACCTTTTAAAAAAACTGAGCCTGCGCCAAGAAGGAAGTCTGAAATGGAGGCTGAACTGTACTGCATACTGACAGTGACAGTACAAGACCACAATGGCAGCTCTGTCACCTGTTGTATTCCCCTCGCTCAGAGCCACTCACTCAATTAGCAGATGCTAAGGAGGTCTGACCATCCCTCCAATATGATTCTTCTACAGTAGAGCCCATCTAACTCAAACTGGTATGCTTCTGTGGAATCAGACATAGGATCTTAAAAGGTCACTTTGGTGAAATGGTTATTGACTTTTAGCTTGTGACGTTTCAGCGAGTTTCTTCTGTTGAAAAGCCACAACTTAACCTATGGAGAGATATTGTAACATTGAATATATGTGCACTGTAAAAGAGATCCTAGTAAACCACCCATGTCTCTTGCTGTGCATACAACTTCCTTTTACAAAGAATGAGTAAGCCCTTTGTGTACTGGCAGTTTCACTTTAATATTGATGAGAAAACCTCCATGTGGGATTGTCCTATATAACAAGGAGATCTAATTATAGCTTGTTAAACGAAAAGCTTATGAGCAACATGTGATCATGAAAATAGTAAGAAATCACCAGCTGCAAAAATCGCACAAGTGCAGTCCTGAATTAGACCACACTGTCAGACAAATAGTTTTAATTTAAAAAAAAAAGAAAGCAAAAAGATCATCACATTTATATGCAAGAAAGTGCATCTCCTGTAAAACTCATTGCAGACCTATATAAGCCTCTACTGTTGGGTTAGTCATTCATTTCTACTTTTCCAGCTTAGGATAACTTCAAATTTGCCAAGATGCGTGAGGGTGAATAAGCCATCCATCTTGGTAAATTTTAGCTTATTTTAGGCTTTATTCTAGCCTTATTACCTAAGTTAGCGACTAAAGAGTTAAAGATCAGTGCAGAGACCCAGAAAGAGGCTGCAGCCTCAATGTGAAACCCGCCGACGTATTAGACAGGTGCTTTTCCGAGCCCCTGGTCATGGCTATATATGGAACACTCACCCACCCACAGACACTGTGTAAGAGGAGAGTGTGTTCAGACTGTATGAGCGAGGAGCTTAATTGTTGTTTGATAATACAATAATAGGGGCGTGGGTTGAGATGGAGGGTGTTTTAGAGAATGTTGCACTTATGCACACAATGTTGCAATCATATGTTTATTATTCTTGTCAGATATAACAGAGAGAAGCAGTTTTAAGGGATTATCTACGAATGTATTGCATGTACTTGTATAACATTTTCTACGCATATTACACATCTAGAAACCTATCCTAATATCCAATTCTATCCATTACATGGAAGTAACAATAGCCATGGCAGTATCAGAGGCTGCATTTACAAGAAGTGAAGTATCCAACCACTTTAAGGTAGTGATTGGCATGTTGACTGCATGCTATATATGGCCACTGCTCGCCTCATTCACGACATCTACCCACGACCCACCATCTCATAGCAACAGTAGCCGCTAAATACGTAGCACTCAATATGGCAGTGGCAGGCGCCTTTGAAGTGGACCAGTTTTTTGCATGTCAGATGCTGCTGTGAGGATTTGGCCACTATGTAAAGAGCAGGAGCTCAGAGAAAGAGGCTCCTGCCAATGACGTATATGGACAGTATAGCGTTTGTATTAAGCTCAATCAGTGGACTGGCCTAAAGCAGTATATCCATGATAGCTTGGGACTGTGAGAAATGCTCTTACTATAGAGGTGGTCTCTTTGTAGACATGGTCCTAATAGGGAGTTCTTAGTCTCAACTGTAGTCTCCGAATTAAAACCATTTGGGCAATTGGTCTCAAGTGGCTGAAGTGGTCTCAACTGACAAGTGGTCTCTTTATGGAGGTTTGCAGCAATCAATTTATGAAGACTTGAAACTGCAAGAAATCATCCTACTATACAGGTGGTCTCTTTATAGAGATGGTTCTAGAGAGCGGAAATTGGCTGCGTTATTGGCGCCTATGTGCATATTGGCCGGCGTCTGTAGTAAATGTCACGACTCACGATGTAGTGTGTTACGTGCGCAGAATATTCATGCCATCGTTGGGGCTGATCATGTGATGCAACTGTCAGCGACGTACTAAAATTAGCACGCGGCTGAGGCGACTCAGTTGGCAAACGGGGTCTGGGGTGGTGAGTTTGCAACGATATAATAGAACCCTGGGTGCTTAACATGGACCACGCAGATTGGTGGGGTTTAATGCCAGCTTGACACTCGGGTTTATGCCGTATTTAGGAGGCTACCATCTATCATGGCCCACAGGGGGATGAGATAACTAGGGACTGGGATTGGAGGCCCTGAAAAACTCAGCTTGATTTTGCACTTGCAACCCTGCCTGTCTGAGGCACGACTAGCCATGACATTATTCACCGCAGTCATGTACACTGCCATTTGAGAGGTGCTACGGACATTACTCAACCGGGGCTGTGGTGCTTCTGCTGCTGAAAAAGGGCAAGACATTTATGGCATGGGCGATGGCGGGGCCATTGTCATAAAACACGGCTGATGTAAATACGGTGTACAGACGTGACATGACTATTTCCTGAGCTGTTACTTGCAGGAGGAAATGTGAACCTCGACTGGGAATCATCTTTTGTACGGATGTTTCCTCAAATTTGTCTGTGATGAATGCTTTATATGTATTTACATAGTTGGATTTATGGATAAATCTGGCAAAGAAATATTTCTCTTCATGATACTGCATGCTCAAAAAACCTCTGATAACTAGAAAATTTTGGAATACTTTAATATTGTATTGATACCCTTGAAGTTGGAGAAGTAAATGAAGGTGGTCTCCATAGTGAGTTGGTCTAAATTGGAGGTTCTACTGTACATCATACATAAAAAAAAGCATGTGCTTACCATACACAACCATCTAAAACCCCATGCTCATGTAAAGGGCCACCCCAAATTTTGTACCATACCAAAATCTGGCCCATTGATATACCAATTTGAATGGACATTCATGTGAAAGCCCACCCCATCATTACATACATTTTCAACCTAAAATCTCCTTGGCATTTACAAGGTCTTATAAGGTAAAAAAGCAGGCCTAGCTAATGGCTACAATATGTCCGAATATAGCCACCACGCGAGCAGAAGTCATTGGACTTTGGGACACGATGATTCCATAAAAATGTGGGGTGGTGGCTGCGGCTGCTAAATAATGCATGGTCGGGGGCTCCACTCAATCTAGGGAGTCTACATGAGTTAAAAGTGACACGGTGACGTGGGCGTTTGTGAGCCACTTATATCTGTAAAATGACACACTCAAAACTTGTTACCAAATGGACACAAAACAAAGTCACATTTCTTATATATGGATGTTAGATTGAAATGTCACACAAGAGCTTTTTGAGTTTTAAGAACAGGTCACTCATTTTTGGACCCCATGTGTTGGTTCAATCTGGAGAGTTGAGGTGAGAAATCGAGCTGTTTTGTGCGTCAGTGGGTGGTGTTGGACCATTGATTGAACATTCCCCTGATTGCAATCTCCAAAATACAGTAGAACCTCTCTATCACAACCTTCCAGGGGTCTGACCTCGCACGTAGCTTTGTAGTAGTCTCTATATCAATTAAGGTTTGGATGCTGACCTTATTATACAGGTGGGTCTCACTTAACAGGTGGTCTTAATTAGAGGTTCCTC
Organism: Streblospio benedicti; assembly: GCA_019095985.1. NCBI lineage: Eukaryota > Metazoa > Annelida > Polychaeta > Spionida > Spionidae > Streblospio > Streblospio benedicti. The sequence continues at coordinate 36,752,070 of CM032668.1, read as the reverse complement.
TGTAGTGATGTTGCTACAGCAAACATGAGTTAAATATGCCATATGGTTGTTTTAAACATTTTTTTTCATTTTTTTCAAAAATGACACTTTTTTCAGGTTTGATACCTGCATGCAGCACATCTGAAGTGACATGGCTCAATCGTAGTTATATACAGTCAAACAGTGTGTTCATAAATTTGTTCATAATGCACACCAACGCAGATAAACCTCCTTAATGTTGCTACGTCACAATCTGTGGGCTGTTGTATATTATGACTACATTGTTGTTGAAATAGATAAGGCCAGCAGCGGGTATAAGAGGATCAGGAAACATGCAGTAAGAATTCTGGAGCGAGGTCACTAGTCAGATCCACATACCACAATAATAGGTCCATTGGTGGGTCCACTATTGTTCAGTGTATGGCCTGCCAAATGGACACTGTATGAAATCGCTCTTTCTCTTTTTTTTTCCTAATTTATTCACCCATGGTTTTCTTTTGGGTGTGTTCCTAAATCTTATTTTTTGTAACATTTTACTGATTTGTGGTTTATTCATATCATAATCAATAGAATTTTCTATTTACATTGTTTTTCTTTCTAATGTCTTGATCAATCAACAGAACCTGATATCAGTTGAGATTTAGGTTAAAAGTAATAACTATATTAATATGCTTTAAAAATATCCACAAATCTCCTACAACCGGCAGCATCTACTCAATATAACAATGGCTGGATAGTAAACAAACAACAACACTATTATCTGGCTCCCGTATTGTGCTAGCATGAGACCTGAGCAGAGATGTGGGAAGCGGAAATGGGTTCTGCATGTAGCATAGTCAAACGGAAGGAGTGAAGTGCAGTATTGTTTGGCAAAGATTAGTGTACAGGAAAGGCTGTTTATCTAGAATCTGCCCTTCTGTTGAAATTTCCTTTGTTTCCTTGTTCCAATGTCTGTTAGAAACCTCTCAGCGCATCATTTTAACTGTAGCAATAATTTTTCTATTATTCAATGTCAAGATATGAGCTTTCTACTGTAAAATCAGCACTACATTTGTCAATATACAAGGTTTCTACTGTAAAACCAATATCTAATTTATCAATATAATAAGTTAATACTGCATAAAAAAATCACAAGGTTTGTCAATAAAAGAGATAATGTCAACATTCGAGGTTTGTACTGTACAACCTACACCCCCTCTGCAACACACTCAAGATGGCAATTTGTTTGTGGCAGCCATCGCTTCATTACAACCTACGCACATAGATTCGCAGACATCGAATTACAGCCAGCATGGTCGTCCCAACAGATTATTGAGTAGCTCCATCTGAGCACAACCAAAATATCAACACTTTATGCATCATCATGACTGAGAGTAAACAAAGGGGGCCTCTGCCTCACTCCCAACACAGACTATGGAGAGACATGCACACAGGAAATACATAACAATTTACAGTAGAAACTCGGTATCTCGGATGAGTAGACAATAGTAAAATGCTGCAGATGTCAATATTCAATATATTACCAACTGACATATGTTCATTGTGGGGTTTGACGACAAATGAAATTAACCAGATACCAGAAAATTTGAGATAGGCACTACTAGATAACAAGTTTCTACTCTATCAATGTAGTTTTTACTTGACAAGGATCCAAGAGATGAATAAATACAGTCAGGTTTTGTGTTCTTATGCACTGAAAGGAAAACAAACAAACGTCCATTAACATCAAAATGTGCAATTGAGCTCAAACAGTAACCTGTTTAACACTCCAGAAACTATTGATCAAGACTGTTGAATGATCAAATGCACAAAATTGGCAAATTGAATATGGAGAGATTCATTTTGCAGGTATGTTTCAAGTAACAAACTCACCAAATGCATGAATACTAGAGCAAGGTGAACATAGCCACTCTGCAGATATGGCACAATCCAGGTTACAGGCCCAGATTATCCTTGTCTAGCCTTGATCGATCACTGACAGCTGCACCTAACACAACACACCGAGCAGCCTTGGTCGCTGCTGCTATGGGCCATTACCAGATGTCTTTGGACCAGATTGGGAAGGTCACTGAAGATCACACTTCATAGCATGCTTCAGAACTTCATGGTGTTTTTTGAGTGGAAAATAGTTAATTTGACTGGAAAATAGTATCTTTGATTTGAAGTTTTGAAATCCTCCGTTGCGATTGGTAAATTTATCTTAATACTGCATGCGTGTTTGTGAGTTTGTAGCGCTTTTAAAAAATCACTTACGGATTTCCAAATTGCTCGAATTTTGAAACAAGTAGTCCGAACACTTATACAACTATCACCTTATCCTGTAAAACAACCACTTCAAAGCTCTCACAAAGTACCACAATGTGTTTATCTGTGATAAAACCAGACCTCGCATTAAAAACACAATAAAGAAACCCGGTTCCTGCTGTGATACCCGGAGTCCATGCAGCACTACATATTATTCGACTCTTGGTGGCTAAAGAAGCCGTCAATGACTAACTCACCAGTAAAGGGTTGGTGAGTGTCTGCTGTAAGCTGTACTACCTGCCATTATATAGGTCAGTGAGTGTGAGCGACCAAGACGACTCGCATCCTCCACCTGAGCTGAGTACTCACCAGCACCTTATCCACTTGTCAATTTATTGACATAACAATGCGCCTCTGGTGGTAATAATATTGGCACACGATGCAATGGGATCATCTAGTATACTCAGTGACCTATCTTATCATGATGCCTATTACAAGTAATAAAACTTGAGGTACGTATGCATCTGCACGGTCTATGTGCATTAGCTCAGTCCTACTCTCTGATTGGTGCATCATTAGATAAGGACAGCCCGCTGGCCCTGGGCCACCAAAAGCTTAGTTCGGATTAGGTTTTTTTTTGTGACAGTAGGTCAAATTGTGTATGCTTTTCAATACGTATATGAAATAATATTTCATCTGGACTTACAATCATGATAGTGATTTAACTCTGGCTGTCAAATCCTAGCATTTAGCTCGGGATACTACAACAGAACAATAGAACATTCACCACTCAAACTACACATTCCCTGCACTTGTAGCTCAATTACACACAGGCAAATGGCAATGTCAGTTTACACTCTGTGACCTATATCAACAATGATCCTACATTTTATGATCATCACTATATAAAATGTCCAACTTCAACATCTATAGCAATCTCCCAGGCCTCGAATTCCAGATGTTCATGGTATCATATGATGTAGCAAAACATTTCACAAATCTGCAGATCGGAAGATTATTAATAGGCTGCTACAAAGTAAGACAACAACCTCATCTTATTGTAAGTCCTTCACTGGTTTTTATGGCTTGCTCTAAATCGAAGCGAATTTGTTTACACAAGACAGACACAAAGGAGTTACATAACCAGAGACTAGAACCCATGTTCTCTTTCATTTGGCAGTCAAGTCTATAAACAAGTCCGCAGCAGAAAGAGGTTATTCATAACCTGGGCGCCCGCCCGGCAGCTCACATTGACTATTAATCTGGTAGGAATTTAAACACGAAACAGTTGCCAACAGATAGCAGGATACAGTAGAAAACGGCAACAACATAAAATCAAGCCCGAGGTTTTGTGTACACTTTGGCAGCTTCTTCAGTTTCTCTGGTATTTTGCACTTCGGTGAACGTAAAATAAACACGGGTAGTACGGAGCAGAGTAGAAGTCTGTCGTTTCTAGCTGTGTTAGTGATTACTGGACCAGGCCATGTCTGATTGAGATTTTTACGCCCCCACGCAGAACCTCAATCTGTGTACATCCTGTGATTGAGCCCCCATTTGGCTCCCAACATCAGGTTTAGATCAGCTCATTTTTATGCATAAGAAATCTATACTTCAAGATGATCTCTTCTTGTTCTGTTTTATCTGTGCAAAGTTGTGAGATATTCAATGTCTAAGTAGCTCCAGTCATGCTATTTTAATCTAAGTGCCAAAATAAAATTCACTGTTGCTGTTTCTTACACAAATGCAGCGCAAATGTAGCTGAATTTGCAAAGTCCAATGATAACTGTTATTGACAGCTCAATTGATTTGTGGTAAAACTCATGTATAACATGACCAAGACTGAATGAAAATCGATGTCTTCAAAGTCTTTACACTTTACATTTTACGTTTTAAAACTGCCATTGATTTAGACCAGATTCAAGAAACACAATAGCACAAAGCAAATATTGTATTGGCTAAAAAACATACTAAACTAACAGGAATTACACAAACACCTTACATAATATAAAACTGCATGAAGTGCCAAGTTACACAGTACTTGGAAAATAAAAACTTTCATAACATTTTGCCCAAAGGCATTCAGATGATTTAGGACATGTGCATATCTAACACACCTGGATTTTTTTGCGCTTTCTGTTCAATTATTCAGCACTTCAGTCTCAATGAGGTGACTCAGTACTTCATAAAACGATTATTCATGAGAGGGGAGATGTTGCGCTTTTTTTCATGAGAGGGGAAGATGTTGCAGTCTGGGGAGTAGAGGGCGCTGAGTGCTTCAGCTGTCATTGTGTCAACGACCTTCATAAAAATCTGGAGACTCTAAACATCATGTAAACAATGCACTTTTATAACTGGACGTATACTGTGTTCACATGCACCTTAATGCTTTTTTCCTCTTCATCAATTTTACTAGTTTAATGGCAACTCTATGACAATGTTTTTGAACCATTTTTATGTCATGATATTCTTCTCTAATCTAGATGATCTTGCTGTTTTTTTTTCTTCATTTCATTCTTAAAACAATCAAGTCAATGACACTTCTAAAATGTACCAAGAGTTCCTAATTTAATAGTTGACAATTTGAATTTGAAACACGCCAAAGATAACAGCTTACAAATTACAGCACAGCTTGAACTAGAGCAGGGCCTTGAGGCCTGAACAGTATACACATTATTCAAACACCACAGTGAAATTTATGACTTACTATCACAACATGAAACTTAGTCAAATAGACTGTGCTGAAAGTCATGTTTCACTTTATCAAAATATCAATATCATAGGGTAATATTTTAACCGCTTTTCTATCTAAGGTGCATTACATTCTGATGTGCCAATAATTTGAATACAAGGCTAAAGCAGAGAACTATTGTGCAAGAATGAACATTTATACATGTCTAACCAAGCATCGGGAGACACACCTTTATGTCTACATTGTAAAACACAGACTTATCACTCTACAGATTTAAAAGCACACACATAAATATCATACATATATAATATATTCCAAATTGTGTGTACATATATAATATATACATAATTCCATTAAACATTAATGAGTAGGCCCCTAAATCATTTACGCATCAATAGAGAAATAGCACAACAGAGCTCAGGATTTGAACAACCCAATGACTTTAGCAGTTCATTCAATAATTGCTGCATGGTAATAATCAAACCTCTTGACAATACATACACTCGCCTAGAGCTTTGTGGACATTTTTGCTCAATATTTGATTACAGGACCCAAAAAGCAGCTTGCACTGCGGGTTCTTCCATTCTACCCAGACGATATTAGTACCCATAAAGGATTGTGCGTAACCTTCATGGCTACAGTAGCAAACGGTCCTACTGTCTATTGTGGCCTAATATCAGCCCATATAAAACCGAAATAACCTCAAAGTTTTCAATTTGGATGTCCTATGTCATAATCAGATATCCATTGTGAATAATTCTTGCATATTATAGGCTTTATTCAAGGCTGCAATTTGAAAAGAATGCATCAAAAACTATCCCGCCAAAGGAATGGATAGCCAAGAGAGCAATTGATAAAACCCATGTTGTATCATGTGACATTTTGCTCTATATACAGCAATAGCTACATAAAGGTCAGTGTCCAGCATGCAAAACGTCGCCACGACGCTCTAATTTAGACGAGACCTCTTCCTACATTTCTCAAAGAGCAGCGGCAGCAGCACAAAAAGTAAAAAGAAAGTGCCAAGCTGCGGGTACGTCAGTTATTCCTGTCGTGATATCATGAGATGTCATTCTGTCGTGGGAAGAACTTTACGGCCTTAATTATGTATCGAGGGCTGCGTAGTTGGCGGCAACTGCTGCGAGAATACTGAGATTTCAGGCTTTTATGTGCATTTGTTTGGCCCTTTATGGGGCTTAGATCCTGTAAATGTCTTTTGACACAGTCGGCGTGTGTAAGTTTGAATAGACCCTTGACAAGGACGTGCAGAAATTACATTTACATTTATAGACTGCGCTTAGAAACCGTATTTGAACTAATTTTCCTTTGAAATGTAATCCAGTACATTCCCTTATATTCCCTTCATCAAATTATCTTTGTCGATCTTACGGCCCAGGTAAGTAGGATGAGATTGTTATGATATGGTACTACATAAAGAGAAATCGCATCAACCCAAATGTTAGATGTTACAAATAACAGCCGTAGACATTCGTGTAAATGTCAGCTTGTTAGTATTCTGTGTGTTGCTGAACAAAGGTCAAATGTAGCAGGCGTCACTTTTTGCATGAGCATCTATCAACATTGAAATTTCCACTCAAGTTAGTGTACAATTACGTTGATTCAATGACACACTTATGCTGTACGTTCAGCTTACATTCATTTTTTTACCATTCACAGCTGCCATTCTATCAGCCATTTTGTAAGCCATTTAGAAAAAATATCATCTGTCCGTTTTTTAGAGCATACATTATCATATCAAAGCAATCAAAAAAGCTTTACCAAAACTTTTTTCCTACCTCACATTTATTTTTTATTTGCATAACCTTACACGAATGATACAGGCTGTTATTTTTAACTCTTACTAGCCAGTCAAATGCAGCTACTTTTGCAACCTAAAATAAAGCCTAAAATATGCTTACATTTTCCACAAAGGATGCCATATTTGCCTTCAATGCATTCGGGTCTATCAGACACCCATCTTCATTCATTCGAGCTTAGTTTAAACTGTACCAAAGGCTGCAAAAGTAGGAGGCATCAATAACCGCTGAGTCCACAATTGAACTCCAAAATCTCAACAACAACAAAACTCCACGCACCTGCTGCCTTAATAATGCTGGTGCCCTGAGAAGTACTGCCGCCGGCCTGTACTGCGGAGACGGGTGTACTGCAGCGACTGGACGACGCAGTACTGTCGGTGTCCTCGTCGTCGAGGCTGCTATCTCTGCTGAGTGGACGCCGGGCGCGCCGGTTTCGAGGCTGGCTGCCTCCAGACGCCGCCGGGCGACGCTTTCCGCTCGTCGAGGATGATGATGACGGTGTTGGTGTCGACGCTGGCGACGGTTTAGGAGTTGTTGTCAGGGGCGACGGGGCCGGGCTGACGCGGGGGGTGGCGAGGGTTTTGACTGCCGGAGAACGGGCGGCCGACCGCTTCTGAAAAATACGAAAGAATGGATATGTAAAATCAGGGTGTTCATGGTGAGTAGATACAGTAGAACCTCTCTATTAAGACCACCCAGGGACGGCATTCAAATGGTCTTCAAAGAGGTGGTCTCTTTCTGGAGAATGATGTTGGTATCTTTATGAAGGTTTAGGGACTGCTTAGGACTCACACCCATGTAAATGACCACCCCAAATTTGGACCACATCAAATCTGGACCATTGAAATTTCTATGTAAAACACGCATTGATGTAGAATAGAAAGCCAGTCCACAAAATTGACACAGTTACTTTAATTTTCTGGTTTTGAACCATCAGTTTACCATATCACACCCTAAAGCAATCATAGGACATGGAAGCTCAAGCTGTTACACAAATAAATATTTGCAGATAAGAAGGTGAAATGTGAAAATCATAAGTTTGCTGATGTCAGATGGCAGACAGATATTTAGGTATAAAAATAGCACATAGATTTTCCATAAGAAGTACATGCATTATTTTTTCAATGTAAAGCAACATTCATGCTGTTTATAAACTTAGATGTTGCTCTATAAATGATACTATCTTATACAACCTATTGGTTTTCCAATATGTAGTTTATTATGGAATGAAACTTTCAAGCACCACTAGAGAGATTTCTTTCATTTTTCTCAATTTTACTTGAAAGGTGAACTTCATCAATATCACTCAAATGTTTTCTTGAATTCAGTATATCTAACTTACATCTCTTTAACCTTCATAAACAATGCATATCGTATTCATGGGCATTTGTGCATGTCAAGAGCACCTTGTATTTTTAATGTGTGTAATTGACAATATATAAATTCTATCAAATGAATGAATAATGAGGTTTCTCATATTTTTCTCTTGTACTTGAAAGTGTGAACCATCAGGGCCTTGTGCTCTGGTCCAAAGATCAAACATTGTTCACAATAGTGTTTATTTGTAAGCAGAATATAGTACAACACACGAGGCGTAAAGTATACATCAATTTTTTTCAAGTAGAACCTTTTTTATGCACTACAACTGGATAACGTCATGATAACAGTTACAAAATAACAGTCACATTTAAATATACACAAGTGGTCTTAGTCGACAGGTGGTCTAATTTTAACGGTTCCTGATCGTTTTGTATGAGATTGTGAAAAATGGTCCTATTTTGGGGTTTTCTCTTTTTAGAGAAAGTCTATATTTGAGGTTCTGCTGTATTTGCTGGCTGTAGACTTTGGCAGTGGGGTGTGCAGCCACGTGACTATGTAGGTTATCAGCCAATCACAGCACACAAGGGAGCAGCTAACGTACAGCTTCCACCTACATGATCTTATAAGGAAAGGAGTCACGCGTTTTTCAAATTCACCAAGTCACTTTTGAAAATGTATCCATATAGAAAACTTCCTTGTCTGTTCAAAAGAAGATTTAAACAATTTTCTAACTGAATTGCTTTTTGATTGGCTAAAAATCAAGTTTGTCTGCTGACACTGGCAAAAAAATGGTCGTATCACATGTCGATTTTAACCCACAAAGGGGCCTCCTACGTAATGTAAGGTACTTTGATAAATGTTCTGAATGCTCTGATTTGGAAACATTGACACAATTTTAGCAAAGCTTTCTTATATGGCATGGCTTTGTTAATACTCATAAATCACATGACTTCGTTTATGTAGTATCTTGGTATATAGCTTGGTTTCATTACAACATACTATTAGTGCGTGTAAATTCTACTTTGTCATTGTGTTAATATAATTTACGGCGTTAGCAAGAAACCTCGGACTTTGCGACTTTGTTATCACAGACTATACCTGCATTTTGCACCTTGACAACAACAAAACCAAAAGTGGAACGTCGTTGTCTTGAAATCATGTATTTTGAGCATTATTTATCCCCTGGTATTTATCTCCTGTTACTTTCATTCAACAACAATACTAAATAGAACGTTTCTGGTGCAGACTTCAAGCAGCATGAGTCTTATTAATGAGGTTATCTCAACAAAAAAAATCTCAATTGGAGCTTCTATTGTATTTACTTTTATGCGAGTTCTTGTTAACTGAAAAATGTAACTTGTCTTTCTTGGATACCTATATCAATCTCAACATGTTTGATACATTTATGAGACTTCCACATAAGAAATTAACAAGTCGCAATATACCATAATAAACATTATAAGCCATCAATGTAATAATCATATAAGAGGAATTACGTACAAGGACATAACATTCATTATTGTGCAATGTTCATTCTACAAGGGAATTCATTGTGGGCTTATTACATTGAAATGTCAGACGCAGTTAAAACAAATCTACTAGTGGCGTTTCTTGTAGATAATAGAACATGAGATGATTTCTTACGATGACATTAGAATCTATTTTAGACGATGTGTTCTCTCTTTACATGTGAATTATCCATAACTAACAGTACACCTGTATTTGATATCAAGAAAAAAACCCAGAAAAAGTATAAAAATTATTCATCAACCTTACAAAAGAAAAGTACCTTGAAGCTTCCAAGTATTCCACTAGAGAGTAAATATTTATATCTATCAAATACAACTTGTTTCACCTTTGTAATATGATAATCACATATAACGCTTGTATAATTGCTCGATAATACTAATACATCACTGAAATCATTTCAACATGCTAACTCCTCTACACGTAGCCAACGGTTCATAAATTCATAAGCACACATTCAGTCCCATAATTCATTGGGGCTGCAGCTATATTAGGTGTCAAACCAGTAATTGTCATCAACAAGTATCAATGTTCACACCAATTATCGCTTGAACACAGCCGAGGACAGACTATTATCAAACTAGAACGTAGATCTACTCTGTGTGTTGACAAAAAGCTAATCGAATCAGTACAGACAAGTTGTATTTTGGACAAGTACAGCCTTTCTATAAGACCGTAAGGGTATGTGGCTTCAAGTGGTCATACTAGAGAGGTGGTCTGTTTATTGAGGTTCAAAGGGGTCTCTTTACAGAGGTTTGGGGCAGAGAAAAATTAACTTAATTTCGAGGTGGTCCCTCTTAAGAAATCAGGGTTTTACTGTATTATTATCACTGTCAGTACAGGGGGTATTATATATGTTTTGGCTTCAGGTCAATATTTGTTGGCATGACAGGTAAATATCCTATATTAGATCACATTACCATTTGCAAACAAAAAAGCCCTTTTAATGAGGGCCAAGCAGAGTAGCAGACCTACGGCACTTTTGTCGAAATGGCTGAAGTGTGACTTTAACAAGGTATGATCTGCTTGGTGACAAGGAGATGTGACTGAGCGTGATAGTTCTGTGAAACTGATATATCGATCCATTAATATTTATGTAGATTTCATTTGACATATCTATACTTTTGTGCCTATCTGGAGCTTGAACAGAGACGGAAACAAAAAGCGCATAAAAAAATTAATCATGTTGAAACCATTGAGTCTTGAAACATTGCTTTCGAAGGTTAAATGCAATTTGTGATATTCACAGAAAAAGCTTCTTCCGTAAAACATAAACCTAGATCTAAAAAAACACTGAAAAACTAATGCATGCATGAAGTCTTTCAATGTACGGTGTATCTATTGCACATTCTCATTAACAAAATTCATCAAGTTCAGAACGTCATTAACTTCCAAACAAAGTAAACACGCCTATAAACATATCAACCCATTTCGCCAAAACCTTTACACATTTACGCTTCTGTCAAAACAGGATACTGTGTTCAAATTTAGCGTCATATGATCCCACCATTGAACCAAACTCTATCATTATCCACCTCTATCATTATCCACCGAGCCTAACATATAACGTCCTTGCCTCGCGCTTCTCCAAACAAAGGAAGTACATAGACGCAAACCTACTATATACGGTACAATAGAACCTGCAATTAAGATCACCTCTATTAACGACCACCTCTATAATAAGACCATTTTTCAAGGTCCCACACCTTTATAACTAAAGAGCCATGTACTCTACAAAGTGACCACCTGTGCATGGATACCACTTGAGGCCAGGCCCTGGGGTTTAATAAAGGTTCTACTGTATATATACATGGTGTAAACATGGAGTATTTTTACCTGTTAAATGTAAGCTTTTATTGGATTTAAGGTTGGCGGATCTAGGTGCTTGTTGTCAGGTTATTTTTGTACGTTTTTATGGAACCTTGCAATTTCTACTGCGCATAATGATATAGCTGTAATTTGGGGGTAAAAACTCCATCAACAGTTAAAGTCATTGCGCAAATTAAGGTCAATGAATTATGTTTTACGTCTACTGCAGAAATACAGACGCTTTCTTGTCACGTATGTAATCAAATAGTATATCAGCCATAAACGGGAGAATAACTATTAGAATCACTTATCTTCTAATGGATCAGATTTACTAGCAATAAAATTATATTTATAAAACATGCACCTTTGTTTAGTATGATCATATTTCCCTTTTAAAAAGTCATAAAAAGGATATAAATGTACAGTGTTTTACTAACTTCATTAAAGATGAATTTGCCAAGTGTAAGGAAGGCAAACAGAGAGTTCCAAGTAAACATTGTGATAACGCTGATATATAAAGTTCCATTATAACAAGGCATTTGTGAAAACTATTATTCTCTTAGGAGACTTCTTTTTCAAATGCAAAGAAATGCAAACTTTTTAAATGTTTGGCGCAATCTACTTCTTCTGGTGTGCACCAATTTGGCTGTCCTTGGCCAATCTAAAAAAAACACGACTCATTCATTCCTATTTGTATTCGTGAGCAATGTATTCAAATGCCAAATAAATATTCTCTATCATAATAGAAAACATAAAGAACTCTATAATATTATAGAGTGGACTTTATAAGAATGCCCCATATACTTTGAATGACCCTGTTCAGTCAATAATGATAAAGGAAATAATGGAGGAATACATTTTGATAGCACAGATCATTAAATACATATCAATAGAACTAGATCAAGGGTCTAATATGGAGTAAGATCAAATCACACCATTATAAATTTGGATTCATTAAACAGTGGACCCTGCAAATACGACTACCTGTACAAAGGGACAACCTCTACAATAACACCACTTATCTCACAGTCCTAAGAGATCTACTTGTAACTGAGAACCTCAATAAAGAGATCACCTCTCTATTGAGACGACTTGTAGGCAGTCCCTGGATGGTCGTAATAGAGGTTCTACTGTACATAGTAATTACAGAGGCTAATGACACATAACATATCCTTCATTAATCCTATTATCTATAGACTAGCTGGAAGATCTTTACAACTTTGAAATCAAACTTGCATAATGTGATCCATTCAATAGAATATTGTTTAATCCCATCAATTTTCCATTTGGTCTCAAAAAACTTCTTAAATGCGCTTCATAACGCTAATTTAATTATCTGTATAGTTTAATTATTGACCCTTAAATAATACAGATCAATAATAAACCTGTTACGAAAGCAGTGAAATAGTTAATTTGTATTATCTACATAGTTAGTTCTGTTTTGTTTATTTGTTTGTTTTTCCAAGAAAAAAATCTTATTAGAACAAACAACACTGGTGTCCGTGATCATCCTGGGTGGCCAGTTACTCAACCAAGAGCTGGTTGAGTCGCTGCCTACTCAACCCTCACACTATGGAGACATTGCCTAGGAGAGTATGAGGTCATATGCGGGGATTTCAATCATGAATGGTGTGAATATTCACTGTGGAAAGGAGGGGATCATATGTCGACGAATCAGACAGTTTCAGGCCGCTCTAAAAGGTGCACCCCAGATACCCCCCCCCCCCTCCCCAATTCTCTTCCCACTGGCCAAATTCCAAATCAAGTTGAGTTTTTTACTACCCCCTTGGCTCATGATATATGGTAGCCGTTGAAGATAAACAAAATGTCCTAAAAACGAGAAATCGTGTAGTCAAATTCATTGTATGAAACCAAAGGAAACTTCTATGTCACAGCACCACGTATATCTCTTATATCTCACAAACAGCTGTGTATAAACCTGCCATAAATACTGCCCCATAATATCCTCGTGAATTATTCAGACGCAGACATTTGGCATCATACAGTACAGCAATAACCCAATTATTTATAGTCTGGATCAGGAGCAGGCTCTAAATCCACATCAATTAGATATTACATGTACTGTTCACTCTTGTTTCCTTATGTCTATCTATCTCCCTATACCTGAATTTACATTGACAGGCTTGAATTAATCCTCAAATTGAGGGTGTGGCATGTCTGCGTAGGTGGGAACACAACGTCATATTGCTCACCTCTATAAAATTAATGTCATCATCACAATGTTGCTAAATTCAGAGATAAAACTATCACAGCACATATATTTGTCAACACTCATCTTATCAATGGCAACATCTAATGGATATTGTGAACAGCAAACTCTGCATTATTAATCTCGGTTCACAATGGGCATTACATACCATAATACCAAAAGGATGGTTATTGAGTAGTTACAGTATTGACAGCGTTAAACCATAGTACAGTAGTATTAGAGAACACTCTTAACACTGTTAATGGACATGCACACTCAAAGTATACCTACTCATGTCCATTAGAAACATGAGCAACATAGTTTGTTCGGTAGAACTGTAGTTGCTACTTGCATTCAGATTACTTGATAACCCCATACTGACAAGTTACTCATTGAGTGAGAATAACCCTTACACAGAGCTCAAATTGACCAACATGGGTGTATGATAGCAGACGCTTACCTTAGTAATAGCTAACTTGGGTTTTTGAACATGTAAATGTCAGCTTCCTTTAGGCTTTTAAGTTTATTCTCTAGGCATCATTGTTTATTTTCACTGCTAAAGAGTTACCATGCCTTCCAGTACATTTAATTGTGACTCGAGAAACAAAGAACCTACTTTTTGCTAGACTATATAAAACCTCACAGGAGCAAGCTTGATATATGTCCACAAGAGATTACTTGAGAACAAATGTATGTATTCATGTAAAAACGTCTGTATACAGTTACATATTGAGCCCAGAGGGCAACTCGATTCCTTGGAGCTTGTTTGTCAATGTTCACCCATATATGGAAAAAGGTGCAAAAATGTGACTTTGTAACTATGTTTATATATATATATTGTGTTTCGTTCAATCTTTATAGCTTGCTAAACACGTTTAGAAAGGTCAATATGAAAATGTTGTCTGCTTCTGCGAAATGTATTTTCATCCCCATCACCGGATTGTTTTTCTTCAAAAGATTCAAAGTTCACGTAAAAACGAACCACTTCAAATGTGTTCCAGTTAACAGCTTCTTGTTATTAAACAGAAAAACAAAATGAGCTGCCAACCCAGGTTTTTGTTTTTCATAAAAGCTGCATCTTCTAATGGCTAAAAAGTGCGAGCTCTCAAGGAAAGATGCAAAGTGACAAATACAGCTGCATGTCAATAAAAAAAAGTCTATACTTTACAAACACGCAGCATAAATTGCTTACATTTTGCATATAGAGTTGCACGATTGTGTCCTGGTCTATTGTGTGATAATGTCTTCGTAATAAAGTAAATTCTCTCTATTAAGACCGCCCTTGGGACTGCCTTCAAGTGGTCTCAATATTATCTAGAAGTGGTCTCTTTACAAAGGCTTATGGCTGTCTCCTTCTGAAGGCTTGAAACTACAAGAAACGGTCTTACTACAGAAGTTGTCTCATATCAAAACAGAGGTGGTTTTAATTAGAGGTTCGACTGAAACTGGTGCAGTATTGAACTCACACTGGGCCAATATTAGTACACTGACCTATGCACCAGAGAAGTGGCAGAAAAACTCGATTCCGTCCTCTCTCATTGCCGTTCCTGTCTGTCGTCTTCATGTATTGATTTTTTTGTGGCAGCAGCTGTAATCCCTGCTCCTCGAGGTGTTGTTGACATTTCACCAAATGTAAACTGAGTACTCTCGATCTGGTGGGAGTATGTGCAATACGTTCAGTGAGTACTCACTAGAGCTGGTATGTTGACATGATTTGATGTCTCTTTGCATCTGCTCTCTTAGTGCTCTGTGCAATAATACAATGGGGCAGGCTCTTGCTCAGGGGGTTGTGGTGAGTTCAGCTGACCCCCCCATGAGTACCATTGATAATATCATATGACATATCCATAGAAATCTCGTAACGATATTGATTAGATGATTGTCTGCAATCAGAAAAACTGAACCAACCTTTCTAAAAAGCTGAGCACTGAATGAGCATAGGTTAATTGGGTACTTGGCGAATTGCTGAATTGTGCGATTTGCAATGCGCAATTTACGAGTGGTAAACAATCTTTCACACTGCTAATATGCTTTGTTACAAAATATGCTGTGTTTTCCATATCTTGTGAAGTCGATGTAGCAGTGAAACACCACAGTTGATCTAGTCCAGTCCAATTATGACACTGACAATGACAACATTGACACACGAACATATAATGTAACAGCAGTGACCCTGACCTCACATTGGTACGTCTGACCTCATTGGTCAGTCCGTGAGGCCACACTGGTCAGTCAATGAGGTCACAGGCGGAGGAAGCTTGTTTACAACATTGTATAAAAACACTTTTGTGTAACAGCAGTCAATGTATTTGTAATTTTGTATAATAGCACATTTTGTATACCAGTCTCAATATATTCGTGATATTGTGCACTTTCTCCAAGCCCTTTTCTTCAAGCCCTTTTATCACTCACACACTCCTCTACCTATCTCATTGTGCCATACATATCTAGAGGTGACTCTTAAAGTCCCCTGCAAAGTCATTGTGATAATTGATACTGTGATAAAACCCATTATCAGTATCTATTAGGAAGTATCACAGTTTTACGCCTGATGCCAACCCAGTTCACCACTATCTGGCTCTACATAGGGCCTGTTTAATCCCCATTAACAACTGACGGGGTCTCTGTATCAATGTTTGGGACTGTGAAAAATAGGCTTATTGTGGAGCCAGGAGGTAGTCTCTTTAGAGAGGTTCAAAGTCTATACTCCATATGAAGGCTTAGACCATGAAAAATGGTCTAACTATGGCTGTTTTTCCAATATAGAGGTGGTGGTCTTCCTCGACAAAGATGGTCTCTGTGGAGATCCTCTATTGTAGACACGAGGCCTCTCCATCCTTTGCTGCACTATGCTGGAGCCTCCCAAGAGTCCACAGTAACTAGCAGGTAATTGTGCATGGCTGCTGTTATATTATGGGTGACCTTGGCTCATTCAGAGACATGACAAAGGCTATTTTCGCCATACGACGTATCTAACAGGCTATTTACTCGTGTTGTTAGAGTACATAAAGTAGTGGTGTTACATTACACAGAATGGAGCTAAAAAGGTTATGTCTAATGAGACTACCAGATATCAATACAATCATTATGAAACTGTACTCATCTCTAAAAGAAAAATTGCACTGCCAAAGTAATAGCTAATAATGGGTGTGGATAAATAATTACATATCGTGCCTTGCAAATTCAGTATTTCTAATTCTGTGTCAATCCTGTCTTCTGATTAAATAAGCTGTGCAATCTAATGCAACTTTATAAGTAAAAAATACATACTAATTTCGAGACACGGAAATGAACAACCAATTGTGTGTTGCTTTTTTTTTAATTTGTTAGATAATATCTAGCAAGTGAAAATGACATTATTATATTGTTCTTATTAGTTTCCACAAGAGCAATTCATAATAAAGCAAATTGTAAGATCTTTTTGCACTACCTTAAAATGTCACTCAAAGTTTAATAGACTCTGATATAAGAAAAATCGCTTTACAGTATGCTATTCATAGCGCAAAGCTCTTTTTGCACTATCATAAAATGTGGTTCAAAATGAAGAATAGATAGAATAAAAGAATAATCGTTTTTACAGGATCTTAATCTATCGCTAATGCTCGCCAGACGAGTTAAATGCTCCGAATCACAACAGGACATTTTCACTATTGATCCCAGGAATAAAAAGAGCTTTCAAAAGAGTCAAACATAAGATAAGCTATTGACGCTTGTAGCCTGAGTAATATAAATGTCTTCACATTGGATGCCAATATTGACAGATCACCTTGTAAAAGGCTTTGGTTTGATGTATCGCGATTCAACACGATCAAAATTAACAAACACTAAGACCGAATGGGCATATTTCAGCGCATTACTTTGCGTGGATTTCTCACAATGATGAGCAGACTGTATACATTTTTTCAACTTGAACTCATTTATGCTTAAAAAATATCCTATTTCATGCAAATATATGAAAGTTCAAATAATATTTAGGATCTTTAACTTGCCAAAAAAGCACATTGTTAATATTGTCAACAGCCAGCCAAAGCTTCATTGAAGCCTGTCTTGATTATCTCTGGCCGGATGCCAGTAGAAACATACTGGTCTCTAATTGACGACACTGACCTCATCATATTGGACATTCAGTACACCCCCCTCAGTCCTAAATCTCACCCAGCAGTGGTGGTCAGCTGACCTCACGAGGTGACTCAATCATTATCCCTCCAAGACAGACAGACACCGGTGGCCCAGTCTCTCACAGTCTAGTACTCAAACTTCGCACAAAAATACGAGTAAATCTTAACTTCAACGGACTCACCTTCAAAGAGCATCCAAGTGTACAAACTGACAATTATCCTGCTCTGTGTATACAACTGTCCTTATACACAAAATACGCACAACACACGTATATCATCACAATCATACACTACAGAGTGCAGTACAAGAGTAACCAGGCTATGACGCAGTGTCCGAAGCCGCCAGGCTGCCAAAGCTGCTGCTGCCTCCGATTTAGAAGCAGCTGCTGCTGCTTAAGCTGCTGCTGCCTCACCTCAGGAGAGGAGGCATCAATCACAATGTAGTATCCAGACCATTGATCGCCCTCGCCACAGCAGGTAAAACCATAACCGCCAGCAATGTGGCACGCTGTGTTTTACCTCAAGTGTGCACCGGCTATTCTTGTGTTTGTATCTATCTCCGCTACGATCTTGTGCCGCCTGTGGATGTGTCAGGCGTTTTACCTGCATGTGGGACTTTGTAATTAGATCAGTGTTACTGCTGAGTGTGGATTTCAGTGGGCTTTTTACTCATGGTGGATAGTAAATAGATCACAAGTGTTTACTGTAACAAGGTGAAGGCTGTTCTGACAATCAATACATACAGAGTGGCGGTTGGGGGCTCGTAGTAGTGCACAGCAAAGATCTCTATGTAAATGCCACTAGTTTGCCGCTTCTGCAAACCCATTATACGATGAACATTGCCTATTCAATATGCAGGGACAAAGGGCCTCTGGGTAAATGACTTTATATCGACGTGGCAAAGCGGCTAAGTGTTAGGACATTGGGCTGCTGCGACCGTCGCGTATCTCAACGTTCTATCAATGTTTACTGTTGATATGTGTAACGGGAAATGTCAGTTACTATGAATAATGCACCCATTGTATTCGTGCATTTTTTTGTCAAGTATTATTACTTCAAATACTTCTCTCTTAACCTTCAGTATAGTTGTTTTTATATGTGTTCCTGAGTCCACTCGATCTAGTGAAGAATAGTAAAGTTACATAAACTTTCCTTGATGTCATCCAATCATTGCATGGAAGCTTGGGTGTAAAACCTGTCTTAAGCTATGTCTCTCATGGCAGAAATGTGCTTGCTAGTAAATTAGTTGTACTATTAACACAACATCTTTACACATTATATATATATATACTTTATCCATATTTCTCATCATCGCCATTAAGGAAGCTTCATGATCCATGTCCTACAAATATCACACTTTGTGTTCACATTTCAATCACCTCCAAATAAAACTACCTCAATAATGAGACAACTTTTCACCTTGACAACCCTACATCAAAACACAATCAGAGACCACCTCTCCATTAAGAACACTTGATGCCGGTTCAAGGGTGGTCCTAACAGACATATTCTGGTCATGTTGAACGTTTGCTCCTATATATATTGTATTGCCGCCTGGTTCACATCCTGATGCTGCAGTAAGCGGAACCAGACCCGCATCTGGGACAATGATAGCAGACCGTTTTTTCACTGCCTGTACTCAAACGTTTTTCATACTCAGCTGTTTGTATTTTGAGTGCTTCGTTTTCGCTTTTGTTTTCATGGATGCTATGCAATGTTCACTTGGAGGTTTGTTTTCCTCTTTTTGCCAGTGATTTGGGCTCTTTGATGTATTTCTAGCATTGCTGGCAACTTTTTATGTATACGGATTATCAAATTCAGACATGCATGTGAATCGGTGTTAAACCTTAATAACCAAAACTTACTCCACACAATCATATGCAATTCAAATACCGTCCACTTGAAATCAGTAACTTGCTATTATTGAACAGACAATTATATGTATAAGAGACCCACATTTTGGCTATTAAACTGTGTACAAGATGCCTGTGGCCTACATTTTGCAGTGGGATGATAAACAGATAAATTCCATCAGCGGCTGCCTAATTGTAGCATGATAATGATTGGTCCCACATTGCCCTGGCTGGACTTAATGATGATAGGCATTGTTCTCCACATGAATATTCTATAGATATTTTGCATCTTTGGAGGTGTAAAATCAAATTAAATGTACCCTCAACGTTCATGTAAAAGGTCATTTGACAGGGCATCAAAAAGCAACATCAATGATAGATTTTTGTTTTGTTTCCAATAGGTAATATTTATTACGTCTAAATGCAAACACAATCATTGCTTTCATATACACACTTTTAACTAACAAAAAGACTACCAGGATACCATTAAGCCAAAGAAAGACTAAATACATCAAACACAAATCCATCTCAAGTATCAATCACTGGATTGAATGTGAGGCCGTTCAATCAGTTGAGTGCAATGAATAAAGTCAATCCTATTAGCATAGAACTGCCCCTAACACAACATTGTCAACTGCAGAAACTACATTCAGTAGAACCTTTAGGACTGACCTCAAGTCGTCTCAATAGAGGTGGTCTCTATATGGAGGTACATATTATCTCTTTAAGAAGATTCCGGACTGTGAGAAATGGTTTTATTACCAAGGTGCTCTCAATGGGCTCTCAGTCATAAACTCACAGGCATGATATCAGGGGTGCAAAGAATAAACCTGATGATTGCCCTGGCATTGCTCCCTTAAAGACATTAAGATCACCTCTATAAGATTTCTCCAACCGCCAAACATTCCAAAGCAATCATCATGAACATCAGTTAAAAGAAACCACATATCTATTGAAACCACTTGAGGAGCTGAGGTGACCTCCCCACCCCCTTCCCCCCACACATACATATAACACTACTCTCCCACCCAATCTGGCTTAATAGATTCTACTTCATTACAGACACACACACACCCCCTCCCAATGAATGAAGCCAGTGATTGCCTTGGCATGGCCCCTCAAACACTGTAGAACCTCCCATTAAGACCATCTCTCTAAGACGACATCAACAACACCATTTATTGCAGTCCCAAACCTTCATAAAGAAACCGAAGAACTATCATAAAGAGACCACCTTTCTATCTAAATCACTTGATGTCAGTACCCCAATGGGCTTAATAGAGGTTGTATTTTATTGCAGCCTCCGCTCCCCTTAAAAATACACACACTAGCAGCAATATACGAGCTCCAATCTGCTCACAGACCAGCCATAATAGTGTCGTAAATAGCAGCACCAGACAGGCCAAACCCTTTATGGGTGGGACATGCCCCAGTGTACAGTGGGAACTACTTATACAGACAATGCTTGGAAATACAGCATAATATTAATGCAAAAGCCAACTCTTACTGGTGAACCATAATCAATTGAGACTGTGGGTTTTTATACTCAAATTTCATATTACACATGTTCTGTTTATGAAGGTGGGCCTTTAGTGAAGTGAGCATGGAATCCCATGGATGTTCACATAAGAAATATTTCTAGATTAAAAGAATAAAAAAAAAATCAACCTCTATCTTATTTGTGACCATAATGAACATAACGACGGAGCCACTTTCATTAGATGTTTGATGGAGAAAAAAAGAACCTTCAAAAGAAAATCGAGACCTACGATGCCCAGATAGCTGTGATCATCTGTACAGCATTACGTTTTATGAGCGGCCTGCGCCATCTACGTTAATCTCACTCTCACTAGTCCCCCTGGAAACGACCACTGGCCATGGATGCATAAAGGCAATCCACACGGGGGCTTTACACAAGGGTGACGCAGTGTTGTTTATAGGGCCGTTTTAGCACCGCCTTTCGGTTTGTGGATTTACAAACACAATGCGGGGCTGAGCGCTAAGGATAGTGTGGTAGCCCTCGGCAGCTAGCTTAGTTCGGACTATTGCTTTATTTGTGTCAGTGACATGAATTCTGTATGGATTTTACAACCAACCTTTATCAGAAGCTACTATCAGGACAGTGTATAAATGCTAGCTAGCTTTACCTGTCATCCATGCTTGTTGTTGTTTTTAAATACACATGATATTCTTCTAAAAACTGATGAGGCCATTACCAGACAATTTTTTTCTTTTAAAAGCATCATCTGATCCAATACTTGTTTTACAGCAAACCTCTCTATTAAGACTACCGGAAGGAAGGACTTGCCTCAAATGGTCTCACTATCGAGGGGGTCTTTTTATAAAGGTTTATGGTTGTTATGAAGGTGGTTTTGAACCAAAGTGGTCTCATTATAGAGTTCTACTGTCCAGAGACTCATCATCTGATTTGTGAATCGATTGATCCTACACAGAAAAGTGTCAGTTTTATTGATTTCTGCTGTCAAAAAAGATCCTTGGCTTATATGGAGGATATCAAAATGACTTTTTGTTCTTATAGATATTATCATAATAACTATGGCAAAACTCCCAGTTGTCTAGTTGGACTCAGACGCGAGCCTTGTATAGTGTTTTTAGAGAATATTTTCACAAGATGAAGAATTATAGTCAAACTTTAGAAAAACATTCCAATGATTTGGAAGACATAAGTGCCAAAGTCTTACAAACTTAGTAATGTTTTTAAAAATTACAGAGACGCTCATATATAGTTAAAC
The DNA here is from genome assembly GCA_019095985.1 of Streblospio benedicti. Classification (NCBI taxonomy): domain Eukaryota; kingdom Metazoa; phylum Annelida; class Polychaeta; order Spionida; family Spionidae; genus Streblospio; species Streblospio benedicti. Next base: position 36,729,752 of record CM032668.1, on the reverse strand, counting down.
CTCCCATTAAAACTGCCTCTATATAGATGCCACTTCTGTAATAAGACCATTTCTTGCAGTCTCATATCTTCATGAAGAGACCAACATAATCCTCCATAAAGAGACCACCTATCGATTGAGACAGCTTGAGACCATAATGTCTGGCCCCCCTCCCGGTAGTCTTAATAGAGGTTCTACTGCAGTACATAAAGTTGGATTTATATAGTCCATAAAGAAACATAGACCATCCCCAAAATAAGTGGGGATTGTGCGGCTGATTCCTATTTATGAGGACGCTTATTCCGCCCTCGTCTCAACCCTAATGGGATACACCGCCCAGTGTGAGCACATAATGAACCCACACAGGAACTGTCGCTACTTTCACATCAACATTCTTACTACATTGTCCCTTTTCCAGACTTACATTGAAAGTCAGTGAACTCAAAGATGAAATGATACCTGTCACATTATTCTATATTCAATTAATATCACAATATGTTGGCCTTGTAACTACTACTCAACTTGGAGACATGCATCTCTGAGGCTCCTAATTCAAATTTTGTTAACTTGATTTTTTAGATACTTGGAACTTTTGGAGCGTGTCTTTCCTACTAGGAGGTGGTCTTGATTGGAGGGAGGCTGTTTTCTATTTGGAAACGAGTCATCTACTGTAAATCAATGCAGCCATGTATCCAAAATCATTATACATCCTGCTTGGTAACAAATGTGCAATCGCATAAACATATTCAACCTATGACCTACTGAAAAAGCAGTTGTTTTTTTTTTTCTCTCTTGAGTTATTCGTGGACGTGATTAGGGCCTGGGAACTGCTCAGATCTTTGTTTTTATCCCAATCCTCTCATGGAATGGCTTTTTAGCCTAATTCTCGCATCAAATGAATCGCTCGGAAATGAACAGAACTGAAGCACATGGTGACACAGAGCAAAGCTCAACTTGATTGGCTGCTGACGTTTGACAGGCTGATTTTGTGGAAGAGTAAAATAAAAATAGGTTGAGAAAAAGTACTAAGTGCATTTAAGTCTCTTTATTTACAGCAGAACTACTTAAAAAAAACAATTAGGGACCATCAGGGATTGGGCAAATGAGGTTTCAATGGAGAGGTAGTTTATTTATTAAGGTTAACTGTGATCTCTGAAAGATTGAGACGAAGAGAAATGGTCTCATTATAGATGTAGTCACATAGAGGTGGTCTTAATTAGAGGTTCTACTATAAAAGTCAGCGTACACGTGGTATTCACAGCAGGTTCTCACCTGTAAGTGATTTGTAAACGTTAACATATGGGTTTTTAAAAGTCATTTCCCAGTGGTAGCTTTTCAAAACTGAACACTTTATGCCAGGTCATTGACATATAAATTGGCTCAGAAAGATACTATAGAAAAACAAAATCAGAGATGTTTTGATCCCTTCTTCACTAATTACAGTAATACCTCCCATTACGATTACCTGTATAAATAGACCACCTCTCTATTGAGTCTCGAATAAGACCATTTATCACAGTTCCAAGCCTCCATAAAGAGACCAAAACGAACCTCCATTAATAGACCACTCTTTAGTAAAATCATTTCCTGTGGTCCTAATAGAGGTTCTATGCACCGCTCCATGATTCGAATTGGTGACAAACTCACCCCCATTCTCCTCTCCAGCAGGAATCAAACCCACATGCTTTCAGATGTCAGCAAGTACACAAAAACACTAATCCCTTAAGCTGTTCATCATTCTTAAAACCCCACTGCCGCCGAGTCCAGGGTCTCAGCCCACTCGTCTAGGTCTCGTGCTCCTAAATGCAGACGCACGAAGCAGCAGACAGACGTTTTATTTCACGGCGGGGACGTCACGTAATCATCTAATAAAACTTGTTTAATTTGAAAGGTGTGGCTTGTAGCATAGATTTACGCTGCTAGCTTGTGCAAGTATTTACATGTTTGTAGGTTTTATTTGTTCTACTTGTTTGTTATAATAGTTGAAACTCTCTATCAATACCAAGACGAGTTTTGTTTTCAAGTTGTATGAATGAAAAGGTTCTCTTTATGCAGGTATGGAACAGTGAGAAATGGTCCTATTATAGAGGTGGTAACCTTATAGAAGGAGTCTTAAATAAAAGGTTCTGTTGTACTTGTTTACAGTTAGATGTTTGTAGTTTCTACTTGTTCGTTTATCAGATCACAGATGGTGAAAGCAGACTGAGCTAAGTTGGGCCCATTTAATTCAAACTATGATAGTGGAATTCAAAATCTAGTATAGGATTATATTTCTATTAGATTCCAATCTATGTTTGAGAAGGGAACAACTCTATGATAGCCAGTGAACATACTCTGTATAAAACTGGTAAAGGACAAACCAAAGGTACTGTACATGTTGAGACTTCAACATTTGATGTTTAACTTACATTGAATTTATACAGAACCTATTTGGGACTAACCTCAAGTGGTCTCAATGAAGAAGTAGTCTCTTTATGCAGGTTCATGGTGGTCTCCTTTTGAAGGTTCAAAACCTTGAGAATGGTTTCATTGTATAGGCAGTCTCAATAGAGATGGTCTTAATTAGAGGTCCTACTGTGCACATTAAACACACAGTCACCTTGGCTTGTTGCTTTCTTTCACACTCTCCCATAGATGAGCAACAGATGCGAGTGTTAACAGCTCAGCACCAGTGACATTGAGTAACATTTTTGTTTACACAAACTTGCAAAGGTCGTCAGATGATGCGGGTCAGATATTAATGTTGAGAGAAAAAACAGCAGCTTTCAAGCTGCCACTCTATAGTTTATTACTAATGATACAGTAGAACCTTCAATTGGGACAACCTCCATAAAGAGACCACCTCTGTAATAAGACCATTTTTACGGTCCCAAACCTCCATATTGAGAACAGACATTGAACCTCCCTAAATCTGAACGAGAACACCTCTCTACTGAGATCACTTCAGATCAGCCTCCAAGTTGTCTTGAGATTCTACTGAAGTTATGAATCACTTTTAGCTTTAGAATCTGGCCACTTTGACCTACAATCCTACTATTTTTATGGTCAATGTTTCGCAGCACCAAACTTGATTATACCTTCATAACATTCTAGCGCAATGTTGCAAGTCTAGAAAATGATGTTCTGACATCATCCTCCATCCCTTGGAAATAGAGAAATAGAGAAATCCTGTATAGATTTGCTCCAGCCTTGAGAGAGATTAATAGGCTAACAAAACAGCAGGCAGCGAGCTGGTATTTTGATGACCCCAATATGTGTGTGAGTGTAGCACTATTGCTCAGTGAGAAGTACAGTAGTGCCTCAAATCATGATCACCTCTGTAAAAAGACCATTTTGTGCTGTCTCAAACCTTCATAAAGAAACCAGCGTGAACCTCACCTCTCTTGAAACCAATTTAGCCCGTCCTATGGGTGGTCTTAATTGAGAGGTTCTACTGAACAGACTCCAGATTTTGGATGTGAGTAATAATGTGCATGATCAGAAAACCGAATGAAGTAAAACTTCAGTCATGTCAGAGGAAGGAATAAATATAGGCCTAATACAGCCACCAGATCTTGATGAGAATAATAATGCGGTTGTCAAATTTTCAAAAAGATAATATCACTTGTGATGTAGATCAAACTCAGAAAGAAAGAAAAGAGAAATACACTCATTGACACACTGTTAGATATTGCACATATTGTACACATTGCATATGATATTATAGATAACAGTGCATATTAGGTGCAGTTCGAACTATACTTCTGCAGAAAAAAAGAGGCACAAGTTGAGTGAGTACATTCACTGTTCAAGTCTGAAGCTTCAGACTAAAAATAGGTCAAAATAAGTTTCCACATATGCTCGATACGTAATTACTATTAATAATAGCATAGCACATACCTGACGATTTTTAGATATACAAAGATCCAATGCTATTACTGTTACAATACTAGTTCATTATAAAGCAGTCTTTGCAATACATTGGTAGAAAGCTTCTTATTAATACAGGTTAGCAGCCTTGCAAAATGTGAGACACACTTTCTTTATAAAACGCATTTTTCACGTGCGATAAAACCAAAGAGCAGATTTTCAGGTCTGCAAATTAATCACGATTTACGCTCTCATTTTGTTTCTAATCATTCGGTAATGTTTTATAAGATAATTTGTACAGAGGCAGTGTATTGTACAGATAATTGGAGAGTAATTTGCACAGTTAAAGACACTGTGACTTAATTGCTACGTAACGAAACACGATCATAGCCTTGGATAATTTTCTGTGTCACGCTTATGTATACAGTAGAAACTCTCTAACAAGGCCACCCAATAGATTGAACTTCAGGGACTTAATAGAGGTGGAGGGTTGATTGGTTTCGTGATGGTATGTTTTATGAAGGTTTAGATGATGAAAAATGTTCTTTACAAAGAATTAGTCATTTTAGAGAGGTGGTTTTAATTTGAGGTTCTACTAGATCACTTATAGGTGATATTACAGATAATTACTCCTTTTCATCAACACTGGTTAATTTTAACCAATTCCATTTAGCTTGTATTCTAGGTCAACTATCTAAATGAGAATTTATCTGAATAATTCATTAATTGAACTTTATAAAAAATCATTAGTAATTATGATGATCAATTTTGTTGGAACAGCCACATTTTAGCAGCTTGGTAATTAATTAAGTAGAACAACCCCGGGAGACCACCTATAGACCACCTTTTTTACCAACCATTTTTGCAGTGCTAATCCTGCATAAAGAGACAATCTCTCTACTCTGACCACATGAGGTGGTCTTTATAAAGAGGTTCAAGTCAATGACACAAAAAATCTTTAAATAGATCTTGTGCAAATCATTTTATGAATACAATACAATTTTTTGTTACAAATCAATAACAAATTGAAGATACAAATACGCAGTAACAATATAATTATCTAGAAAAAAAGTGTTTATGATATAACGACACCTATTAATATTACACACGAACATCTAAAACATATTACCAGGTATTACACCTTTTGCCCCGAGCATCATCTATATGCGCCTTATACAAGTCACCATCATATTTTTACCTAATTAGATTCAGTAGAACCTCCGACTAAGACTACCTCTACAAAAAGACCACCTTTATAGTAAGACCATTTTTCGTGGTCCCAAACCTCCATAAAGTAACCAAAATGAACCCACATAAAGGGACTACCTCTCTATTAAGGCCACTTGAATAAGTACTCAAATGGTCTAAAATAGAGTTTCAACAGTTCCAGCAAAGTAATAAGTGCATTGTCTATATAACATAATTAGCACATTGCCTGTGTACATAATGCTCTTAGAGCCATTATCAATAATTCTGTGTCAGAGTCATTACAAAGTTCCATCTGGTGATGGCAAATGACCTCAATTAACGATCACTAATAACGTTATATTCACCATATTCATAATGTTTTAGGCATACATAATTGCATATATTGTGTCTGCAGCAAGTCCCAGTCTGACAAACACAAATTTTTATCCAAAACATTTATCATGTGGTCCATTTACAAAGGTGGTCTCTCTTGCATTATGGAGGTGGTCTTATTTGGAGGTTCTACTGTATATTGATGACACTCACACAACTACCATACATTTCAATTTGCATGTTGATAAAGCTCATGCATAAATTATGGGCATGTATGACACACCATCAATGAAATATCAGTATATTTGTTGAACGAACACAACAATAATTTTGCATTTGCCATTCATAGTAATGTAAAGTTGGAACTCACAACAGAAGAAACAAATTGAGCAACAAAATTACAGAGGAACCTCTATTAAGACCACCCATGGGACTGGCCAGAGGTCCTCTCCGTACGGATGTTCTCTTTACGGAGGTTTGCGGTTGTCTGTTCATTAAGGGGTTGGGACCGCAAGAAACAGTCTCAATAGAGATGGTCTCTTTACAAAGGTGGTGGTAATTGGAGGTTCTGCTGTGCACTACTGTCAAAGGTATGTTGCACTTAACCATATGTAAATACTGAGTGTAGCCATCATTTATTAACGTGTCTCCACACCATTGGGGAGATGGGAAGGACCCTAAATGGGTTAAAACACACATAAATGTAAGTGACAACACAAACATTTTAGGGTCTTTGTCACCCCCAAAGACACACCTGATTTTCAGCCTTGAAGATGACACAGTTTGGAATCCTTGACAAACAAAAACTTCACACATAAGAATAGATTTCTGAAAGTGACACAAAATGTCTTTTAAAAGGGAGAGAAGCCCTTGCAGGGGCCTCCAGGAAAGAGAGACCAGTCAATTATTCATCACACGACATGATGGTTCGCACAGCAGCCAACTGTACACACAGCACAGTACAGTTAAGTTCTATTCACTATAGTGATAATGTCCATGTACAACAGAGTAAGCAACAACCTAACACAACCATCCAAGCACCCATTCACATGCAAAGGCCTTCCAAATATCTGTTCAATATAAAAATCTAGACCATTAAGCCTCAACATACAGACATTAACGTAAAAGTCCACCTCGTATATAAAAAAAAAATCTCATCCGAAAGCCCATGGGTATTAGATGCTTGTACAGTCGTTATTATCACAAACATTAGCGGCATCCACTGCGTACTCACCGGTGCGTGTCTCTGCAGCTCGGCCGGCGGTGGCGCGGCAGACGTATTACTCCGCCGCGTGCGCGACGGCCGCACACCGCTGTCCTCACCGCGCAGGATAGCATCCACCACTGAAAATAGTGCCATAAAAGTATGTCAGTGAATGATAAAGTAGTACCAAAAGAATGCATTGCACTAGCGACGGTTGAAAGTAACGCCACAGAAAGTATGTTGGTGGCCGCTGAAAAAAGTACCATAAGATATACACTAGTGATCACAGAACAAATAGTTCTGCAAAAAATACATGAATGTAGTAAAATAATTCACTATTATGACCAAAATATGGGGTAATTCCTATCATCTGTTCAAGGTAGTTAATAAAAGCCACATGGATGACTGAAAGCTTCTACAGTGGGTAAGATTACTTTCAATGTACAAGACTCAGAGAAAGTAAAAAATGATCAATCAATCAGTCAATCAACCTCTACAAAGTGACGCCTCAATAATAGTTTCATTTCTGGCTGTCTCAAATCTGAATCAATAGACTGCTGTGAACCTCCATGAAGAGATCACCTCTCTACTGAGGCCAGCCCCACAAGAGGTCTTAATAGAGAGGTTATACTGTATCTAACATTAGCACTATCAATCTTGGCGCAATCATCCCAATGATGACTTCACAAAAACCACAACCATACCAGGCACGCACCATTATGGAGATGAGGTCATCACAATATGGAGATAAAACTACAAAATCCTGCTGACGGGCACTCGATTGGAACAAACACTCTGTCAATCTGACACGTTGATACCAGGACGTTTTTACAGTAACTCTTTGCATCCCTTGACACAGTTCGATTTCTTTATTATCATAGCCCGGAGGCGGGTATGAGAAAATTAAATTTGTTTGAAAATTTTAGCTCTTCCTACACACCCCTTAATCTACTAATTTTCTAAGCCACTCCTGCAAATTCAAAATTCCAAATTGTACCACATTCTCATCAGAAAGTCATTACTTCATTTGTAAAGCCTTCATTAAAAAAATTGAAATTTCTATTTTGCCTTTCGTTGATCAAAACTGTCAGATCATTTATGTGTTCAATAAGTCAATAAGTCATGATTGAACTACTAGAATTGTACGTACAAAAAAGAATTATCTGCAAAATTCATCATGCAAACTATTCAATCAACCTAAATACTCCAATTTCAACATTATCGCTTTCGATTCTAAACATCTCTCCTGACTATATCACAAAAAGGGAGATGACAGTGTAACAGTGCCATGTAAACTGAAAAACAAAAGAGCTTCACATTTTCCAGGAATAACTTGCAAACATTTCAACAGAATTTACCTCAATCAACTAATCAGTTTTGCCATTGTGCACATTGTGGAATCTCGACTTGCAACCTGCATGCAGCTTTATTTTGAGATCAACAAGGGAATTGATGCAATAAACAAGTCTACAATTAGCAATAATAGCAACACTACACCGAATGCCCTCGTGCAATCATGGCACTGTCGTTTGGGAGTCAAAGCACCGAGAAGGGTCAGCAGTAAACAGGCTTGTTCACTGGATGGATTATTATTTGTTTATTTGCTAAAACTCCCCAAATGAATGTCAGATGTTCAACATCAAAGATAGATCTTCTAAATCTATTATTCCTAGTCCAATATTATATCCCACACACTCCTGGAGGGTTCGAACCAGCAACTGCTAAGTAACACAAACGAACTACTTCATGAGCCAATTTTCATGTCTGACGTCCCGTCCCCATTACTTGAAAATGTCTTAAATCATGGAAATATAAAAACACAGCTTTTGGTAGATAAAAATTCATGTATATCGCTGGGTTTGAATACATTACAACTGTCACATGGGAATGAGCCTCTTTTGAGTTTCAACATGGCAAAGTCTTGAGAATGGCATATTTTCAAGGACCTATTTTCAATGCATATTTTGCCATTCAATGCTAATAAAAGGTCAAATCAGCATTTGTAACTTAACTATCCCTTTAATCACCAGTACCTTTACCATCTAACTCCTAGCAGCATCAGCTACGTGACCTACAAACTGTCAGTTGTCTATGATCTCCAGCTGTTAGTAACAACAAGACTCAATCACAAATGTCACTGAATTCATACCAATGTCACTTTTTATACCATCAACAAACGCCATGAAATTCTATAGGAAAATTACATAGTTAGGAACCACAGTAAATAACATTGCTTTTTATCAAGACCTGCTTCGTCATCATTGTCACTGTCATGGTGGTTTTGCAAGTAAACCCTGTCAGTATCTGCGGCAGCAGGAATTTAACGCCCACCATGTTCTGACAGAATGATCATATTCATGGGGACTGAGTGGACGCTTGTTAAATTTACTGTTTTTAACTTTCTACTGGGAGGTAAATACTGAATCATTACTAATGTAGCTTAGAATGAAGCCTAAAATAAACTAAAATTTATCCCAATGAATGGCTGAATGACCCTTGTTGTGTTTGAGTCAATCAGATGGCAATTTTGGCGAGATTGAGCTCATTTAGCTGTTATTTTACACTTCAAAAGCAACACCCATCGCGACTTCAGCCCCTAAAGAGTTAAATTTTCAGAGGTTTCTTTATATTTGCTGGTTTGTGTCAACAATTCAACATCTTTTTTTGGATCACAATGTTTACTAGTTTCCTGGATGTCATCTGTCGGCAAACATTCTATCACAAGTTTTAACACCGCCACTGAATTGAGTTTTTACAAAGGGGCAAATTTTCCATATACTAAGTATGCTGTGAATACATCGGTTTGCGTTTGAGCTTATCTTATGGTCCCATTTTACACATGAGCAATGTTCTGTCCACATTACCACATCGTGGGATCAAAGGAATCTCTTTTATTTACACTGCTTCTATGCAGTGTTACAATATCTGCTACGTATCTATTTTCAAGAACTTGTTAATTGAATAATAAGCCAGAAACATAATTATGAGGATACAATAACCAGAAAACATTTTAGACAAGCAGCACAACTCACAAAACTATCAAAATACAGCTTTTGGCAGACAAATTCACATATATAACATGGTTTGTTTTCATTTTAGCTGTCACAAGGTAAACATCCTTTTTTTGGATCCAATATGTCAGTTGTATGAAATTCACCCTCAGTCCCTTGGATACATAATAATTACTATCTCAAACGATTCCATTAACTTGTCGAAAATAGCCACTGCAAAAATAGTATTTGACCTATTTTAGGCAACTTTACATAAACTATACAAGAACCAATTATTATACATGACAAATGCAAGATTTGACAAATAACCTCAAGCTGAACTTACATATTCAAAAGACAAATGGGGAAAAAAAAAAGCCCACCCAGCTAGAATATGCTACAATAGGGTGGTCATCTATGAACGGAGGCCTTGACCTGGTCAGGGTTATTACAACTGACCTCATAGTTGTGGTGCGGTGGAATGCTGCTACCCACACCTACACACAGTACAGCCATTCCTGTGGTCTCTTTCATTTCACACCAAATAATGATTAGTTAGGCTCTGTAATGGCATTTTTTATTCAAACCAGGCGTGATTAGTGAAGTCTAATGATTATGTCTGGCAACAAATGTGCATCTAATTTGAAGCTTCTTCGAGCAGTGTATCATTTTAAGGTGATGATGAGGACATTGTACAAAATTAATTTTTAACACATAACAAGGTCAATTGATTTGAACAACTGAGGATTTCATTGACACCTACTGTAACAGCCTACTATAAAAGCCTAAAATAAACTCAATATTATTAAAATGAATATCTGATGACCCTCATTACTCTTAGGTCAATCATAACTTGTAACGTATCTATGCAGAAAAATGATATCCAGTGATATCAAAACCACTCAGAGGACTGTTTATATAGTACAATCGTCTCAGTAATATGATCATAGAAGCAACACTTGACTAAAATCACAACAGTACATCTAGATGATTATCTCCAACACAACCTTCGTAATGTCAATGGGCCTTTGTTTATTTCGCATACAAATACACATCTATCATAATCAAGTAGATGAATAAAGACTACAATCAGATCTGTTATTATATCATGCTAGAAATAATTCATCATCGTGACAAGAAAATCACAGCCAATCAAAAACTTGACAATGGCTTTCAGTTTTATTTTTCTTGCATTACTTTATTTGTTAAGAAAACGTGGGGGTTGTTTTTTCTTTTCATTTTCCTTAATTCTTCTTTCATAGGATTTGTTCCATTCAAAAGTTAACTCACAAACCTTGAAGAACGGGATAATATCCTTTTGATAGAATCGTTCAATACATAATAAATGAATGAGTGCTTGATTTAGCTTCCAAAATATATGGAAAATGGGGCGAGTTTCTGTGTCTGCTGTTTAATCCCTTTCTGGCAGTTTAGTCGCTGACACCAACTATTGCGGCCGAGAATGAAGCCTAAAATAAACTCAAATTTACAAAGTCAAAAGCAGTGATTCTCAATCAGACGTCAATGGTAGTAAATTTAAGCTTATTCAAGGCTTTATTCTTATTCTAAGTTGCAATAATAGGACAATTTAGTAATTTAGCTACTAAAGAGTTAACATGTTAAAAATGCTGGCCATAAATTTTGATCGTCCTCTTGATAAATCACAGAACAGTATCACTATCAAATTCTTTCTCTGAACTTGTACTAGAGAATAATCATGATCTTACTGCATTATATATCAGAAAATTGCGCTTAGTAAGTATTCTTACTTTGATAAAAATGCTGTACTAAGAATTATTACCATCAGCATAGCATTGCGAGTATAATGGAGTTAGTTCTATGAAACATTTTCTTCTGTTTAAAGTTTCCATGAGTTTAATTTTGTACAGATAGGAGATTTCCAAAAAGTTTTTAAGATCATAACTCTTTGTCAACAATTCATTTTCCAAGTATAGAAATGCAAAACATGCATCCTCAGTATCACAACAAAAATCTTATCACTAGGCAATTATTGACAATCTAAAAAATGAACTTATCAACGTTATGATAAGACCATCCAGGACTGTGCCGGTTTTTAATAGTTTAAGGTCCATCGAGGCAATGTACAATACACTAGAACCGGCAATTAAGACCACCTATTTAAAGACACCACGTCTATAATGAGACAATTTTTCTGGTTTCAAACATCCATAAAGAGACTTCCTTGAAGCTTTATAATGAGACCATCTCTCTAGCAAGACGACTAAATGCCAGCCTACAATTTAGGGAGGTTCTACTGCATGATAATCAGTATCACTGATAGAAAAATGAAAAGGCCTTTTGTCTAAATTCAAACCATATTCATTGTCTTGCATGTTGAAATTTAATATACTATAATCAAAATAAGATTGTACATTTTCCTTATCAAGCTCCAATGCTATTTCTATCTTCTAAAGTCCTACATTCCAAGCAAATTTGCTAAGCAAAAAACAAAAAATTTCAAAAGAAAAAAGAATTTCACTGGGAAATCAACATAGACTTGCTTCCACCATATAAAATCTATCCAAAATGATGCACTTTTTTTACTGTGTAAACTCTTTCTAAAGTTGCTTCAATTTCATAGACTTTGATTTTGAAACAGCACTTGAGAATTTGATACGATAAGACTGATATTATGTCAGAACCCTCATGCATTGCTGCACGTGAGGTAGAAATCCATCACTGATGATGATCTCAGCAGCTAGCTGGCACAAAGGGCTTTATTACGTACGGAAACATAACATATACAGTAGAACCTCATTATCTCCATATTGCTCATCTATGCTCATGTTATGATCAGGAAAGTTTCATTTCCCTTCAACTGAAAATTTATAGTAATTTGTGGGGCGGGGTAGTGACCGGGGTGGTCCCTTAAATTTCTCTACATTTCAGTTTACAAATTATAAATCATTTTGTTAACTCAAAGTTTTGGATGGATACATTCTTTTATTTAATATCTTTAACCGTCTTGGAGCCATGTTAAACAGGTCTGACTGTATTATCACGTGAAAACTTCTCTTTCAAATGTTCCTAATTCTTACAAAACACTTCCGTTCATATATTCCAAATTAAATTAAATTAGTTCATTCAAGAGTTTTACTTTCGTCTCCATGAACACGTACTTGAACATAGGCACATTAATTGAAATTATTAGGAGTCTACAATTACACCTACTTTAAATTTCGACAGTTTGATAAAATGAAATTCAATATCATTGACATGAATACAATTATGACCATATTACTACGATATAATCTATGCAAACAGCCTTTTTGAGTGATGTTATATGGAAACATTGACAGGTTTATGTACTAGCTATATAGTTTTTCCCAGCCACACCTTGCAATGGCACAACATGAATGTTGACATTTATTAAAACTAAATATAAAAAGGTATATTATATTAGTATTGATGCAAACAATGTCAGCACGGCCAATACGAAGTGTCGCCATCGAAACGCACATTATGAAGTTGCCAGTCACCTTTGCAGTCGTGATATACATGGCATGGGACCCCTCACTACATGTATTCTGTTGACATGGAATCAAATACTTTCTTTCCATTGATTATTCAAGGAAACATGAATCAGAGTGTAATCAAAATGTGTCTAATACATAGTAATCATGCACACAATGCTAACACACACCATATGATGACCTTTGAATCAGTCTATATTCAAAATAAGGTATAGGCAAAAACAAGACGCTGCTGTGATTACTGTACATATGGTGAACAACATATGATGAACTGCATAATAGCAGTACCGGAATGTCAAGGATATTGATTGACAATAAATATTCCACACTCAATAGATGGCTATAGATTTTGTCAGTACTCTCAAAATCTCACAATATGAATCGACCATCACATCAATGTTTTGCAATTGATTTCAACCTGAACACAACTACGAACGTGAAAATCTATTGCGCTACTTTAGAATATAAAGTTTTTCACTGTCAAAGGCAATTGAACTAACAATCAAAAGGTGAACAATCAATGCAGAAACTACCATAAACAATTTTTACTTGTGTGCGTAATACTAACAAGTGCACTTTGTTTAAAAAGTACTCTTTTCACCAGAATTTATGGACTTGCATGAAATTGATTAGGCAAAAATTATGCACTTGATTGGACTGTGCATTTGTAGCCTTTTTTAACGCACACTTGACGAATGTAAACAGCTATTCAAACTTTGGGGTTATCAATTATTTACATTGAAAATCAAAATGAAGGGGAGGACATAACCATTTACTGAATTTTGGAATATACATGATTCCTTCGGAAGGCTCGGAATCACAGTCAAATTTCTTAAGAATTCCGAAATTTCGGAATAGTTGGCAGGTCTGCCATATATTCAGAGTTTGCGTTTACGAGTCAGAGGTAGAGGTCGTCCCAGACATAACTGGAGGGACAGCATGGGTGAAGGTCTGTATCTGGTGTCTAGCCATAACGATCACTGCTTATATACAGTACAAATTGCGAATTAGTGTACCCCCAAACCGCAAAACCACTAAAACGCAATTTCTTCTTGCGATTAATTGCTGTCATTTGCAAATTCAATATTTTCCAAGAACTAAACAAATTCTTGCGGAGGATCATGAACCGTTGCAATTTTACTTTGCAAATCTTTGTGAATTATCAATTTGTGTAAGATATGCACTCATGCGAATGATATGCAATCACCCGCAAACATGCAAAGTAGATTGCAAATCAGATATGTAAATTGCGAATAAATCTCAAAACCGCGAATGGGGTACACTAATTCGCAACTTGTACTTTAGTTCTACTCCCGGCTGCCCGACCATAGATCTGGATTGTTGCTCACCTCCGTCGCCGATCAGCATCATCTGGAGCATGGCGGGGTCCTCATAGTGCTCCTCCAGGACGGTGTCGTCCGTCAGGGCCAGCTCCTAAAACACACCAGCGTGAATGAGGCCATTGTGGTATCATTTTCAGGCCCCCAGCAATCTCAATTTCTGTGAAAATTTCAGGTGTAAAAATGGTTTATCCGTTTATGTAGCTATAATATACTGTATACGACCATCCAAGTGCCCACCCTCACGTAACAGCCCTCCCCCTCTTTTTCTTAAATGTCATTAAGAATTATGTAGTAACTGCACTCTCGTGTAACAGCCCCCCCCCCCACCCCACCCCCACCCACCCCCCAAGTTTGAGAAAATTTCAATTTAACATCTCTGGGTGTTTGGATGATCGTATACGGTACATATCAAATGTACCCTTGTGCTTCTGTTATTATACAAGCCTTGGTTTTTTGTGCATCTGTATATATTCTGTGCCAGTGTGAGTACATGAGGCTGCGGTGGTGTGTACGTACCCGCGTGCTGTCGTTGTAGGCCTTCACCACGGCCGTGTACCACTGGGTGGTGCCCTCCGCGCGGTACACCTGCATACGGTACCTGCAGCAGCAACAACTAATAACG
This sequence comes from Streblospio benedicti, assembly GCA_019095985.1. NCBI lineage: Eukaryota > Metazoa > Annelida > Polychaeta > Spionida > Spionidae > Streblospio > Streblospio benedicti. Next base: position 36,714,750 of record CM032668.1, on the reverse strand, counting down.
TCAGTCAGGTAACAAGCCTCGCTTGCAAACGTATATCATATGTATAAAAAAAAAGAATATGAAATGGCATGCATTCTGTGCAAAGACGCTACGTTTTCAGCTCTTTACTGGCCGATAAGTTATTGATACCCGCTATTGCATTTTAGCCTTTATTCTACGTTGCAGGATGAGGAGCATTTTCTACTTTAGCCACTAATTTCATATGTTCTGCAATAATCATTTCAAACTTTAACAATAACTCATGTAAAGTTTTCGTATTCATTTCTGCGACTCAAACCTCAAACAAATTACAAAAATTTACCAACATATAAATATCATAATCCTTTTCATTTATATTCTGGTAAATTTTGGAAATTTGTTTGATTTTACGGATGAATACAGAAACTTTAAACGAGACAATACGCACCAAATCCAGTTATATTCTAACAAGTATTGTACGTAGTACTTACCCGATGAGCACACTCGGCGTCTGCTGCAGTATCTGCTGGCCATCCTGGTACTGGTTCCAGGCCCGGATCGCCGCGGTAACAGCGGGGTCAGAGGTCACGCTCGGCGACGAGGTCGTCACGGACACGGGCAGCGGATCCTGGAGACAGACAGACGGAAATGGTTGGCTGGGTCTAATGATACACATAGTTTGAATTGTTTGGGTTTTTTTACAAGTACATAACACGATTTTATAAACCATAGCAGTCTATTCACATGCTCAAAAAATCTGAGGTAAATTGAACATTATGTTTTACACTGGCAGATCCAGGGTTTAAGAAAAGTGAAGGGGGGGGGGCAAACCAACAATATGTCATGGGTTTCATATGCAACTAGGCTCGTGGAGATGCCAAAAACCATATGAAATTTTTAGGGGTGAAAAAGTGACCCTGCCCTGGATCTGCCTATATTTTAACACCGCCTCCTGTAAAGAGAGAACATATACTTCAAAGCACCAGATCTTGTAAGAACAGACTACGTCAATGGTTAAGTGGTTGATAGAACATTCTTTACACATCTTCAAAAAAATATGAGGTGGACTGAATATTATGTTGTAGATCAGTTATCACACAGGTAGATAGAGAATTCTAGAATCGATTGAGGAGCAGTTACTTCAATGGTGAATTGGATAATACAGTATAGCCTCCAATTAAGACCACCTTACTAATGATATGGTCTCTATAATAGACTTTCTCTCGTGGTCCCAACTTCCATAAAGAGACCAACACTGACAGACTTGATAAAACATAAACGTAAAAGATTTCAGTACCTCAGAAAGATGTAATTTTCCAAAACAAATGATAATGATGCAAGGTGAAAACAGGAACTAATAATAATCTATTTCATCTTTATTTTCTTTACACAGAAATAATCTTTGTTGGTTTGTCAATATCCAGTGCTCAGGGACTTGAATTTCCTATTATCACGGTATCTACAAATGTTCCATAAAACTCTATTTCCTGTAATATTATACCAAAGCTTTTATGACATAATTTACTTCACCAGTCATGCAGTTTTACCCACGATTTTCATGTTTATGATGTCAAAAATACCTTCACTTATCTCTTGGCTTTCTAAATTATGTTATAAAATATTTGTAAAACTTACACTCTTTGAATAAAGACAATGAACAACGAAGACAAGACTTGGGAGATAATTTGACATACAGATTCATAATTCACAGTTGAATAATCAAAATGTTTTTCAAAAACATTTTAATAACTTGTTGAGGGCTCAAAATCATATACAGGCCCGCCCCAGGATTTGGACCATTAAAATTCCAATATGAATAATACACATTCATGTAACAACACAGCCAACCTAAGTTGGATAACTTTCAACTTAAAAACCCATGGGCATTTGGATAGTTATATACTGTATATGGCTCTTTTTACCTATCATTACTACTAAACTCAACTACAAATGTCATATCACTCAATCCATCATTCATATTGCTTGTCAAATCTTACACGAAACCAAACATCATTATGATGTTTAATCATGGCTTTCAAATCACATTTAGGCAACAAATCGGATAAAAGTGATAAGTTGGTAACTTCAGAACATACAAAACACCACATCAAGCTTTTTCCGCTATGCTGGGAACAGGCCTTAGTGAAGTGAAAAATGAAATAAGTTTATCTCTTTAAAAACGTCTGCTACAAAAAGTGTTGCTTTGAAACTGGAGATCCTGAGTGTTGAGGTTCACTGGTGGAGGATGTAAACTGATAACTAAATGAACATTTGTATGTTTTTTCTAGGCTGAGGCCCCAGTCCCACAGTAAGGAATGTTCTCCTCAAAATATTACTGTATGCATGGGCAAAAGATAGTCTACCTTTTTATTTAAAAAAAAAAGATGATTCTACCTTTAAAAACACAATTCTATCTTTAAAAACGCGCTTGGAAGGAGAAAGACAGTGTGGCAATTAACAATGGTTACAATGAGATGACTGATTGAGCTGCAATATTCAGAACTGTCTGACATGAGCTTTACATTCGCAAAAATTTTCATCACAATGTGACTGCTTCGTTGAAGATTAAAATCTCATAATCTCATTCTAAGTACATTTTGCTTCATTCTTATCCACTTCATCAATATCAAATATCGTTTTTGATTAACACTGGTATTTTAGTGTCTGAGTCTACTATTGAAGTCTATAAAAAAAAGCTTAAAATAAGCTTACATTTATCAAGACGGAACACAACAGTTCCCTTTCCTACTGTCAAGTTTGTAACAGAAGAGTTACATTTCTAAACATGAGATGACAGTTGTTGAGAGCTGGATGGCAAATTGATAGAAATGTGCCAAAAATGTTCGACTTGATGCTACCACAATGTGATCATCAATTGACCTGGAATTTACAATTTGGAATTCCTTGGTATGGAATACATCAAACGTTTTTATTGTTGTTTGTTTGTTTGGTCTAGTAACATTGATTGGCTAGCCGGTGTTAGGATGTTGTTATTTAAATAGCTCATATGCAAAGCAAGAGAGACTAACTTAGAAATATCAAATCCTTTTTACTCCTAGGATTTATTTTGACCACTAGATCCTCATTATCTCAACATTGCTTGCTTCCACTTTTCTGTAATCTGGGGTTACTTTTATCCCCCTTCAACTACATAACAACATATAATATATTTGGTGGTCATCTCAAATATTGGCTATCCCGAGCATTTTACTGCATAGTAGTCACTACAGCTTCGAGACAGCGGCTTTCTACTGTACCAAAGCAATCAGTAATAGGAGTAAAGATTTCCAGCCTTGGCTTACATTGTATTTTTGTTCAATAATGGAATTGAACGATTGCATTTTTCTTTTTAAAACTCACGTTTTAACACTTCTAAAAGCCGACATGGTGTCATAGATTATATAGACAGCATAAAACCGCATTGGCAACTGTAAATTCCTGTACTGACTTTGAAGTTGCTAACAAAGACATGTCAAGTAGTCAAGAAAAAAAAGAAAACACTTTGAAGAGATCGGCACAAGATAAGCTTTTTCCAATAGACAGACAAGTGAAACATATTCGTTCTTCGACCTCTTTCTTGATGGCTTGTTTCATACATTCATTGTGGCTAAATGGATTAAATCTTAATTTCAATCAGGCCTTTTTAATACTCATTTTGGTTATTACATGTATTTTACAGTTATAAACTCTTTCTTATTAGATGTCAATGTAGACGGCCTGCTTTTAATGGCTTTCTTTTTCTTACCACTTGATTTTCATTTTTCACTTTGTTTCTATTTCATTGGGGAATCCATACATTACTGCTTTGTTTTGCAAAATACAATGAAAGAACAGATCTCCTGTATTACCTAATAAGAATATCACCAAAGAGAAAAGAGGACCATGAAAAAAAACCTAAGTAGACCATATTATCATGTCCATGTCGTGAGGGCATGGTGCATATTAAGTTTATTAACCCTCTACCAGACGGTTGCTCAATGATACAGGAAATGAGAGCAAATCTTTACCAAAATGAGTGTCTGGCCTTCCCTGAGTTCTGATCAATCATACATCAGTTGCAATAAATTTGAGCTTATTTTATGCCTTAGCTTGGCCTTCCTGATTGAGTGTGATGAGCTTGAAGAAGATTTTGTAGCCGATGTTGTCATAAAAGCATTCCAGTCTTATCAATGTTACATAATATACTGTTCATGTAACAAAGTGTTTGATCAGGAATACCACGCTTACTCATAATACTCTATGTTTACTGCAGATATGAGCATCATTCACTTCCGCATCAGGGTTAACAAACGATAGGTTGCTTCATGAATATAAAGAAAGCACCATCTATCATCTTTGCCAGGTATCATCGTCACAGTTTCACCTGATTCACCCACATATCGGTCAATGACTGCAGCAGCAATTTGTGGTTCTCATTTTCACCACTAGGTGGCAGCAGGGAGCAGCGCGGCTATTCTTATTGTTTATTTACATGCGTTTGTCGCCACCGAGGCGGCGGCTGCTGGGGTATTGCAGTACTACCACTGTTTTCATTTCTGTGATTTAATGTTTTGATGGTGTCTATTTACATGGTTTATGGGTGCAAATTGGCAATACAATTATATTGTCATGCATCAGTGCTTTTTACATTCAAGACACAATACGAATTAAGGAACTTTCTCCACAACTTGCGACAAGTATAAGATGCATTTGAATCAGAGTTTGTACAGAAACTTGTTGAATCCTCCGCCACAAATGTGAAAGTTTTATTGGAGAATAAGAGTAGGATATAATTTCCCTAATTCTAATAGCGACAAGATTGTGAAAACACCAATAATGGCTTCATCATTGAGCTTTGACTTTCCACATTACAGAGGCGTGTCCCGACTAACTATTTCCATCAAGATTATGACATAGACAGAACATGATAACCTGTCAAAAACAATAAAAAAAACTTGCAAAACTTGTAGAGCTTCATTTATTTTTTTTCCAAATAAAGTAGAACTTCCTATTAAAACTACCTATTTTGAGAGACCACCTCTATAATAGCTTTTTAACAGTCCCAAGATCAACTAACAATTTACCACAAACCTCCATAAAGCGACAACCTCTCTTGTGAGACTATTAGTATTTGAGGCAAGACCCACAAGTGGTCTTAATTGACAGGTTCTTCTGTAACCTTTCACAGACCATTGCTGACAAATTCTGTGAGATTGCTTCCTATTTTAATCAGTGCAATTTTTCTATTCCAATATTTCAACCTAGAAACTGTGACAGTGTCAATAACCTTTTTCATTTTGTATGTAAAATCTTTGTCGCCCGAAGCTCTGCAATAAAAACTAGAGCTTTTTAAGTTTCACCATTATTACATTCAGTTAGCGTGCCGGAGCGATATTTATTATATCATACGCTTATTTAATGCCCTAAGTGGATATTTTTTCCACAACTAATTTATGAAAGAGCTTTTCATCTATTATTAATATTAAACGTGGAGTTGATCATTGCGGCATGGTACAGTGGAACCTCTATGAAGACCGCTCATCCGCTGACTTCAAGTGGTCTCAATTGAGGTGGTCTCTTATTACCGAGGTTTAGTATGATCTGCTTACAAAGTCTTGGGAATGGTCTTATTTTAGAAGTGGTCTCAGTATAAACATGGTCTTAATGGGAAGTTCTACTGCATGTGATACTTGTATAGTCATGTGAATATGCGAGGTAAATCTAGTGCATTTCGTTCCCTCACATTTTTAGGCCTATACTAGGTGGTATATTTGAAAAATAGACACAAGTTTCTTTCATGTATATTCCAAACATACTTATTAAGATCATGATCTCCATACATAGGCCCCTACAAATTATATTAGATGAATTAGCAAATACAAAATCGATACACCAAATCCTATTAATGAAATTAACCCAGTTAGTTTGAGGCCATCGAAATATTCAAACCTTACATTAGAAATCTATAAAAATTGATATTTAGTTCAATAGAGCCTCAAAGAGATATCACACCCTTTAAAGAATTTAAGTAACACCACCTCTATAATGAGAGCAATTATATTGCAGTCCTAAGCCATCACAGAATTTACCAATATGAATCTTTATAAAGAGACTATCTCAATTAAGACTACTTAAGACCCCCTACCCAGCATGGTCTTACTGGAGATATACTGTATAGTCTAGTATGCCAAACAAAATTGTAAAATTCTAGCCAAAAATTAAGCTCTGCAAATGACAGCATTTACCTATAATGTTTGCTGGCTGCTCTTCGATTGCAATCGGAGTAGACAGCCCTGTTACAGTCCCTGAGGAGTCTGACTCTATTTATTGCCAATCCGAGATTAAAAACTTTCCTTAGATTTATTGAACACGACTCAAATTAAATGTCTACAATTGAAGCAGAATTTTCTTTAGTCTAAACTTTACATTTTAGCTCCAGTACTGTTATAAATGGAGCCAATGTTTAAAATAGCTGCTGAGGAATTTCTGCACTTCTCTTATAATGAATTTCCACAGCTGTGTTTTTACTCCAAAACAACACATCATGAAGTAATACAACACAAGTTTGAGAAACTCAGCAGTCTAAACTTATATGTAGCCTATAGAACAATTACAGTAGAACTTCTACTCGGACCACCCAGGGACTGGCTTCAAGTGAACTCAATAGCAAGGTGGTCACTTTATTGAAAGTTCTAGTGTACTTCTTAATGCAAGTACAGACTAGTTATAACAAGTCTTCATCAACAGAGCATACTATATGACCGTACAGTATAACTGTCCATTAAGACCACCTCTATGAAATTTTAAGTCCACCTCTATAATAAGATAATTTTTCGCAGTTCCAAGCTTTGCATCCAGGAAACTACCATAAACAAAACCATAGAGACCACCCCTTTATTAAGACCACTTGAAGTAAGTGCCTAACTAGAGAGGTTCTACTGAATCAAAATGCCAACTGCTGACCTGTCAGTTCAGCTTGTATCAATTATTACCAAGACTTCACAGCCGAAGCAGCTGCTATCAACAATTTGTCAACGTCAACATATGATGACAGTAACTTGATCAATGAGAATAACTTACAAAGTGGCTAATAATAGACATATATATATTGTAATTAATTGACTTGGGGGTATGTTATGACGAAGATGAGTCTTTCTCCAAGTCTATAGGGCTATTTCACATAGCGACTGCCGGGACTCAAACCCTCAACCACTGCTTGGTGAATAGTTGCCACAGTGGTTCCAGGGTTCCAGTCCCAGCAGAGCCTATGGGATGTAGCCCTATAGACTTGTAGAAAGAATCCTCTTTGTCAATGCTTTACCAGTAGTCTCCAATATACCCTGTACATTCACGTAAAAGCCCATGTGCTTTTGCCCTGAACCATTGTAATTACATTGACATTCAAAATAATCCTAATATTTGATATAGATCTTAATAACTATTGACTGAATAAATATTACAACAGAATATATTTTTACAATATCCAGCCTGAAGATAGCAGTATTTTTACTACCAACAGCAAGTGCAATAAAGAAGATAGCATCATGATTTATGGGCATCATTTGTCTCAGGTGATGAGGAAGTCTCCTGGATCTTGCCCCCCTGACCTTGACCTTTATCTTGCAGTCTGGAAGTGGATCTTACAATGCATCTGGATCCAGCACTGGACAGTTAGAATCCCCATGAGAGAAGCTCAGAGAACAACCAGAGCAGGCCCTTCAGGGATACCACAGAAGTAAGACTGTTCCCATGGCCTACCATTTATCATGCCCCCAAGGGGGAGGGGGGGGGGCCGGTCTGAAAAGGCTAACTTGATTTTTTTTTATATTATTTAATAGGGGAGGGGAGGGGGTACATTCATACTGAGGCCTGAAAACTAGTAGTAATTGCAGGGGAGGGGTCTGAAATTTTCTAACAATTTAGGAGGGGAGGGGGGGGGGCTGAGAATCATACCGTAATGGGTTTATTTTTTCATACCCCGTGGGCAACAATAAATGGCAGCCCCCTAAGGTCTGTGAGGATACTAAAGTTATAGACCCATTTAACTTGAAGCGAATAAGTTCAATTTACATGAAATTTCAAATGCAAAGAAAGAGGAAAATTTAAATTCAAAGCTGTGTGTTGTTTTTGAAGGAGAGAGAATAATGCCAATGCTGTCTGTGAACAGCAAACATAAAGTGTCCGAAAGACGTTTCAACATGGAGAAAAGTTGCAAGACCTTGAAGAGGCTGCAATAACATTGACCACTACTGGCTTTGTCTGCTCCAACCTTTCACAATGATCGATGGCATATTTGGGGGTTTGCAGTGTTTTTCACTTACAGTAGAACCTCTATTAAGAGAAACCAGGGGACTGACCTTCAGTGGTCTCAATAACGAGGCGGTCTCTTTACAGAGGTTCATATTGATCTCTTCATGAAGGCTTGGCACCGTGACATGAGTAATCATAATAGGTCTCACTAGAGAGGTGGGCTTCATTGGAGGTTGTTCTGAGGTCAAAAGTGACCCCAAAACAAAATGCTACTTGCTGTAGGAGCGTACATTTTTCTTGCATTTTGAATTAGTTCAACAGAAGATTGATTGTGAACAAGAGAGCTTGCTTTCTGGGTTGTGCCAAGCTTTCAGTCAAACCAACAAACTTAACAGCTAGTATCATCAAATACATGCATCATGGGTGAATACATCTTTATCCCAACAAAATTTGTCGACAAGTACACAGCAGACAGGGTGTGATATTCCTAATAAGGATCCTGGCACAGTGCATGTCTGAAGCACAGACATCGAAGCGTTTGTACATTCATAGTAGACCTTTGAAAGGTCTGTTAAAAATATTTATTAGAAGCAAGCGTTTATCGAATGGTAAGTCTTAATAGTATACGTTCATATTCAAGTACATTAAATGGACTTGTTTATAGCAAATCAAGATCTGTAGACTGTAAGAATAGAACTATGCCCTGCTGTAGGAAGATTGTATCTACTGATCAAGTCAAGATTTGCATTTATTCCCCCGGCAGTAGACCTTGTTATTTGTGTGTGCACTCAAATTATGAAAGTCACATGTAGAATTTAATGATTGATCGCTAATCGCTATGGAGGTTTGGAAATACTGCTTCATGTTTGTTATGAATATGTTAGAATTAAATAAGTATGACCTATGTATATATTTTGAGCTTATTCAATTCCTAAGCTATAAAAAATGACTCATCATTCCAATACAACATTTTTGGTGGAACTTTTCTGAAGGCCTGAGCCAATCAGATTGTGAGAAAGCAGAGCCATCAGCAAATGTACACGCATAGACCTTACAAAGCTACAGTGATGATGTGCTTCATTATGTGTTTCCAGACATACGTAAACTGACAAGTTCCAGAATGAGCCTCGGGGAATGAGCATCCTCCACTCCTCGTACATCCCTCACATAGCACACCCCACTCTGACTACCACCCTCAAAGTGAGAAAAATGTGGTCAGTGGTCAATTTATAGCAGTTTGTAACAAGAGTTGTTGGTGATTTGTGCTAGTTTATACACAGACTGACGTGACACAGCATCTCCCTCCTCCCAAATCATGCATCTCCATCACCCTGAAGCCCCCATTCCCCAACTCCCTCGATATACAGTAGAACCTATCAATTACGACCACCCAGTGGCTGGCCTCAAGAGACAGGTGGTCTCTGTTCATGGTTGTCTAGAAATAGAGCTTGGGCCCATGACAAATATTTATATTACAGAGGTGGTCTCTTTGCTCAGGTAGTCAAATCAAAAGTTTGCACCATCATATGGAACGATTTTAGCAAGATGTGCTCAATGTACACACTTTTTGATGCTAGTAACACTTCCCCTTGTCTCAGTGATGCATGTCCATTCATACACGGACTGACATGGCGTACAGTAGAACTTCTCAATTACGATAACCCATGGCCTGGCCTCAAGTGATCAACAGATGGGTGGTCTGTTTATCATATGGAGATTTGTAGCCATCTGGTTTGATACAGCAACAATCCTATTAATTACAGAGGTGGTCGCTTTATAGAGGTAGTCTTAATTGGCATTTTTCTCACTCCTCCTCGTTCATACACCCCGCCCCCCCCCCCCCCCTGACCCCGGGAGGAGAGATGTGCAAGAGATGTGGGGCTCCCGACCTGAGCAGACAGCAGATCCATCACCTCGACCTCGGTCAGTTCCTCCTCTGTTTTTAGCCTCGCCTCAAGGTGACCATCAATCTGGCTCATCTTGCCCTTCGGGGCTGCAGATTGTGGCGGAGGCCGGACTGTCACTGATAATATATTGAGCCATAGGCTTTCATTTTTTTAATACAGTATAACATATAGCTAGACCACATCTGTGACGAGACCACCTCTGAAATAATACCATTTGTTGCAGTCCCAACTCTTCATGAAAAAAAATCCCCATGATTGGCTATAAAGAAAATAACTTTTTTAGATCCATCTTGTGGTTATTTTCGGCTTTATTCTGGGCTGCAATAATAGTAGACAACGACTAATTCAAGCCAGTAAAGAGTTAAAAAAGATGGAAGAGAGAGCAGTGTCTACATGCGAGGTCTGTCATTGATCCAGCAGAACCTCCAATTAACACCACCTCTCTATTAAGACCACCTCTATAATAAGACCATGTTTTGGAGCAAACACAAGCCTTCATGAAGAGACTCACACAAACCAGGAGGAAACTTCACAAAGAGACCACCTCCCATTCGAGACCACTTTCTGTTGGTCATATTAGAGGTAGTACTGTATGCAGTGATGGGATGTTTTCTTGATCTGTGGACGGGGACGAGCAAGGTCACTTCTGACGGCGGAATTCGGCGGGTCAATGGCTCTTCTAGTCAGCAGCTGTCTGCGCTCGACCCATGAAGGTTTGCTCTATACTTTTGACCGATCGATGATCAGCATGAAGGTTTACTGATAGATGATCATTTATTTTCAATGTCTTCACAAATGTAGGTATTTATCACTTATGCATCACATGATTCCTAGCATAACTATCGGTATACTATCACTATATCACTGATTCGCTTATTTCATTGTTCCGCTTCCACATTTGAACACAGCACAATAACAATCTCTTTTAATGATATGCAAGAAGTCACAAGCCAATGGCATTGTCTTCTTTTCCCCATGTTCACTTTCGCCAGAATTCATATCACTGTGAATTGATGCTTCAACTCTGGTCAGTATTATTTGCAGTGGTCAGTATCATATTTCTCCATCAGGTGGTCACTAGCGATTGGGTGGTCACTAGCGGTCAATGGCTATGAAAGAGCAGGACCTTGACCATTCCGTGCCGCTGGTGCTGCTGCTTATGATAAGATCTGCCTGTGGGCATTGCATCCATGTGGTCCCATTCTGGATCAGCCCAGATCAATGGATTTGTGTGATGTAGGGTACAGGGCCAGAGAAGCTCAGTCTGTTAGTCTCCAATGGATATAGATTAACCCTTTACTTTGAGGTTGGGCCAATCAGCTTATTTGGGGCTTTATTCTAGGCTGCATCAATGAAAAGGGAGGGCATTATGTGGGGGAACCCCTATCTGCTCATGCAACATGCTGTGGCTGCATTGTTGGCAGTGAATCTGTGAGTCTTTAACCACCAGTTTCACAGTCCCTAAAGACTAATGTCCATACCTGAAATTTCAGTGCCCGAGATGAAAAATACATGGGGGCCTGGGGGGGGGGACTATCTAAAAGCACATCTTTGATAAGACAACGCGCCAATTCACTATGGTTGCAGTACCACAATTGATTTCGCTTTAATATTCAAGACTCTGTGCCGTTAGCTGAAAAGGCACTGATTCTGCTGGAAAATAAACTACTAACTTGAGCCTGTCTGAGCGCTAAAAGTGGGAATCTGCACTCTGTAAAAGGCGGTGATTCTGCTGCAAAATAAAATGCACTGATTCTGCTGTCTATAAAAACCCTGTCCTGCTGTCAGATGGTTACATTGTCAAGGCCACACTCAGCACACGGCCTTGAGAGCAAGGCCACGAGACACACAGCCATGGACGCTGCACGAAGTACCAATATTGGAATAGTGTGCACATATGCAATGTTCTATGCAACGTGGTTGTTGGGTAATAGTCAGCTCCGCTTGTTTCTTGTCAAATTGTTGATGGATGTCGATGTATGCTAAGGTGATTGACATATCCACTTTTTATCCTTTGAACCCAATCACACCTGTATGACTTTCAAATAAACAGCATCGGATATAGTATGAATGTACACATGTCGCATGGTAAGGCAGATTGTCGTAACCTGGGTGGTTGGATGGCTATATCCATTCTTCTTGGAGTTAGATGTTCTTAGATGTTTACATCACTTCATAGACACCAACCATAGTAATTAATTGCATTTTATATACCAACTGTGTTAGCCTATAAAATGTATTCTAAGGCCTCTGATGTTGTGTGGATGAAAGCTCTAATATTACTGAACTTGTGATGCATGAACCATCAACTGCTTTGAAAAAAAAGGAACAACAATTAATGGCCTAGACTGACACAGCTGGACACATATTTCTGAAAACGCATTGTAGGGAGGTCTCTGTTTAATAGAACCTCCATGTAAGACTACCTCAATAAACAGACCACCTTATGCATAAGACCATACTTTCGATTTCAAAGCCTCCTTCAGGAGACCACCGCAAAGTTGCAAACACCCACAAAGAGACCACCTCTATTGAGACCAGTTCCCAGTTCCCATTTTTGTCTCTAGAATCTTCACATTCATTTGGCAGCTTTTGAAACATGTTGTATTCAAGATAAAAAGCTGCTGTTGCACACCATAAAAGAAGCTATTAGACACTATCTATTTATTGACATCTCACTTAAGTGCAAGTGTCCTTTAAATGAAGGACGTCTATCAAAAACTTGAAAAATAGCATCAGATGCTTTACTACAAGGCCTCGACAAACTCAATGCATATTGATTAAAATCTTCATTTGTGTTTAACTATGATAACGATAAATACTTCACCACATGGCCTTGATTATTAGCATTTCGACTATTTGGACTGAAGATTTTTCTCAAGCAGGAAATATATTTTGCGTACATTTCCTATGGTGTAATTTTACACAGATGACATGGTGAAACCAAAAATATATAGTTTACATCATGACCTTTAAATTGACAACAAACTAGACCCTATATGTGATTTTGTATGTTCCAAAAAACTGGCTTTTAAATTGTTTAGTGAATTACATTACACTTTTAAGACGTTCTTCAGAAATAAGGACAGACTTCACAAGAACGTCTTATGGTAAAAGCACATGGGTCATATTGGTCCATTCACTTGGGTTTTTTCCTAAGTAATGTCAAGATAATTGAAATAAACATATTCATTAGCCTTTTCGTACACAAATACTGAAGGTTAATTTGTGCATTTGCAGAGGAAATCAAGCTGTTATTGGCAAACTGCATCGTCACAATGATGGACGGAGAAAACAGTAATGATTTTCATATGTAAAATAAACTTATTTTGCAAATCGAGATAAATTGATGAGACCAATATATATTGCTTCTTTTCATTTCCTTCAGACAACATTTATCCTCCTATCACATGCACATAGATTCCTAATAGACATGTCTATTAGCAGAAAATGAGCAATAAAAAACCCATCCCTGCTAATGCAAAACCCTAAACTAAGTAATCTATCAGACACTTTTTTTGTTTGCTGTTATCTATCAAACCTTAGCCTTGGTCAAATGCATTAATCAATCAATCTTGTTAATTGGGTTAGAACGTGCCAAGGCCTCAAAGCAAATGCGACCAAGGCTGTACACATCTGAGGATATGGACGATTTTTCTAGCACTTTGTCATGTCTGATATTTTGTGTCCATTATCTGAAAACATTTCAAACATGTGGCGTATTTCAATTAACAGGGAAAAGCAGCATTTAGCTAGATAGAAATTCAAGTCATCACCTGATTTGTTTTCTTCAATATGATGAGCTTAGACAGTGGAAATTTTAACTATACCTAAAATCTCACCTAGCTCAAGTCTGAATCAAATTCTGCCCAACTGCAGAATTTCTTTAAGCAGTGTTTGCTTCTAGCTTCATAGTACTAAAGCATGAATGTCAGACAGGTCGGTATCATATATCTACAGATAATATTACACAAGGGTAGAAATATGATCTAACGTACTGTTTTCTCATTTAAAATTCAAGCAATGTAACTTCAGCTCTATGCACGTTTCCTTTTACCTCGTGTATGGTCATTGTTCGCAGCAATATTTCTAGACGGATCATTGAATTTCATTCGGCATTATCAGAAATACAAAAAATACTTCTATAAATTTCTGGTATTATAATTCTTCCTATATGCATTTTAGCTTTTATATAACCTATCCAACAATAAAACACACTGACACACCAAATAATCAACACTAAATCAGAGAACAAACCATTATCAAAGAAACCCTCTTTTTGAGGGGGGCCATAAACCCCAGAAATAATGGTGTTTTAATTAGGCCTGATGAAACAGACGTTCATTACAGTACAATAAAGAGAAGTAAGTTTCCGTGTACATCCGCACCATAAAGAAGCTATAATCACTGCCGGCTCCAGGACCCCCATTACACACAGCCTTGACATTTCTCCTTAACTGACATGACTGTATGGCAACAGCAGCATTAGACGATGCTTTTTCTGCAGGATTTTCAGACCCGTACACGAATGTAATATTGCGTTTATTTATAAGGTAGCGTATTCTGACAACAAAGGTTAGGTATATTTTTTCATACTCTCTTTACAGGTGCAACGAAAATCGAAAAAGCACATATGGAATTCTTTTATACAGTAGAATCACGTTATCTCAATATTGCCCTTTCGTTTTTTGCTATCTTGAGGTTAGTTTCATTTCCTATTGCCTACATTATGAACATACAGCAGGTGGTTATCTCGAATATTGGTTATCCAGAGCATTTTACCAGTTTCACTGCAGCTTAGTAGCGCTTATATGGCTACCCCATGTTTTCAGTTTATACCTGATACTCTTTATGTTGGTGGCTGGCTGGGTTTCATTGTTTCAAACGCAAAGTTCACCGAATGGACAAGCGGTCATGGCGGATCAACTTTCCTGTTACCACAGCAGCCAATTACAAGGTGCACTTGAGAGCAACATGATATGACCTAATTCGTACAAATTGACATATTTTCGCATCTCATTTAGTAGCCCTTGTGGAGCATTGCCATAAGATACATTTGAAACCACCAGTGCCTATGAAAATGTAGCACGCATGAGTAACTTGTGCGGTATTATGCTTACGAGCGCCTGTGAATGCATGCACACACGTGCATGACTTAAAGCTGGCGTGTGTGTGCACATGTATGTGTTCGTGCGCAAGTAACTTGTGTGGCGTGATGCTTGTGAGCATTTGTACGTGCGCACATACCTTGTGAGGGGTGATACTGGCCGGTTCGACCAGCAAGAACTTCTTGTCTATGAGGAACTCCACGGGCCGCTTCGCTTTCTTCAGTCCACAGCGGTCCACGATCGCCGAAAACGTCTACAACCACAGGAGAGAAAACGTAAATACAGGTTGCACCTCAGATCTGATGTTAGACCATTTATTAATACGACAGTCAAAATACATAAAAGTTCATTCTTTCAACGATATACAGCGCTCCAGAAGAGTGTTTTCAACGATATACAGCGCTCCAGAAGAGTGTAAAGTCATATTAATTAGCTTTAGTAGTCTAGAGGACTAGCACTGCAAAAAGAAACTTAGTCCTGAAAAAAAATTCTCGTCCTGCTTGATCTACACACTTTCTATGCACCAGCCAAACATTTAGCCATTGAAAAAGATGGTCATCATCAGGACGAGAAAGCTAAAATTCTTACTAGTTCTGTTGGTCTAATACTTGTCTCATTCTAGATGACTACTTCTCTGGCCCACAGACTCTACATGAATTTGTACTCACGAGTGCAGGCCACATCACGGTCTCTGTGGCGTCGTCGCCGCAGCCGTCGCGGTGTTTGTCAGGGTCGGGCGGGGGTCGCGGCGCCCACACGAGCTGGCTCTCCACCAGGAAGACATGGAAGACGTCGTGCACGTGCACCCACTCACGCCGCTCCCACGGCGCGCTGTCGTACTCAACCAGCACCTGCAAATACACGACGCCAACATGCTCAGATCATATACAGATTTGACATTAACATGTCGTGAAACTCCCTGAAAAGTATCCAGTGTTTTGCATGATGTACAAATCTAACTTTTTGCCCCGTCAGGGGTCGTACTAAATGAGTACTTGCAAATACGTGACGGGAACATGGTCAGATCAGTCATGGGAACTCCCTGAAGAGTACTCAGTGTTTCATATGAATTATGTGAAAGTTTCATCCACTCACAGGGGGAGCTGTCATTTCTGGGCAGGGTCAATACAGTAGGACATCTAATTAAGAGCATCTATATAAAAAGACCACCTCTACCAAAAATAACGATTCTCCTAATCCAAAACCTTCATATAAAAACGCTGCCATGAACTTTCATAAGGAGACAGCCCTTCTATTGAGACCACTTGCAGCCAGTTAATAGAGGTTCTATTTCATCAAAATCTGGCTATTATACTTCAAATTCATGAAAAATCCTACCGTCCAAAGTGATAATTTTATGCCTAAAAGCCCATGGGCAATCAAAAGGTCCTATATGTGATACTAGGAAGTACAAGAGGGAACGTAATTAGATATGCATTACTGCATTTAAAACCCTCCCTTGACAAGTATATTCTTATTTAAAATACAAAGACAAGGCCATTAAGGAAGCAAGACATAATGTCTATATAATAAAACATGCTGCTTGCTAGATGCATAAAAACTGACCCAGATTCTCGGTCCAAATAAAACATTCACATTCCACTTGTAGCTTTTACATAGGCAAACTTTTATCACATTACTATTTCAATATTACTGCCCATAAAAATATGATATTCGATTCTGCACATAAATTTTCATAATTTGAAAAGCTACATTTATATCTATATCTGTCAATTCAACTGTGATGTGATTCAGATATTAAAATAAATGTGCCCTGAAAACATTGTAGCAATACATGAAACTTATAGCATTTAATTGCCTCTACCTTGAAATTATTTTATATAGTTTGACCCGGTTATCTTGAACTTTGTAATGTAGGATTTATAGTTAACTCATTAGATTAGCCATACGTCCATTTTTCATTATAATTATTTTCAAAGTCCTTTGTTGATTCAAAATTTCACATAACTAAAATTTTGTGCTCAAATCTATCAAGTTCGCGTTAAACTTGTAAGACTGTATACCGATTCATTATCTACCCTGTTTAATGTCTTCGGGAAATACATACAGTAAAACCTCTAAAATAAGACCACATCTATAAAGATACCAATTTTCATAGTTCCAAACAAACCTTCATAAAGAGAAAACTGAGAACCTACATAAAGAGACTTTAGACTGAGGCAACTTTGTGCCAGCTTCCCTGGTAGTCTTAATAGAGAGGTTCTACTGTAAATAAGTGTTTAAGAACTGTATTCCTGTGTAGGTGGATTGCTTCTTATTGCAATCACCCCACAGCCTTTGTAATCTGTCTTTCTATAAAAGCTACTGCAATATTCAATCTCTAGCGACCTACAGAAAAAGAATCCTTATTTCCTACATTACATAATGCTGCTCATCACCTCTGAGCATTAGAAAGCTATACCAATATCTTTACATACAGTAGAACGGTTTAAAGAGCAACAATCTCTAAAACAGCTGCTCTACAATGAGAATAATAATCACAGTCATTAACTTTCATAGACTGTCATCAGCCTCTATAAAGTGACCACCTCTATCAATAACACTTGGATGGGGTGGACTTAAAAAAAGAGGTTCTACTGTATTACATTTCCTGGTAGATAATTAATTCATCCCACGACATTTCTGCCAAGAAAAATACCAAATGACGCTTCAGAAAAAGACATAGCCTAGCTGAATATGTATGATTACACCTTTTGCACTAGAAGTAGTAAATGTTTCTACATTTGCAGACTGGATTAGGAGTAAAGTCTAAATGAGTTCAAATTTAACAAGATAGATAACATCTATATATTGGTAAATTTGACCTTGTTTTTTACTTTATTTGAGGCTGTACTGATATTGACCAACATGCCATGACAGGGTCAATACCAGGTATAAGATATAAGATATGCTATTCCTGTCAATACAATGTAGCTAATTTCGAAAAAAAACTTAAAAGTTGCAATCAGTACTAGAAAAGACAAGATTCTTATTCCATGGTAATGGATACATTCAAATCTTCATGGCACAAATCCAGAACTGCTATCTTATTACTCAAAAGATCATTTGTTTTTCTGAGTTTACATTCACAACAAGGACATATCACAGATAAGCTTTGCACTGTGTGTTACCGTCCTCTATGGACACAGCCTTCAGAGTCGAGCCTCCCAAGGTCCCCACAGATTTCTCACGTAGTCCGACAACTTTTTCCACATGTAGTCCCATTCCTCTAAATCAGTACAGTCAAACCTAGCCATCTTGGTCATTGATTTTCAAACATTGTTCTTTCTATTGATGTTCCTACTTTCATTTCCCTTTCAAATTTTTCCTATTTTTGTTTCCATTTGAAAAACCAATGTGTATCTCAAGTTTTGGACATCCGATGGTTTTATATAAAGAGGCTACAACGATGTCAGTGTTATAAATCAGGCCACCAACAGTCAGATCCCAAATATTCGCTCATTATATCTAACTTCGCGACAGGCGATTTCTATTCTACTTATAAACCAGGTTTCGCCTAAAGCCAGAGTAGCCAAAAATAAAGAATGACACTAAAAGAGAAATGGCCATCTGCCATCAATAAAAAAGCTCCTGAAAATGTAGTTATCACAGGAAACATAAACATAATAGTGCCATCTTTCAACTCTAATTAGATTTTGTTATTTCCCCTGCAGGTCACTGCTTGTGATTGAACAGGGCACGGATGTTGCCGCGTCCTCTATTGCCTTTTAATGACAAACAGCTAAAGTGCAACATCTTTTCACAGGCATATCATGAGAAATGTTTCTTGCCTTTTTAGAGTACAACACTGACAACATAGATCAGCTACTTATAACACCTACATTAGAAACTCTCTATGAAGACTGCCTTAGGGACTGACCAGCCTCAATGGCTGCAGAGTGGTCTCAATAGGGAGGTGTTCACTTTGAGGACGTTTGAAAATTAGTCTTCTCTTATGCTTGGATGTTCTACCGTACGACATAGACAACATCTATGGCTAAGAATCACCCTATCACATAAATTCAATTCAGTTCTCTGCTTTCTGGAGCACCAACTTATCTAAATCTACTAACGAATCTGTAAACACAAAACTTCAAAACAGGTTCTAGCCACATAACAAGTAGGTAATGACCCAAACCGGCCATTCTGGACGTAATTAGCTTGTGGTAAGGGTGCTATTAGTCAAGTGCAAACGATGGGTCAATGCTATGCTCAAGTGGCCAGCCCCAGAGTGAGACTAAACATTGGACTCGTCAAAAACTCATTTGTGGTGGGGATCTCCAGCTGCTAGTAATTAGTCTGGGTCATATTCTAGACACCGGGCTAGTAGGTCAAGAGGTCACAAATGTAATATCTGCAGTATCTGACATTAAGTCCAGAGTGCTTCAGTTTACTTATCTTCTAGCTTTGCAGTGCCAATTGGATTTTTTATATTAGAACGCAGCATAACACTTTATTCACACCAGCACACAAGTTATTAATATCATTGTCTCTATGTATTGTCATTTTGAGCTCAATGAACTCACCAACTTGATGGATATAGAATTGGGTTTGAAATGAAGTAGTAATCAATATTCAATTATCTACAGGCAATTTCTATGTTCGAAAGTGCTGCCCAGTATGTTGCAAAATCAATCTACCTATAAAACCATGTTCACTGGCCTCGAGTGGTCTCAAAAGGTGATCTCTTTATAGAGGTTCACACTAGTTGCTTTAGAGACGCTTCAGAAGTGAAAAATATTGGTCTTATTTTTGGAGGTGGTCTCATTATCAAAGTGGTATTAATTAGCAGTTCTACTGTACATCAATTAGAAAAACATCAGGTAAAAGGAGTGTACTGGTTTTTGGCACAAATTGGCAACAGATTTATTGTTGAACATCTGGTCACAATATAAAACCGGCTTGAACCACTGATAAAACAGGCAATAAAAGTGGTCAACAAAATCCTAGCCTTTCAACGAGGTTGTAAACTTGCCTTTTATCATCACAATCTCAATCTCCCATTATTCAGCCTTGTGGCAGCAAAAACCATTACATTTTATCACGGGATACATTAATATAGTCTGCAATAGAACATAACTGAACCACATATACTATATACAGGGTTCAGCTAAAAAGTGATGTAAATTAAGGGTAAATTAAAGCTTATCTTGACTTTATTTTAGTCTGCAACAGAACATTACTAAACCACACGTACAAGGATAACTTTGGCCTTATTTTAGGCTTTATTCTAGTCTGCACGACTAACCCGCCAGTAAAGAGTTATGGTATTTCCAGCAGGAACCCATTACAGGGAGTGATGGATACGTGTGCACGGGTCACACCCTGCCAACGATTTATGACATGGCATGGCACCATTTTGCTACACTCTCAACCTTACAGTAGAACAACCTCCAATTCACACCATCACTTTATATTTAGAGACCACCTCTATAAGACGGGCGTTTTTTATCAAACATTTTCATAAACAGACCACTCAAAATGTCCATACGGAGACCGTGTCTATATTGAGATTACTTGAGGCCTGCCCCTCAGTGTTATACTTTACATGCCTAACCAACTGCTGGCTGCTTTTAGAAACACAAGGTGCTGGGACTAGTATACGTGAGTTGCACCATGTTCCTCGACCATGGCTGATGCATTTATGCGAGCATTTTCAAGCATCTGTACTAACGTTTGGTGCCAATTTCTTAGCCTATCACACAAGCTTGGTAGAGTATTGTACAGTAGAAACTCATTATCTTGACATCACTTGTCACACATTTTATGTTACCTCAAGATCAGCTCCATTTCCCTTCAGCCACATTACATACATATTGAATATTGGCTACGTCAAGCATTTTACAGGTATCCCCACATATATCTCTCAACAGTTATTTAAAAAATTCTTTACATTAAGATCTTTTGAAAGGCAACCAAAAAGTCGCTCTGGTTACATTAACAGTGTTTCTTGTACAACATGCAGTTCATATGTGCCCCGGGGTATGCTTCACTGATAGCATCAAAAAGTTGCACATGACCCACTTTTTGACTGTGCGGCACAGATAGTTCACCTGCTCCAGACACCTGTTTCCCCGGAAGATAACAAGTCCATACCAAAATTAGAACGCCAGTGGTCAGTGCTACGGTCCACTTTATCCCACAAGAGGGGATTCTAATCCATAGATCCAAATCACCTGTGTTAACTTCACAGAATCTGTGATGTGATGTGAATGTCTGGTAAAGCAGAATGACCAGAGTTGGCAACCAAATCTGACAAGACCCATATTACATCAGCAAAGATCACCAAGCAGTAGAGGCAGACGATTCAACTTTGATAGTTGGCAACACTACTCTAACTTCCAGGGAAGGGCCCATGCTCACTTTAACACCAACACTCTTAAATAGTTTATATTGAATATAAGCTTGATGTCAACATAAATACCCACTTACGTAAAAACCCTCACCCTCAACTGATCCTCAACCTAAAACCCTCAAGCTGTGTCAAATGTATGCTTGTACGATCGATCCATAGATGACAAATCTTAACAGTTATCTTAGATCGTGAAATCAAGTATGTGGACCAGTAGAGACGGTTGTCTGTCTGTGTGGCCGTTTTTAACCCATTGAGGAATCCTATCCATAAAAATGCACAGGCACAGGCAAATAACCAACGTTAGGAGTGCATGCTCACATCCAATTCCCTCAATCAACTAATACAGACCAACAGTACAGTAGAACCTTCAATTAATAACAAATCAATAAAGACAAAAACCACTATAAGATCAGTGGTAAGATCTGTGGTAGCATGTTATAAGATCCATTTTCAAAGTTATCATACAGTTCGAAAGACCACCAAGAACCTCCCTAAAGAGACGATCTCTCTATTCAGAAAACTTGAGACGAACTATCAGGTGGTTTTGGTAGAGGTTCTGCTGCGTAGAGCTTGACGGGGGAAATCCATTAAGATCCTTATTCATCATTAATGAAGCTCAGTGGCAAGGGGGTTTCATGAATAACACTTTTCATGCTAAATCACATGATACAGCACTGTACTATTGTAGAAATGTCTGTTGATACAAGTTTGGATTTTTTAGCACCTGTAACATTATGCAATCACAGAAATTACTATCAATGATGAGAAATGAGATATCATTTTCATACAGATTCTAATGTAAGAAGAATTACTGTACATTATACTATTTGCACAGCCTGATGAACAATTTCACTTTTACCATCTGTCTATCCAAATCTAATCCGCTTGAAAATATTGCAATCTTATTCTTATGTAAGTATTTGTTTCTTAGAACTAGCAAGTTTTAAACTTATAAACAGAGAATTGTTCTGATAATCATTCAGATGTCAAAATTACAGACTATTGCAACCAAACAACTACAAAACAATGTGCATGCAAAATAGCCCTGAGATATAGACCATGTAAAGATGTAATTGCTTCACAACCATCAATCATATATATTTGGACAAATAGAGTAATTTATCAATACTGATAGATTGATGATAATTCATCAATAGTGAATTGATAATAACCATACAAATGCATAGCAATTCCTATCAGCCAAAAGGAGTCAATAAAAAATCACCACGAATTCAATACCAACCGCGATTTACCAAGTCTACAATGGAAGGAACTTATGAACTTGCACCTATGTATAGAAATGTTCAACATGAATGGACAGAATTATTGACCACCAATCCGCCTTCCGTTTTGCATGGATCTCTCTTGCCTGATACAGAATCCATATGATAGAAATCCATACCGATTGGATTGTGGGCTTCTTTGGCATATGAGTGCAAAACTCTCACATTTATCGATCTGTGAGTAAAAAAAACACTCATGCAAAACGACACGTGCAACGGAAGTGGAACAAAACATACTTCAGCCGTGTACTACTTTTTGCAGATTTTATCTATGCCAGTATTGTTCACGTTTTAGCACATTGATTTTCCATTACTTTCAGTCTTTGTCTATACACATAATGATACATAAAAAGTAGTTGCATGAATATGGGTCATTTTTTATGCAAGCGTTTCTCCCAGAAACTTTCCGTCTTGTTTTGTTTTTGTTTTCCTTCTCTGATGTTTTAAGATACTATTAAATACCTACATCAGTTGATATTTCATTTCTCTATAAAGCAGTCTCAAGTTGGCACTTGCACATACCATGACAAAAAGGAAATCATTGACTCAATAAAGATTGACATTGACTCACAACCATTCATATCTTGTGGTGTAACTGAATATGGCTGCCTTCTACCAACACATCTTTGTAGTACTCTCCTAGGATAAACCACATCTATGCTGTGGTTTCCTACATAAGTCACTTACAGTAAAACCTCTAATATGAACACCCATGGTATGGCCTCAATGGGTTTCAATACAATGGTCTCTTTACGGAGGTTCATACTCAGCCCTTTAAGCTTTATGAAGGCTTCCAGCCACTATATATCGTTTTATGGTAGAGCTTGTTTCTTTCTAGGGATGGAGGTTCTACTGTATGATTACTTGTCAAGCACTGTTCAACCTATAGATGGTACAGGGTGGTGCAAGCAACATCATTGCAGAACATAGATGGATAGACTATGACAGCTAATTTGATTACAGTTTACTGAATGTTAGCTATTCAAATATGCATTCAAAGGAATAGACGTAAAATTTAAAGCATTCTAACTTCTTTGGCTGAAAAAAAAAAAGATTAACAAACCAAATCAGTGAGAATGTATACAGTGTCTTAAGATCACATTATTGGAGTGTGTTTACGCTTCTATAAAAAAGAATTCACAAACTTCGCTCTTTCAAAGACAAGAAGATATGTGGAAAAAAATATAAACTGTGCTGAAGTACAGTACTGTTGGCAATTTGGCAATTTAAAAATTCCCCTAGTTAGGTGCAGCGAGACAAAAGACCAAGTCCTGACACATACGCGCAGTGGGAGAATTCAGTATAAAGCAGTTGATTGATTGCCCCTATGAAAGTAATAAAAGATATAAAATCTATATTAATATCTATCTGTCCAAGCGCAAATAATAAAACAACGTTTTTCTATATCATTAAAACCCTGTGATAGAAAATGCAATAAACCAAAGAATAGAAATCAATAACGGAATCAATTTCCTGCCAACATAAGTCTCCAGAATGAAGTGGTTTATCTTTTCCTGTGGTATATTTATCATAACGTCAATATTAAATTCATGATTCAAAGTGTACTTAGTGAATAAAATATGAAAATGCATTTAAAATTTCCTATTTCCAAACGGCATCTAATAAATATGTTTTACAAGTTAAAATGCAGAGCTTTATGAGCATTGAAAAAAGTAAAACAGGTTTGATGCATCATCATTACGTTCTTAACATTCTCTTATTTATGAGTAAATTGTTGATTCAAGATTTATCGTTTATAATCAAGATCATTATAAACCCTTAAATGTCCTGACAATTTTCTTCATGTCTTTCTAGCTCTTTGAACTGTGTAATGTGTGTAGGTGAAAAGGTCATGCTTCAAAAGAATGCTCAGAATAATCTTTATGAATAGACTAAATGTACTAAGAACACACTTTATATCAACAAACTGTATAATAACATTTCACGCTTTCTTTTCTTGCCAAGTACAAAAATAATCTTGAAATAACCTGTAGAAATGAAAATTGTCAACAATAAACCAGGGTTTTTTAAACCTAAATTGAATGTCTTCAGAGCAGACATCATTTTGTGTTTCATATGTATGACAGGAAAATACTGACATATTTTTCACATTGTTCTATCACAATTACATTGTTTGGGGACAGAATCATTCTTTGCCGTACACATTTTCTCATGCCATAGTATACTAAAACTGTAATAGATAAATATTTAAGACTGAAACTGGGGTCTAACCAAGATAAATATTCCTGACTGAGATTGTGGTCTCGTGTGCTTTCACTCAGCCCCCTCCTGCCCCACTCAAGTTGCACTACAATAACCTGCCAGATTCAATCACATGATCCTTAAGCCACTTGCCCACACTTAACCTTGCTGACTGAGGATAAACATCTAGTGCTGCGACCAAGGCTGATTACTATCAACAATTGCTACTTTCAAGGCTATATGGAGATTACATTACACCTTGCATAATTTCTACAATTCAGTCTGAAAATTACATAACTTCACCAATGTGTGTTTTTAAGCCTTTACATTACATTATCAAGGGGTTATAATAAGCCTGATTTGTAAACTCTCCAGCAATAAATATTTGTCCCCCAATAGGCCAACATAGGCAACTTTCAATAAAGACAAGAAACATTCTAGCCCATGCCCTGATGTCAGACAACTTTTTGCCTCGGACAAAGTTTCCCCGCAGACCCTCTACATAGGCAACACCTCATTTAGATTTTACATTGTTTGACATGGCCTATAACTTTCATTCAGTACAAGAAAATTTTCATAGTTACTTGCCCTGTTGTCAGACAACTTTTGCACAAATTTCTAACGTGTTTATCCATCATTTATGTATCAGGACGTAATAAGTAGAGGTAATACAGGAGAGGACATGGCTCAATCATGGAGAGAGTGGCCTGCAGGGTGGCTCGGTGCATGTTGCATTGAAGCGACTGTGGCTGCTAATCAGATAATCACCTGATTCTGAGAGTTGGTGGCCTTTGTACAGTCCTAAAGCAGGAGTCACCAGTGCAGCTTTCTTTTATACGTCTGCTCCTCTTCTTGGGAGTCGTCAACAACAAAGCTAGGGTCAAACAGTGACGAATATCTGTGATGGCCTTGTATTGTAGTCATTATTGATGTACACATTGTGGGTCTTTCATCTTTTAACTTTTTTTTATCTCAAGTTGTTCATCTTGGCATATTTACTGGTAGGTAGTGTTTGAAGCTTACCATTATAGACTAGACATTGGGACCCTAATATCAATGTACACATGCAATATATACATATATATATATATAATTTCAAGGAGACTAACAAAACATTTCGAAATGCAACGACTTTTCTCAAAAGCTAGAAAAACCACTTACTCCATTGACTTCACCAGATTTTGACAAAAACTCACTTAGTTTTCAACTTATAACAGTAAACCCCCATTTCCCCCCTTTTTTTTCTATCTGTTTTTCTCAATTCAAGCAATCAGAATCAACCTCGTTTTCACCCCTATATTTGTCTGTCTCCCCATTTTTCGCACTATCTTTGTCTACCCATTTTTCCCCTATCACCGCCAGCACCGTCCCGACCCTCCGTCCTGCCGCCTCATTAGCCTCGCTCCGGCTTCCCACAAACAGCACAAAGCGCGTCGACGTCACGGCTGACTGAGCGCATTGATCGTGTGGACATAATGCGCCCACAATAGCGCGACTCCCCCAGTGCAGCCAGTGCACACACCACACTGTCATATTTGATATCCAGTGGAAGATTCTCTCTCACTACCCCAGCCTACTGTGCCATTTATCAATGTAAACTACAGGTATGAAATACAGCCTACCCGGTGGACTAGTGCCCCTTGATTTTACCCTAATTTAGTCTCAATAGAGGTGGTCTACTAAAGGTTTGTTTATAAAAGCATAGAACCTTGAGAAATGGACTTATTGTATAGGTACCCTACATAGAGAAGTGGTCTGAATCATTTGAGGTTTGACTGAATGAAGAGCTACAGAAACAACATGGACATGCCCCCATTATACAAAGGTGTCCAATTGGAGAGGTTGCATTGTATTTGTCAACAGCTGTGTTAACGGTTATGTGTACTGCACATTGTGTCTACGTGCTCATTGGATTGAGAATGATGTATTTGGCAGAGTCAAAGCCAGTATGGATTCCTGCACACAGACGGGCGCGCCAATTATCAGTATTGACGACAGTGGGGCTCGTATCAGGACCCTTAATGGGCTCAGAAAAATGTGTCATAATGTCCATCAGATTCTTATTAGACATTGAAAAGCTCCCGAATCATTTATGAAACAAAATTTGTCTACACAAAAGAGATTTTTGTGTGTTTATAGATAAGGATTTCCAAATGTGTCGTTTTAGAGCATAACAATCAACTGACATGGATCACAAAAATGGCCATGTCAAAAGTGGTGTTTTTAGCCTCCACAGGGGCCTTGTATTGGTGTTGTCTTGTTAAGTGCCAAGCTTTAGAATGTGATGAAAGAATTACTGATAAATTATGTACTAAAGTCGCAGCCATGGTGGTGACAATTTGTGGACGATTGTTCTCACTTGCCAGTTTGTCAATAATGCAATAGATTGTTAAATTAGTTACATTGGAGTAAATTTTGTATGAAATGCCAACAATGTTATAATACATGGTGTATAGCTTCCTTTGAGCTATAACTTATGTCCTGATGTGCGTTCATTTTGTTATAGCCAGTTTTGTTATATGGAAAACTAGAGCATTCTGGAAATCATTGCTATATGTGTATTCAAACTCTTCACTCGTATGTCTACTCATTTTGAAGGTTCCACCTCCTTCTCCCACTTGTATATTCTGCTATAAGTATCAAATAACTCAAAATCTCCCAAATCTTTATAAAACTAGAGCTCTTCATAAAGTGTATCTTATCTGAATCAATCTTTCAAAATTCTACTGGAACTCTGTATACACTGTGTCAGGTTAGCTATTCTTGGGTGTATCTATGATACTATACAAATTGTTTCAAAAAGTCAAATTTAAATAAAAACCTAGAGGTCTAGACACACTGTATTTACTGTACAACAATCAAAAAATAAAAATCCTCCCCGACTATGTAGCAAGCTGGCGTTCAATAGCCAATCAATGAGTTTTTCTGCGGCAGTCAATCGGGCATAAACGTCGATGTCTGTGATGAGCCGCGATACTGTCACAACACAAGATGGATGCAAACAACAGCGATTGCCAATACATAGTCAATACCTCATCTATCATATCCCGAAGCATAGCTCTGATGTGGCCATCCATGCATAGAATGTTTTTCAACCCAGTTAGTGGCTGTAGTAGTAAATGGTTGCGCTATTGCGGCCTAGAACAATGAGCCCTAAAAAATGCTCAAATTTACCGCTGCCAACAGAAATTGCCAATATATGTTCAAAAACTCATACCAAATCTACCATGATGCACGTGTACATTTTGACCCTTTAATGCCTATTGCTAAAATAAGCTCAAATTTACCACAACAGATACTCTGGTTGACCAGAAAACAAGACTTATCTATTCAAATTTGAGCTTATTTTAGGCTTGATTATAGGCTGCATCAATAGTAGCATTATCAATGAGCATGCTCTTGCCAGTAAACTGTTATAAAGAAGACCTACATTCAATAGTTCTGACAAAAATGCGTTTATGAGGACAATTGTTACAATGCTAATGAGCAGCCACAGAATGTCAAATAGAAAATGTACTCAAATCAATGTGCGCTCGATTGATGCATTCACTGCTCCCTATAGGTTTATTGACCAGTGTTGGTTTAATTTACGATTGAGCAAGCACAATCTGGTTTATCATATCCGTTATTCATGTCCATTTTTTTTTTTAAACTTTGCTTAAAATTGCTGCGTAATAGGTTGGTACAATGTTCTTAGCTTTTATACATTGTCACAGACATAGATTTTCATCTCCTTAAGTTGCCATTTTAACATTGATTGAAAGTTTTGGCATACAGGTTGCTTTACATGTCATCGTTATATAACATAAAAACTTACAATGTCATATGATAACAACTTTTTTGTCTTTTGCCAGTAAAGAGACTCAAAGATTATGATTTCAAAACTTTGAAGCCTGGAACCTCATCATCATACAATAACACAGGTTTAGTGGAGACTGCCAGTTATCATTATATGTTTTTTTCGTGGAGACAGCATGGGTGTAGTATGCTAAAGCTATGGTCAGACGACGCTGAATAGTGAGCAGTCTGTAAGTCTGAAGGCTGGTTGCCTGGATTAGTATCAAAGTCGTAATTGTAGACCCAGATAAAAAAAAGTTCATATATACATTGAAAATCATATAGAATTCTGGCCACTGACAAAAACCAAGTGGTAGCCAAACAAAGCCTATTAAGGTTTGAGTAGCCCAGGGCCGCTGGGCATTCCCTAATGTTCAGCATGGAGTTCATTCTCCGATCCATGGCCTGCCTGAGATAGGATGTGCACAGTACTTGCTGCCTTTCCCACATGATCCCACACCATCATTCATCACAGAACCAGCATGGATCAAGGACAGGGGATCAAGGTCCATGGAGAATACCTCATAAATTGATGTTCATAGAGATGTTCATGGACCTTCAAAATGATACGCATGTACTCTTGACTCAGCATGAGGAGTATACCTACTACTTGCCGTACATCTATTGTTAGCGATTTTAACTCGTTCACGGTAACTCCAGAAGCCCTACGTAAATGTTCAATATACGCATTGGGTAGTTGTACCGAGCATTGCTTGCGTTCTTTTTCTTTCTACTATTTTTTTGGTTAAATGAAATCAATTATGTATGTGTACTGATAATACAAAAGTTGGGATGGGCCTTTTACATGAGCTTATGGCCTTGGAAGGAATTTTAGGGGTGTTAATAACATTCATCACCAAATGCACAGCAAAAAAAGATATAAAAAATACTTCATGAAAAAACTTTTAACCTAATTTAAAATACATGATACAGTAATCATTTTTCATTGCATGACTTCAAAATACAGATTGACCTTGGTATCTTGATATTGCTAATGTCAGGCAATATATGTAATTCCTGCTGACATCAAATTTTCTGATTTCTCAAAGTCAATTACGTTTCCCATCAACAGATATGAGTTGATTATCTAATAAAATTATCAAGCTCAGCATTTCTTTGTTCTCCCTACAGCTTCGAGATCACGAGTTTCTGGTGTAGACACAACACAATGGAGGAGATGGAGCAAAACTTATCACAATAATGGCTGTTTTAGCTTAAGCTTCCTGAGACGCAGACTTACCCATTAGAAAACATACACCTGAATTAAGTCTTAGCATAAAACGTGTCACTCACATCTACTTTGAATAGACATTGTGTGTTACAAGAATCATTTAATCGCGTATATGTATTTTGAAGAATTATAACAATGTTCAACAGTTATTTTTCACTTTCTGACATCATATATGATCACTGCTGTGACTTGAAAATTGGAAATAGACATGGGAGAAAGAAAACATCTGTATGAATACTTACACCCAAGGCTATAATTACAATATATCTATGTAAGGTAAAGCCTCCATATCTTGATATTGCTTATCTCGAATTTTCTGTTTCCTCGAGGTAAGTTTAAATTTCCTTCAACTACATTATGAACAGATATCAATCAGTCATTTCGAATATGAAGATATTGGTCGGTCATCTCAAATATTAGCTATCTGGAACAGTTTGCTATTCTCCCTACAGCTTCAAGATAACAAGTTTGTACTGTACAATACTGTGTATAGTTGTTGTGTGGTGCCCGCAAGAGCTCTTCAGATGAGCTTCTGCCCTCAATGCACAATACTGCTGCTGGCGCTGTGTCTAGACACAATAAGGGACGATTTAAGAGCAGTGATAACGGCAAGGTTGTGACTCTACATGGGCTAAAACTGATGCAGCTACACACTCGTTTTTGAGCTGTTTTAATGACATTTCAAAATCCTTATATATGTATATAAAATCCTCATATACACCAACATATATCTTCTATACGGACATCATCATAAAAAGTGAATTTTTGGAACGCCTTAAAAATGGATAAAAAAAGTCTTAGAAATGGACACATGGACAAGGTACTTATTTTCAGACCCCATATACTATATAGGGCCCTCATGTTAGACCTCCAGCAGCAGAATGGTGGCAATTGTGGTCAATAATGGATGCAATCCAATCTGTGGCGCAGCTTTAGCGTATTACCTTATTATGGACGCAGTTTGCCTCACAAGTGACGCGATGCTGATCTTGGTACAGGATTTGAAAGCAAACAATTTCATTGTCCATCAGAGCCAAAAACGTCACCTGTCCGACCCCTAGCTTTCCAATGTGTTAGGGACTAAGATATTGAAAATTGGATGCAATCAATTGATTGATTTGTATGATTGATTGATCCTGTTGCAAATTTATTGATAAAGACCAGCCACTGAATCAAACCAATGAAATATTGGAGCCATTCAAGTAAAAGCCCATCCTCTAAATCCAAATGTCCCATCATGGAACCATGGGCATTTGGATAAATAGGCCTGTGACAGATTTGACACATCACAGTCTTCAGCCCCTACCAAGAGTTGGACTAATCTTCTGGAAGGGAGTCTGACTATCTATCTACTCAGTCATAAAAGCATATACTGTTGTATACAGCCATTTAAGGCCCCATCCCCATGTAAAGACCATCCACTGAATCTAAACCAATGAAATTCCAATGTTACTTCACATTCAAGTAAAAGCCCATCCTCTAAATCATCAAATTTTTAGCCTACAATACCATATGTATGTAATACATCATGGGACCATGGGCGTTTGGACAGAAATAAATTATTATCTAGTTAAGAATTTAAGCAAAAAATTGTTAAACAGGATCACAAGTTCCTAATAAACAGAAGTCAAGATTGGTAATCAACAAAATAATCAAGAATAGTGCTCAGCAATCCACTATGGCCTTCCCTCCTTTAGGCAAAGATTTGATTTGTACCATAGAGCAGATAGTAGTCAATAAAAATAGCCCATTCGTCCCAGTTTCCAGATAATGAAAAAGGGTCAGTTTTATACATATGCAAGTATAAACAGAATCAAAGATTCTTTTCATTTGATGGTTTCATGCCCACCGCGGGCCAATAGGTTATTAGGGTCAAGGAATCACTAGACAATGCCTACAGGTATTAAATCTACATATCACCCATATGTCAGTTTTATTTACCTTTATAATATAAAGCCTTTTTAGTTTAGAAACCCTCTTAATATATTACCAGTATGTCAGCTTTATTCATTTAAAATACAAAGCTTTCTCAAGCTACTTTATAAAGGTTTTCTTCGTAATGTTCAAAGATCACACTTTGTGTTATAGTGCGACGTTTTTGGAAAAGGCAAAACAAGAAACCACTAACATGCAACATGAATCTACAAAAATGTTGGTGGAAAAAGCGTCCTCGTGACTTGTCAACTCTGTTGTTTTTACGATGCCACCCACATTTAACAGGTCTGGACAAAAACTGAACCAAACAAATGATTTTGAGTAGCTAATACCACCTGCCATTATTACACATTCATAGGTATTTTCTTTTCATCTTTTCACCTATTTTCGGCCTGTATTACTTTCTAATGCACCAAGCTGACAGTTCACAACTTTTTGAGAGGAAGTCAGAAAGACCTGTAATGCTTTTTCTTCAACATTTCACAAAGAAAACACTAGAAACGTATACAGTGTCAGCTACTGATCACAACAAGAATATTAAAATCATCTAGTCAGTTTTTCTTTTTGTTTGCTTTTGGAGAAAGAGAATCATTAACAAGGGAAATAAACCTAATATCAAGACAATGAGTTCTTTACAGAAGTTGTTCGAAAATAGATATTGAAACCATAAATATTGACAGTAAGAAAGAGAATCCTATGAAGTCAATGATGGATTTACTGCAGGCCATAAAAAAGATGGGAGCAAAAAAAAGGCAGGATGAAAAATCTTTCATGTATGTCACGGGTGCCTGGTCATAAGAGCCTCTCTCAAGTACCATTATGGAGACTTCAAGGTCAACAAGATTTCACCAGACAGACTAATGGAAAGTTTACAACATGGCTGGTACTTGGCAACAAAAATCGAGAGTTCTTCCTCTGCAGAGATATGATTAGAATATTGTCTACTTTCTCTCAGTCAGTTCAGCACATTCGCTACATCTGTGTTCAAAAATGAATAACAGATGACTTTTCATGAATGACCGTGTCTGTTACGAATACCATTAGTGCATAGTTTAATCATTACCCTGTAGATACTATACTATTCTTATGGACAAGTCATAAAAAAGGCCTATGGTTAGATAAATGTTATCATGTTCAAGCATTTTCAGTCAAGCGTAACTTTGACCACATAAAACTGACACGTGGGTGTCGACACAAACATGCTGAATTCAACTTTAAGCAAAACAAGTTGATAGCACAACATGAAAATTTGCACATTAGCATTATGTAGTGTCCCATGGCAGTGAACGTGATCTATCTTGACCTTTTATTTTGGAAGCCAGTCCTTATCAATGAGAGAGGTTATAAACCATGCAGGTGGACATTGGT
Organism: Streblospio benedicti; assembly: GCA_019095985.1. Taxonomy (NCBI): domain Eukaryota; kingdom Metazoa; phylum Annelida; class Polychaeta; order Spionida; family Spionidae; genus Streblospio; species Streblospio benedicti. The sequence continues at coordinate 36,681,337 of CM032668.1, read as the reverse complement.
CAGTGGCAGGTCCAATGCCACAGCAGCCACACCAATTTATATCACAGTTACTGTGCAACCTTTAGTGAAGACCCCCTCTTTCTCGGCCCAAAACCTTCACAAAGAGACCACTACCAGGAACTATCATTACGTAGCCGACCTGTTTATTGAGCTGCTGCTGAGGTTCACTTGACATACTTTTGAGGCACAATATGCCACAGCATTGTTCTTAGTTTATAGAACAGCTACAGTGCAGCTGCCAATCACGACTTTCTCTATCAAGAGACCGGTTTGTATATATGACTATTTTTTCAGTACAAAGGGAAGGGGGGGGGGTCATATTTCATCATATTTACGTAATACTGTAATGTAGTAATGAAGTAAGTCAATTTCAATAAGCATTTAGACAAATGTCCACTCAAGCATTCCTTGAAATCCTGGATCTGCCCTTGAGGCTACCAGCACAATATGATATTAAACTGTTTATTCCATAAAATAATCATGTGATCTCTCATCCCTGAGGCTCCTAGACAAATGACACTTTAATCTAGATTTGAAAGTAGTTAGAATTTTGGACTATATTTCGAAAAGAGGAAGCTTGTTCCGCAATTTAAGTGCAGCAAATCTCAAAATCTCTATCGCATATGATCTAGTTGAGGTTCTACTGTAAAGGACGAGCGTTCACCTGGCGAACCGTGACCTTGGTTCCGCTCTTATATTCTGTGATCATGACGATTCGCTCATGATTTATTACTAGAGATCATAGAAAAAAAGCATAACTATGCAAATTGCTATCGCCTCTAGCTAATGCATAATGACAACTTTCTTTCGCTGTCAATGATTATTTTGACAAGGTGAAAATCATTCTATATCATAAATTTTATCAAAATCATTCTATATCATAAATGGTAATCATAATATAAATCATAACAAAAACTATATAATATAATGGTACAATGTAAATGTGTTTTTCATCAGCCAACTTACAATTCAAATACTTTAGAGTATGTTTGATTCTTTTATAATTTAGAATGGAATAAAATTGTCAAGTTCAACACAATGACATACACAAAAATTCAACCTCTGAACTTAGATAATAAAGTGATGTCGTTGTCATAACTAATTTATTCAAATAGAAGAATTTCAAATGCAGCTTTCAACCACTGACATTTGCACAGCATGGCCTTCAACATCAATTTTCGCATTACAAAATGATCTGTAAGATTTTTCTGTGCTTTTTAGAATTCTTTGACTGAAAAAAATGCAAAAAGTACACATATGTCAGTCCACTTGTTTGTAAAATGAGTTTTTTTATATTCAACTATCAGTGCCAATAAATCATCTTTCTGGGAGCTGATTAAACTTGAATACACCAGTACAATTGAGAAACACAAGTTTGTCGATACATATTCTTCATATTGTACAGTTGAACGTGTTGAACTCAAACGTGAAAGGATTTAATTAAAAGTTCAAGGTTTCCATAAATTTAAGTCATCCTGGACATATAAAAGAACTTGATTGAAGAGTGACTCGTTCTGGATTCTGGATTGTACCACCTTACTAGCTTGACAGACATGTATTCCATTCATTAATACAAGAGACAGCTATAACTTCTCCAATTCAAACTTTTTTTCCATGCTAACATCTTTATTCTAAATTACTCTCAACATTTCTCAGAAAGATACATGGCTCTTACTTTGAAACGCCATGTAAGGTCAGCAGAAATGAGGTGGTACTTTGCCACCAGTGACCCGGCCAGGCCTCCCTCCCAATTACCTATTGACCTTCACCCAGCTTACTCCCTGGAGCCCGCCCTGCAATACAGCAGTGGTCAACCCCGGGTGGTCATCCCAGTTTAATGTCCAGACCAGCATTGGGGGAGGCTCTAAAAGAGCCATTTGCAGTGAAGTGTAGAGTCTGCCAGAGATGGGTATGGGCTGTAAGTAGTGGGGGCATGGTCTGGTAGTTTAAACTGACTGGAATGTGTAACTAATAGACTGATAGATCTATGAAAATAAGTGATAAAGCACAAAGCCAGCCATATGGTGATCCACTGGGTTGGTTGGTGAGCGTGCTTGAACAGAAATGTTTTAGTCACCCTTCAAATGGTAGATTTAGGGAGCTATTTTGTGAATACTAATCATGTTCATCCATCTCTGTATATTGATATCAAAGCAGATGGGGAACAATCAGGGGTTTCATTAATGCACATATGCATCATTCAAAATATTTTATTTATAATGAAGTGAAGTCACCATACAAAGTATGGCATACTTAACGTGTCTCATCACTTACACTCAGACAGAACTCTGGCTTACTTGGGTTAATGGCCCTTGCCAAGTAATGGAGCATCCAGAGTGATAATGTATTTCATTGACTTGGAAATAGAGAAAAAATGCCTTACTGGTACAGTTGTTGTCATCCCATTTAATGAAACATGTAACATAAAATCATACAGCAAACAGAAGAATGGAAATGTATCACAAATTCTAAGGTGTCCCCACGCCAAAAGTGCACTGTACATGGGTTGATTGGCCTTGGCGTCAAGTGAGGGAGGGAGCAGCCACACTGCGAGGACTGAGGGCTCATTGGGAGCACACAAACATTGCGTGCATCACACTGGCCAGATTACAATTACATACAGCAGCTTTTGGTTCGCCCAGGACCACAGGGCTGCCCTAAAAGTTCAATGCTGTACAGTGAAACCTGTTCCTTTAGCTGGACAAATATATACGAAAACTGTTCACTTACAAAAAGCTATCAACCATTCAGATGATTCATGTATGACAGTTTGCTTATGTCTAGGATAACTAATAATCTCAAAGGTGAAAATTATTAGGAAGTAGATAAAAAGTAAGTTTCTGAGCAACAAATACAATACGTGAATTATTATCTCAAATTCAGACAATTATCAGAACTTCATCTGATCAAAAACTAATATGCTTGGATTTGGAAACGAAATGAGACTACATTGATCGACCCACCACATCGACAAATTGTGGTTCAAAAGTAAGTGATTACAATTGGATTTATTAATATTCCATAAAAACAAACTAGTTCTTTTTACTTGCAATTTCGTGAGCTAGAGCAACATTTCCAGAAGCGAAGCCGTTTTTCCTGATCCTGCTTCTTAATTCAACACAACATAAAATATTCAGTGAACTGAGACCTATATGGCCTGTGATCCATCGCCACAACATCGTGAATTCTGATTTTGCATGGCAAAGTGTAATTTTCATGCAAACCTAATGTATACAAGGTTTAAATCAACAGGGATGTCGAGACCAATAACCAGACACCTTTATCTTTGGCGTCCCTACATACGAGAATGCCCTTTGAAGATTACATCTTTTATCATGGATTCATTTTATAACTTGTTCATTAATTTGAAGCATTCAGCATCCAACATAGACACTGTATCAGATGTTATGAAGCCATTCAATGTAGTCTGCAGTCAGCCCTTTGAAGATCGCATTTTTATGAGTCTGTAATATATGCATTTTGCATACCAAGTTAAAATGCTATCATAAATCAACATGTATATATGCATTAGATATTAATATTTTGTGCATGCTAGAACTGCAGAGTTCTGCAGAGTTCTGCAGAGAATACAGCCTGCAGAGTTACGTCACATGTACACGTATTTTGCTGGACCTGTGAGACTGGAATAAACACGTTTTGCTTGCACAGAAATTTCCTTAGAGGTATTCAGTGATGTTTCTACTGTATATCTATCATTTAGTAATCAGGACTCTTATCCTGTGAACCAGGAATATTTTTATTCTATTCCCTGCATATCATAACTAAACACTAATGTGATAAGCACATCTGTGCTACAATTGCAATGTGATGTGCTGTATGCTCGCCAGGGAGTTGAGCAAGATTTAGTGTAACAAGGATGCCAATGACCTGGTGTGAATGTCACATGTAAAGTCGCTTGAGCACGATAACATTGACATATGACTATACAATGTATATAAGCATATTCATATTTACATTGGTTAATATGTATTTGGTAGAGACAGGTAGAATGGGAGCACCTGCATGTGATATTAATCGCCATGACAATGACCCATACATTGATGATAATGGTGGCAGGCAGCCAGTAACGGTAATTATCATCACCTGACATATTGTGATGGATCTGATTGTACAGAGATGGTCTTTTTTCTAATGGTTATTGAATAGAAAATAATAGGGTCAACATGTAGCATACTGTCTGTTTCAAAATAGTTTCCGTATTTTATTCTACTCGAAAGGTTTCATGCTTGTTGTAATGAAAAGATCAAAATGCTCCAAGATGAAATACATGTCAAACAACCTGGAAAACGTTTACTAACGAATAATCATATATTTTAATATTCATAGGGAAAAGAACCGACAATTTGGCAATAAAGCTGACCAATAAACAATAATATGGTAAAAAAAACAGCTGTCAAAAAGAGTTTGTTTTGTGAACCCTCCCACTTGTAACATACGTGTAAATAACTTCGGTAACGTTGACCATCTTAACAATCATAAAAAAAATCTATAAAAAATACAATTAACTGTCAATCTAATCTATCCATATCTAAATCATCATCAGAATCTCAGCCGAATCTTATTGACATGTAAGAGCAATGTCCTTGGGAGAGAGAATTGCAACTTGAAAAAACATCAAAGCCTAAGGCCAGTTCATAATGGCAGATCAAATTCTATTTCAGTGGTGGCCACATGGAAGACTTCAGACTTTGCTATAAAATGCCACCCTGTGTGATGAGGTCAGTGGACTTGTGTTATTAACCCTCTAAGTGCTGGTGAGGAGGATACTATCTCTACAGTAAACACTTCAAGCCACAAACAGCATTCCTTTACTCCACCAATCATCAGACAGAATTGCTGCCACGGCAACCATTTGCCGGACTACTTTTTTTCACTTCTGTCGTCTGCAGTACTCTCACTTAGGGGTTAAAATTCCAGCTTCTTTTGCTTAATTACTTTCAATTGCTGAATGGTAAGATGTACCAGAGTAATTATGTATGAAAAGCTTTGCAGACAGCATTAATTTACCTGGTTTAGTTCACCCAGAATGTAATTTTTGAAAACAAAGGAAATAAATTATCTAAATCAAGGATAAAGTTGAGTGAACTTTTGAGCTGAATTCAACTTTTTACCACAGCCACTTTTTTTTCTGGGTTAGGTATATTTTTGTCTACATTTTTTTCTCACTTGCTATCTTCTGCACAATATATTATGGGAGTAGTCACTTTCGCATTATAAAGTTCAAGCTTAATTTTTATTCTGGTTAATTATATACAGTTCATTTCAAAAAGAAAATATTCACCTCTTGGCAACAGCTATCTATGTAAAGCGTCAAAATGTTTAAATCATGCAGTGTCATGTTTTTAACATGGTAAAAACATTTCAATAAATATTAAATGGCCATTGTGATATTTCATTTATATTTCATATGGTAAGATAATGCTTTTTATATCGTTTGAGACCCAACACTAACGTGAATTGCTTTTAATTTGTTCAATGGCATGTTATCAAACGAAAGATAAAGCAGTTGCTTTTACTATTATCAGCTCCCATAACAATTATAAGCTTAAAATTATTCTATTTTATAAAGAACATGGTCTTCACTACAAAAGTTTCCTTGTACCATGCTTTTAATTCACCTATACCAATTAAAGGGAGACAAAACACCATGCAAATAAGCTTCAGCCCTCATCACTGTAAAACAGCTCAATTCACAATATACCTAAGTTTGCACCAACAGTCACTACAGACAGATAAAACCCAAACCTTTGTTTTTCTACAGAATTGAAATCATGGGCCCCAGCTTTGCAATATTTCCTGCACAACACATGTATGCTTGCCCTGCCTGTATATAATAAGGGCAAGTATAAAAAAAAAAATTGGAACAATTATAGAATTCACTACCAAATATATTTAATATTATAATTGTATTACAATGTATTAACATTCATTAGTTTGCTAATCAGCATTAGTATTAACATTATTCATGAATATTCTTGAATATATTTTGCAGTATATTTCAACATATCAGGGGGCTCTGCCCCCTGAAACCCCGCACATACAACCGAACTACTTTTTGGTAGTGAATTCGATAATTCTATAATTTAGCCAAATTTTTTTTTTAATAAACATTGTATCTAACCACCCCTTTCTCTGCAAGTGGGTACATTAAAATCCTTAACAGGAACATTTTACTGTAGCAACAACAAAAATCCCATCGCATTTGGCATTCAGCATTTAAAGGGCAGGCTGACATTTGCGCTGTGATGTACAGTTTTCAGGAGGACTGCGGTTGGTTCAACGTTCATAACAGCGGGGTTGTTGGTCCCGGGTTCAGCCAACAACCTTCCCCGGCAGCACCCTCATAAACTTGTCTACCCACAGTGAGTAAGGAGAACACAACTCACACTTTTCCCTACTCTTGCAGCTAAAGCTTGAGTCGGATAGTCAGCAATGTTCATCCCTGAATTTTTACTATGTGCAGGGGTAGTTTGATAATACAAGGTTGATTGTACCTTTCAAAAATGTGTCTACAAGAAGACATGTACAGATGAGAATGGCTACAATGCCAGGACTCATTCGGCTTCAACATTCAGGACTGTGTAAGCGTAGCATACTGCTACAGCAGCTACAAAAGCTGTATCTTCAGCCCTTTATTGATAATTCATTTTCACCATAGTCGACTACGCGCCGCAGCAGAATCAATACACTTCTGCTGCGATACAACAACAGCTTATTTCATCATGAACAATTCATGACCAAATTGCACGAATCTCCCCACTTTTTTGCCTGTATATTTGCACACTTTTAATGCTTTTCTTTCAGCGAGTTGTCATCGGCGCCATCGTCGTAAAGTCTTCAGCTGAGTCAATGTGCTGCTGACCTCAGGCAGGGGGTGTTTTACTGAGGGTGGACGACCTTGGATGGCGACAGTAGAGCAATCACCCCAACTACGACGACGACACAACGCTCGCCCGATTTATTACACACTGGCGAGTCTCAACCCAAACAGCAAAGACAACAATTTGTGCACGTTTATGTTTTTTTCAGACAAGTACATATTTTTAAAATCTTTAATATCCTAGACTTTGTAAACGTTATTCTTGTCACTCATGAACTGACGAAATCAAGGCTATTAATCTTTTGCAGTGTACTTTTAGTAATTTTTCGTTGTGATATTTTTCTTGTATATAAGTATACATTGATTTGATGATTTCGCTATGATTTTTAAAAGGAAATAAAGTTATATAATAGTGCGGGAATTCATCTCTGACGGGAAAAAAATCATTTTAAAACTTGATGTTTCCTTATACAATGTTAGCAAGAATATACATATAGTTGCCAAAAATATAAATGATAAATCTTATCAAGAAGCAAAATTTGAACTCAAAAAGCAAGATAAGTTATCAATCAGTATCTTTAAAGATAATACCTTGAAGTTGTTAGGTTGTTTTCATTATCTCTTTAGAATAAGACTGAACCATGACAAAGAGTATTCAAATTAAACTTATCAAAGATGTCATTAGACATATGATACTTAAAAAGTTATGTTTCGGCTACATTTTATCTGATCTTTCATAATTAATTCCTATCACACCTTTTCAGGGGGCACACATTTCCTATAAACCTTTATCTGATATCCTATCAAATTGTGTATGCCAATGATAAAATGATTGGGAGCTACAGAGTTTTTCTAAGTTCATGCGCATCTTTGAATAGGATTTTTCAATCTTCAATCTTCTAGTATGTGTGTACTATAAATTACTTGCTATTTGATTGATAATATTTGAAGAAACTTGAGTACACACAACACTTCAATATTGGGTCAAAATACATGGACCTTCAGATAATAATGATCAGTGTCAGTCAGATATCATTCAGTTAAAACTCCAGTCATTAGAGGACGTTAAATACATTGGTGGACAGGATGATTCTACAATTTTTCCTAAACAATTCTTTACAAACACATCTGGTACAAGACAGCGTGTCAATTTAGCCATAGCTACAACATCACCGCTAATTCTGCTTCAACATTCACAACTGTCTGACTGACCCTAGCTTGAGGAACTTCACCAAAGTTTACAGTCCCTGACTCGATTTTCATTTCTGGGGAATAAATCAAGCTGTAAAATGGGTGCCAATCACAAGCAGATGTTTACGTGCCAGTAGCTGTCGCCACATCTCTCGACCTTTTTTCACGGAGGACATGAAAACATGACCCCGTGAGCTGAACAAATGCAGATATCCTCGTGATCCCAGACACATAGATTGGGCCAACTTTAATAAAATGCCACATGAAAAAGTCACTCTTCACCAACAAAAGAGATTTTTTTAGCTGTGTGGGAACTGGTTCATAGATAGGGTGGTATGTTCTTGGCAAATGCCCACTTTCTGTGCTTGGGTGATTATTGGTTGTTCAAAACTGTTGCTAATATTGGAAGTAAGCATTTCTGTCATTGGATCGGTGCAGTCAGTACTTTCATAGAAAAGCCCAGGGACAGGGTGTGATTTCCGCAAAAACAAAGCAGACACCTATTCTGATAAATTTGAGCTTTTTTAGACTTTATTCTAGGCAGGAATAAAGGTTACTATTGTCCTGACACCAATTTTATCATACTACTTTTTGGCCTGTAATAATCTTTTCCCTTAGACACTTATTCTGTCCAGGGCATGCGAAACTTCACTCAGGGTACATCAAATCGTATGTTTATGTGCGGCCCGATCAGACCAGCAATCAGAAATGACTTTAATCAAGCTTAAGTTCATTAAGCATAAGACCAAGTAAAAATTAGATCAGGGGAACTGAATAGTAAGAAAGGAAGGCATTAGTAGAAAAAAAGTTTTAGTGTTAGCCCTGAAATAGTTCTCAAACAACTCAACTGCGATGAATGATGTATACTAAATGCACGTAAACCCTTGCCTCGCCTCGATGACATTTAAGTATAGCTCAAACTCAGTTTTATAAGGCATAAAACACTTCAAGATGAACTTCCTGATGAAGCTATCAGATTTCAAAAAATGTTGCGCTCAGGAAGCATCTTAATTGCTCTTCATAGGCTTAGAAATAATTGAACCAGTCACAGGAAAGTTTGAATTGGCACATAATCAAATAGAATAAGTCAAATTTCACAATCGTTCACCAGCCACATGTCATGTAACGCTTACTAAAAAAATTGGATAATACTCAAATCAGGACCATTGAAAATACAATGTAAATACACTATCATGTAAATTAATGATGTCTCCAACTAAAAGCCCATGAGTGTTACGACTGTGATATAAATCATTTTCATCTATTACTAATCAATTTAATTCTACTTGAACACTAATGAACGAGACAACAAATTATAATTTTCATTTCAAACATCAATATTGGCACCAAGACTATAATAGTAATTACAGCTTACAACAATTATGGAGACCAAATACATCTGGGTCCATTGTTAAGAGTATGTAAATGGATACAATTGTGCATTCATGTTACAAATCTGTACTATCACTACATGTCATCTGACCTACAATGTTGGTATGACAATGAATTACATAGATTGAATGGTACAAATATTGTAGAAGCAATTATCACCTTCCTTAGGCTTCGTTTGACTGGTAATAATTACTTGATTAATGCACTAACTAGATCTCTTATATGATTGAAAGTTAAACTGAACAGCTTATTGAAGTTACTCATATTAAAAGAACTGTGTCGTCACAGTAAATTGGATAAAGCCAAACAAAAGTTCAGGATAAAGTCAATGATGATACTACTACTGGGTAGATAGTCTCATTCCAACACAGCATATCCATAGAAAAGCCAAAGGCAATCGTGGTTTCCACCCTTTGGTTGTTGAATGCCAGTTATTGCAGACTACAATAAACCTAAATTAAGTTCAAATTTACCAAGATTACTAGTGTCAAAATGTTAATGATTTGGTTGGAAATTAAACACTTATATTTGTGCCATAATGTCATAAATGGCATGAACATTGACTAACTTCATTGCCCTTCCATAAACAATTCAATTGAGGCAAAATGTATTTGCAAAGTTTATGATCTAATGGCAAAGTTTAAAATCTAAATGCCTTTCCAAAAAACGACCATATTTGCCGAGCATGCCAGCAACTACGCACATAATATTTGATTAGAACCAAAACAATCACAAATGTCAGCGAATCATGTGACTTTGTGTAACACAATATAAAACTTCACACTTTAGTTGCTAAATCAGTAAATGATGCGCCTACTATAGCCTGGAATAAAGCCTAATATAAGCTCAAATTGACCACGATGAACATTCACTGTATTTTGGTAAATTTGACATCTTATTGGTTAAGTTTAGCATATTTTTTGCTTTATTCTAGACTGTAATTAGTAGACAACAATGACTAACACGCCAATCAAGGGTTACAAAAATTGAATTATAAAAAACACAGACTTCAGACATCTTATCACTAAGTAATAAGTATACTTGCCAAAACACTTGCCTTGTCGTGCATTACACGTATGCGTTTTTAGCAAAACTGGGTCATTGCAATCATGATTTACAATATCAATGTAAAAACATATACACAGCCAAAAACAAGACATAAATGTTTGTTTCATAAATAGATGTTTCTCAGAAAGTCTTCTTTCGGTACGTCATCTTGTACTTAGTTAATTACTATTAGAATCATTCAGAGTCCACGCTATTAACATAAAGCACGAGACAACGTAATTTGGGTTACTTCAATATTGAAATGTACATCATTGTGTAAAAGCAAACCATCCCCTTAAACTTCTAGTTAACGATCCAGGGCTATTGTATGGAAGTTTACTGTAGTTGCAACAATAATTTTAAGAGATTTCACATACAAAAAAGTTGTCTTCTAACAAGTTTGCAGCATATGAATAAGGTGCAAATATGTCGAATGGTCACTATAGGTGCATAGAGTAACACATTTCTGCAAAAAAGGTCCAGGCCAAGATAAGCCAATCGATGAAAATTCACACTTTAATTTATGATAAAACTGGCTAAATAATACAAGGTAAATGACATTAAAAGAAAAATAATAAGATCTTTCCAAATACATTTGAAAGATATATTCACAGCAATTTAGTTTTGTATATTCATTGAAAGCCTGTAGGTACAAGCCGAGAAAGGTCTTGCATTCTCTGGAAAAATCAGATGTAAAATTACAGAAAGACTGTTGCTATTAAAACAGACTTCTTTCTCCTACAGTCTTTCACAGAGTCACTACTATTAGGATTGAGCCCTGGACCACTACCACTGAGGTACATCATCACCAAGCAGGAAGAATCCTCTAATGTTAATACTTGCACGTCCCAAGTCAATTAAAATGTAATATATCTATTTCCAGAATGACATCAAGAGAGACAGAAATCATTTGAATGAGATCTATCTAAGCAGTATATCTTTTAAAACTTTATGAATATAGGATGGCAGTTTAGGCCGAGTAAATAACATCCATGCGATTCCAGCTGATTTATCCAGTGGATTTATCAGAAGGAAATCTTTGATCTATGGTCTACCATAGCTAGAGTCAACTCAGAGGTTTGCTATTTGCTATAAATATCTATCTGTATAATAATACAAACACTGAACAATAAACTTCAGCTCAATCAATATGCAGAGAACCTCAAATGTACACAAGACCTCTATCAATCTATAGCATAAGCAGCAAAAAGGTCTGTGTTTCAAAAGACTAAAAAAACAAACTCTAAAATAGATGAACTTTTCTCTCCACAAGTATATATTGGAATGCTATCTGCTGAAGTAAACAAAGCTTTTGAAAATTAACATGCCAGAGACAACAGTCATTGATCTGTCTTGATAGATGATGATCAAGATTCCGATCGATATAGCAGATACCAAGTATGGATTGGGAGTATTGATCTATATCTTGATTCAAACTTTGTCTTCAGATCTACACCACATATGTTGTTGATACGGTGCAAACCAACGATGAAAAAAATGCCTGAAGCGTCATTTTGAAATCTTTGTCAGATTGTAACACCTATCAAATTGATCAAATGCTGGCATTCTATTGGATTCATCAAATTGTACTGTGTTTGAATATTTCTCAAACAGATGTTTACCATTTCAAATACAAAAAATATCACAAATAAAACTGCATAGCTTCATTAGTAGGCTACTCTATTCAACATTGCGTTTGCAATTGTACCCAAAAACAATAGACTTGAAGTCCTTTCCGCAAACTACATAAATGTACATCATCTGTAGAAAAAGATTGTATAATCAGATGTAACAAGACCCTGTCCATAAAGACAGCTGAACCCCAAACCCAGATTACTGCACAACTAGAACCATTTGCTGACAATTTAATTTGCCACTTTCACGGGTAGCAACACACCAAAAATCACATTGATAATTTTTTTTTTAATTTAAACACTGTATACATAATGTTAGGTCCTTAAAACATACCCACACTATTAAACATTTTGAAATTATTTATATCAAAAATCACAAATTAATATGCAAAATATTAGTTTTATGCACAATTTTCCCCATTTAATGCATGTTTGAAATGGACGGCTCAGCAACGTTTTCATTGTGTTATATATTTTACACATGAATAGTAGTATAAGGGATTAAACCAGTACGTAAGCGTACATTTAGCTGTGATAACTAACAGACCTCGTTTCCATTTCAACATGGCAGGGGTGTGAAAAAATAGCTAAATTCTGCAAAATTAAAGATTACAGGTTTCACAGCCAGTGACCAAATATATTTAAATCACAACTAAAGCACCATTTGTTTCAGGAGGCCTACAAGCGTACATGAACATTTAGTGGAATTTACTCTATAGAAATTGTATTGTATTGTATTGTATATTGTGATCAAACCTTCCCAATAATTGAAATAAAATCAGTTATCTCATTGCATCGACTTTTAATTTACATATTGTCTTTCTTGTCTTACATGATTTTCTTTAGACAAAAATCAATTTTCCATCTACTAAAACACAGAAACAATTCCACAACTAACATTCGTGACTGTGAGACTGGGGCTTTAACTGGGGAGCAGGAGGCTGTAACAATGTAGCAGACTTCAGGCTGGGAATGGTCGTTACTGCTCCCTCCAATGACAGCTTTACGGCCCGAAAAAACAGCTATTTTGGCCAGGCCAGACTTTCTTTACTATGCAAAGCACACTTCTAACAAAGTAAGACAATTTTCTTAACATTTCTTATTAGCATTCAAGTGCAAAAACTACCCGAAAGGTAGTACTATTGTGATGTGGCTATCATTAAGAAGCAATTTGTGTATATTTGACAGTTTGGAACCTTATTGATATGCCTAAATGGTAAATCAATTATGTATGCCATTTACTATATGAAGAATTAGAATTCTTTTGATGAATTAGAATTCTATTAAATTTGACACACGAACATTTCTTGATAGATGATGTACACATTTGACATATATTGTAAATATGTCTCACTATTTTCTTTTTAAGGACCAGAAGTACAGCCTTATAAAATCAGATTCAAATGCTTCATCACTATAGCATCAAAATATGTTATGTACCATACTCTGTGATCATCCTCTACGTTATTACCAACTTATTCAATTTGAACAATTATACAGAAAAATCGTTTAATGCCAGGATTTATAAATTTATGTTCTGAATAACTAATTAATTAACCTCATTCAAGTGAATGGCCAGCTAACTGAATAGATGGGGGAAATCTACGAATTTCATGCTGTTCTTAACAATTAGCACTACTTCTATAAAGTCAATGGAATCTAAGCACACAGTGCTGACCTATTAACCTGAAAATAGCCTGGTTCTGCAGGGTCTCGTGAGGACATTAAATTCTGATGTCAATACTTGAATAGACCTTCAAGCTAGGGTCAGACAGTCCTCAAAGTCCAAGGCAGAATCAACTTGGCTATTGCAGCGATCGTTGATTGGCATGATGTTTCGTCACATATCAGGGTCAGGACAAGCCACTTGTCCACTCGAAGAGAAAAACCTTCTAGAAGACAAATAAAAAGTAAACAACTTGTCCTTTTGCCTAGTAGCAAATTATAGTCCATTTTATAATGTATAGTTTGTTCAAGGGCGAGATTTTGAGGGCTAATCCTCCGCTGACAGGTAAGACTTTTCCACCTAATATTCTGACCATGGAGATAAGTTTTCAACAGTTTTTCCACAGTCCATGTATTTTTCTAATCCATGATGACCAATAAAAATTGGGGGATGAACATTTGTGCAAGTGAGACTGGGGCTACTAAAGCTGGAGATTTCATCACAGTGTGTTGTATCATGCTGGTAGAAATAGCTGACCTCATGCGACTCTCCCCTTTGTAAATAAGTGTACTGAAGTACTGATCTTGCTGAGACAACAACTTTGCTCCAGTTTCTTATACATATGTTTTACTAAGTTTCTGCTACACTCAGGTTTAGCAACAGGAATCATTTTCAACATTCCTAACATTTACTTTAACCGAAAATGTTTCTGTTTTCATACACCTTTTACAAATGCCAAAAATTGAGCTATAAAAGATTCAGCGAATGATAGCGACTGAGAAACAAGACAGTTTTACAGTGCCCCAGATATTTGAAGTGCTCATCTAATAGTCAGAGACTAATATCAAACAAACAGGATGACTAAGAATCTTAACTTACTCGTCCTCCAGACTACTAACTTTTGTCACAATTTCCTCACAAACCCGGAAGGTGCACCTAACATGTAGAACGATTACCATTTTTGGAGTACCAGTAACTTTTTTGCAATACTAGTCCTGTAGAGTAGTATGATTAAAAAGTTATCTGGGGGACTGATTTCAAAGGGATATGATTAACTAAACTCAATGACCATTGCAACCATTGAAAATTAACACACAAGACCTATGAACAAGACAGTTCATCTGTATGGTAAACATATGATACGTGGACAGAATTACCCAGTAGTGGGTCGGCCCTCGTGAGTACGCTGAATGGAGTTAATTACTTGCCATCTGCTGAGATGGTTGCTGGGCCCAGGAAGGCCGGAGTCGCTCATTCGGCTCATTCAATGTCCTGGTAAAGGTGGTTTTGGGTTTGTTTCGTGGTTTTTTTCCAATTGATTAGACTGTTAGTCTAGGGGAAACTCTTTGATGCAGCATATACTTCCAATTTTTTCAAAGTCATATTATCAATAACTTTGTTAATTTTGTTGATAGATCGCCACAATAAATGACCATGGGTTTAAAACATCCAAATTATATCCATACAAACTGGAAACATAGTAACATCTATTTCAACAATGTTATTTATACTATGTTTACACTTCTGAATTTGGTCAATTACCTGTTTGTTTGGTTTTGTTTGTTTTTGTTGTTGTTTTGCTCAATCATAGTTTGCATCTCTAACATGAAAATATTCACTTCAATATTTGGAGACTGGTTGGTCTTCCATCTTGGGCGCGCATTCCTACGATAGTGCATGTTCTGGGTCAAGCATCAAGCACCCATCAGCTTTGATTGACAAATAGAATTTTTAGCCATAATGACTGGGTTTTTCATGAAAATAAGCATACTATCTAGTGTTACTTGTTTTACTTACAAGAACAATGTCCAGCCTAATCCTCACCATGAAGCCCTACTGACTAACTAGGACAAACATGGGCTGAGTAATACTCAGTAATTGCTGCATCAAACCCTGGTCCTGTCCTCTCATCATCATCAGTATTATCCCCTCATTAGTAGCTCAAGTTGTGTAGGTTGCAACTATTGTTGCCTAAAATCAAGTCTAAAATAAGCTCAAATTCAGCAACACAATTGGATGCATTCGGGTGATTCAGACATCCATCTTGGTAAATTTGAGCTTATTTTAGGTTCATTCTATGCTGCAAAAGTAGGCATTATTGACTACATTGCAGCCATTGAAGGGTTATTATAACGAGAGTCAGGATCAATACTGGAGCCGCCATGACAACGACGCTATAGCAACAGATATTGGATGGAGCACAACATGGGGTACTGCTGCCTCATACGACAGCCTCATTGTGTATGCTCTCAATGATGAAGGTTTTCCATGACTTGTTATGGTTGGAGTATGGTGGTGAGTGCTGCATGGCATTGAACTATGAAATGACTGTTCTGACAAAGTTGTATTATATTGCATTTGTGTGGTGGAAGTCAAATGTTATGAACTGTCACAGCCCAGTCAGTATTAAGCACTCTTACCTACTCTTAGCTTGTACTGAGAGAGCAAAATCTTTTAGCATTTTTTTATTTTTTTTAATTTGCAAATGGGTATATTATTAAGGGTTACTCGTCTTGCTAAGCATAGTAATACTTTCCAATCTAATCCTCACCCTGAAAATGGGGGTGTTGTTTGATTGGACATTGGACTAAATGGATAGTCTGGGATAGTGGTGAACCAAAATACTATGAACTATCACAGAACTACGTCTGTCTAGTAACCGAGTCCTCAATAATTGTGTTATCCTGCTAAACAAATGCTGATTTGGCTACAGCACAGAAATAAACAAAGTCAGTTGACAACTTGACAACATTCTTGATAGTAATCATAACAGAAATATTAAAATAGGTGATTTCCCAGAAGACTGCTGTCTCCTGGTGGTAATCGTATCCACCAATGATACAAATCATTTTCAACCAAAAAACAAACAAATAAGAGTACCTTCTATAAGATTAAAAGTACAATCACCTCTTACAAAAAAAAAAAGTAGTTACATGTCAGGGAGACGCACTCTATAGGACTGGTTCTATTTGCTTCTATATCATCGATTCAATTATCACAACTGTAAAAGAGTCGGACACCATAGACTACCAACTTTTCATCGGTGGTTACACTGTATGAACATATAAATTGGAACAAACCCAACAAACGTGAAACAAAGCATTAATTTTGCGTGTCTAGGGTTGTTAAAACGTGTCATAAAAATAATGGCACTATTTTCTGAACAAAACCATCTTAATTATAAGAGCATAATTAGATTTGAATTACAAAGCCCCCATAGTTGCAATAAAATGAAATGCACCAACTTTCCCATTTGCAAGGACACTTACTATTACAATGTAATGCTCATTACAGTAAATACAAATCATAACAATTATAACTTCAGAAAATGAGATCAATTCACTCCAATAAATATAATAAAAGGTTGATACAATAGGGTGTAAGAGACTTGACTGAGCTGCTCAAAAATGTACAATCAGACTCACTTTCCTTCTGCAGTTTTACTTCATCGTAATTTTTTAAACCACAACAATGTAAGTTATAATCGTAAGTGGCTCAGCTGCAGTAACTTCCAAGCAAGATGATAAAATCTACAGGCTGCGTATACTTATATATGGTACAGCTTTTAAGACTTAAAAAGATATCACAGCTAAATACAAACCACTAACTTCTTAGCCAGCACAACACAGAGAAAGTTCCTGTAGTATTTAAAGTAAAACCTATACTTATACAAATATTTTTGGAATGAATACATTTCTGTATCCCATCAATTTCAATGCAAAGATACATCTAATGATATTAATAAAATTCACTTGCCCTTTGGGCAAACTTCATTCATATTTTTACCTGACCAGCCACATCTTTACCTGCACCTGGCAGGAGGGCAGTCTAATTTCTCTACCCATGCAGGATATGAGCATACAACTGTTCAGTCAAAAACTTCAACAGATCAGTTAAAATTATCTTTCAACCTGTCATACTGAGTTACTCAAAATAAGACAAGTGTCGGTAAATTTTGATATCAACAGCAGGAAGGTAATAGCTCTAATTCAGAAAGCTGCTTTCCACCATCATCATCAAAAATGCCCCACAAAGCATTTCATCATAAGATCTATAAATGAAGTAAAAGCATAGGAAAGAGCATGATGGGGGGATAATGTAGCAGATACATTACAATAGGACTCATGCTATCAGGCCAGTGAGGCCACTACCTCCAGAAGGGCAGTCAGGAGTAGGTCATTGCTCCCCTTTGTTAGCAAGATTTCTGGCAACCAGCTCACCAGATTTACCTGGTGAGGTCACTAAGCAGCAGATATGCCTTCTTCAATTAGATTACTGCCAGCCTCAACTTCTAATTCATTTCAAGCTCTCTAATGATTTCTACTTCTTCAGAAGTACCACTAATAGTTAAAATTCATTGAAGAAGAAAAGAATTTTTGTTAGAAATTGGAAGGCTTAATAGATTCGTTTGTGTTAGAAATGGGTCATAAAATTGCGAATGCCACATATAAGGCATATTGAAAGGGAAGCAACTTGGCAATACTGCGAGTGTTGCCCTTTGTGAATCGACAACATTGGGGTTATCGCAGGACAGGGCAATGCCTCTTTAGAAGAGAACAGGTTCTATTATTTTACATGTACAAGGCTTTTTATTCAGCTCGGTCTTCATATCAATACTAACATATATTCAATCGGATTTGGTATTTACAGAATGAGATTTTGTGCAACTGTTTTCTATAAATATCAACCATATGATATGTAGATTTGGAGTTTAAAGCTATATGCATTGACGTTCATGCACATTGGCATGTTTACACATGTAGGACTGAGTGCAAAGGCTTTCATTTGATTTTATCATAATTTGACTGTACATGCTTCATAATTTATGGAAATAGTCTGAAAATGAACATCTACAATTCTTTTCTTGCTGTATTCTTTCTGAAATCGTGTCAACATGTTGTATGTTATCAGTATCCATGGTTGAATAAAATACTTCCGCCAATATACACATGCAGAATTTCAATATATTTAAGATAGCATTAGAGGCTATTTCATGCACTGGCTATTAAGCATTTGTTTTGGCATAATAATTTATATTTTGCATTACTAATCTTAATGTTTCAACTGAACTTTAACTTGATAATTCATTGCTATGTAGTAGTGTCAAATTTTAATGACACATTCTTAGAATTGCATATTGTCTGTCATTACTCTGCTCCTAAAGATATGATAATGTCCCTGATGCAAATTCCTGATGTCATATATGCATCCAATACATGGTCATAAATCATTAGCCATAGCTTGTCACCATACTATAAGACTATACTTTCAAACAAGAAATTGTTCAGTCATGCTATCAAATGACAAGCTTTGAGTGTTCAAAGATAATTTAATTCAAATCTTTCTAGAATAACTGTGCTGTTACACAGTTTAACAAGAGATGAACAAAGGAGTTGATAATGTGGTTTTCTGGGGACATGTCAAAGAGTACAACCAAATATAATAAGCACCCACGACAAACCACAAAATGGCATGGTGTTGTACATCAATGGAATGGATGGCATCACGTACACAGCCAAATGACTTATTTCTAGAACAAAACGTGTACTTTTGATCAATCATTTTCAAAGCATACTAGATTGTGGGGTCGTCTAACAGAGTTTCAATTAAACTTCGAGTAAACAATGTGAAATAAAACAAATTGAACTTACCGTAACATCGGGATCAGAGTAGTCCCTCTGTGAGACTGCTCTCACAACTCCAGCTTTCCAATCCCATTCAGAAATCCGATTTACTTTTAACTTATTAGGCGATTTTACGGATAGAAAACGCTTTCCGACTATCTCATCCCTAGTTTTCACAGACATGATCACTTTTGTATATCCATGGTTTAAGATAACACAAGTAACACACAAATTCCATACAATTTGACAGAACCTGTACTGAACTGCAATATCCACCGCGCACGAATACGTGTGACCTCAATTTGAACTCCAGTGGTCCGCCTATTGACATAAATATAGTGCGCTACTAAAAGCAGTATTTTTAGAGTGGTGAATCCATGTATATGAATCAGACGTGCAAGTTATGAATTTAACGCATATTTCTATCATTTTACTAAATGTGTGGACATTTAAAATGTTTAATTGTGTCCGTAGTTAAAAGGACCATGTGGCACATGCAAATCAGTGAACACTCGATTTCGTAGATTGTGCGAAAAAATACTGTTTACATACAGACAGTACATGTTATATCGAATACAAACGAGCAATTTCGAGTTATAAGAATTTTAAAGCTTTTCAATATCTAATCTTTTAATTCACATATATGTCTTAAATGTACCATATAGATATTCTAATCATTATATTTAGAGCTTTAAAATTTAATGCAAACTCATGAGCATGCGTGCCTCTGTGGCCGAGTGAATAGGGAATTCCACTACCAAACCCTCGAGACGAGCCCCCGTATGTTGTGAGACTTGTGGCCAGAAGGTCGTGAGATCGATTGGTGGGTGGTGGGTGTTGAGCAAACCCATCCCTAAATAGTTATATACAGCTCCGGGCACTTACTCATTAATTAAATAGGGAGATTGTGTTGAAAGAGTGACGGAGAGATTTTGTGAGTGATTGGCATTGTACGCTGAATACGCTGAAATATGTGAGAAATAATCAATTGATCTATAAGTGTGTCAGCGACCTGGTGTGAAATGTAAAGTCGTGAGAACAAACTTGGATCACGACTATAAGCCACCACTATTACATTTATTTACATTTAACATGACAAAGGGCTGAGGTTCGAGTTCGTTGCATATGGTATCCTTCCTGCCGGGTATACTCATGATTGAAAGATGATAGTATTTCTACTTTACAAATCCTTAAAAAGAGTAGTGAATCTCAGTCTACTAAATAGGACTCATTAGCAATGAAACATTTAAACTGAACCATGATGTGTATATTGGGTGGATTTCTCTATTCAATGGACAACCTTGTTGAAGCTTTGTAGCTGTCTTGATACTGGGAGTCCTCCAAAAGTTCAACTGTCACTATATTTCTATTGGTTCCAGAGTTGGCTTCTATTGTGCAAGATCTTCAAACAACTTGTGCCATTTTTACAATGCTGTCACAATGCTAGTTGAGGGTGCAATCGCTGGTGTAATATAGGAAAGAGATTTGTTCGGCATAACAAAAAAAATGAGCATAATATGTATTCTTATTACTTCATTCATCTCTGACATCTTTTTTCATAACTCATAACATAGAAGCCAATCTACATATTTCGTGACAAATTAAACGCATAATTATCACTAAGCCTGACCAGCTAACCCCCATATATTCTTGCAACAAAGGGTTTTACCATTTTAAAATGTAATCTGTATCTTTATAATTTACAACATAACATACGTTTTTTCAAGAAGATGTGAACTGATACTAAGCAAGCCAAGATATACATTGAATTCAACAATATGAATATTGATCCCCTTAGAAAACAGTGCACAATTGAGATATATCAATGCTATACTATAAAGTACCAGTATAATGTTAAGTACTGCAGTCTCTAAGCAGTACTGAAAAATATGCAAAATTGGATTGCTCTACTTTATATACAATAATTTGATATACTTTTATATAACTTTGACTGGGGAAGTCACAAAACAAAAGTTAAGTTTGGTTGATTTTGGTACCAGGCATGTCATAACATCACACGTCATTAGTTCTAAGCAACCATAAATTGGTCTGTATTTGTATGTGGTTAGCTACCTGACCTAGGTGTCCAACCAATCATTCCACAGCTCTCTCCCCAATAAACGATCTGGTGAGTTCTCACTTATATCTGCTCCAACAAATCCTTAAAGTTATAGCATCTAAAACTGCCTCTCCAAAAAATTTGTTAATGCCAATACATTTTGAAAACAAGTTTCTGTGTACTGAGGTTGTTGTCATTTTACGTTTTAACCGTGTGTCTGTTGAAATCAGTAGAAAAAAACAGGTACCCAACTAAGTAATTTAGTAACGACCCAATGTAGCACACGTACTAGTAATAAGAATAAAACTTACTATATAGCACCAGTATCAACTTTCAAGCACACTGATTTATCTTAGAATTAATTTGAGTGTCAAAGAAATAGTCTCGTAAATATAGTTCAGAAAAAAACAATGCTAAAATTGGCAATAGCATTTTTATCAACTGGTTTGCATGAAATAGCCATCAAATTCTCATTAGTAGAATACCGTGGCAGTCCAATATAAACCTACTATGCTAGACAATGATCTCGACCTCACACAAGTAATGTAGTATCATAATTAACAGGAACCTATTCATGAAAGTAGTAAATGTGGAACAGTGCTGAATGCTTAATATGATATAACTTATTGGTGATAAAAAAAAAGAGAGACCCATATATTAATGTCAAACACAGTCACCAATAAAATTGGCTGAAACAGACAAAGGAAAAGCTGTCTTCAAAGAAGAACTAACTTCTTCGGTTAAATTCACCTAGTTGCATAGTTAACAATATAAAGTCTTTAACTGGTAAGTGATTGTATCATTATTCATTAATAAGTAATAATATCTTAAGTTGTCTAGACAAATGCCTTTTAATAACATGCACACATAATAGACATCGATAACATTGTGATTTTCTTGATAAATCATATATGATGTTTAATAATCTGTAAAATATGTGTATTAATATGGTTTATATAGATCAATATGGATTTCACAAATTAATATTTGGAAGGAAAAAAAGTAATAGTTTTCAATATACCACAAGTTTCCACCCTCATTATCAAGCTGTGATAGTCATATTCAAGGACAGATCTTAGAGGATGGGGAAGGGATGGGGGAGGGAGGTGCAGCCAATGCATGCATCTTGAACGAATTTTAGTACATTGCCACACGTTTGCGTATACAGATTTCAGGGGTTTCTAGCAGAACCAGGTCCCTCCGACCCATTTTCATGTGTGCGTTTGTATGTGCGTGTGTTTCCCCCCTTTGTGGTGTGTGTGTGTGTGTGTGTGTGTGTGTGTGTGTGTGTGGGGGGGTTATTATAGACCATTATTAGGATACATCATAACGACGATATTGACTTGTAGACCCTTGTACGGAGACATCATAAAAACGATATTCACTTGTACTGCTAATAGGTGCTAATGGGACTAAGTTGTACAGGAAAAGAGAGGAGCTGTTCATCAAACAATTGTGGACACAGTCCCGATATCTTTCCCTCTACACTTTAATCTGAACTCTATTACTAAATACTAAAGGATGAGGACGGAACTATGAGGGACGGATATGAAACATAGGCTCCGTGCCATGGCACGGGCCAGACGGTGCTTGAACCATGGTCCTTCCCCAGAATGACCACACCTTATTGCCTCCTCTCTTTCTTTTGTGGTGTATGTTCCTCCTTTTATTGCTTTAGGAGAACCCCCGATGCCCAGGGAGCATACATAAAGTTGAAGAAAAAAAAAAAAAAAAAGATGATGATGTAAGAAAATATTAACACGTATTTAAGATACGCACGGCTTTTCAGTGTATCGTCTGAAAATTGTTCTGAAAAATGTTCACCATACTTTTTTGGTCTAAATCTGCCCTGTACCCTTTTGGAGCCTCTTCCTTCGTGCACGGCACGTCTATTCACGGCGAAGCACACTTTCCTGCTGATTAGCTCAAAGTCGATAGCATGATCAGCACTTTTTGCAGCACAAGAGGGGGCAATTTTAAGACGGTCATCATCAGTTAACTTATCAATGTGGTTGGATATAGGTTGTTGTAACCTTTGTAAATATTTAATGTGAATACTCGGTGCGTAATGGACATCTCAACAGGAAGTGGGCCATAATCTGTTGCTCCCCATGTGCTGTTCTATAATATCTTTGGCTACAGGTGCAGAGCGGTGATTGACTCTGTTCCAGAGCATTTGTACCCAGTGAGTGAGAGGATACTTGGCTGCGATAAGTAAGGCTCCCAGTCACCTTCATGGGGTTTGCCCAAGTGACCCGTACAGGATGTGAGTGACACATGCCACAGCTAGGTCTCAATGTTGAGGAATTTAATATTTGCCTGGAGAATCTTGAGCAAGGACTACGACTGGCGGAAGGTGGTACTTGTGTCGTAATAATCGTTTCCGTCACAGTCTAGCTATTTGATGACAAGTCCTTGGTGGCTAGCTGACGCACGTGCGCTTCCACCACTCTGGGTTCGATCAGTCCTCTACTGTTTTGCTAACACACATTTGCATGTTTTGTGTTCGTGTGGACATTACAAAATACTGGTTAGTGTTTATCGACCATATCTTTCAGTGGTTGGGGAAAATATGGTCCAATAGACCTGAATTACGTCGTTTTATAAAACCCTAATGAAACTACTAAGATTAGCAGGATTACGGGTCGATTAGGAAAAAATAACGTTGTTCATAGGCTATCACAACGACCCGAACAAGGTGATTTTCACAACGCAAACAGCATTAGTATTTCGACATTTTACAGCTCATAATAACGGTCGTCTACTCACGTGACGAGCAGGTGTGACGTCATTTTGTAAATATGGAAGAAAATAACGAACTGTTCATTTAGTTCTTTCATTTTGGGTAATTTATTTAAAACCCTCACTACCATTCTCTTTATAGTGTAGTGTATTTTTTAGAGCATGGTGTCAGCAATACTTTCGCGCTTTGTTATGTGAGTATACGGTTTGTTAATTGGATAATGTATGGTTTCTATTGTCACAATTTAATGTTTTTTTCGGTCAAAATTTAATGATGATTTTTATGATATATGTATACATGTAAGAATTTTTATTTTGATGAAGTCATAAGCTTTACAAATTGCTAACAAGTGAGCACATATTTTCTGTGCGAGTGTTGCTTTCATGTCATTAATTATGAAATGTACAAAGAAACGTTTGAATAATCAATGAAGTAATTGTCAAAGACAATAACAAACTCGAGATAACAAAGCTCTGTCAACAACACCCACCGAGCAAAACTAGGGGCACATCACTATGGTTTTCAATATACATTATATAGGCACAGAATTGGGGTGACAACACCTGAACACAGTAAGTACTACAAAAAGTGTAAAAGTGTTCTAAGATTTCATCAATATATCTCAAAATCATGCCCACATTAAAATTCATTTTTATTTTGCATTGTATACAATTAAATGTTGACATTTGATTTTACTAGGGGGTTATGTGAGAAACTACTTAATAGTTGTCCGATCTTTTCTGAAACATTCCTAGTTGCAGCGAGAGGATTTGATATGAACTGACTGAATTAAATTAGATTACATTCAATACTTCTAACTGAAAGTCAAAAATTTAGTCAGCATGTCAATTACGACTTGTTTGTCAGAATCAATCGTTCTTAAGTTTGAACGATTTATTCAGAAATGAAAAAGCAAGATTAGATGTAAATCATGCTAGTCAGCAGGGGAAGTAACCTTTGATATTATACTTATTTTCATGATTGATATGAAATGAGGTTTAATTCATAACTAACAAAATAGAGGGACTTAAAGAACAGAAATATCACATCAAAAACAGCAACATTCTCGTGCATTTGTATGGCCATGTGTCAATGTTTTCACCATACGGGTGTGTTGTCAAGTGACGTGTGATGCGGGCTTTGACGTGAGAATATATAAATTGTTATTGGTCATGAGGATGATTTGGGTTAAATTTACTTGTTGTTTTTTTGTGATTCTGTACTAGTCAAGAAAAGTCTCCATGACCTTGTCCCCTCTGCATTATTTGTTATGGATTGTAAATACATTTCTCTTGAGATATTGATATTGGTGATATTTCAATACATGACTTGGCAGGGTCTTATATTGTGAAAATATTTTTATGTCACCCTTCAGTTTTATGTGCTGACTGCATGGTCAAAACTTCTCACAATTTCAGAAATTAAAGCATAATGATGAGTACTGCAATTTACAATGGATTCAAGTAGGTTGATGTTAGAATTGCGATTTGTTGCAAGCATGCACTTTTTGGTTGATTACTTGTTATGAACTTGTGTTATCATTCTCATTTTCAGGTTGGTAGTACGACTAGTACTAATAGCAATTTTAATTTAGATTAACATGTTTGGAATTTGTGTTTTTTGCATAAAATTCAGAGTAAATGCACTTATGTGGACTTGTTTATTTGTAGTTGAATATTAAATTTACTAATTTATATGATAGCTTTTTGAAGGCACATACAGATTGAATATGGCACTCAGCAACTTTTGTTGCAGTTGGAAAGAAAAATTCGTAAGAAGAAATATAATCTGAAATTTCAAGAATATTCATAAATTATATGACTTCATTATTAATGACATTAATAGCAGAAAACTACACATGGAATGAATAACAACTTGTTCAATGTTGGGAAAGATAATATATTTCCAAGCAGTAGTAACAAAGAACTATAATGAAGCTGTGTTAAATAAGATAGCTGTAAAGATGAAATACTTTGGTACATAAATGGAAAAATATATATTTAACTATGATAGAGCTTGGTATGAGTAAGATACTGCTCTGGATTATCAATTTGCCTAGCTATTGAAATCAATTTGCTTGATCTTTAACTTGTTGAATCTAAAATGAGAATTGAGTTGTCCATTGTACAACGATGTCGACCACAACCTGTGCCTGCATATTGCAGAATCTATATATCTGAAGTATAGTTTGCTCAGTTTTATAAGCAAGTGCCAAGATATAAAGGCCAAGCTCAGCTCATCTTCAAAAACAACGAGCTCTACTGATGAAGGCTGTTGAGTGAATATAGCTGCACACCTGTAGCCTTCATCGTTGTGTTGGTTCTAAGGCGTGTTTTTTTTCCTTCCTGGTTGACTTTTGTTGTCAAGTTTTTCGTGGGGAAACGAAATGTTAAACTTAACATTTAGAACGAGAAACAACGTAGATGGGAATTCATAGAATTGTGATTTGCTTTGTATGTTGGAATAAAATTGAAAGTTGGGATATAATCTCGTGGATTTCGTAGATAATCAACTTGCTAAGATATAATGCTAAGACTCAAGATGGTGGATGGTATAGGCGTGATATTTGTACAATAGTTGAAGTGTGGCGATTTTTTTCGTGTACTCATGTACTTTGTTTTTAACTTAGTGATATCAAACTGCAATTGAAGTTTTCTCTTATTTATCTTATTAATTTCCGTCAGTCCAATTGTAGATAATACTCCCACTTGTTACAATGCAACATGTATATTTATCTAGGATAAAACTGCTGTGAAGTAAGCTATAGCTATTGACTGGATAGAACAAGATTGCTACAATATTTCTGTGTGGTATAAAATTGAAAATCAATCATGTTCCCCTATCGATTCCTATGAATATCAAGCAAGCCTAATTTTCAGAGGTGCATGTTTAATATCGTTTATTTACATGTCTTTATGATTTTCTTACATCGAACACTAAATGTCCACGGAAGGCCCCACCATAGAAAATAGATAGTATCATACATGTATGTGAACACTATTGAAATGTCAATTGTAAATACCTGCTCATGAGAAAGTACACTCTGTAAATTGACCAAGTGTCAATCTAAAAGCTTATGGGCTCTTACGTGAATGATTAGGGTATATTTATTAGTTGAGCTGGGGTCATATTGACGGTCGTTGGCCTTTGAGAAGGACCCACCTATCTACCTGTTGATTGTTCTGAGATTAGGAAGGCCACAAGAGCCATTTATCAGCTGCAAAGTGCTGTTGTATCGGGCCTAATAGCTCACATAGCCCCTGACCCAGATCTCTGCTCAAGACCTCCTCCCATGGAATGGTTTCTTGTCACTTGTTGATCTTATTGTCCAAACATTTACCAAATGACCAGTTCTTACCAAATGACCAAAAAGCTTAGAGAGGATGGTTAAGAAGTAGGTTGGGCAGTCATTTTGCACCCTGAAAATGAGCAATACAATGTAATTAGGGTGTGGCCGTATAAATTTGGGATTTGAATGTGTCCGATGCAATCTCTGGATCAACTTAGAATTGATTATTAGTGATTGATAGGTATAGAAAGTTCTTTGTATTGCAGTCTTCCGAGCTGAATTAGGATGCTCAAGTCCAGATAGGTTTGCTTACGAGTAAACAATCTATGTTGATGTTAATGGTATTGTTTTAGGAGATTAGCCACGAGGTAGTGAATTCTTAAAGTAATGGGAATGTCTGTATCCACGCTGCACTTGTATTGTTGTTTATTGAACATGCTGAGAATGTAATTCCTTAGAAAAAGTTCAAGCCAAGGAAGCAATGACAGATGGGAAATTATTGTTTGTTATTTGGCATTGAAAGTAGTTTGCTTTGGAACATGAATTCATTGCGTAGGGATATGGATTGAACCGATTGGTTTCTGTTGAATCTTTCTCAGGTTTTGTCAGTTGTTTGGACAAGATCCATCTATGATAAAGCAGTAATGTTGATTACGGTCAATTTTTAGCCTTGAGTTTGATTGACAATAAGTCTAGGTATGATGAATAGCCGTGATTTAGAAGAAAATAAAATATGAAGAATTCCCCATCAGTTAAAACATTTCTGTTTTTCAATCATTCTGAAATTAAAGCAATATTCAATGCAATTACTCATTGCATGCATGCTTGATATTTTGTGGGAGGTACCATGTGTATTTAGAATATGAATCTAGACCATTCAAAATATGAATGATGATTAAAATATAGATATATCCAGATGTTACGACTTAACGTTGCACAGACAGGTGTATGTGCACAGGTGCGGTCCGTCTCGTTAGTGGCGATTAGCAGCGTAATGCGGCCCATGTATTGATCATGTCACCTGCTGCCTTGGTGCTGTAGGTGCAAAGTGAACATGACTTGTACTTTCGTGAACCTATAGTTTATATCCCAAAGCTGCTCAGTGATAAGTTGGCACTATATATTTTTGTGTATGTTCTAGTTAGATCCTGATCGAAGATGTCATGATCACTATGAAAAACTAAAATGAATATTTGATTTATGCTGAAGCTAAAATTGATTTAAAATCTTGATTTGACTGTAGTCAGGGGCCTTCAATTTGCAGGTAGCCAAAGTATATTTAAATTGAACATCGAATTATTGGTGTAACGATTAATGCATGATTTAGCTTAATAATGATGATGAAATCTTTCCATCTGTTTTCATCCTATTTGTTGTCTAAAAGCAATAGGACATGTAGGAATTGTTATGAA
The DNA here is from genome assembly GCA_019095985.1 of Streblospio benedicti. Taxonomy (NCBI): domain Eukaryota; kingdom Metazoa; phylum Annelida; class Polychaeta; order Spionida; family Spionidae; genus Streblospio; species Streblospio benedicti. Next base: position 36,652,439 of record CM032668.1, on the reverse strand, counting down.
AGTAGTTTGTACATACACTAATGACCCATCTGGGTATTATCTATATTATTTGATGTATTGCCAGCCTTATGATGTCATGGTTTTATATAACAAAGCCTATTTATTGATTATCAATACTTTTATTTGACCCAATGAAAAATATTCATTGATAATCTGATCTGTTAGATCCTTGTATTGATGTTTAATCTGTTCACAATAGATATGCTATATAAACATAACATACAGAAAGCAGATGAAAATATAGACAATTTATTTATGATCTTTCAGTGGTTAGTTGTCTTTTCGACTTCTTTGGAAACCAAATGAATTCAGCTCTGAAGTGATGATTTGCTAGTTGATTGTTTTTAAAGATGTTCAATACCCGGGGTTCAATATCACAAGCATTTTCCTATCATTGAACTCATTTTGCTCCTATTGCTACCTGATTGCTATTTACATTATTAGCCACACTTCCTTCAACTGTACATCTGTCATCCAAAGAACCCAGTTTTTTCTAGTGTTATTCACCATCTTGTGTTGATTAGTAAAACATTGAGTATATAGTGTATATCCTCAAGCAAAGACCACCTCTATGGCAACACCATATTTTGTAGTCCTAACCGAAGCCTTCATAAAAAAGAGCTTTGAACTTCCATGAAGAGGTCATTATGAAGAGGTCAACTTGTAGCTACATGTAGTTTGCCAATGGTCTAATAGAGAGGTTCTACTGTACCAAGAAATATATAGCCAGATGATACATTGTGAAGTCATAAATCATCATTAAGAATGTATCATAATTGGTTTATACAAATTAAGCTGTAAAGCGACTTGTTTATTGATTCAATATTTTTGTAATGTTTGAAATATACTTCGGTTGGTACATCTTTGGTACTTTATTCCTCTGACTGAAACCATTTGCTTTGAATCTCAAAATGCAGAAAGGAAAACATGAAACATAAAGGGATATAGCAAGAAGGATTAGCATCTTTCGTAGTTTCACTCTGATTGCGAGAATATAATCAGTAACGCTTGGCTCAGTCGTGGATAAAGCGGAATCGTGGATCCAGCTCAGCAGTAGCCAGTGAACTCTTTTGAGGATAAATGGCTTTCGAAAGAGTTTCTTTTGTGTGATTTGCAAAGTAAAATGCTAGTGTTTGGATGAATAACCTGAAAGCTTATGTAGATTATTGAGTTAAAACATACAGTCAAGCACCAGAATTTGGAAACGTTTTGCTCAAGAACACTGATGGATTTGGAATCTGAATGGAGTTGTTACGTTAGAATAGTTCAGATACGATGCTAGTTGTTATTGATTGTAGTCTGTGAAGGAATGCTCATTTTGAAGTTGTCGTGTGAACGTTTTCTATGCTAATTGATACTAATACTTTCATTGAATAGACAACGCTGGGATTATTATTGTGACGATAAACAATAAACGTAAATTCATAGTCAAGACTTGAATTAAGATTGCAATATTTTGGATACCATTAATATTTGAAGGGAGACCTTTTACTACGCTTTACTACACTTAAAAGGATATGCAATCAAGCTAAGATAAAGTAACTTAGTAAGCGTTGACAATGACGTTATCAATCTACGAACTTTTCAGACTGGTGTTTGGGACCCTGTACCCAGCATACGCCTCCTACAAAGCAATCAAAACAAAGAACATCAAAGAATACGTAAGTATTGGCAAGCTTTCTAGTTGATATCCATTCTTAATGTTGAATATATTTTGAACAATACTACGTAAATTGTTGTCCCACTAATTCTTTCATTTACAAATTATTATTGATATTGATTTCGACTATTTTTTCAATTTTTATTTCTATTTTTCTAATTATGAGTTATTTTGTGCAAATTGATAATCATGTTATTTAAAATTTATCAGAGATTATAATGTTAAAATTATCATGGCTATTGCAACTCTATTATGTTACAATCACTGCCCATTTAGTTTTTTACTCTATGAATTTATAAAACATTATACTTTACATTATAAAAGAATCAATTATTATGATAAAGATGCCCACAGTCAGGGTGGCCTTGAAAAACTAGCACACAAAAAACTCAACACTGATAGCAATATATTTCGATCATCACCGTAATGAAAAATGATGATTTGATAAATTCCTATCGTATTATAGATTTGTTTTCAATCCATGGTAATTAATATATCATGCACTTCAAATAAATGCGGTATAGTAAGATGTAGACTAAACAAAGCTATATGAGTTTGCAACACAACTCTTTGTTATTGATTGCCACTTATATATCAGACCAATATTGGTGTTGGTTGCATGCTATAAAACAAGGAATATTAGCATGAAAGTAATTGAGATGATCAGATGCATTATGTAAAGGCTTGTGTTTTGCATTTGTGAATGTCAAAAAGTTAACGCCCCCTTTTCCAATATATGGTCATATTATCAAGGGTGATTTATAGGCAATGAAATTGAATTATGGAAATTAGATTCAATGCAGACCATCCAAACGACCAATCGCCCATGTGCATTTAGTTTGAAAAATTGACCATAATGTTGGATGGGTATTTCAATGGTCTAGATTTGAAATGATTTTTAATAGTTTAAGGTAGGGAGTTTGTTTTTACATGAGCTTGGGACCTTGGATAACCATGGGTTGTATATGATATTATTTTTTTCTATAAATTACTATCCAATAGTTTATTAGCAATTTATTGTTCGATTCAAATCGTGATGAAAAAAGAAGAAAGAAATGATTTGCCAAAAATGATTAGTTTTATTCATGTTTGAATGAATTTATTTGAGAATTTTAATGAATTGTGTTTCTCTAATGATTGTTCTGCCAAATTAATTACTGACTCAGACATCAATATCATTGTGTCTGATTTGGCCATTTGCCTGACTTGAAACCTTTGCCTACGTTTCATTTTGATCCGAGTGGTCAATTGATTATTGCTATTGAATTTTAACCATAGTGTTTGTAAACATGATTCATGTTTTAAATTGGTTTGATACGTAATGCACCAAATAGTATCACAACTATCTAAAGAGGGCGTTTCATAAAATGAACAAGACCAAAAGATAAGACATTATGATACCATGACGATGTGCATAAAGTGATAATTTACTGTCTTTTACCCATATCACACTGTCAAGTGTTTAGTATATGGCTGTTTCCAATTTCTGTTTGATAAAATGAAATTGACATCTCTTTGTGTCGGTTAGAATCCTAGTACTTTATTTGGGTTCATTTGACGTCAGGTGCTATTTATGAATCACAAGACTCAAGGTTTTTGGACTATTAGTTACCACTGTTTGAAAGAGACTGTTATTAGAATTTCTAATAGTATTAGCTATGTGTTTAAATAGAAAACAAAATTCTTTTGTGTTTGAAAAGTCCATAATTAAGTATTCCCTAACTATGCCTAATAATATTGGTCCGTGACATCTAAACAATTCTAAAAAAATTATTATTAAACACGCACGTCATATTTGCATCAGGTACATGAAAATACCGACTTAAAACCAAGACCTTCTAAACGAACAATAACAACATATCTGCTTTCTTATTTTTGTCAGAATATATCATTTTTTAATCCTAAGAAATTAAGCACTACATCACAGAATCTATTGTTAGTTATTACGTCAACCAATGCTTGACTTAGGTCTAGATCTAATATGAATTTTTATTCTACTGTTGCAGGTGAAATGGATGATGTACTGGATTGTGTTTGCTCTGTTCACAGCAGCAGAGACCTTCGCAGACATCTTCATCTGCTGGTACGTTAGCATTTTTACATTCATGTAAGAGCCTGTGAGCTTTTAGCATGCAATGTTGTCAATTAAGGGGTTGGGCTTTTACACGAGTAGGTATTTACATTGACTTCTAGATAGGCACCATATTCGATATGATGTATAGTGAGCATGGGCCCTTCCATTGATGTTTTGTGTCTTTTTACTCTCTTACACTGGGATCTAGAAGGTCATATCTTAGAAAAAATTCTTTTTAGTCAAACTTTTTACCCTTTACCATTAGTTTAGTCATTTTTGCTGGCTATTGCAGTCTAGATTAAAGTCTCAAATTTACCAAAATCATAGATGTATGTCTGATTGACCTGAAAGTACTCTATCTATTTCATGAGGTTGTTGGTTCTCGAGATATATACAAATGTACACACCCACTCACTGGCCATGCATACACAGCTGGCCAGACTTGTTCAACCGGTGGTGAATTTGTCCTCATAATATACGAGGTCATCACTCTGCAAAGCACGAAATGCTGCAGTATGGACGGCGGAGGCTAGTTTTCGTATTCAGTATAACCAAGTGGAATCCTTGAGTAAAGTCGTCTCTGTTACTTATGACAGGCCTTGCACATACGTTGTCCTGTTTAGATACTATTGGCTTTGACTACAGGCTAACCTTGAAAGCAAATGCTTTAGAAAAAATAAGTTGTAGTGCAATGTTTTGTAATATATCTTGCCTCCAGTGCATTATTTATTCAACAGATGCCTGAATGCAAAAAGCAATTACAAAATTTAAGTGCAGCTGAAATTACTTACAGCCATGGGGGGAGCATGTCAAAACATCAAGAAAGCAATAAATATGCAGAAAGAAATGGGCCATTTTTGTAATTATTACCATGGTCCTATGCACTGGTATTACCGCAGTGTTTAGTTTATTGTTTAATTATCCGTCGAGATATGGTAATTGTTTAGCGTTTTACGCGTTTAGATTTGCGTGATGTTCTCTCTGTCATGTATTATTGTCAGTTTCTGGGGCAGTTCTTTTGTTAAAAGCCATAATGGGAGCTTTTGAAATAGAATCTCTACCCTAGAACATTTTAACTCTGCAATTGTCGTAATTACTATGTGTTCTGACATGTTCTGGTTTTCCTATGATGCAGTGAAAATGTGAATGATAAATGTTATACATCAAAGTGTTTGACAAAACATGCATGCATTCATTTCATTTTTTTTGCAAATGATTCAGCAGTAATGTGACAAATCTAATGATTTCTTATGTCAAAATTATAAATATGATTTAACTAGAGTTGGGCCTGAGCATGAGTGTGGGCTATCACAATTATTTGTAACTTTTGACTGTTTAGCTTTATCAGAATTTGGGTTATTCAATGGCAACGGTTTTTTACAACCTATGATCTCATCCTGTTACTTGTACTAGTTTGTCTGATGATATTTGTTTATTTCTGATGTTTTGTTTATTTCTGATGTTTTGTTCCAGGATTCAGTGATATCATACAAAGCTGGCATAATTACAATATGTTGTGGGATTGTTCTATGCAAATGTAACAGTACGATGAGTATTTTGTCATTTAGAGAAATGTTCATCTTTAGGCCTTATAAATATTGCGATCTTGTAAAACTCCCCAAGATATTGAATTTGTTGAAATAAGAAGTTATATTGCATTGTCTTGAGGTCTGTGATTGTGAAAATAAAGTTCTTAATCATTATTTTATTTTTAAAACTAGCATTTAAGAGTAAAGAATATATGTTCGGTTCATCCTGCATTTTATGAATGATATTTGTGATTACTGAACCAATGCTTTGTGCAATTTCTACAAATAGCTTCAATAAGTTGATTTGAGCTGCAATGCAGTGGAAGCTCGGTATCTGTAATTTGTATGGTTAACAGTAGAATGGTTGAGATAACCAATAGAAGAGATAACCAACTGATACATATGTTCATCATGCGGTTGAAGTGACTTGAAACTAACTGTGAGATAACAGAAAATTCGATTTTTGATCAATATTCAGATAATAAGGTTCTAATGTATATGGACCAATAACACATTCCACGATTTAGTTGTTTACTACAGTGGACGACGGATCACGGCTCAGATATTACCAGAGTGTGAAGCCGTGTTACTTATACATCTAGAGCCTGCAAAGTCGTATGTTCATACAACAAAGTAAAGTGAGAATCCAAACATTGGGAGCTCGAGTAAATATGATGTATACTCGATTGATTTGTCTGAATGATGTTTTATGTTTGTTGTTGTATTCGTGATCAGTTTATTGTTCAATGATATGTCTGATCTGTTTGTAAACACTGAAATAGACAGAAATCTGTAGTATGGTGATTAATTCCATTTCTCTAATATCCACAGATAAAAAAAGATTAATCTATAAACTGTATTGCAAGGTCAATGTAAACACCAGGTTGCTTAAAACTGAAAAAGCCCACTCCATTACTTGACCCATATTCAACCTAAAAGCCCATGAGCTATGCGAAGTACTTGAAACGCTATTATTTTCATGCTTTGCAGTTGGGTATCTTACTTCTTGTAGCTTATTTAAAGAACATTCTCGTCTTACAGATGTAGAATTGATACATAATCATTGCCAATGTTATCGCAATTATCGTAGCCTGTTGCATTTGGCAAATGGCATATCACATTATTATAAGCAACACAGAAACAATCCATAAAATGGTGTTTTCTTCATCTTCATCCAGAAGTAGATCATAATGTTGACTAAGTTCTGCTATATTGGAAATTGAAAATTTCTGTGCTTTGCATTGTGGTGATGATAGTTCTTTTTTTATATATGTATATATATATTATGAATATTGACATTAGATTTATATTTTGTGCATGTTGCAATGAAACATTTAACAATTGAAAAAACTCTTCAAATAAACATTTCAAATTTAGAAATAGAATATAAAAATCTTGACAGACAATTACCATAAAAGTACTTACTGCAGGAAAGCATTGATTTTATGCATTTGTAATTGCAATTGCATATTAGCCACTTTGAATGGCATTGGTTTCCTTTGACATACTTTACTCCTATTGATGTTTGCTAAAGTTTCGACTATTGCGTTTATAAATTGCAATTAAATGGTTATTTTGCTGTATGTATCAGTATTTTTGATAAATAATGTGAAAAAAACTCTATATCTCTAACTCTCATTAAACGTATCGAATTATTTAGGAAATATTTTTTATCAGTTCAGCTCAAAGCAGACACTCAAACTATATAAACAAGCAAGTCCCAGACTAGTAGAAAAAAGATGTAGAAACCACATAGTTCTATGATGTTTGTGCTTGTTCATGAACTATATTACAGCGAACCTGTTTACAGTGTTAGCAGTCTGAGAGTTCTGACAATGAACCCTCTTCTATGAAGTGTTTGTAAATCCGCAAAATGCAATCACTTTAAGGTTTATTGTTAGTGCGCAAGTTGTAAAGTGACAATATTAATGTATCATAGTTATTGAAAAGCAACACCAGTTTATGCTTGACCGGCACAGGTTTGCATGAAGAAATGTATTTCTGGCAAAGAAAAGAATTTAGGTAATGTTTGTAAAGTAGTTTAAGCTGGATCTGTTGTGTAATGATGTTAGATTTTATCACAGTTTATAATTATGTATGGCTGCAGAAAACTTCAAATTTTAAATTCTGTAATTTTTCTTATCAAATCCGAGGGGATAAAAATTTGAGAGGATTATGAATGATTTCTGAGGATCATGGAACATTTAATGGAATACAAAAGATTTTGAAATGCCATTCCATCTTACATAATCCTCAGAAATCATACATAATGCTCTCAAATCTTTATTCCTTCGGATTTGATAAGAAAAGCTCAATATGCAATGATGTGGACTGAAATGCTGAGCAGATTAGTATCAATACAAAGCCTAATGGAGTACATGTATTGCATATATAGCACACCATAAACATCCATCTAAGATCCCACCCCCTTATACCAGTAATGCAAAATATGGACCATACCGAAGAAATTTGAACCATTGAATCGAAAATAAAGTCACGAAGGCTATTTCTAAGTTGACAATATTTAATGCCAATGCAGTTTCTCAAATAACGTACTAAATTTTTGTGCGAATGTATGCGTAAAATATGTAAATGTTGTTTTCTCTTATTTGTTTTAGAAGATGTTAACACTTTAGCAGGAATAGCTTTTGTTATTCCTGATTTTAGCTATTGCCTATTCGAGTTGTGCAAACACACTTTTAAAATAAAGTATGTCAGAAAATCAACTGATGCTGGGCCCTGTTTTTCAGGATCCCGTTCTACTACGAGATGAAGATCCTGTTTGTGCTGTGGCTCATCTCCCCGGCCACCAAAGGCGCCAGCATCCTCTACAGGAAGTTCATCCACCCCAAGCTCAGCAAGCACGAGCCCGTCAGTTACCTTTTCCTTTATTTTTCATTTCCTTTGTATTACAAGGTTAGAAATTAAGAACAATGTGCTAAAAATGTTAACTGGCTAATTGCTTGATTCATGAGTTAGTATTTCAATCAGTCTACGCAAGTTGTGGTGCAAATTTTAACTTTTTGACACTACCTGAATTCAACGCTGCAAAAGAATGAAGCCAGCTGACAAATTGCCGGTTTGGCGATGCCAATTTCCAACCCTGTGTTATGGTGACGTGTAAAATGTAATCGCTTTTCTGTATATGCATTCTCGACAAAAAAAAAAAAAAATCATTATAATGAGTAAAATAAACATACCTACTCAAATCGCTGTCCACGGGTAATTTTCATTTCACTCATGATACGCACTGTTTTTTATCTTCAGGAGATTGACAAGTACATCAGCAAGGCGTCTGACCAAGGCTACTCAGCCTTCCTCAGCCTTGGTTCACGCGGCTTCAATGCTGCCACAAACTTTGTTCTCACCTCGGCGATGAAGGTTAGTCACAGATTTATAATGTATATATATAGTATGATTTATGTATTAGAAATATTTTAACAAAGAAAGACAAACTGGATTTAAAATTACCTAAGAAAATGTTTCTTTAGTATTTTTCAAGCTGTTGTGAATGTGTTAGAAAGTAGACTTACATTCGTAGCTCTTGATTATGAAAAATCTTATGTTATTTTCTGTTTCATTTTATTATTTGATAGCTGACTCAGGTATGATTTCCGCAGAGATTAATGTTTATCGCTCGATTGTGACGACTTTACCAGCCTTTTTTACTTGAATCAATGTTTTTTCTATGACCTAATTTTGTTAAATGATGATGCCAACAAGTTTTATACGGAGGATACCAAAATGCCCTCATATTTTGAATTTTTCATGTATATTAATATTTAGTCATTATTTTTTCATAGTGCCCTTTTTCCATTTTATAAAAAATAGCATGTTGATAATTTAAAACACAAAACCCCCCCAGAAGATGTAGTTTTTTTAGAATATTAGTCAATTTTGAGAATAAATATAACATTAAAAATTCACTATATGTGTCATATACCTTGCTTGTATATAATTTGACACCTTCCGTTTAGATAACAATTTTTTGATATTAACTTTAGAATCCCATGATTACAGTAAGATTTCTCATTCCAAAATAATTGTGGTTGACAATTTATAGAATTTTTCGCTAATTATATAAGTGGTTAGATTTTGAAATGTCAATGAACTATTATCATATCAATATTGTTTATTGCAGTTGTTTGTTAGTAATCCATGGTCTATAGTAGCTCAAAGTGTAGCTAAACAAAGTTATTTTGATTTATTTCAAGACAATGTTTTATCAATATATTCATGTTGGTCTATCACATACAAAGAATCTCTAGCAATCACAACACCTTATTTTAGGCTTCATTCTAGGCTGCAATAGTAGGACAATTTACGATTTTAGCCAATACAGAATCGAGTAAGATAATAAGACATGCCCTAACACTGCAGGGCCAGACAACCATCGTGGAGCACATCAAGAAGTCGTACAGCCTCAATGACCTGACAGACGAGACAGACAACGCGACGTTCAGCGCGCAGCGTCGGGAGGAGCTCGCAGAGTTCACAGACGACGAGATCGAGGAGATGAGAGGTACCGAGGGGAGGGTTGTAAGGTGCCACTTGGGTGAGAGGTACTGAGGGAGGATTGTAAGGCGCCAGGGGGGGTGAGAGGTACTGAGGGAGGGTTATAATCAGGCTGAAAGTTGGAGATTGTCATGTGTACAATGAGATTTTTAACCAACAATAAATGTCAAGATATGTTCTATTATTTGGTCCTTACAAACAAATATAAAGATCATTGATACGATTACGAGTTTATCACAAACATTAAAATCACCAAGTCTCATGTCCTGCTGCGTGTTTCAGACAACCGGCTGATCGAGGAGAGTTACCAGGAGGAGATGATGGAGAAGGAGAAACCACGCGCCAAGGAGAGGAAGAAGAGAGTGAAGGCCAAGGACGCAGGTGAGGGGGAATCGGCGAGGGACCGAGGTCTGTGGAAAGGGCACAAGTCATTTTTTGAGACGAGGATTCTGGTTGGGTGGCAGGGCTGAACAGAAAGATTTGACAGCTGGTGACGTGGATTCTTCTTTAACACTGTTATGACTGTAGCCCCGTATGACATAAAAATTTTCCATATCTATATGTTGTGTCTATTTTGCTTATTAGAATCATTATTTGTATTGAAAAACAAATGGTACTTTGTTAAAATTGGTTGAATGGTAGTGACCAGAAATTAAAAGAAAATGCGTGTAGAGTACCTACTGGTATAGACACATAGATAGTAGACTAAACCACACGTTTAATTTAATACATTCTTTTCATATTATTTTTCATTTTCAGATTCTATCCTAGACGATTCCAGAAGAGCAAATCCATCATATTCTCATAAAGACGTAAGTATTTGTATATTTTATTTTTTTTTGTAAAATTTTAGATTTTATCCACAAATGTGTGTTTGCAATGGATTCTATCTTAACAGTGTTTACATTTTAGGATTCTTTAATAGAGTTTAAGAATTCGCTTTGTAGCAGTAGAGTTTATTAAATATTATTACAGATTTGTTTTTCACTCAGTTTTGAATTGCAAACAATTTTCTATATAAGATTGATTTCATTTTCTTCGAATATTTTCACATGTTTTTCAATTATCAAAATACCAGTGTGAAAATTTAAAGTCAACATTTAGACTATTTCTATTTTATTTGAAATTTGCAAAGCAAATTGAAGACACAACAGCAGTAGGCGATAACCGAAGGAAAAAGGTGAAATAAATCACAAGTTTTTCAGTTATCAAGTTGTAAAAATTATCAAGTATTCTACACATGGCGTGGAGCAAAAACACATAAGACCAAGGTCCTATCGGTTTCTGCTAGGAGCTTACCATTGTACCAGTTATTAATATAATGAGTGCATTCTCTTGACTTTAACGCACTTTGTGCCTCTTGTCTGTCCAGCCTATAGTGAGGAGGGTACGTTTTTTCTAGTCACTGGGCAATGGCCAGCTGCTGCATTGCTTTGTGTAGCTTTCACTAGTTCCTTCTTGGATCATGCTAAAAATAGCTAATTCTATTGTCATCAATGAACTAGCGATTACTATTTTGGGAGCTTGTTATTATGAATTTTGTGAACTTTGAAAAGTGTAAAGATTTGGTGTTGAAGGCATTGTTGAAATTTTTTGCTTGATGCTTCTTATTCATATATATCTAAATATTTCAGCATTAGTTTCAAAGTTTGATATCTTGAAGGAACTATGTTGTTATTTGTTATGTTCATTTACAGTTTGATTACTTTTTTTAATCAAAAACTGGATTAAAATTTCCTTTGTACATTTGTATATTCTTGCTTGTTCTTATTTTATGATCCCCTCTCCTATAGAAGGGTGAACTAATATTCGTATACTATTCCATAAAAAAATAACTGCTCTACTAGATTAAATGAATTAATGACATTTAAAATGGATTTTGCAATCCTAAACAAAGTTTACAATTTGCATATCTCACCATAGAAATTGAACATGAACGCGTGTGTGTTCACCATTTGCCGTCGTGCTTCTTTTTCAGTCCTGCACCATTTCGTAAACAGAAGATTGCCCAGTAACACAGTATTATTAGTGTTCGTATCTATTCTGTTGGTTCAGTTTTGCTTGTTGGTGAAATTCAAATCATTATCATTGAGACGTTCAGTTGAATGCTTTTTTTTCAAGTTGCATCTCCTCCTTTGTGTTGTCAAAGTTTAATTTTTGACTGCATAGTTTTACAGGAAATAAGTTACACTACTTTTCTGTAAAATGATTACTACTAAATGACTGTCTCTCATGACTGATTCTCATTCTTTGATTAAACAAAAATTACAACTCTATAATCAATCTCTCTTTCTGTGCAATTCTTTTTCCAAATAGTCTTTCTAATTAATCATGATGATTTGGTAAAACTTCTTGTTAACTTACTTCACATTCACAAGATTATGAATGTTTGAAAATGAGGTACAATAAAAACAAAGCGAGGTAAAGAACAAAATTATCAGCCAATCAGAATGTACTTTACAGCCCCCAGGAGAAAGTCACATAGACGGTGTGAAAGTCACCCACCGCCCTGTGGCGCCGAAACTTACACCGGTCTCGACTGGTTCTGTTCCTGGCACACCAACCTCAAACCAGTCCAAACCAGAAATGTCACCTTGGAGGCTGCGCCGCTCCTTTCTCAATTCTGCTGGCAAATAGGTGGCGTGTGTTGTGCTCCGGCCTGTGATTGGATGATTTGAATGACTCGTGCAGATTTGGTTGGATGGTTTGAACATTCGAGGAATGCAGCCACTTTTGTTTCATGATTTCTATGATGTATTTGTATTACAATCTTCAAGTTTAAGTATAAATTTTTATCGATTTTAAAGGAAAAGAATGTCGTTTTTTAAGTTATATTATGTTACTACATGTGATGATCTCATGACTACAATTTTGGCAGCATTTCGACCCTCCCCAGTAACCATTGACTTCTTCCTTCCAGGTTGTCGAATGTCGAGTGAAGTTTTACGTAGATATTCAAAGAGTTTGTTATCTTATTTGAGAATTACTGGTAGTAAACACTGTTTTTATTTTAACTTTTTGATAACCTATGAATTAAAAAATAATATCACGTTTACTCTTGAATCAAACTCTTTGAATAGAAATAGTTATTTTGCGTGTAAACAACTTATTGATATATTTAAAGTTATTGATATAATTGATATATCATATGACTGAAGTGTATAATATTGCATGTCAATTAAAAATAAATATATATCCAGTAATTAAAACTTTGGTTAAAAAGTAACTGTATACTTTGAAGTATTATATAGGATAGGAGATACAAATTCTATTGCTTTTATTGTTTGGTGAAACCCCTTTAAGTTGCAGTTGATACAAAGAAAAAACATTACCATTTATTTTTTGTGAAATATATTTTCTTTAGTCTTAATATTCGTTTTCCCCTGTTTGTAGCATAAGCGTGTGAAGTAACCACCGCGGGTAATTATTTTGTTACATCAAACACCATTTATATCATTTACTCTGTAATTTTGGCTTTGTATGATGCGTGCCTATTTTCCTTACATTTTATTCAATACATTTTAAAATCTTTCATATTACTCTATCAAAATTGAACAAAAAAAGTTTTTTTGAATTTGGACTATAGCTATTATTATTTTTTTCTTCAAAATATACTCGAATGACATGAAATATAATTATTTTATTTTTCTTAAATATAATTACGCTGGGCAATTTTATTACTGGCAAATCATGAAGCCAAACGCATGTCGTGGGTCTAACATTTTGTTGTAAAATAATGTAATTTTAACCATTTCAATAGACTTGACCTGTAGTCCTTCCTCAATCAATGTTGTGAACACCGCTAAAATTACCCAACCTGTCCTAAACCCTCTTCCATTACTTTTGGAAAATTAATTCAAGGATATGGATAATTTTAGTGTACTTAATTACAAGCCAATTTATTCTTGTATAAGTGACCATGAAAGATTTGACAGTTGTCATTTATTCTCTTATATATTGTAGTAGTTTAATAACCAATTAGCAAGATTGTCTATTATATTTGGTAGGGTGTGTATTGTATTGATTTTGTATTGCATTGTAGGAACAGTCATAGAAAAATAATGTTATGCCTGAGATAACCAACTTCTAGCTCTCAATGTTAAAAAATTATGTTTGAGGGAAAAACAATCAATTGGCAAAGATAAGATATGTAGTATTCACAAGTAATTCCTTTATTCAAAGTGACAAAAGAACTACTCCGTGCAGCTCAATTCTAAGCAAAGTACTTTTTTCCTGCTTTTTTCTCACTTGATTATGCACTTTTATTTCTAGTGAAAGTACCAGTTACAAATACAGGGTCAGGATTTAGCACTCGTCCGCTTGTGTAGATGAGTAGAAATTTGTCAATTTTTTAGCAGGACCAGTGGATTTTACATGAAAATAAGCACATCATTGAGGCTAACTCATCCTGCAGACTAGTAGCACTTTCTCATCTAATCCTGACCCTAAAAATAAAGATAATTTACCACAGGAAAAGTGTGCCTACTCCTCATTTATTTGTGGCCTGTCAAACCACCAAGTACTGACTGGTTCCTGTTTTTCAGGCGTCCCACTACGCGACTCTCCCCCGCTCACGATCCACACGTTCCTCCCGTCCGAGCATACGCACCGACACTCCGACGACTGGGCCGGAGTGACCGCCGCTATGACCTCGTGACGACCTGGTCATGACCCTGTGATCACTTCCTGTTTATGGCAATCTTTTTTTTTTGATAGAATTTGGTTTTAACCCTTTTTGGGCTGGTTAGTCATCTATGCAGAATCATGTAGACTACAATAAAGCCTAAAATAAGCTCATATTTACTAGAATTTGATGTCTAATTTTACCAAACGTCAATCTTGGTAAATTTGAGTAATACTTTCGGCTTTATTCTAGGCTCGTACATGTATCAGTAAAGCTGTTAACTTTTCTAGCCACTGAAGGATTAAAGCATGAAAATGTTTTAAAAACTGTTTAATTGTGTAACTCAAAATAAGAAATAATAAGAGCAAAGGCTGTATTAGAAATAGATGTTATTTGTCATTCGCACTTATTCATCAATTATAATAAAGAAATCATCAATCTGGAAATTATGGATTTGAATTTAGTACCTATTGAGAATTATGTTGCAAAATCCAATGTTAGATTTTTTTTTTTTTTTTTTTTTTTAAAGTAGTTATAAGTATTTGGATTAGGTGTTTTGGTTTTACATATCAGTATAATTTGAGATATTAACCTTCTTAAAGAAGTCAAAGGCGCCAACATTTCGTAAAGATACTCAGTGAAAAGATGACATAATATTTTGTCATTTTATTTTTATTCCAAGTTTTTAGAAATAAAATGCATAATATTTTGCTAAAGTGGTTGTGTAGCAAGGGGAGGATATGAATGTGGGATAGTTTGGGATGATCCGCACTTGAAAAGTGGTAGACTAATGTGTTGTGTTACAATCTTGTGTCAGTGACAGTTTCCGTAATTTGTAGCTATATTGGTGCATATTTATCTTAAATTAGGTGCATATTTTGTATATTTTGACATCTTTCGTTAATGGCATGAATGAAAATACTTTCTGACATGGTACATGATTTTGATGTTACTTCGATACATGTGTTGTGAGTGTGAAATGGGTTCGATGCTTTTGAATGTGATATAAAAACGTAACATCTTGAATTGATTTCATTTTTCATGATTATAACATTTTTATTGTATTAAGAGAAATAATAACATGAATGCGTCCAACTTATTACGAATTGGGTTTTGAATATTTTTTTTCTGTATTTTGTATTTTAGCGTCTTAGAATTATACCTGCAAAGCTTTCAAATGATTGCCTTTGAATTAATACCCAAATTCTTGCCTAGCTTTGTGTATTGGTCAAACCTTGTATATAAATGTTACAACATGCTGGCAGTCACGTAACAATCGTCTGTATCAAACCATTGCATATACAATGTACTCATAAATATTGTTTATAATTCAACTGAAACAGCACCACAAGTCTGATGTTGTGCAATTTTCTATGTTGTCAAGTTATGTTCCGAATCATCTCAATTTATAACTATTTCAATGCAATTTAGATTGAATATTAAAAAGAACTTGTATTATTTTTTACACTTTGTACTCTTGGCAGGACTGGATGAAAAATCGTTCCATTATGAAGGGCTGAGTTATAAGAGAAGTTGAATGCAAGACTGAATGCTGTAGAATTTATGGCAGAATTTTATAGACGCCTGAGTATGCTCAGAAAACTTGTGGTTTGCTCGTGTGAAAAAAAGATGCATGGGTCATGGTTTTATTTTGTTCAATGATATGCCTTTTTTGTACATATCCCAATTTTGATGCATCCCATTTGTCAAAATGCATTTTATTGTAAATTGTTTGTTAAAACACTTGTTATCAGAACTTCCATATGGATACAAATATCCCATTTTCTTTGGGCATTTTACATAGCAAAAATGTTAAGGAAAAATAACTGTGAGGTAAATTCTAGTAAGGAATGTAAAATTTATTGTTTTTGTAGATTGGGAAAAAATTAAAGTGAACTGTAAAATTTTGGATTTCTGAATTTTGTGGGCTAAAAACAAAATTTAATGATATTATCACATATTTGTTGTGTCGGCAGCAGCCCAGACTTGTATTGTGTACGTGGCTCACCGTGGTGAATAAAGTGCATTAAAAGTTTTTAGTGTTTATTTTAATTTCATAACTCAATTTTATCAATCAAGTACACATTGTCACTAATTTGTGATTGTTTTTTTTATTGATTATGCTGAATGAGTGTGAACAAATTTCAAAAAGTTACATTTTATAGATATTTTTTTATTTTTTTATGTTTTTGTTTATTTTTTATGACAAATGTTACGTTTGAGTACATAGTTATTTTATACATGTAGTCAATTATGTAGATGATATTGCAATTATTTTAAGTTGCTTATCTAATCATTCATAGTTCCTGATGAATGCAGTTTGAATGAAACAAATATGAAGAACTTAATGATTTTTGCCATATTAATACCTGACTTGGCATACTCACAAAAGTACTTTTGGGATTGGTTCATGAATATTTCATTAAAAAGTTTTATACAGTTTATAATTAAAAACTAACAAAAAACAGGCAGTTAAGACCTCATGGTACTCCATTGCAAAAGTTAATTTCTGGTCAAAAATAACAAAAGAATTCAGAGTAAGATTACACAGGGATTAAAAAGATGGATTAAAAAGGCTAACGTCAAAGGTCTTGAATTTTCTATTATATTGTATAAATATTATGTTGAAGTATGATAAAAATACTAGTAATTCCTTTCCTACCAAAATTTACTATTTAAGCTGTTTATAAATGATCATGCTATTTGTTGTATAAAAAATAGTGATAAAAAATCTTAATCATTTTTGGTCCATTTGGTACATGTACATTGTACAATTGAATAAACGCACAATGCAGCCAGAAATTCAGAGTCCCATCACAGATAGCTGACATTGGAGTGTCCGTGAAGAAATGTATATAATGAATAATGGTCTTTTACAATGAGCTATATAATGTTGTGTCTTGGTATCTGTAGAAGTGATGAACATTGCGATTATGTGAAAATATTTTATCCAGAGCCAAATAAAAGGCTGATCTTATAAGAATAAAATATTAATATGGTGTTTATCAATATTCTGTACTTATGTTTCCAGTATTTTTTTTTTGTAAAATTTACTATTTAAGCTAATCATGCTATTTGTGGTATAAAAAATAGTGATTAGCACACCAAGGACACATTTACGAGTTGAACTCCATGGGACATTGTATTTAAAATGAAAAAAATTCATGTTAAAAAGTACAAATATCTTTTTATTAATTTTCTATGAGTGTAGCTTGAAGAATGCTGCTGATATACTGCTGATATGAATGAAAACAAACACATTTTTATATATGTTCCTTTATTTGCATAGATATAGCCGGACTAGGACAAAATTATTAGATATGTCCCAAAATAGCCTAATACATCTGCAAGTTGCTAAATGTTAAAATCCAATGTCAAGCTAGTAAACATTGCACAGAAAAGACACCACCATCACATTTCTCCATGAACATTATATCCTCTGTAAAATTTAGCTAAATGTGTAACAATAAATTCATATATCATCAACAAATTACCTATGTACATGAATATATCCCTTGCAAGAAAGATATGTCTAATATATGATATTTTAAAAACAGTGTAATCCACTTTATATATGCAATAGATTTGCGTCAAAACCAGAATGCAAAATTGCGGCGCAACACAGCAATGTGTCCCGTCTTCCTCTGCAGTAGCAACACAAACTCATTCTCCTCTATTTCCCCATTGTTTATTATGAGATAATTCTAGTCGACAACGGATCGCACTTAAGACTGCGCAGACTCAATGGCTGCCGCTAAACCTGCCTGGACCTGGTTAAGCTGGGCCTGGAGCGCCTGGAGCTGTTCCAGCAGACTCGGCTTGGCTGGCGCTGCGGGCTCCTCTGCTGCTAGTGCTGCTGCTGGCGCAGCCTCCTCTGCTGCTGCGGGAGCGGGAGCAGCTTCCTCTGCCGCTGCGGGAGGAGCAGCCTCCGTGACTGGTGCTGCCTCTGCAGCCACCTCGGTTGCCGCTGGTGCCTCCTCAGGGGCTGGTGCTGGAGCCTCCGTTGCTGCAGGTGCTTCGGCAGGTGCCTCCGCAGCAGCAGCTGGTGCCTCTGGTGCTGCCTCCGGTGCTGCTGCGGGTGTTTCTGCTGGTGCCTCTGCGGGTGCGGGTTCTGCAGGTGCGGGTGCAGCTTCTGGTGCAGGTGCCTCTGCAGGTGCTGGCTCTGCGGGTGCAGGTGCTGCTTCCGCTTTAGGAGCTTCGGCAGGTGTTTCAGCAGGTGCCTCTGCAGGTGCTGGTGCAGCCTCTGGTGCTGGTGCCTCGGCAGCGGGGGCCTCGGCAGGGGCAGCGGGGGCTTCTGCGGGTGCGGCAGGCGTTTCCGCTGGAGCAGCGGGCGTCTCAGCTGCTGGGGCCTCAGCTGGGGCTGGGGCAGCCTCAGGGGCGGCGGGGGCAGCTACTTCTGGAAATAGAATGGGAGAATACATTGATTACGTGCTGGTATAGCTGAAACAGATTCATTCATTGTCTATGTATCGCAGAAATAAATGCAAAGCTCATTCAATAACCAACTTTAGTTCAATATCTTTCAATATTTTTGCACCTTAAGATATATTCAATGTCCAATAATAATTTCTGAAGTTAATTAACAATAATTAGTTTGTGACTTAGTCATTATAGAATTATGCTAGTATACATGCGAGCAGAACAAAGATAGCGAAGACATAAAACATGCATGTACTAATTGATTATTATAATGTCTAGAAATATACACGTTAATATTTTTATGAAAGGCTCAAAATATCATGTACTCTATGTGGTGATGTCAGCCTGATAAGAGTTGTTCATTCACTAGCGCATTAATAAGCACAATGCAAACTTGATTTTCAATGTTATATAAAACACAATGCAAACGTATTTTTACATAATGCAAACTCCTCTCGGAGGCAACTTTTTGACCCCTCTTTACTTCTAACGTTTCCTCTAATTGACTGGTGGAGTGATTATTGATACTATTCTGCACGTCAGTTTGAATGATTTTTATGAACATTTAAAAAGCAATCACAGCACCCTTGGTTGTATGGAAAATATATGATAAAGACTGTTTCAAGGAGTGAAATCATCTTAAGCAACAATTATTGAAAGTTATGGAATGGTTTCTTAACATAATTCCTAAATTCCAGCATGAGCAGATTTCTATGAATATAATCCACAGTATCAAAACTGGTAACGTCTTGACTGCAATTTAATCTATACATAAAGGTGATACAATATCTTCATCTCAGAAATCTTCATCTAAACAAAGAGACATGATGACGTCACAATAACTTTATATTTAGGTTGTACTCACTGAATCTGGGCCAATCTGGCGTTCTAGTCCTACTTAACTCTTTGTGTTTTTTATTAATAATATGTAGGTAATATCTTGTGATCTTTCGTTTATAACGTCAGCATAAGAAAAAGTTATTTCATAGTTATTATAGCACCAAAACGTTTGTTAGATACAACATTGAAAGGATGCTCAATGAATCAGTTTTGAATATACGAATGTTCAAGGATTTCAATATACATAGATCTATATCTCTAATATAAAGCTGCAAAAACATGGCACGTAGATATACCACATCTCATATAGACTCTGTAAGCATAGTCTGTAACAGTTCGCCCGCACAAATTATAATAAACTTGTCATTCCATTTATTCATTATTGATGAATCATTCCATCTAAAGTCAATTGCATTGTAGCTCAAATGTGTATAATGGCATACGAAGATTAGGATTAATTGGGATGGGCAGACCAACGAATAACTGTTTCTAATGGTAAAATATTAAACCATCATGAACATTACATTATCATTTCTATGTGAATAATACTGAGAGGACATTTAGGTTAAAAACACCCCTATACATGTGGTGTAGCAATACAAGGTCTGCCATTGTAACGGTACAAA
The DNA here is from genome assembly GCA_019095985.1 of Streblospio benedicti. Taxonomy (NCBI): domain Eukaryota; kingdom Metazoa; phylum Annelida; class Polychaeta; order Spionida; family Spionidae; genus Streblospio; species Streblospio benedicti. The sequence goes on along the minus strand of CM032668.1, from coordinate 36,632,152 downwards.
AATAATTGCTTCCATTCTCCCAAAAGTAAAAACCAATTACACGTTGCCGTATTAATTCAGAACTATATAGACTGTGAAACACACTCAGTAAATTTGAGTCACAATTTTTAAAAGCGAGAATTCCATTTAAGACATATGACGCTGAAGCAAAACATGGTGCTACCAACGCAGCATAAAACGAAGCTTAAAATAAGCTAAAAGTTTTCTAAAATGGATGTTCGGTTCACCGTATTGCGTTCTGGGAAAAGTTTGATCAGCATTTAAAGACTTTATTCAGGCTGCAATAGTAGGCACCAATAACTACTCTGCCAGTACAAGGCTATCATCTGTTACACATAAAACTATATTACTGGATATAATGATCGTACAAACAGAAGTTTCGTATATCATCCGCCACGTGTTTTCAGTGTATCACATAGAGTGGTGACATAACCCCTAGATATGTAGAAAACCAACCCATTTTGGTGTTACGTCACCAGTCTAACCACGTGACACACTAAAAGAAACATGGCAGATGCTGTGTGAAACGTCTGCTGGTAAGTTTGTTATATCCAGCAGTGCACTTTTAGTGAATTTCATATATCGTTAATCCTGACTGTCTAATCACTATTTTATTTTATTTTATAGTTTTATAGAATGTAAATGGTAAATAAATACCTAGCTTCAACAACTTTGCACTGCCATTGCAGCAAGACATCTCAACAACAAATTCTGCTTTAATTTTTATCGTACAATCTGTAAAGAGTAAACTCCTTGATACAATAGATTCAAGACTTATCTAAGAGTTTAAGTCTTAGAATACATTTGATACATTTGGGTATCCAATCAATAAGAACACCCACTAACAGATTACATACAACATCAGTATCAATTTCAGTTAATATCATCTATATTGGCAACAACGAGACGTCATTTTATTAGTATCTTTCATTGCAAAATATTCACAACATTTAATGTAACTAAAATTCACAAATCTCTATTTTTGATTGATTCACAGCAGTGATGACTAAAACATTGCACGATACCTTGCTTTGGTTCCATTATTTCTTATTGTTTACTTTGGAAGTCCAAATGGAAGAGTTTAGCTCTTACACCTCTCAAGTGCTCTTGCTGAATGGATGATTGTACATATGGTATCCCACAACCCACTCAATAATAACATTTTAGTAACAGATGCTTTTTAACAGCAGAATGAATCATAAATATGACCATGGTATGTCATTTTATATTATCATTGATTTATTTGAATATTTAAAAATTGAGTATTGTACTTTGTAAGGACTTATATAGACAGTTATATCAATATATCCAACAGCTATCTTTACCTATGTAGCTTATCTCTGATTATTTTTAAATACTTTAGCAGTTTACAACTTTACATTTATTGGATATAATTACACGCACAGCAATAAACTATATAAGTTTTTCAATGTTGAAAAAAATCCAGTTCCTTTAATTGTTATAACTAGATTCGAAGTTGTAAAAAAACATTTTATTTATATATACAAATGTATTCCGTTTTGACACACCAATATACATGTTATAGCTAAATACAGAGATTGTACTTTTTTTTATTTGCTGTTAAATAAGTTAATCTGACATCATAGCGTTTCCACCCATAAAACAATAAATAACACAAGCATTTCACGTTTTTTAAATGAAACGGCAATCTTATAATTTTATTGCAGAAGCAATACGATATCTCACACTCTCTAACCCGTCTATGGTGCATTAAAAGTTATAAGACAATTAAATAATAAAAATGATGGACAAATGATATTGTGCAAGTCACATACGGAGCCATAATAATTGTATTTTAGGACTTCTTTTGTTAGATATGCAGAAATTACTATTATATAACAACAATGGTTGTACGAATTTTATAGCACAGCAAGAAACATTTGTCAAAGGACAAGATTCTTATTTTTGGACGCAGTTATAATTACAACATTAACGTTTTTAAAGCAATTTGGCATGCATTTTACCAGGTAATTATGGATCAGTTTATAATTTACGGCTGGCAATTTTGGCCATCTATGTTGTTAGTACAATGTACCAATATATTCTTTGATTCACCGTGTAATAATAAAAGTAATTCAAGTCTCTAGTCTTTTAGAAACAATGAAGATAACAATGGTAATGTCCTGAACAGGTCCTAAATTTGAAAAGCTACACTAAAACAATGGCGTTGAGAAACTTTCTAAATATATTTTATGACCTATATAATTATAATTTTCAGCACTCTTGGTGCATTTGTACAGTGAATGATTATACGCGTACTAATAGGTAAGTGGAACTTTGAAATCTTTTCCCGCAGAAAGTTCATGAGTACATCTAACATTTCGCATACTATTATTATTAATAATATGAATACACATGTAATTTGAATAAATTTCATCATGGATAAACCAATGTAATTTTCTGAATAGTAGAAAAAATAAAAGTTCTTTTCACCATTTGCCCCCTCAACCTTAATAATGCAATACAATATTTATTTTTGAATTGTTTCCATTATTTATACTGCAAGACACATGCAGTACACACCAGTGGAGATTAAGCAAAATAGGCCCCTACATGAGGTCCAAAAATAAGTGATCCGTCACAGTACCCCAATATTAATAACAGTTTAAAAAGTCTGTAGTTGATCCATTTAAAGACTCTTTAAAGAGACTTGTTATGAGTAGAATGTAGAAGATTGGTAATACTTTAAAATTTCCAATTCAAGACCAAGAAGTAGAATGAATTAAATATAGTACATAAACGTGCAGATACACAGTCTCGCACAGTACACACACAGGCTGACTATGCAATGCAATATACACGCAACCTATTCATAGTCAGCACCTAATACTCTCGATGTCTATCTTAAAAACAATGTCGTCCATATATAAATATGCGTGTCTCATCTTTGTATGTCCTTACATAAGGATTCCCTTTAAACGATCTAAATACGAACAAATGGCAAGAATCACCTCACTGGGTCATAGTCTAACCCATATAGAGGCCTAGAGATTACGGTCAAACAAGAAAACAGTGGGAAGGTTACGTTATCTGGGAAACAAGGAGCGTACATTGAGTTTCATTGCGTTAAGTACTTGGTTGCGCGCTGTAGACAATGGAATTTAACAACACACCTTGTGGTTTTTGTACAGCAATTGCACCCAAAATCACCCATTGTGAATAGCCAACGATAGCTCGCTAACTCGGCGGTATTTTATTCACTTCTCAGTGCTTTGACCTGGTTGTTTTTGTAACTTTCTATAGTTCGCGTTCATGTGCAGCTGTTAGGCTGCTTTTTAAAAAACTCTTAGATTTTGTTAAATGGGTTAAGTTATTTAAAAGTTGGTTGCAAAAGCTTTCAGGTGTAAATTTTGATCTAAACTAATATTTCATTACCCTTGTGTAATAGGTTATTATAAACCAATCACCTGGGGTTTCCATTTGGAATAGCAAGAATTCGTTTTACACAAGATTATTAGCACAGACCCTTCTTTGTTCACAGAAATGGACTAAACATCCTAATCTTTTTTGGGTTTATTATTCAATTGACAGGCTATTGAACATAACTATATATTGTAAGACTGCTGATAGGCAGTGTAAAAGATACTGCCGTGAAAGACGATGGACTGTAATTGAAGCTGAAGTCAGAAATTCCCGAACACTGAAGCCCCCAAATCAGCCGTGTTATCATAGCCATTGTTAATGGCACATTGTCTCGTCATCAATCCTTAATCCCCCGACACGCAAACGCCAGCATGAACATTCGTGACCGTCTGCTCGAGGTTTAAAAGAACTCTGTCTTCGAATGCGCGATACGCAATACTTAGACCTGAATGTGAGCCACCTTGCACCTGATCATAAAACTCTCAAGAACTACGGCAGTCACGCTTCAGTGAACGCAGCACATGTCGGAAATCATCGTTGTTTCAGCAGCAGTTCAGCAATAATGTATAGTAGAGCCTCTTTATTGGACCATCCGTGTACATACCACAAGTGGTCTCTTTATGGAGGCTCATGTCGGTCTATTTATAATTATGAATCCATAGGGCTAGGAAAAATGGTCTTATTATAAATCTGTTCTCAATTGACCCGTGGTCTTCAATTGGAAGCTCTACAGTATGACAGGTTTTACAATGCAAGAAAACAGACAAGAAGACCATATCGCGTTTCCTATTTTATTGCAGTGAAATGAATCTTTATCGGCTGCTGAGTAGGTATTTGTTCTTGCCTCGCAGATAAAAGCGACGGCGGATTAAGAAGAAGAAAGAGGACAGCGTGACCTACTTACACACTAATCCCCGTTCCTGATACTGAGCATCACAGCTGAAAGGCGTTTTAAACTGGACTTGGCACAAGGCGTTCAACTCGTCAGCCATGCAAAACGCGAGACTTAAAATCGCAGTTTAAAAAGTGCCCAAGTCCAGTTATTGGACACAGGTATATTATAATGGGATTTCCGGGGATGGGGGTGAGGAGCTCCAGTATTTGTGTATCATAACACACCCTCTACTCCAACCACGAGGCCAAGACCAGGTTAATCATGAAACTGTAGTGCGTAAAGTGTCCCGGCAGATCAACCCCACCCATCCCCATTCCGGCCAAATTTTCATCATATTCACAGGGTCCTGCAGATATGTTTTCATGGGCCCTCGTTATGAGAAATCATGGATCTGCCGCTCGGGAACATCCACCACTACACTTGACAGAAAATATAAACCTGACAGGTTCAGTTGAGCCTCCAACTACGACTGCCTCTATTAAGACCACATCTATAATAAGACCATTTCATGTGATCATGCAAACCTTCATAAAGAGACTAATACAAACAGACATATAGAGACCACCGACCACCTACTTAAGGACTCCAGTCCCTTGGTGCTCTTAACGTACAGGCTCTACAGCACAAAGAACCTGCAGAAATGAACACAGCTGTGATACATAAACATGTCCACAAATCAGAAGTGGTCCGAGGTCTCGCGAATGTCACACTAACCAACACCACCTGGTGACATTTAATAATATAATGCTAGTGTCACATAGTCCTGATTATTGTAGTATAATTCGCCGTGAAATTTATAGCCATTGTAAACTGGTACGTTGTCTCGTCACAAACGTGTTTTTACGTTGGCAGATCCTATGAGGGGGAGTGAGCGTAGGGGGCAAGTTTTTCCTCGTTAACCCCAATATGTCATTTTCATGCGCATTTTTTCCACCTGCTGGCTAGCCTTCGCAAGTACAAAACCCATAAAATCCCGCTAGTGTTCCCCTGCACCCTTTTCCGTAAACCTGGATATGTCAATGTAGCATCTACAGTACTGTTAAAAGAGTGAAAGAAAATTTGTGAATGTTAGACTGGAGATTTACCAAGCCAGCCTGGTGACATTTGGAATATGACGGCTTCACGCAGATTTAACCTTTGCTTCTCATCTAAAAATTGTCCTTCTTTAATGTTAGCACGTCCTTCAGAGACTTGCATGTCATGCATCATGTCCCGGTCCAGTTTTATATCCATGTACTGCAGTTTTTAGGCCATAAATGTCTTTTTAAAGAAACATAAGTACCAGGTATTTCCGTAGTTTACTAAAAAGTAATTACACATGTGAGCAGCAAAGATAGACTGCGTGCAATATTTATCGCTTTGACATAAATTTGCAATGGTTTGGTTATAGTCCATGACGAGACACTGATGATGAACACAGTGGTAATACAGTGTGAATTTGAACTGCATGGTAGGCCTACTATTTTCAACTAGAAAATGCCAGGCACATTTCATATTGATTACACTGCTTGCTATAAAACTGTGTTATTTATGTAAGTTCGATGTATTGTCTAGATCATTCTCAAGATACAATTGTGTATATTACACATATATATTTCATTTAAATAGTGTACAAAATAAACTAAAATCATGTTTAGTCTACTGAAGTAACATTTGAAACAACATTTTGTTCAAGAATGTAAAGTCAATAACGTAGCTAATATACGTCACGCTCGGATGATCACGAGTACTGCAGTAGATACTGTTGTCCTTGTTTTTAGCGGCTCCTTAATTTAGGAGATTCTCTGATCTTGACAAAGTAATGAAACAGCTGTATCTACTGCACGTATGTTTACAGACGAGAGCCTACTTTATGGCCCTTAACACCCAGGTTTTATAGACAGTTAAATCTTAGATAGCAGACGAGAGCGGATTTAGATACCTTAATTTGTGAACTGAATGCCTTCGAGTGTGAATCAACTAATGAAAAACTAAAGCTTTATGTAGCATGTGATAATATTCAGTGCATTTTGTCACTGTTATCGTACGGGGAAATATAATGTACTCATATACCACAATCAAATGAACAACAACTGAAATAATTAAATTTTGTTATACTTTATAAACGAATATACGACTACGAAATTATGAGGCTTAAAATAATGCTAATAAATAAGGATATCTTATTTCATGATGAAAGAAATATTGTTGTGACATGACGTTGATGCAAAGTGACAAAAAGAACAGACTACGCATGCAACAATACCAACTAATGTCATATTTACTCTTTGGTCTGGCTCCTCTTGGAATGCCTTGTGATATGAAAAATACAAATGCAATAAGACTTCACAGTGCCCCCATTTTTCTGTGTAAACATTTACCACTTATTTTATTTTCATTTTTGATGTTCCATGTTTGATGGACTCTTCTTGCTTTTAAGATGCTGTAATGCTATCTAGATGATAGCAGATCCATATGCAAAAAACCAATAAAAAGGAATTCATTGTGTGGTAAAAGTGGAAGGGGTGGGGTGCACGAGCCCCCTAGACTTTTCTGGATCTGCCTATGTGACATACATCTCCCAAGCATTGAGTTGACTGATAGCAGTTTTCTTCGGCTTGTAATTCCACAGACAAAATGTTAAGTTGGTTTAACATTCTTCACAGACACACTTGATATATTGGGTGTCAAACGTCAAGTTAACAAAATATCAGTTATAGAACTAACTGTTAGGTAAATTAAAACATACAGTTAGTGACATATCAGTCAATGCACCCGTATTTGTGGTGGCTCAAGATCCAGGTAGGATCGTTCGTTTCGGAGACGGAGAGTTCAAGTCTCGACCAATAACCGCACCCAATCGGTTACCAAATGCAAAGTAGTAAAAAATGTTTGTATTGGGTGGCTACGAGAAGATGTAGCATAATGAGACAAGTTCATATTGTCCTGTATGCTAGCAGAACGAGAGTTAAGAAGTACGAAATGGGACTTCGGTGATTTATGACCAAGTGCGTTTATTAGAACCGTTAGCAACTACATGTACCTTGCTTAAAATGGGGAGCTTTTATAAAAATGTGTTCAATGGTACGTACCTGCTTGGAATGATTACACATTATAATAAGTTCTTACTATGCATGTACTAAAAAAAAAGTACATTTAATTTCAAATACTAACATGTAAAAAATCACATTAAGTTTAGTTTATATATATTTTTTTGTGTTTTACGTACATGCACGGTAAGAATAATAACAAGTACATAAAAACATTGAACAGATGAATATTCAACAAAAGTACATAGTTCAAATGGAACAGTTGGCAAGTAGCATCAGTTTGTAATTAATAAAAATTGCCGGTGAGCTCTGGACTAAAGATTGACATCCTGCCCTTCAAAAGTGGACTGATCTCAACACAAAATAAAATAGTTGTCTGGAAGGAGTAAGAAACAAATGGGTTTACCAGGCTCAGTTAATTATGAGCAACACTTGACATTTCTGTGACTATTTAAAGGGTAATGACATGAACGTTGATATATAATACTACACGATTCCAGTCAGCAATATTATGCAAAATATATTCAAATTAGTGCGATTAAGGGGTTTATATGCAAATATTGACCTAGATAAAAATGGGTTTCTAAACATCAGTAAAAGTGGTTTCCCATTTAATAGTGAGAAATTTGTAATTATAAATATATGATCCTATCACGTTGCAAATTACATGTATGTTGAAACTTTAATACAACCATTATTTCGCGGAACATTTGGCAATGGCATTTACAATCTGGAATCGTAATCAAACTTAACAATTCAGTTAGGAGAAACCCAACAAAGACAGTCATAAAGACGTACTAATTTTACTATAATGTGTTTCAAAGGTGCCACTTAAGTTAACGTACCTCCCGACACTTTATATGGAGCGTACCCAATTCAATTACTCCTACAAGGCAATGAAATTGGTATTAGCACTTCACACATAATTTTACCTGCCAAGTAATGTAGTTAATAGGTCCAAGTAGGTAGGTCTACTATGTTGTTACTAGGACAAGTCGAAGCACCATTTTTTCAAAACGTGTGAGGGGTCTGTTCGTATGTAGCAGTCAGTGTTTTGTATGCAAACACCCGTGCAGCACTAGAATAATGTGAAGGCGACTTCTATTGATTTAAAATTGTCGTCCACCTGGAGCTTATCTGAGGGGAGCCTTCAAAACGCGGAAACACGGTACTTAACAATCAATTAGAACATAGAAAACTTCACTTTTTTTTTCATTTTCCAAATAGTATGTCATTTATCAATCAAAGCCGTATGAATCTACGATACAGGGCAATAACTTTTGCTTCCGAAAACATTTCCCTCAAATATCGGACTATTAGATTCTCACGAAGCTGTTCAAACCACTGTATATGAATTAGTAAGCTGGCATTTCACAAAGTTGCTGATAAAGAGCATAATGCCTTCCGTGAAATGTTAAACATTCCCACCCCATGCACATTCATAAATCAAAAGAATTTTTATATAGGCCTTAAATATGACTCCTGGAAACGTCCTTACATTTTTTCAACACCCCCATGAAGTGTAAACAACAATATATCAATTTTTCATTCTACTTATGTTTTTAGCATTTGTGATATTTAGAATAACGAATACACCACAAGATGTACAATCTACCTACTGTTCCCGACTAATTTTTGTACCAATTTTGTCTCCTAACCGGATCCATGCATGTGTAAGATGCACATAAAAATAATCTATGTGAATATTTAAATCAATTAATTACCTCCTTCCCCACGAAAAAATCCATATCCAAAGTAATATGGTCTGTAGCACTTTTCTCCGTCATCCTCCATTTTAAGAAGAATTCTAAGCTTTCTACAAGAAATTTCAGAATGTGTTTGAACTTGCAGTCCTCTCCCCACTCTTTTATACCCTCAAACTGAATGGCTCACCCAAGAAGTTAATCCAGGTAAAACTGGAAAATATGCTGTGATTGCCAATAATATGTATAAAACTCTCATGTATTATTCACAGTATTGTTTTTGTGTCTGCGTTTGAGCAAGGGGGTTTAATTGTTCGAGCTAGACACGCCAAGAACTGATACTATTTTTACTGCAAGGTGCTTAACATATCATTTTATTGTTCAAGATTACAAAGGCCACAGGCAGATCTAGGTTTTCAGAAAGGGGTCGCACTTAAGGGATTTCATGCGTATCATATAAGCAATCGATGGTGAACATGCCAAAAATCCTATGAAAATAAGGCATTTTGGTGGAAGGGGGGGGGGGCACGGCCACAGGGGCTCCCTGGATCTGCCTATGCAAAGGGTACAGAATAAAGAGTACTCGGTGACCCTGTACGCAATGATTTTTAGCCAAGGCCAGCTGAGTTCACAAGATTACTGCAAGATGGGTAGGCTACCTTTTAGGGGGTGATATGTTGATATAAGTTCTGGCTAATTTTCATACTAGCTGGCCTTGTTGTCTATAAGCAATTTCCCATGAGTTTTATGGGTTTGACGAACAGAGAAGCTATAGCTTCCCAGCTCGTGGGGATAAATCAAAGGTTTTATTACAGTGAGAATGGTGAATGGTCGATGAGCAAATATGTTAAGCGAGAAGCGAATGACGAATCCTTATGACCATATAGCAAGCTTAATATCAAATTATCTCCGAAACGTTTCGGTCAGAGCCACAGCTGTATTTCATGAAGAAAGGGAAGTGTCCAATCCAAACGATGTATAAAATCATTCAATGAAACAAAAAAAAAAAAAAACAGTGGCATTACACAATTGCCCCATCACCATCTAAAGTAACGTCTAACCTCGACCGCCTAAGTAAATCCTTTCGCGTGTGACAGCGATGTTGCAGTGATCAAGACTAGCTAGAATCTAGAGGCTAATCTAGACGTGATACACTAACAGTTTGTTTTCCACAGAAAGGGATCTACATATATCATCTGCTGGGATCACTTCAAATCTGCACCTCAGATAACACGCTGAAGGATCCACATTAGCACACACTGTGCACCAGATGATTGGTAGCTGATGATAGATAAAACAAGACGACTGTTTTATAACCGTTCAACCAAAGGAACAATAAGGTAGGAGAGGCAGATCCAGGTTTTCGGAAAAAGTGGAGCACAACCACTGGATTTTTGATGCGTCAGTAGATCTACGTGCGAAAGCATATTGAATATAAGTATGCAAATATGTAGTTGATGCAACCAAATTACACAAAAAAGAGAAAGTGTATGTAGACAAGCTCTGGCAAGTGAACATCAAATAACGTGACTCTGTCATATTTGGCGACTTAATTACATGTTAATGATCGTCACAGTTTACGAAACTGTGGCAACAAATATTCTAATATTGTATGCAAATAAAATGATTTGGCAGTAAGACAAATTTATCCCATTTGGATTCTTAACCCACTGCACAATTGGCATTGATTATTAAAAAACAATGTTGCAAGTCATATGATAAGAACCTTTTGATGGACGACCTTTGAATGTTTTGCCTTAGAGGATCCAAGGGGGTCAGAGTTCTCAACACGTCACTGTAGCTAAGTTTTTGTTCTAATTGCATGCACAAATCTCAAGGCAGTCCCACCTTTTCTGAGGATCCGAATCTGTCTGTGTTTTTTTTAGTAGTTTTGGCGACGTCATGATCTGATAACACACAAATCTGTACTATTCAATGTGCAATGTGAAGAATTCATTAGGGGCCATTTAATAGGCACAGCATATGAGGCAAGTAACGCTGGGCAAAGATTGAAGATTCTGGCACAAAGATCATTTTTATTTACTGTAATGTACACTAATTGTCCGCGAAAAAGTTTGCCAATTAGGGATGCATCAGGGTTCATATTTTTATTTGAAATTAATCAGAATTTAAATCATCATAATCAAACTTGGCTATTTCAAACAGCTACCTCCACAGAAGAACAGTAAGCAAATACCAAAGCTACATTGGTTTAACTCGTCACAATAGTACTGGCATAGCATAAATGCAGCTTTCTGCAATTATCATGTACAATCATCTCGTGATGTAGCAGCTTTTACATGTGGACACAGATGAGACTGGGTCACAGACTACAAACAAGCAAAAACAAATTGCCGTCAATGTCAACTACCAATGAAGCGCACGTGGATACTGACATCGTTCACCTACTGACCTACTTGTCGCGTCAATCACTGGAAAATAGTACAAAAATCAATATGGCCGAAGGGGGCTACCGACGTGTGATGTAGCGCGGTGAGAGGTTGGCACACCAGTTGTAATTGTTGACAACTTTGGTAATGTAGTCGTAAATGACTTGTCATGTGTCCGTGCCAAGGGCTTTGACGCCTTTTCTAGGCACGTGGCAATATGAATGGTAATGATTACATTTTTGGGGCGAGCTTGCACTTTAAAAAATATCTTTTTTTAACGAATTGACAATAAGGTTTTTATTTGAATAATTTTTCATTTGCGCGCGCTATTTGATAAATATGTTATGTTAGCTTACTAAAGCCATAATGCACTGAAACAAAACTATTACACTTCATATGGTATTTGTGTCTTTAGATATACTACCTTTCTGTTCGGGTTAAAGAGTGGTAAAATATAGGTTTCAACAACATATGCGTGGAGTCGTCGTGGACACTTTCGGGGACAAAAAAAAATTATAAGTGTTACTGAGTACACTAACCTGGAGATGCGATACTATTAGGAACAATTACTAAGCAACAGAAAAACAATATTCCCCAAGTTGCACTAGTTAATAGCTGTGGCCACTGTAACTGCCAGACATCCAGACAAATAAAAAACCAACACAAAAAATTAACAACCCACCAACTGCCCAAAACCGGCGCACTAATACCCCAGAGTAGTTTAAGGACTACTTTTTCGGCTCACCCTCCATTTTACAGCTGTCCGCGACCGGAATTCAAATTGACTCATCTTTATTTTGTGGACCTCTGGATCGGCCATTTAAAAATGGCTGCCAAGTCTGCAAATTGTTTTACTTGAGAGGCTTGTGTATGCCATTCTAATTTTGTATGGTATTACCTACGATTAAGACCGCTTTCATTAATAGACCTCTTCTATAAAAAATACCATTTGTGGCGGCCTACCCTTGCATAAATAGACCATCTCTCAGCTGAGATCAATAGAGAGCAGTCCCACAGGTGGTCTTAACATGGAGGTTCTGCCATGGGCAGATCCGGAGGGGGATGGGGGTGGGGGTGGGGTAGGGGCACATGCACACCCCCTTTCCACCCCAATAATGTCGTTTTTATGGTTTTTTTTTATCTCTGCGAGCTTTTGAGCATACGGAATACATGAAATCCGTTGGGTGTACCCCCTATTGGGAAACCCTGGATCTGTCTACGCACACAGTTGCTCAGCATGATCATGCAATGGGACCAGAAAACTTTGTTGGGTATTTGTTAATCCACAAAATAGGTATGCATATGTTTTACGGCAAACTGGTAGAGCACCTATATTGTACGCAAAGCCCCAGTCAGACAGTGACGAATGTGCACCCTCAAATGTTTACGCTGCCGTATAGGAGATGAGAAATAGCATAGGTGAAACAGGAGTCTGCCTTTAAAAATACGTCTGTGACGAGGCAATAGGCTGATAATGGCTACAATTCCACGATCGATTCGGCTTCAACATTCGGGCCCGTCTGACCCAAAGATTACAAAAATATCTTCTTGAATTCTCAGTTTCATAAATCTGTTTTTACTCTTACACTATCATCACTCCATCTTGTAAAACATTTTCATTGCCTCTAAACTGAAAACTGCGCCACACCAAAGTCATTACAGTAGATCCTCTCTATAACCACTATCCTTGTGACTAGCAGTTGTCGCAATAGTAAGGTCTCTTTACAGAGGCTTAGATTGGTCTCTTCTTGAAGAGTTGCGCCATCTAACTAATATGCCACAACTGCCACATTATTTTATAGAGCTGATCTCATTAGAGGGGAAGGTTTTGAATGAATATTACTGTACTGCAAGCTGCTATCTTCTAGGCCAAAGCAGTTAAACATACCTTTCAAGTAGCATACTCTCCACGTTTTGACAAGTCCATTCCAATAAATCTGGAACTTTTATGGAGCATGGAAACATAACCATGTCACGCAAAAGCCGTACATTATGGCTTGATTGAACCAGATTAGAAATGGTGGAGCTTCGATTTTCATCTTTCCCCACATTAACAGGTGAATTATGTTGCTGTTAAAATAACGAGGTCCTTTGTTACGTGTATAGTTTCATAATAAAGCCACAGTCTGACCGTCACGAATGTTCAGAGTAAGAATTCTGGGATGAACATCTGTGACTGTGAGACTGTGGCTTCAATATGAGTCGTGTAAAGCAAACATATAGGGTATCAATATGCTGTTTGCAAATGATGCTAAATGATGCTATTCTACCATGGTGGTATATAGTAGGGTGGTCAATCCCACCGAACAGTTTTAAGCCATTTCTCTTATATTACTTCACAAAGAGAAGAAAGCCACACACTGCCTAAAAATCTACTATTTAACCACATCACATGCACGAGAAATGTGACACAGGACACTATGTGAAGTGCTATCATAAGCCAGCCTAGTTTTATGGATGTTCAAAAGGCATATTGTCAGTGCAAAACACGCATGACTGATGTCGCTGCCTTTCCATGACATGTTGCCATTTCATATGATGAATGCAACTTATATCTATATACCTATTGTTTAAAAATGAAAGTTATGAATAATTTCTAGACTAGTGCATATGTACAGTTAATGGATTCGTTTCCCAACTTATATCTGCAATTCCAAAGGGGATAAACTATATATTAAACATGACCCCATTCAGGTTGTTAGAACAAAAATCACATGAAAATACAGTATAACCTCTCGAATTAACACCTTTCTACGGCCTTCAATGCAAGTGGCATCAATAGAGAGGTGGTCTTTTATGGAGGTTCATGTCGACCTATGAAGACTTTGGACTGAGAAATGGTCTCATCACATCTGTGGTCTCAATAAAGAGGTAGTGGTCTTAAGAGGTTCAACCGGAGAAAAAATACAAGTCACAGCAACTCTATTGCCAAATACATGCCAACCCCACCATGGAATCACAAACGTTACTATGAATTGTAAACCTATACCCTACTTATTGTATACACCATGTTTTACTAACCACAAACGTAGCCCCCCTGTGACTTATCACAGTCACATGACCTGCCCGGGCATTCTATTGCGCCACCGTAAACTGTTGTCACAGCTATGACATGGTGAATTCCCATTAGAATGTGCCATTAATTTTAATTACTGTGGTGGCTGTTGTGTTTTGGTGGATAGTTCACCTATTGGGTAGTTGAATGTGTGTCACAGCGCAAGCTTATAGCCTATACTAACCCAGTTATCAGCAATATGTTGAGAACTTGAACCTGTGCAATTCTCAACTAAAAAATACGAGTGTGGGTTGTAGGGTAAACAGTGTTGTTAGAGGTTGCATATGTTGTGTAGTTGACGTCATCATATACAGAAATCATATTATGGCTTTCGCAAAACTCCCTGGGGAGTATTTGGTAATCGGTGCCCACAAAACTCCCCAGTCTTTATTCAGTCGTCTGAAAACCACACAGAGAGTATCTGGCCCCGTTTGATTGATGCTATATCTTCCAAAAATGTCCGTAGGCAAGATAGATAAAACATGCTGGTCGATTTGACTCATGTAGTTTTTGAACGCAAGCCGCTATAAACCAGCTACATAAACTGTGAACTGAATACATGCTCAGATAAGATATAGGGTATTGCATGACGTGTACTACATTAACTATTACAAACAACTCCTTTCTTATGATAACACAACAATAAAGCCTCATTCTGACAGTCACAAATGTTCATCGAGGTGGGTGGAGGTGGGGCATTAGGCGTGGCCAGTAACTCCACTTAAGTAAGGTTTTACCCCACCAAGTGGATGTTTTATGTAGATTATTTGAATTTCTGGTACTATATGCCAAACTCTTCAATGAGTTCACAAATTGTATTTAAAAATTTCCATCATCTTTGTCGGAGTATAACTGCACATGGCATAATCAAGAGGACTACGTGTCAATCATTGTAGGGGTAATTCCCGAGTTACGAGCCATGGCTTTACCATGTGATAAAGAGTTACTCATCACCACCAATGGCATTTACAGCAATGTCAGAAGTAAGTGAGCCCTAAAAAACTGGCAGATGAGTCAAGAAGCATCTGTTCTAACAAACCAGTCTGGTTAATAACCGGCAGTGTGAACTAGTTATCAACCGGTTGTATGGACCGGTAGTGGCACCACCACTACCAATGATCAATCATTGCACCTAATCCATCTAGATAATGAGCTGCTATAAATGCGACCATCACAATAGCAGACAGCGCCAAGACACACAATACCTGGTGGTCTGGACACGTGGCATTGCTGGCTGTGAAGTGTGAACATCTAGGTCAGCAGATGTCCGGTATGTTATCTGCATAGAGATTTGGCGGTGCGGGGGATTATATAGGGATCATTCACAAATGATGTCATAGCATCTTGTGGCATTTCTGAACCCCCCCCCCTTGTTATCAGCGTGCGTCAGTATTCTTTGCCCCCCCCCCCTTCCAGTACCCAAACTATGACGCGTCATTTTTACTTACTCGTGCATCGCTCAGGCCTTACTACAACCCACATAAATAGTAAACAGCATCTAGTACATAGCTATGGACCCCAAAACAATATTCACACCATTTTGCATTTAATACAAATCCACTGAAAAATTATTAAAAAGAGCACTTTTTTACGTCTGCACTTCAACCCCCACTCCCACAGTTTGTGATAACGTCTCTTGACACCCCCCAGTCATCTTTCCTAATCTTTCTCTGAACCCCCCCCCTCTGCGTATACGTCATTTGTGAACGATCCCATGTCGAGAAATCCTACATCCCTAATATTTTTGGTATCTCCCCCCGCCCCACCCTCACATACTTATGTTTTAGCCTTATATCCCACGAATGCTCACCTCCCGCCCACACCCCTTTTCTTTGTTCGCCTTTCACCTCCGCCACACCCCACTTCCTTACACCCCCAATTGTATTTATACATGAAAATGTAATAATGTTATAGTTAAGTCTATTATCATATGCTCAGTCTAGATAAACACACACACCAGGTCATTGGCGTCCTTTACACAATCTATTATCGCACACTGTTGCACACTATTATTATAGGTAGAATTTATACTCGGTGAATAATGAGTCTTATGCAGACATATGCTACTGCAGTACAGTAGTAGGATTCACACCAGCTGTGATATTGTTTTATAGAAATCGTATAGGCCTAAATGATACAAAACGTTTGATTGAATAACAGACTCGGCATTAGAACTAGAGGAGGGAAGACAATATGGGTCCCAATAAACTTTTATGCTTCTGTTTTATGGCTTTCATAAATGCGATACCAGTGAGTGGGATGATACAAAATGTACCTGTTGTATAGAGCCCCAAATCAAATATATCATGTGCGACATGATAATGTAAATGTATATAGACAGGTCTTTGTTGCAGTTCTACTAATAATCATAGATTCTTGGTCAGATGGGGCAAATGCTATCATGTACCATTTTTGTAGCCACGACCCCCACCCGCCTCACCTCCTTTTAACGTATGATAGACGTGTCAACACAGGAGGTTTCCAGAGATAATTAGCATATTACCATGGTAACCAATAAGTGGGCTACTGGAGTTCATATTCATAGAAAACTGTTGAAGGATCAAAGTGATGAACGAACTACATCATTCATAATTTCATATGCATTCATGTGCCTTTGTTTTAAGCAGCATCTTTATTCATTTATCTTAATCTGAAGCTATCTAATGGTGGTGCTACACCGTTCATTAACTTAAATCATTAATCATTGCTCCCCAACCATCCTACACATGAAATACACACTGATATTCTAGATAAGTTGATATTTGATACACCAGAACCCATTGAGACTAACAGGAGAAATGGTCTTCAGTGGTCTCATTAGACCAGTCAATATTGCTAAGAGGTGGTCTCTTTATGGAGGTTCATATTTATCTGTGTATGGTGAGAAACCACAAGAAAATGGCTTTTTACAGAGGTGGTCTTTTTTTTTATATAAAAGTGGTCTTATTTGGAGGTTCTACTGTATGTATGCCAGCAGTAGAGAAGAAAACTAACAATCATTGATCAATAATTGACAGCTGTCATTCAAATGTCGCAATCATAAATATTTGCAGTAATATTTGCAGACATATAAAATATGTATGATATTGATGCGTCTGTGTAAATTAAATTGCCATTGTTAGGCAATATAGAGAGTCAGAGACAAGTGTCATAGTACGTGTGTTTATTCTCTAGAAAACGTGACGACGTTATGATAAAGAATTCAATTAAACAATTTGCATACGGGAGTGCCAATTATCATATAATCGGCCCACTAGGCTTTTTTGTATATTGTTACTACACAACCACCACCAGACGCAACAGGTACTCAAACCCACAACCTTCTAGCCACGAGTCGTCCACTGGGCCAGACAACATTGGTTTTCTTACGGGAGTTTGTAAATGTATAAAGTTAATGTATTGAAATCCAGAATTCCAATATACAGTTTCACCCAGAACATCCGTTAAGCATTTCTCAAACTCGCATGGTATTCAATTACCAGGATCTTTCCTTTTCACGTGCTTACTATTGCATTGAATTAGCTAAACCCAGTCTTCTATTTACTATAGGAAGTGGCCCTCACAGGACTCGAACACACGACCCTGTGGTTGGTTTTAAGTCCAGAATGATATCTATATCCCAAGCAGAATACATGGACGAACCGATGTCTCTGTAACCCACAGCTTACATACTTCATCAATTATCATCTCAACCTACAGCTTGTAGATTCAAACCCCACCGAAGGAAAGAAACTATTTAGGAGGTCCATTTTCGTCCCATGGAAAACTCCAGGGGAGGGGCACAGGCCACAACCTCCCTTTCTCTGCAAAAATCTCATTTTCGTGGGGTTTTGGGATATCTGCGAGCTTTGCACATACAAAACCCATGAAATGTTTGAATGCGTGCCCCACTCTCTTACGCAAAAACCTGGATCTGCCAGTGTCTCTCTATTTTCATTAAAAAGATCACTCAAACACTCACAATAGATGTCTGTAAATAAAACAAAGAGAGAGCTGCACGAGAAAAAAAAGAAATTCCTGCTGACAAATCTACAAGAATCATCGTGCAAACCTCAAACTCTGACCCCGGTTAGTGAAAGGTGAACATCAATAAAGATAGCGGCAATCAGGCAGAACCAGACGGACAGCCTCACTGCCTTTGCTGCTACTCATTTAATCGTGTATCAAAGAAATCAAAATACGGGTTCTGCAAAATGAATCAGAAAACATGAGTGTTGAAATGCGCATGACGTTTCCCTTGATTAAAATTATTGTACAACTTCTAATTCATACCACATCTTTATTGATAGCACCTGTTTAATAAGATCATTTTCGTGCTTTCGAGCCTTCCTAAAGAGACCAATTTGGACCTCCATAAAGAGACCACCTCTCTATTGAAACCACTTAAGGCCAGTCCTATCACTCTGGTGGTCTTAATAGATCAGCTCTACTGTACCTTGGTTAAAACAATGTAGTAAGATATTTTCATTTGGCCTTGAGAGTATTGTGTGAGATGTGAAGTCTGTGTCTAACAGTGAGGTATCTTCACCCCTGATTTTTCATGGTGATTGATAAGTGTGGCGTGCAGGGCATGCGCAAATGCACGTACGTATATTTAGAAGTGAAAGGAAATCCTTCCCAATAGCAAGTAGCAGCTTGATACACATTGAGGTGCTCAATAAACAAAGCGCTGACCACGCCCACTACACAACCAGCCACACGGCTAAAGAAAACACTTGTATAACTGCCCGCTAGCTGAACTAGCTCAGTTAGCGCACCTGCTAGCATCTAGCCACTCAGTAGAAACAACCAGACATTCCGCTATCACATGTGCTGATGCTGAGAGCGACCAAGTGAGTCACTCATGGAATGTTGGTGACCACTGCTGTTGACAAAAAGG
Organism: Streblospio benedicti; assembly: GCA_019095985.1. Lineage (NCBI taxonomy): Eukaryota > Metazoa > Annelida > Polychaeta > Spionida > Spionidae > Streblospio > Streblospio benedicti. The sequence continues at coordinate 36,612,817 of CM032668.1, read as the reverse complement.
GAGCAATGTCAAGAATGGGTGTGCCACAGGCAGATCCGAGATGTGAGGGGGAAGCCCCCGCCCCTTTCACCCCAAAAGTTCATTTTCAGTTTTTTTGCATATTCGGGAGCCCTCGCATGTATGAAACCCATGGTATCCTGTGGGTATGCCCCCTTTCAAAACTCGGATCTGCCAGTGAGTGCTGACTGAGTAGGCTACATTATGGTTTAAATCCAAGTAGTGTTGAACAGCCAATTAAGAGTGTCTATAAAGACCATCTCTAAAGAGACGTTCTTTAGATTATTGATAAACATTGATAGGCTTAAACCTTCATAACATTCCTTGTACATAAGCAGACCCTCTAAGTAAGACCACGTGTAAAGATACCACCTCTGTAAATCAACAAAGAGAACCTCCATAAAAATGCTTCACCGATGTTATCCTACAGGTGGTCTGATTAGACACGTTGTACTGTATGTGATTGTTACATTTCTGATGGACTTGGATGGATGCAAATCATTGACATGAGAGCATTCTTTCTTCACGGTTCTGCGGTTATATCTGCTGACAGCTAGTAACAAAGGAAAGTGAAGATCGTGAGGAATGCGCAAAGCCTCATTGTTACGTGGAAATGTGTGAGGTTTATAGTCTACTAGCTATGCAATCAGTCGATTTCACATGTACACCAGGTCATTGGCAGCATCTTTGTCATACTAGATTGACTTCTTCAACCCCATCAGGAGGATTCTATCTTTGTGTTCATGATAAAAACGGAGTGATGTAGCTAGGGTTCAGACAGCAGTTTTATTGACATGCATAAGACATTGAGGATTCTTTCTCCACGGTGCGTATGCCGTAGTTTTTTTTACACGAGCGGCACAAGCCAGACATGATTTATTGAGCGGAAACAGCCAGACGACATAGTAGACTGTGGTGCGCTAGCCAAAACCTAATAAATATAGCACTAGTGGTCCATGGACTGTAACTGGACACCAGCAAGCCAAATCTTAGCAATAAATATCAGGTCAGAAAACTTTCCATGTAGGATGTAAAAAAGTACATTGGAGTGAGTACAAAGAGTAGAGAAAAATCAAAGTATACAGTTTTTAATATTGTGTTTATATACTAGTAATTTAGTATTATAAATTGAATAGTAATAGATAATGGTAATGATAGAGAGAACTAGGTAATAAACACGTAAAACAAAACAAAAACACACAAAAAACAAATAAAAACAAACTGAGAATCAGGACATGGAAAATATCAGGTAAACCCATCCAAGAAGAGGTATTTTAGCCCGATGACGTTGATGAGAATTTCGCATCATGTTATCACCAGGTGGAAGTCTCCATCACATAAACTGCCATTTTATCTCTAGATGTCATCAAATCCCCACACAACACAGTAGCTACACAGTAATAAGACATGCTTGCTTGAAGCATTGGTGAGCGAACGTCCAGTATTATGTTGGAGTACTATGATAAATCTAGGATCAGATAGTCCCGAATATTGAAGATGGGATTGTAGCCTGAGGACAATGTCTCACTGTGACAGACCCGGGGAGTTTCAGTTAAAAAGGGGGGTGGGGTGGGTTGGGTCTGGGGGAACTTGCACTTCATGATCTCTCTGGTTTTGTATTCGCGACCAATATAGTGGACAAGCCAAAAGCCACATGAAAATATATTTTGTTGGAAAAAGGCGGAATTGCGCCCCTTCCACCCCACCCCCAGATCTGCCGATGACAGATATGTTGTTGTTAAAAGACAAAATAATCTTTCGTCTCATGAGGTGCAGCGTGCACATTTTCCAACCATGACCCTGTATGCAGGGTTCGTCAGGTAGTCAGTCTATACGGAAATATTAGGGAATTCCTCACTAGCGGCCCCCACCATCTGAAAACTGAGATCAGCCATTGATCTGTTGAGGCAAATGTTAGTAAAATGCTGCCAATTAGCAAATACTTGCTCATTAGATTAAAACATTGTAGAATAGATCACACTAATTAATAATAAAGATACCAAGTCTACAAGACCATTTTCCGTTGTTAAAACGTACATTCGGGGCAAGGAGAATATCACGAACCTCCATAAAGAGAGAGGTTCTACTGCATAATTGCTATAGCATTGGCCGATAGCTAGAACACAAATAAGCATAAACCTGCTTAATTAACACAGTAGGCCTACTGGATTATGAGCAATCATCCGAGAATGTTATCTGTGGCGCAAGTTAGCATGACTCAGGAAACCACATGAGCAGTTTTACCTGCATGAACGCCCGGTGCCGTAACCACAGCTACAACCTCTAATAAAACCAGCTCTATAAGATACCACCTCCTTAATATGACCATTTCCTCATTCTTCACAAAGAGACAAATGCAAAAATCTGTGAAGAAAGCATCTCTCTATTGAAACCGATGAGTAAAAGAGTTTATATTGTATGTCTATATCGATGTTGTGTAAAGCTTTAATCATTCTAGCACATCTAGATAATGCAAGTGATGTAGATCTATTCCAGACCATCTAGATTATGCAAGTGATGTCCAATTTTTCTAGTCCATCTAGATAATGGAAGCGTGCTAGACATGCTGAGTGATGACGTCATGCGTGTCTGGAATCTGACATGTCACGTGGTGAGATCGTCTAGAGTGACGATAAATGGGGAAATAAGACCGTGAGTTAATGAGTGATTTACCTAAGATACTGAATAGTGAATAGAGGATAATCCATGGATTGACTACTACTGCGAGCTATTTAATTCAGGTCAAGAGGCTGAATGTATTGATCGAATGGATTATCATTGAATATTACACTGATAGAGTATTTGAATGTTTCTAAATTCTCTACTCTTTCGGCAGACAGAGATCTTTTTCTCGAATTCTATAAAATTATTGCACTCAATGTTAAAAAAAAAGATTTTTCAAATGTTGAACTATTTTCCACACTCTTACTTATATTTTGTTTCCCCCGATATGATATTTATTGTAGGGGTTTCATGAGTAAAACTAAGTCCATGCAAATCAAACATATATTGAACAGCAGTATTTTCAACTGTCCACTCATAGCCGTTCAATAATAGCCAATGTTCAAAGGACATAGGGTCTACTCAAAAAGTGTAAATCTATTTTCAAAGCATGAGTCTACATAAATGTAATGAATAGGATCCTATATGGGATAGACAATAGTATATATCCGGGAGAATATATAGGCGCCGTTTCTTTGTACTACTTTAAAAATTTTCTCGATTCATTTGAGAAGAGTCCAATCCAACTACCAACTTTTAAATCTAGCAGACCTACTTCTGCACGTATTTGTTAAATAAAATTTCTTGTGATTCACAAATACTATTGTCCTTAATCCTCCAGGTGTTTCTTTATGATTGTGCTGCAACATGTTGTTTTGCATATTATGTTTTATTTACATTTTGAAAACGAGCCTGTGTGTTAGAAAAACGTGCTAATAAAAGTTTAGAAACAAGATAACTCTGGAAATACAATTAGCATTATGAAATGAAATCAAAATCAACACAATGAGATCAAGTAATATAGACTAATATAAGATATATGATAAGTGAATATAGAGTCTACACTAGAAAAAAAAAACTTGGATTCACCTGGGTAGTCCATATACTAGGATTTTCACCTGCCAAGTCTACAGGAAAAAGTGACTCCAAAATGGCTTTGTGGCTTTTAGCCCATGTAGAGTCCTATATACATTACATACAGCTGTGATGTGTCTCTAGTGAAATATTGTAGTCTGTTACAAAAGTTGCAGAGGTGATTATGTGAGCAAAACGTGAATTATGAAGGTGTTTTCTGATTTATATTGCGAACGAGAGAAAATCTCGAGTCACTGACTTTGCAGACGATTAATGCGTTTGTCCTTCACCGATTTGTGTCACGTTTACGCTCATAATCACTCAAAAAGTGTATGGACCAGTTACTTTGAAGTAAGTACCGTTACCTATAGGTTGGTGGGTTTACAGGGTTGACAAAATACAAATCACAATTTCTTAGACTGCCATATCCAACTTTTCCCCCAGGGGAGTCATGTGCAGATTTTGAATTTGAAGAGTCAGCTCACTAGTAGATTAGGATAAAAAAGGTGGTGATGGTGGCGTCGAGAGGTGGGTGTGAGTGTCCTTAAGGGATTTCATGGGTTTTGTATACACAATTGATGACGGACAATCGGACATGCCAAAAACTCCATGAAAATGAAATAATTTGGTTGGCCCCCTGTGCTCCCGTATGCATCATTCCACATTCTTCAAATGTGTCTGCCATACACATAATGTATACAGCTTACAACTGTCTGTAAACCGACTCAAGTATGATAGAAAACAGGCAAATAAAGTACATTTATAGTATGTTTTCAATTTGTTTATATGGTTTTGAAAATCGATTTGTTCACATTAAAAACATAAAAAATTAATATAAAAATGAAAGTGAGTTAACCCACTGTATGATGTCAATTGATTTGAAGTTTGTCAATAGCAGGTCTATAGAACTAGAGCGGCAGAACCAGGGTATGTGTGTGCATGACCCCAACTCTCACTACACCCTCAACCCCCCCACCAAAAAAAAAAAAAAAAAAAAAAGAAAAAAAAAAAAAAAAAGAAAAATCATTTTCCTCGGGTACATAATACTACATATATGTTTCAATCTCTGCGGGCTTTCACGCTTTCACGCTTACAGACCCATTGGTTGTGCCTCTCATTCATTTATGAAAACCCGAATGTGCCCCTTGGTAAAGTCCTCACATTTCCATCATTCTATGATTAAAATATGATCAAATAAAAAACTGAGCTGAATCTTAATATTAATCTATATGTACTATAACCTGTCAATCAAACAGCCCAACTTCCGGGCACGAACGGGAATGCGGAACCCACTTAATTTTTCTTCCATCACATACTTGTGCTCATTAGGCAAAACAGCTGGAAATTGAGCTCCTTTGTTTACCTTTATCAGCAGCTACATCAAATAATGTGCAAGGAATGTGTACACCATTATAGTTAGTGTACACACTACACCAATTGTACACAATTGCTTCTTTGAGTACCTTTTAGCCTGGTTTCCAGGTGCTGATACATTTACATGCATACAGACGTATGCAATATTGTTACTGCATTAATGATATCCTTCAGGTTGAAGTTTTAACTATTTCTTCAACCACCTAACATAATTACGTTACACTTTAGAGTGTAGCGTAGAATTGACTTGACATGAATCTGAGCTGAATTTTATACACATAGAAATCACAGTTTTCTGTACCTTAAATAATCTGCAAAAAAACCTAATCGCTGCAATTCATTAGTAGCCACACCAAAGCCAAGCGTGTGTTAAATAAATGTGAATGCAGAAAACAGAAGACTTTTCTCATGGTTATGGTTAGAACAACAGCCATAAACATAGGAGATTAGAGAAATTATCCATCAGAAATAGTTACAATATGTTATTGGTTATGTACCGTTTCAAATGAAAGAAATTTTGTAACAACAAATAATTAATCGTCGACTTGAAATCTAAAAATAAACAATTTCGGTAGTCACTAACATTTGACTAATGGAATGAGTAATCCACGCTAATATAAAATCAATAAAAAACAAAAAAAAAAAAAAAAAAGCAAAATAAAACCCAGGAAATGACATGCTAAAACAAAAGCAACAGAAAAGAAGAGCAGTTTGCATAAAATCAATATTAATCAATGTAAGTGATGTGGTGTGTGTTACATGGATATCACATGTAGGTTTTGTTAAAAACCTATTGTTAGCATACAATCTACGTCATTTTTCTGCATGGTATTGACGCATATAAGCAGGTTTGTTTGGGAAAATATTAAGTTCCTAGTTCAGTATGAAACGTTCATATGTATCTGGTTCGTTTTGGAAGGTTCTTCATTTGATTGGTAAAGGTTCAACCGGTCCAAGTTTTTCTTGGAAGATTCGTGGTCGGTTTTGAAAGGTTCAACAGTATTCAGGTTGGAATTGGAAGGCTGGATTTGGAAGGTTCACCAGGTTTGGGATTGTTCCTGTTTTGGTTTGGAAGGTTCAATGAGGTACCAGTTGGTTTTGGAAGGTCCAACAGATTTTCGAGTTTGTTGAAGGCTCAACAGGTTTTGGTTTGGTTTTACAAGGTTCAACAGGTTCTGATTTATATTAGGAATGTTCAACAGTTTCTGTGTGGTTTGGAAGGTTCAACAAGTTCCTGGTTGGTTTCGTGAAGGTTCGACTGGTTCCTGGTTGGTATTTGGAAGGCTCAACAAGTTTCTTTTGATGCAGGAAGGTTCAACAGGTTTTGGTTTGGTTTTGCAAGGTTGTTTGGTTATGGAAGGCTTAACCTGTTCCTCTACCTGATACAGGAGCAGCAGCAGGTGCGTCTGTAGGTGCTGTGGCTGCTTCAGGAGCAGGAGCAACTGGTGCTGCTTCAGGTGCGGTGGGAGCAGCAGGTTCAGGAGCGGGAGCCTGTGTTTCAGGTGCAGGTGCTGCTTCAGGAGCAGGTGCTGGGGCAGGTGCTGCTTCAGGAGCAGGTGCTGGGGCAGGTGCTGCTTCTGGAGCAGGTGCTGGGGCAGGTGCTGCTTCAGGAGCAGGTGCTGGGGCAGGTGCTGCTTCAGGAGCAGGTGCCGGAGCAGGTGCCGGAGCAGGTGCTTGTGCTGCTGCGGGAGCAGGCGCAGGTGCAGCTCCTGGTGCTGGTTTGGCTGGTTCTTTCCTCAAGAAGCCTGGGAACTGGATCTTGCCAGGGGACTTGGCCCCAGGAGGGGAGAGTGGCGAGGTCGGGTCCCCGGGTTTCTTGGTGCTTTTCAGCGAGATGTTGAGCTTGGCGCGGCCTAGAATGACGGACACTGTCCCGGTCACTAGGGTGACTGGTTTATTTGTCAGTTTGAGGAAGGAAATGCCTTGGTCATTCTGAAGCAGTTAGTTAGGGTATTGAATCTACATCGTAGCCCAAGATGTGGAGCTGACGAGAGCTTTGATGTCTGATTGGTGCTGGTTTTGGGGTGGGGGAGGTATAGGCATTGGGTTTTTGGGGTGTGAGGCTTTGTCACATGCCGCTGTCTAGTGATGTAGAGAGCTTGGCCACTCTAAAGACAGAGATTGGACCCAAATGGTGAATTAAGGGAATAATACTTTTGCCNAAATAGGGAAATAACTTTGGCTTCACAATCATAATCAGTTCAGGATTATGTTAGGTTCTCGAATGGTCTGCACAAAGCTGTTGATGCAGCATGGTTTCCCAAAGGATCGCATTGTGGCTCCACTGAGAGGTGCTTATATTAAACATCAGCACCAAAATAGAGAGCCTTTGTCATTTTGGATCATGTGGTACTGCTTGTATTGTGTAAATGGTGTTGTGGCTAAATCCTTGATTCAGTATCACCAGGCTTTGGAATGTATCTAGTGCTTTATTAAGAATAGTGGTCGTATTCACTACATAGTTAGAAATGTACTAGCAAAATGTACCTGGTTTCAGAAAAATTATGTCGGATAGAATCCGTGAACTGATGGGTTTGTGTGTCTAAAAGGTTGCGGGGATGTAAAAACCAATGAAAATGACATTTGTTTAGGAAAAGTGGCGGAGACAACCCCTACGTGCTCAGGATCTGCCAGTGGAATTGCATTGTCTCATGGTAAAGAATGACAAGATATGAAGAAGTTTGATAATTGGTGGAGAAGGATTCGTGCACAGAACATGTATTTGACTTGATGCAATACCTGCTCTAAAATGATATGATAATGCACTCCAATAACTAACGAAAAGCAAGATACTAAAACTACATTTAGCGTAAAAGAAAACTATTCTACAAGTCAATTCTACATTCTAAGCGCTGCGCTTATTTATGGTAACTTTAGCAAAAAAGATAGAAAATCACAAATAACATAATTGTCAATATGTGGCGTCAATTCGAAACATAAGTTGTTTATTAGGGAAAAGATTTTGAATTTAAAAACAAGAACCGTGTGATGGTATGACACTGGATAAGATACCAGTTTTTTGTGTACGACTGGCTATTGTATGTTTTGTGGTCAAAATTATGGATATTATATTATTTGTGATTTTCAGCCGTCACCAGAAGAATTATCGCTATGAGAAATAAATCTAATAGAATTTCAAATTTTCCTACCTGGTGCGTCAGCCTGAAAATAGAATAAACAGAGGACATTATACAGACATTCATTTAAATATATTTACATCTTTATTTCTTACATTTACAAACCGTGTTATTAGCAACACGAGTTTTGACATGCATCTTACAATACATTTTTCCTGGCAGTCTATTTGCATTGAAAAGACAGCTTCTTAAGTTTAATAATATAAAACCTTAGATAATTGTTTCACTGGCCTCTAGCAAGAAACAAAGGTTTTGGAATCTCAGCGAAGACACCTGAATCACTATTTAATAATGCATGTAAAAACTACATCACATGCATCTCATGATATTTCATACAGCATTGCAGGGATTCAACTATCTCACAAAAGAGTTACATGACCATGATAAACCTTCTGAACGCCAGCTAGATTTTGTTTTCTAACCATGAGCTATACATACATAGATCATTACACGTCATGCAATACAAGCCTCATTCTTGTAGGCGAGTGTTCTCATGCCATTTTTATTTCAATCACAATGCACTCCTGCAATGCATCTAGATTAGACACATGTAGCATTTCTAGTTCACGCTGCTTTTCCCACTGAGAGAGGGACTTGTTGATGGGTATTGCCTGTGATGTATTGTTAGAACGGGTTTCATGCGCAGAGAGGCATTCCTAGATAGCAGTTCAGTTTGACATTAGAACCCCCCCAATGTAAGACCATCTCTATATTGAGAAATACTTTTATAATAAGACAATTTATTTTGGTCTAAATTATCCTCATGATGTGAAGAGACAATCTCTTTTCTGAAAGACCAGTTGAGGTCAGACCACAGCGAGATCCTAAGAGAGGTTTTACTGTTACAGGTAGAGATAAGAATGATACGTTGTTCATTCCATTTGATCTAAATTTATCCCTTCCAACCTTTTGAATCATCATCTACTGTATCATCTTCTAACTATGGGCTTCTAATAATCTGTTAGAAATGCCGTTTGCGATGGATACACAGCTTTCACAAACCAAACAGTTAACCCCCCTCCAAAGAGCACATATATAATACAAATGACCGACAATAATATCATCTAATGATAGTATCCGTACTAGTATCTAACTGGCATTAAAATTTGATACCCACGTACATGTATTCATAATATGTTTTTTTGTAAATAATCTAGAAAAAAAACTTTGTGTGTTTCTGAGCATTGCTACAATGCCCCCCTCACTATACCCGCATCTCCCCTGCTAAATGTCTCCAGTTCAGCCAGTGCGCCAACACTAGCCCATAGCTAGCATTCCTAGCTCGCTAGCAGCGCTAGATCACAGCAGCCAATCCTATCAGGCCAGGTGATTAGATCGTGACGCTGATGTGAGAGATTTACGCGGCCATAAAATGCCTCTCCATTATTTTTTTTATCCAGTTTATGTTTGCTGCAGTTTTGCTACGGTGACTCATAGTCTAAAGTGATATTTATTTTAACAGCGCATAAAACTAGTTTTATTCATGTCAGAGGTGTAGACTGCTCTACTTTTTGCCTACTTGATGTGCATGTACTTATAACATTCATCTTGAAATAATTGTGTGTGTTTATATGTGTATTGTTACGATGATATATTCTCTCCATTTAAACGGACCAGCATGCGCCTATTGCCAGCTATAGTGCCAAACTTCACACTGAATTGAAATCTCTATGGAGATCATGTGATAGTTGCCGTATTTATGTAGAGGCCCCGCAGACCAGCATATTGCACAGCCTTACTATCAGTGCACGACGACACATGGATATTTATCATTAATGCATAAAGAAGTAGTGAATGGTACACTATCAAGTTGTGGAGATGATAGCAAACAATATACATGCCTGCCTGGCTGCCTCCCTCCCTGGCTGCCTGCCTGCTCCTCTATTTCATTTCTCTCGCCTTCTCTCTTGCTTTCTCTCACATTCTCACATTGTGGCTATTCTAGAAATATCTTTATACTTTCTCCCACTTTTATCACAACTATTAATCTACGATGCTGAACGGATTGAGAGAGACTATCAAATGTTAGTTTAAAAAGCTGCACAAAAAGGAGAGAAGTTAACATGTTTTAACAACTATAGGACCAAAGTATCTGGTAAGCAACTCACATCCACAGATTTCCCTGCAGTCGTATTAACATGTCTATCTCCAAAACTTGAGGTCGTAAAAAGTTCATCTCCCAATAGGTATGCAACAACTGAGTATATTTGCGCGCGAACACTGTTAATTATGAGACTGTGAATTGAATGCTCGAGTCAGACAGTGCCGAAAATTGAAGCTGAATCAGTCATGGTGCTGTAACTATTGTTATTTGGCGCGTTGTCTTAGCACAGACGTGTTTTAAATGTAGACTAATACGTCCCTCCATGTACAGCAGAACATCTCTATTAGGACCACTTGTGGCACAGACGATCTCAATGGAGATGTGGTCTTTATATGGAGGTTCCCAATGGAATCATTTTGAAGGATTGGGACCGAGAAAAGTGGTCTTATCATAGAGGTGGTCGTAATGGGAGGTTCCACTGTATATTTTTTAGAAACCATTTGGCGCACAGAGAAAATTGGGTGATAAACATTTGTGAGTGTCAGACTGGGACTTAATTGTCCAGAAAGTAGACTAATGTTTTTTTTACAATAGATTTATTATATAATGGGCCTAGCTACTATTTTGTGAGACGGTGTAATTAGTCTATTTGCCGGTTTTTTTTGGGTGATCGCTTGTTTTCTGAGGTTTTAAGCCACTTTCACTATGTGGTGTCTGGCATCATTATCATATATTTAAGGTGTAGGCACCAAGTAGTAGTGTGCAAGCGAGTTAGAGATGATTCTGCTCAACACCCACAACCAGCACTAATCGGTACTCGAACTGACGGCCTTCTGCACATGCATTTTAGCTATGATAAAAACTGACAGCAAGTTTGCTCAACAACAAACATATGACAATGCCAACGACTCCCATATCAAAAGAAATAATGTATAGAACGTGCCGGGGCACAGGTAATTAAGTATGAGGCATATTAATAATGATTTACTAGTAATTCCATTTGAAGAGGATTGCACTTGCAGATCCATGTTTTGGAAAGCGAGGGGGGGGGGGAGGCACACTTATTCTCAGGGGTTTTGAACACGCAACAATTGATCGCGAGCGGGGGGTGGGGGTGGTGCTGGATCTGCCTATGGATTGCATACATGAATGTGAAAAGCACTTATGAAATACCTACTCTTCAAAAGTGTGATGCATTCAAAATAAAAGTTTTTGCATATTAAAATATCAATATGATATGTGTGGCCGAATTTCCACAAATAAGTTTCATGGCAGCACAAGGCCAATTAGCAAATATCACATAAAACATTGACCAAACAATAAATAGTTATTGAACGTTAATATAATCTTCATTTTAAAACATGAGCTGAAAGCAATATCCAACTTAATGTATGGTAAATCCAACAATACGTTCAAAAGTAAGCTCTAAAGTGACCTTATAAAGTCTAGACAGTACTACTTAACTGTACACTTCCTACTATAAATTGTACAAATAAATTCTTAACAGTTGTAATTCCCTAACCACCATTATAATAATGTATTGCAAAGATAGTCTCTCACAATTTGCTATCATATAAAATTCCTGAGTGAAGCTAACTCATAAAATGTTGTGAAATTCATCTCCCTAAGTAAATAAGATAACAAAGTCACTAGCATATTCAAGCAAAATTTTGGAAAATGAGGGCCAGCGACACCACTAGATTGTGTAGTTTTTCTTTACTCGCAAACGCTCGAGAAGATACCAAAAACCTAAAATAAATATTTTTGGAAAAAAGGGGGCAAGGGTGGGGTTGTTCCCCCGGGTTCTGCCTATGTAACTTATAAGCTAACAATATGTTACACAAGTTATTCAATTAATCTATCAATATTCCCAATCGCATCTCACAGTCATGTAATATTATCAAGCTAACCTAATGATAACTCTAATAAGAAGTAACGAAAATACTAATAAATCACTCAAAGTTTGAGAATTCACCTCTCAACATTGTCCACCACACCTCACTATTTGAAATTAATATATTACATGTTTAACCTGACTACGCCAGCTGTCCAAGCGTATGAAAGCATCTCGACAGTCTCCCCCACAACTATACAAAGTTAATTTACTGACAGCTCTGGTGATGTAAAAATACTAATATCCTATAAGTGCTTTAATATGAATTCCTCTCTGAACATTCTCTCTCACGCCCTCCAATAATAAAGTTACATAACTTTACTAAGTTAAGCTAACTGCCCTTCACTCGAACTGCTAAATTCATACCTCTCTCTCGCATCTCACCATAATGTAAAACTAATAATACCAGTGAGAGTAGAATTGAATAATGATTAAGAAAACTACAAATATATCCCCCAATGTATATGAACTCAGCTCTTAAATAAACCTTTGCTAAGTTAATCTAACTCACCATTGTTTTGCAGGTTGTGTGTGATCCGAGTGGACAGTTGTTTCCAATAGTTCTGATGCTGCTGCTGTTGCTGCGACTTGGCCGTCTGCTTTGCGGTTAATTCCGTGTGCGGCCCGAAGTCACGTGGCCTCAGCAGTCGGCGCCCCTAGCGGCAGGCGAGCGAACCACTGGGCAATGTTACCAGGTGAGGGGGGCACATTGTAATGTATAAATGGGGGAGGGAAGTGTCAAACAAAATGCATGATAGCTGTGACATCCCTGGGCAGGTCTAGGGTCGACACGATTTAGCAGTTGGCTGATAGAGAGTGAAGGTCGGATACCCTACCACCAGCCCTGGATCTACCACTACACTGTATACTCTCCAGAGAGTTCAGACGGTAATGATGAGGCTTCTACGGTGTCTAAAATCTGAGATGGTTGTCATGTGTGTAACATATTTAAGACTCACATCATCACCAGTCCGAAACGCGACCTCTAGGTGCAACTAAAATGCCTTTGGTGTAACACGTGAAATACATCTCCACAGCTTTACAGCTGCATACGGTACACTGTGTTTGATGATAGCAACGCACAGAATAGAAATATTTGAATTGACGTGCCAAATGGCCATTTTGGTTGCACGTAATGCACATTGAGGTCGGTATCGGACAGTGATCATGTGATTTTCCACTAACGCTAGCTGATCCAGGTTTCTGATGAAGCCCAAGGAGCCAACTTGTGGCACGACTGAGAATTCAATAAAATTCACACATTTTAAAGGGGGCGATTATGAAGCCCATGTGTTTTCTCCTATCTCTTAATTAAAAAATGGGAAAGGAGTGGGTGAAGTGGAGAAAGTACCCCCGTTGCACCCACAATAATTTCCTGCTTAGACCGTTTCATATTTGAGTTAAGTAAGAAAATACCATCAAAAGATCCAGGCTTTCATAAAAGGGAGGTGGGGGTGGCATAACCACACGATTTCATATGCGCGAAAGCTTGCAACATGCAAAAAAAAACTAAATAAATATTTTGGGGGGTAAAAAGTGGGGTGGTAGGGTAGGGGTTATGGCGGGCTGTGGGACTCTCGAATCTGCCTATGTATGGTACCATCATCCAACCCGTCATATAAGAAAAAAATGAATCAATTAAAAATATAGCAAAAAACAACAACATCACAATATTCATTCAAGCGCTGTATTATCTATACATATATATGCATTTTCAGCTTTCGGGATGACCTAAAATGTTTCAAAGTTACAACTACTATTACGTTGGCAGCCGACAATACAACAACAGTAAATGTCATGTAAATGTTCAAAAGTGTGTAGCCCACAATTCCACAAGGCTGTTAAAAGTGCACCAGGGTTTATGTAAGTTACACCTCATCAACAACACTTGCCAAAATGTATTGTCACTTAACTAGTTCAGTCAAAAATCAGTATTATTGTTAATATTATACCATACAATATAGATGTGTATACATGTAGTGCTTATTTGTTAGTGTTAATGTGTTACTTAGATTTAAATTTGTTTAGAGTCTTAGACTGTCTTATGGAAGTTTAGTCCACGATTCATGTGCAAGAATCTTAAATACATTTTCATTATGTTTATACAGCAAAGTACATGTATGTATTATTATTGCCAACGCCGAATACTAAATCATGCGTCTAAATTACAATTCTATATCTGAAGAAATATAAATTGATAAAATGTTTTAAGTAAATATTGTATAATTCATTGCCTGAGATTGCAATTTACAGCACATAGTGATGGTTTTCAAATCAAACGCATATACATTCTCATCTTTTTGGGCTTATTTCAAACCACAATTTATTGAAAACCACGATAGATACTGTAACATTGGATTATGAACGGCGTAAAAGAGATTCCCGTAGACCGACAACAATGGACATATAATTATGATGGTCAGGCGAGATATAATAAATATATCAACTTGTTTGTTTTTGGTGGGTACACTATTGTGTAATCCATTGCCAGAAATCGCAAAATATTGAGATAATTTAAGCCTCCAATCTAAGACTCAATCAAGAGAAATGAAACAAGTAAGCAAGATACTGAAGCAATGAAATAATCTGCAGTACACCAGTTGATACAAATAGTGGCGGCGGGATTAGTGTGTGTACGCCTGCTGCTGTACACAGCTCAGTGTACACATCTCACATGTCGTGGCCAGCAGGCGTGCAGACGTGGTTTATGCAAGGTCACGGTTCACTGAACGGGGGCTACCAACGGGTGGTTTATGTAGTAACTTTGCTATTGCAAGTGATTTTGTGATTGAATCCCATGGTCAGACGGTCTGGAACATTGAAGCCGAATCAGTCATGGTATTGTAGTCATTGTATATTGTCACATTGTCACACCCCACACCATAAATTACAAAACGGACTTGGCTTTTTCATACTTATTTTTGGCACCTGTATGGACTCGAGATGATACTGTTAAATTCCAAATATGTGAGTCTGAGAGGCCACCATTTATCACGGCCCAAAGGGGGTGTAACAGACTACGGGTGTGCCCGAAAAACTCGGCTTGTTTTTTGGGTTGGGTTGGGGTTGGGGTGGGTTGAAAATCTGCGGTGCACTAATAGGGGAGGCCAGAAAATTGGTAGCATTATATGCTTAGAAGGGGGCTTGGCATTTCAAATAAATTTCTGCAGGTTGGAAGGGTTTGTGTGCACGTACACGTGTGTGTGTGTGTGTGTGTGTGTGTGTGTGCGTGTGCGTGCGTGTGTGTGTGTGTGTGTGTGTGTGTGTGTGTGTGTGTGTGTGTGTGTGTGTGTGTGTGTGTGTGTGTGTGTGTGTGTGTGTGTGTGTGTGTGTGTGTGTGTGTGTGTGTGTGTGAAAATAATACCATACTGGTTTCATATTCATCATGCCCCCCTAGAGGGCCCATGAAAAATGGTACCCGTCTTCATGTTCGTGGCGTGACGATGCTAAATCATATCTATACAAATGTCTTCTGCAAACATATAAACATGCTTTGCCATGGTGACTTTGTAGCCCCATTTTGGACGGTTACCAAACATTATGCACAGGAAAGGAAATGTTAAACATGTAAAACACGTCAAACCTGTATATATTCCATACTGGACATTGTCACTTTAACAAAATAATTAATTAATTTAATAAATTACAAAATGAGCATTATTAGTTATCATGTACGGGAGGGAAATGTTAAACATGCAGACCACATGGTCAAATTTAACTATTGCAAATGATGGTCATTGTGACTTTAACAGCCATTCAATAAATTACAAAAGGAGCAAAAGCACCAGACAACATTGAAATCGGTCGGGTGTCTGGTAGCAGGTGGCTTGGTATCGATGGCAACGTAAAAGTGGGTGTTTTTACAAACGAGGTGCGAGCCACTTGGAATATGAATTGACCGATTGAATGTTTTAAATGGTGTTTATGATAAGCTGGAGAGAGTCTGCAAACTTCATGACCAAAGTTTGCCTCAAACAGCACTGGATTGTTTGATGTATTTGGTGGGATGTTCAAACAATCTTGTGACTATATATTAAAGGTCAGATGCGATGCATTTGATGGGGGAAAGTATGGTTGATGTTAGTGTGTTGTGTGTAAATAGATTGATTTTGTTGGCATGAGGAACGAAATAGAAAAATTATAGTATATTGTTTGACTTCATGTTGTGGACGAAGATTATTCATGGGTTGAAGTTACTCCACAAACATACAGTAAAGGTTTCCTATCAAGATCACCTCTATACAAAGACCATCTCTTTGATAAGACCAGTATTCACAGACACAAGGTTCAATAAAAAAGGCTACCGTGAACTCCATATAAAGACCACCTCTTTATTGAGACCACCGCAGGTGATTTCCAAGGGCGGTCTTAATAGAGAGGTTCTACTGTATTTGCTGTGGGATGTTGAAGCATGTGATGTATTTGATAGGGGTGCATGGTCGATTCGTGTGTTGGGCTAACTCTCCACATTGATGCACACTATTACAGCTTAGAATAAAGCCTAAAATAAGCTCAATTTTGCCACGCTGGACATCTGAACTAGCCAAACGCAGTGAAAACCAAGTAGACATCAATGATGTTTACATTTGAGCTTTTAAATGCTGTACTCTAGGCTATGATATTAACAGCATTTAAAGCGTTGAGATTGACTTTCCAAGAGAAAAGAAACTGAAATTTTAAGTTGCAAAGGCAGTAGTATCTCCAATTAAGACCGCCTCTATTGAGAGACCACATCTATAATCAGACCACTATTCGCTGCTCTGCCAAATCTTAAAAAGCACTGCCAACCTCTGTAAAGAGACCACTTCTCTGAGAAGACCACTTCTACAATAGAGCCAGTTTTTGCGGTCCCAGTCCTCAAAAAGAGACAACGAACCATCATCAGAGACCGCCTCTCTATTGACACCACTAGAGACCAGCCAAGGGTGGTCTCAATAGAGAGGCTGTGCTATGTATCCTGTGCGTGGAAATTATTCATAGGTGGTTAACAGAACGCCGCCAGCTTACGAAATAAAGCCTTCCGACGGTCATGTGAAAGCCCCTGTTAGCTAAAGCTAGTCGCGTTGAAAAGTTCACAACCTATGGGGAGGGCCACAGTAGAACTCTGTATTCCGACCACCCGAGGGCTGGCCTCAAGTGGTCTCTATAGAGAGGTGGTCACTTTATGAAGGTTTACAGTGGTTTTGTTATAAATAATCGGGACCTCAAAATAGGTTATTGTTAATATCATTGAGATGGTCTCCTTATGGAGATGGTCATAATGCAGGGTTGTACTGTACTTTCCCCGATGCGGCTGCGTTAATAGAACTTGTCATGCTGTGCCAGGGCCTGCCTACGACATACACTACAACCTGCAGGGTACGGAAACACACAATGTGTTATTGTGTCTTATGGCGACACTATTAGGTTTCCAAATCCACACTTTTCATGATCAAACCGCTACATTTACACTAGATCATTGTATCCAGTGTATAGTAACATATTTACACCAAGTTGGTGCAAACACCTTTAGCTTCACGTTTCCGAACAGACTGTCCAGATGTATAGATATCTGACTGCCCGGACGTAGTTGCTTGTGACTGTCCGGATGTAACATTGTGATGTAAAATTCTGGTTTTATCAATATAACGCTGAGGGAAGAATATACCCTACCCCATTCTCAAGCCCCAGCAAAAATCCAGGACCATTCTCACTAATTTTCTAACCATTCTCATTTCACAATTTCACAAATTTTCAATTTCTCACAATTCTCAAAGGAAATTGACGCCCATTCTCATTTCTCATAAACAATCACGGGCCATTCTCACATCTCAAAATAGGTATATTTCCCACTCAACGCTATGTAATTGGTAAGTGGTACAAGGGATTGAACAATATGGGCGTTGGAAATATGCAATTGTTAACGGTTGGGCGTAATTACAATTATTTATTGGTATAGATATGATTACAATTTCTTTTATGTAAACGAAATGGTTAAATGGATAAATAGGAAATGTTTTCATATTTAGTTTTATTTTTCATAAGGACACTTCAGTCTCGAAATTATTTAGTAAAATGGTTTGGTTTATATCAATTTGATTGCAATGCACCATCGTCGGCTCCACAGCTTTTCCATTCACACTGCATTCACAGCCAGTGCTCATTATCAAACCGTGGGTTAGACCCACATGTTTTTACCGAAATAGCAGCAAAACTTGGCAGCACTGGCAAGAAATCACTAAATAAGAACTGCCCAATCCTACCCACCTGCACGAATGTCAGACGTAAAGTCTTCGACAGAATACTCATTTTCCTGGTCACATCCTAATTATGAGTCAACTTGGTCACTAAACATTTCGGCAGATATTGGTTGGATTTTGTGATCCATTTTCACGAATGTTAGGGCCATTGAATATATTGAGATATGACACACGATATATAGTATATGGAGATTTGAAAAACTGTCACCTTTTCCACGCCCGAAAAAACTGCCTCTTTGTGAAATGTGAAATGCTGGGTGCGTTGTGACTTAAAGTTGGGTAATTGTCCTTACTTTTTATGAGCGTTCACACCACTACAGCTACACATGATGCAACATGATGTGACAGTCGTATGGCATCGCATGGAATTTTTTAAATAGTATTTGGCTACGACGGTTTCTGTCCGCATCACTACGACGATTTATAGAACATTTTTTATCCACTCATAATTCTGGACAGTCAGCAGAGAGCCAACGGACGCGTCATCATTGGTGCCATTAGTAAAATGACTTAGATAGATATTCAGTCATTTCGTAGGGCGGTCCACATCACTACAACAAGCACCTAGTGCATACGACGACACCTGACCATGCCTGAACATGCTCAGTCGTGACGACAGCTTACGACGCGACGGATATCGAGTGAATAGTAGTCATAGGAGGGTCCAAACTGCCGCAATTTTGCAGGACAAGACGTCTAGTCATGTACAGTTGCATGCAGTCGTAGCGGTGTAGAGGCTGCTTAAAATGACAACAATAACAAAACTAATGTGAAACAAAAACATCATGCAGTGTTAGATAAATATGTATCAAATCAATAAGTATCAAAGCTATAAATTTAGGTGAAATTGTGAATCTGAAATTGAATTGTGAACGTCTAAAATAGACAAGAACTTGCATGTTTTTTTTTTGAAAATTTAAATGATTTAGAAAGCAGTTTTCTGTCCAGGACCATTCGATACACAATACAAACAATATTATATATTGGTGAATCATTGTGTCATATTTTTCCAATAAAGACGGCTACTACGTTTAGAAACCATAGAATACACGCATAAATTTAAACTGAATCGGAGGCCGTTGTGATAATTCTTATTTTTTATTTGTTTTTTCAGATCTGTTGTATTGTCTAGAGATATTTCCAAACTCCACATAGAAATACATTTAAAGTTAAATCAAAGTGCACTAATACAATACAGCCATTAATTTGATAAAACACTACGTAGAGTAAATACTAGAATTTCAAACAATTATGACAACATATTGCTATAAATATTCATGCATATTTATCTCCATGCTAATGTGACTATACAGTCACAGTATTTGTATTATTTCTTTTTTATCATAATTTTGGATCCTCATGCATATGCATATGGATAGCAGAAAATAATGGATAAATCCTGATCAATACAAATTATATTTTGCACTCGTTTCTTTTCCACTAGAATATACTTATTCATGGCCCGTCCTAATTATTTAGCTAGGTCACTGACCATTTTGGCAGTTGGGCTTGGTTGGATTTTGTGATCCACTTTCACAAATATCAAGGGCGTTGAATATATTGAACAAGACTCTTATATGAATATATTGAGATAACACAAATTTCATTTCATATATAGAGATTTTACAAACTACAATTACAATAGAGAAGAACGAGAAGCTTTCTGTCTGGGACCATCCACACAAAATATTATTAAAACCACCATGTATCTAATGGTAAAATACTAATCAATTTTGGTGAGTCTTTCTGTTATACTTTCCAAATACTCATGTTTGAAACCCATTATAATAGAGTACATTCATAAATGAAAACTAAAAATGAGGCAGTTGTGATAATTGTTATTTTTTTTTCATATTTGCTGTGTTGTCTAAAGATATGTCCTATACCATATAAACATTTTATATTAAAAATTGAATCAAAGTGCACTATCATAATAGAATTGTTAATTTTACAAAACACAACATAGAGTATATATCTAGAATTTCAAACACTTACAACTATATTTTGCTACAATATGCATGTGCAACCATTACATATCTCATATTGTTCACCAACAGCTATATGTTGTTACGCATAATAGATAATTGTTGAATTTTGAATTCGTCTGCATTGCATACGGACTGGTGAGAATATTAGAACTATATCAAAAGTGTTCAAAGAACACCGCATTGCTAGAACAGCGTTGACTTGTGGCCAATTAAGATGTACATGTATACTGAAACGATGTATACTTTACAATTAAGAACTAATGAATTTGATATCATCCTAGAGCATAGGTTCATAAGTAAACCTTATCCGGATGACCTACATCCATCCATACATACATCACTACATACATACATACATACATCCATACATAAATACATACATAAACATACATCTCCATACATACATACATATACATACATACATACATACATACATACATACATACACATACATACATACATACATACATACATACATACATACATACATACATACATACATACATTCATACATACATACATACATACATACATACATACATACATACATACAGACAGACAGACAGACATTCATACATACAGACAGTACAAACATACAGACAGATAGACAGACATACAGACATAGGAAAAGTCTTGAAATTTTCAATAACCACTTTATAGGAAACTTTTTAATGGGTCTGTAAGTTTCAAACAATGTTATATTATTAGATGAGTTTATTACATACACAAAAAGATGTAATTTGTAAAAATTTGTAAAATTGAAGCAATAGCAAGAGAAAAATCAAGATATAGTTAAAACTTAAAATAGCACTAATCCTTCCCCCCTAAAAATGAGGCCGTTGTGACAATTCTTATATTTTATTTGTTTGTGAGATCTTCTGTATTGTCTAGCAATATTTCAAAATTCCAGAAAACCATTATGTTTGAAATTAAATCGAAGTCCACAATTATCATAGAATTGGTAATTTGATAAAACACTACATAGAGAAAATACTAAACTTCCCAACAATTATGACTACAACTTGTTATTAATATTGATACATAACACAATTTCTTTACGTTTGGTGCAGAATTGGCAAAGACTTGAGGTTGAGGTTGATACTATTGCATACAATGACTAAGTAATTTTGAATTCGTATGCGATGCATGCGGACTAGCCCAAGAAATAGGTGAAAGGGGTGTGCACTTTAATGCTATCCTTGTAATTCATCATCTACAACCCATACAACCCCAAACATATAATTGTTCAGCCTTATACAACATTGCGACACTGATGTATGTAATGTATGTAACGTGCTTTATTAGGACGTTGTCGTATATATTTTTATTTTTACTGATTTCTTTGACACCAGAATAAACATATTTCAGTTGTCCTAATTATTTAGCTAGGTCACTGGACATTGCTTGAGATGGGTTGGATTTTGTGATCCCTAAATATTAAGGGCATTGAATAAATTGAGATATGATAAGCTATATATAATATATTGAGATTTGACAAACAGTCGACTTTTCCACAACCAAAACAAATTGCTTCTTTGTGAAATGTGAAATGGTGGGCGCGTTGTGACTTAAATTTTGGATAGTGTGTGGTTGTAATTGTCCATATAATATATGAGTATAAAGTGACAATAATGAGTGAATTAATGAGATAAAACATGGAGTGTTAGATAAACATGTTAAGTATCAAAACTATTTATTCAGGTGAAATTGTGAACCTGTAATTGAGTGAAAATTCTGTTTCATGTAACTTTATTGCTCAGTATAAATGCATTGGTTTATTGGCATTTTGCAATTTTAGAGGGCTACCATGGCATGATAGATAGACCGCAGGAGTGGCGGTGGTGGTGGTGTGAATGGTGGTGGTAAAGTGTATAAAAAGCTAGGACGAGGGGCCTAAAAAAATCAAATTGATTTTTATTTGTGTGGCGTTTGAAATTATGGTGTGCAATTAAAGGGGTGGCCTGGAAAATTGGTAGTAATTTTAGGTGATGGGCGAGAGCTGAAAGTTACAAACAAAAATAGACGGGGGCTTGAAAATGTTTGTATTGTTTTGTATACAAATAGTGACACATAAATCCTTGATCCCAAATCAATACAGATCATTATACATTACAACACACAAGAACTAGCATGTTCTTTGATTGGAAATTGAATTGATGCATACAGAAAGCAGTCTTCTGGCTGCGACTTTTCCACACACAATATTGTAAAAACCGGCATGTATCTTATAAAAGAATTGTCTTCTATATTTGTGAGTCTTTTAGTTATATGTACCCAATACAGACGCCTAGTATGTTTGGAAACCACCGAGTATTTACATATATTTAAACTAAAAATGAGGCCGTTGTGATTTTTTTTTCAATTTGTTTTTCAAATCTATTGTATTGTCTGCAAATATTTCCAAATGCTATATGACCATTATATTCAAAATTTAATCAAAGTGCACTATCATAATACAATTCTAAAGTTGATAAAACATTGCATAAAGTAAATGCTACAATTTGAAACTATTATAACCATATCTTGCTATAATTATTGATGGATATAGGATAGTAAGTATAGTTTTGTCTTCTACACAATTTTGAATTCATTTGTATTGGCAATGCATACGAATGGGTGACAATATTTTATATATAGGATTTGTTGTATTCCATTACCGGTATCTACGACCCGGACAACAGCAAACAATAATTGGTCAACTTAATAGACTGTGCTGACACAGAACGTACTTTATATGTTACGATCATGATGGTGACATTATGAACTATTTGGGCACTATATATTTACAAAGTTCATCGTAACACAGGGGTGGTAGAGTGGGGTTTATAAATAACTAGGACAGTGTGCTTGAAAAAAAAAAATCAGTATGATTTTTATTTGTGTGGGGGTTTGAATATCCGGGGTGCATTTCAAGGGGTGGTTCGGAAAATTGGGAGTTATTTTAGGGGGTGGTGGTTTGATCAAGGGGGGTGGGGGCTGAGAGTTGCAGACAAATTTAAATGAGGGCCTGAAAATCATAGCATAATGGTTAAAGATCTTTATTTCATTGCAAAAGTGGAAAATTAAATTTATGCATACAGAAAGCAGTCTTTTTTGCATGGACTATTCTAACCAATGCATTCGGTAATAAGACAGCTAGCTAGTCTTAAGTAAATGGAGTTTCATCGAAATCTTTAGCCAGGATTGTCGGTTAAGACCATTCCACACACAATATTGTAAAATCGGCACATATCTTATATTCAAATTGTATTCTATATTGGTGAGTCTTTTTTGTTATATTTTTCCAATGCAGGTGTCTAGTATGCTTGAAAAGCAAACACTAAATTCATAAACCGAACGAAAAGTGAGGCCGTTCTGATAGTTCTTAATTTTTATTTGTTTTTCAGATCTGTTGCATTGCCTAGAGAAAATTTCAAATGCTATTCAACCATTATATTGAAAGTCAATTCAAAGTGCACAATCATGATATAATTATTAATTTGATTGAATACTACATAGATCTAGAGTAAATAATAGAATTCCAAACAATTATTACTGCGTTTGCTATCATTATTGATGCATATATCCATGTTAGAATACTTCTATATATTCATTGTACTATGCAATTTTGCATTTGTCTGTATTGACGAATTCGTGACAATATTGGCCAAAATCAGCCAGGCCATGTTTCACCATAGGTCCCACCGTAGGTCTATGCAACGGCCAATACCAGGTGCGGGTCAGGGTTCCGAGAATCCGCTATTGTCGCCAATAATATCGTCATTTTTGCCGCGGCGATAATGGGTGAAATTACCGTGGCGTCAGTGGGCGCCAAATGTTCACGAAATAGCTGCTTCTTTGGGGGGTTACTATATACTCATTGGTCCATTAAACTATGTTTTTCTATATGTACAGATTCTCACAAACTTTATCTAAACTTCAATTTCAAAAACTTATACAATATGACATAAAAACAATTAAATATTAGTCCGAGAACTTTGGTCTTCGTTATGATCCCTCCAAACTAGTAAAAGTGAACCCGAAATTCAGAAAAACCCTATAGGGTGAACCTCGTTCATATTTGGTATGTATATGTAAAATTGGTATACTTTACCGGCCACCTATAGAAGAAAAAGATTAACAACCGGCCAAATAGACATTTTGCTGACCAAACATCACCTGTAAAATACTGCAGTAACGCACCCCTCATCGTGACAGTACATGACAAACTTTCTTCCATATATGGCAAGTTTGGTATCATTTTAAAGGTCTATACATACGCTTGACGTTGCCATTCATTGATTTTTCATATCCCATTTTCTAAGAAATAAAAAATTAGTTTTCCTGTGAAAATGCAGGCTTTGTTTACATCTGTGTTTGAATACTGCAGGTGCTTGCAGGTGCGTGCCGGTAAATGCTTCTTTTTCACGTCGCCGATAAACAATTGTATTTTTTACTTTCAAATCAATGCAAAAGGATAGTATTTAGTATGTACAATGTTTGTTCATTGATAATTTAGGTTGTCATAGAATGTAAGCAACATAAAAAGGTCTGTTATTGTCGTGAATTCTAATATCGGCAGGTGCACGACAGGATGAACATCGGCAAAACCGGCGCTTGACATTGGCCTGAATACTGACATCTTTGAGTGTTTATCGTGTTATGATGAATATATGCCATGGTTTGTCGGTCACCATGTCTGAATGCATGCTCTCATGTGGTGAACATTCACCACATTCGGGCATGAATTTGTACATGGTGACTGACAAACGATGACATGTTTCTGTTGTTGAGTTTGACTTAACGAGTGCGGGCATCAATAGAATTCTGTTTTAAAGGTCCACACTCAGTGATATGCTACTTAAAGGTTTTGGCTGCAGGATGAAAAAGATGACTTTTTTGTAAAAAAAAGAAAAAAAAAAAAAAAAAAAAAAAAAAAAAAAAATGGATAGATATGATATAAAATTTTGTTTAGTTGTATTTTTGTAAAGGAGGGATCAGTTTCGAAATTCTAATAAATCTAGTAAAATAGTTTAGTTAAACTAAAATGAGGCCTTGAACGTGTTCATTGTGTTGGTAATAGGTATTTATATACATGATTCTTTACATCACAACACATTTTTTTTCCACTTACATTGACAGTTTCATCAACTATCTGTTGGCATCGTCGGAATGACACTTCTGCGCATGACAGGAGGTCAGTCCCGCCGATCCCCGCCGAGAACCGGATCGTAAACTCGTGAGAGTTGGTGGCCAAGAGTGAAATAGTGTATAAAATTCCATGTAAATCATGTGATCAAGTGTACATTGGGGAAACAGGAAGAAAGTTTGGGACAAGGGTGAAAGAACATTTGAAAGATGTAGAAGTGAATAAGAAAGGAGCATTTAGTAGAGCCACAAAGAAGGAATCTCTGACGGAACTTAACAAAAGTGCTATCATGGACCACGTGAACCAACACAATCACGATATAGACTGGGAAGGTGCAAGTGTAATAGACAGGGAGAGTGACTGGAAGACAAGGACAATCAAAGAGGCAGTGCATATCCGAACGTACAGGCAGGTCATGAACCGCGAGGAGGGGGGCCACCAACTCTCACGAGTTTACAATCCGGTTCTCGGCGGGGATCGGCGGGACTGACCTCCTGTCATGCGCAGAAGTGTCATTCCGACGATGCCAACAGATAGTTGGTGAAACTATCAATGTAAGTGAAAAAAAGAAAAAAAATGTGTTGTGATGTAAAGAATCATGTATATAAAATGAGGCCGTTGTGACGATTCTTATTTTTCAATGTTTTCAGATGTGTTGTATTTCCTAGTTATATTTCCAAACGTTTTATACCCATTACATTTAAAATTAAACCAATTAGCACTGTCATAATGGAATTGTTAATTTGATTTAATGGTAGAGACAGTAAATAGTAAAATTTCAAATAATTATGACTACATCGTGTCCTCATAATTATTGATACATATTCCATGGGTACCTAGTTTCTGGAAATATAACAGTATTTTGAAATTTTGGAGTCGTGTGCATTGTACACGAACTGGTGACAATACTGAAAACGTCTACAACTTGAACGAACACCCCATATTATGGAAAGTACTTCATGGGATGGGCTCATCAATGGAATACTACAGCTCTGGGAAGGTGGTCAAGTGCATACGGCAGGCTGTGAATGGAAATGAAGAGATTTGGTGGCAATGGACGTTGCTTTATTGTTGTTGTACGGTGGTTAGGACATGAGTGTGGCAGAAAAAAAATACCAGGCTGACTGTCAACCTCTGTGGATCCAAACGGTATGCATAAGTTGTAGAAAATTAATCTTGCAGATTGTGCATTGCCATATCTTGTGACATGGTGTATATTGGTAGGTTGGCCATGGATGGAGCAGCATATTTTCAGTATTCTGGCATTTAAAACTCTGTAGCTCACTGGGAAGGTGGTAAAGCAATATAATTTGGTCAAGCAATATAATTGCCGATTGCTCTCTAACAAAGATTTACAGCATTTTGCGCAAAACTACCAAAGTTTGTTAATGAATATGACAAGTTTCTTGTGTATACTGATAAATCAATTCCAATGATTTTTAATAGCATGCTCTTACTGTAATCTAGACGTACTTGCTGATAAGGATGTATAATGCAGTTATAAGATCATAATTCTCACTATAAGATGCATAGCTTGTAAGGTTTGCCACGTGAACTCAAACATGGGTAAATTGAGAGCCAAGTTTGTTGCCAAAATACAACTTATTAATCAATCCAATATTGATATTATCTACCAAAAACTTATAAAGCATTCCTGGTCGAGAATATGCTGTTGTGGAAGTTACCTACATTGTCTTAAATTAGCCTCCTTTGGGGGAATGGCACATTTTTCACAATGTTAACACATATAAAATCATAAAAATAAATATTGTCAGTAAGCATGCTATATACCTACACAATGGCAAACCTCTTCTCTCTTCAACACTGCTAGTCACAGTCATGAATTTTGTCATTTTTTATAATGACTTTCTATCAGTTGCTGACCAACCCAGTTCTGTGGCAATATAATGTATGATGCTAAAGAACTAAAGTGACGTGCCCCTGGTTTTTGCTGGGTGTTTCTGACACATAGTTTCACATAGTATGTCCCAAAATGACACCGGTGTTTAAGCTACTTTATCAACATTCATTGGGTGCTCACTACAGTACTGACACTCGTACTCTGTGTGGATGTCAGACAAACGTTTTTCTTTAACCCATACAAAAAAATGTCAATAACTTCACGCACTTGGTTTCATAATAACAGCTCATCAACGTGACTGCCTCATTTCTATTCTCGGTCAACCCGGACCCTTCCCTTACTCACTTACTTTCCGTCTCTCGAACGCAGTTGTGTCAGTCCGGTTGATCGAGACTACCTTATTTCAGGCCCCAACACGTGCGTTTGTTTGTGAGACGCACGTGTTGCGATTTCAAGTCTTTTCTTACGTCAGACGTACGTTCTCGGAAATGTCCATTAGAGGAGATAATCGGGCTGATATCAAGTCTGTGCATAGTGAAAGTCAAACTCAATTACCGTGGGCTACCTGCTAATTTCTTCCCATAACGTAAGCATGAACACTGTCAATCGTAAGACAGCTGCACCCTACCCCTTCCCCACCCCCCATCGCCCTGGCCTTATATTTATGCAGTTTTTTGGCCACCCCTACATACCTGTCATCAGTTGTCATCATACTGCCCCATGAATTTGAGAATGATCCGTGTCTTCAGTAATGTGCTATTTAATGGTTATCATTTGATTTGGGCCGTGAATTTGAAAAACAAACAAACACTTATATCTTTCTAAATGAACAGAATGAAAAAGCAGACACATTATGAAATAAAATTGTATGCAAATGTATTTTTGAGAAGGAAACATCAATCTTGAAATTCAAATAAATTTAGAAAAAGGTTTAGTTGAAGTAAACATCAGGCCGTTGTGGTAATTCTTATTTTTAATATGTTTTTTCAACATCTGTTCTATTGCCTATTGACATTTCCAAGTGCAATGTACCCGTTATGATTAGAATCAAACCAAACTGCACTGTCATAAAATAATTTCAAATTGATTAAACACTGCACGGAGTAAACAGTAGAATTTCAAACAATTATGACTAGATATTGTTATGATTGACGCATATGTTACATCAACTACAAATTTGAAAAGAAAGCTTTATTTGAAGAAAACATATTTTGGGTTCGTGTGCAATGCATACGAGCAAGTATTGGAAATATCTTAAAACCCCAACTACAACCCGCACAACCGTGACTCATATTTGTTCAGCATTACTAGCTGGTTAATATACGAAAGGGGTGAGAGCACAGACAATATCTCATTGAGTGCGGAGTTTGACAGAATGAGTGGGCTCAGCAAATGAGTTCTGGTAAAGTCCACAAGAAGTGACATTTTGTCGACCCCATTGTCTTATAAATCACCCCACTTGTATATTTACCCCTTTATCTCACGTTTATTTATCATTTACGTCATAAACGTTACAGTGTCAGACATCAATTTCTCCGCCCAACCTCTCAGTGAATCAGAATCAAGTGTTTTCAGAAAACACGAGAGAAGTTTTGCTATAGTGATGGTCCGATCATGGCTATATACTGTACATATAATCTTGACTCTCGAGATATGACAATGGCAAGACATTTGAATAGAAACATAGAAAAACAAAAAATAGAAGAACTATTATTGAAAATGTCTGAACTGAAGCAACGGTCAGAGAGTATGACTTGACCTTTTAAGGTCTCCTGTCATACATATGAGAGGAGCTGTTTAAGTCATAAACTTTGCGGACATGTACCATAGTTCATATATTATAAGTAATTGCTTATAAAACTATATAATTGTGGCATACCCACACAGTGACACAGACCTCATTGACACAATATCACTGTGTCGAAATGGGGTGGGAGGCGACTGTTACCAGCCCCACGAACAAAACATAAACCAGCATGGTGGAATGTAAGCACCAATAATTTTTTTTGGCTTTATTAGATGATTGACAGCCCTATTATGTGTGAAAATTATTTGAATGTTATTTGAGTTGGATACATTTTGTCTGCGTACAACCTTGTACGTGATTTAAATTTGTGTTCTGAGGGGGTGGCTTTTGATGTATTTTAAAATAGAATTTACCTACAGTATTAAATCCTCTTGCTTTTTGTGTCTTGGCATAGATTATCTAAATAAAATATCATGTGATGCTACGATTTGAACAAATACTTCGTGTTTCATAAAAATAGCTTTATGAAATTCTTGACATTTGGTTTAGTTTTGTTCTTGAGGCGGGTAATGGTCGCCACTCACCTCTGGAATATTCTACGTTACGTAGTTGTATTGTTGAGAATGAAATCTCAACCCTTGAATTAAAGAAATGTGAGAAAAAATGTTTAGTTAAACTAAAAATGAGGCCGTTGTGATCATTCTTATTTTTTATTTTTTTCCGCATCTGTCACATTGCCAACTGATATTTCCAAACGAAATCTACTCATTATATCCAAAATCAAATCAAAATGCACTGTCAGAATAGAATTGTCAAGTCGATTAAACACTGCATGGAATAAATAGTAGACTTTAGAACAATTATGACTACATATTGTTTTTTTTAATGATGCATATGTTACATCAACTATGTCTTGAAAGATAATACGTCTGATGTAAATAAATAAACAAATTTTGGGTTCGTGTGCAATGCATATGAGCAAGTATCGGAAATATTGTAAAACAATGTCTACAACCCATATACACCAGTAACCCACAATATTGTTCAGAATCACTAACTGGTTAACATACGAAAGAGCGTGAGAGCACAGACAATATCACATTGACTGCATCGTCATATTTCACGACTATTATACGCAGTACATAGCCGTGATACCAAAGAGCATTACTTAACTATCTCTGGTGATACCACCATATCCAATTCTGTGGAACTTACGCTCAGAAACCGATCAATCAGAAGGCCGACTGCCAAAATGTCTAACGGAATTCAAACGCCAAACGTACGATCTCGCTATTTAAAAAACCGACGATGCATTGAGTGTGGAGTTCGACAGAATGAGAGGGCTCAGCAAATGAGTTCTATTTGAGTCCACAAGAAGTGATATGTTGTCGACCCGGTCGTCATATAAATCAACCCCACTTGTATATTTACCACCTTCTCTCATGTTTATTTATCATTTTAGGTCAGTGAATCAGAATTGAGTATTTTCAGAAAACACGAGAAAAGTTTTTCTATAGTGATGGTCCCAAATCACTATCATAGCTATATACTGTACATCATCGTCATATCTTACGACTATATACGCAGTGACTGCTTTTGATGTATTTTAAAATAGAATTTACCTACATCATTAAATCCTCGTTTTTTTTTGTTCTGGAATGTTGTATTTGCACTGTTTTTATATTGTATTTCTATTTTAATTTTTGACAAGGAACCTACATGGTTTGAAAACGTTTATGAAAATTAAAAATTTAAAAATTCAAAATTAAACAATTGAGAACATATTCACACAGCACAAAAAAACATTCCAAAACAAAATGAGACCAAGCGCTGTGTACCAAATACATAGATCTAGTATTTTTGTACTCTTGTTTTTTTGTGTATTGACATAGATTATCTTAATAACATGCCGTGCGATGCTAAGATTTGAATTATTTTGAATGAATACTTCGTGTTTCATAAAAATGCTTTCATAAAATTCTTTACATTTGGTTTAGCTTTGTTCCTGAGGTGTGTAAAGGTCGCCACCCACCTGGCTACTGCACAGAGAATACTCCTCAGTATATCACACGTCGTATATCAATACAATAGGTTCGATGCAAAATCGAATCATTACGTAGCTCCAGGCAGAAAGAGTGATTTGAACATTCCATTCCCCACCATAATATCTTTGATACTACTCACTCGCCTATCTGTAATGCTTTTCATTCTGACAACTATTTGAGTAAAATGCAAACGCGTTTTTCCAAAATTTGATAACGTGGTTTCTTAGTTAGGCCGGTTTTTACTGATATTGGCTCTCAGTTGGGATTATTCAGAATAGAACGTGCAATGAGTAACGTTGTGCATTATCGATAATTCATAAACATATAAACAGTTGTAGACTACATAATAGAAAGAGTATGTGAGTTTCTCTGCAAGGGAGTGGCTCTCGAGCGTTCCTCTACTGGACTACAACCTACATCTTGAGTAGAACCCAAAAGATGACGAGCGTGGATTTGAGGAAGGTAAGTAGGTCGCCCAAATCTCCAAACTAACCCGGTGACGACATTCAAGGATGTACATTAAAACATTCACGGTTGATTTGTGAATGAGCTAGCGTAGAATCACGCTATGGCTTGTACAGCTTAACCTCCCTGCTCAGGACACCTCGCTAATATGGAAATATCAGTGCAATCAGGGACACGCCTAATGGCAGTCACAATGACAGAATGTGTTACTTATGATGTCCTGTATGCAGGCATCAAACCTGAATTTGAGAAGTAATGTGACAGTGGTGCCCAGTCCGACAGGTGTGGATTCTCTCACTGCCCAGATGTAGTTGTATGTAACTGACCGGATCTATTATCTTATGATTATGTACTATTCGTATTGATGGGATTGAATCATGCCTGTTACACCATGAAATACGTAATAGTTAAAAGTAAATGTAAATGTAAAATGTGTTGGTTTATAGTCTTGATCCAAGTTTTACTCTTACGACTTTACGATTTACACCAGGTCATTGGCCTACTTATTGATCTTCAATTGATCATTTCTCATATGCTTGCATCGGCAGCAGCCTGCATTTAGCGCACAATGCTAATTACCCACACAATCACTCACTCACTCACTCTTTCAAGCCAATAACTTGTACCCAATTAACGTCCAGGTGCTAAGGAGCAGTGCGCAACTGCTTTAGGGATGAATTTACTCAACTCCACCCACCAGACCCGATTGGAAATCGAACCCACGACCTTCTGGTCACGAGTCCAACTCCCTATCCACTCGGCCACAGAAGCACAAAAAGTGGGTGTGGTTTCAGTTATTGATTGAATACAAACGTGACAATATTTTTATTTCTTAGACCAAATAAACTTTTCACACTGAAATAGGACACAGCTACGTATTTTTCATGTCGCAATAGATGGCTTTCAGGGTACATAGCCAATTACAAGGTGGGCATGTATATATGTTGGATTCACTTGTATTTGGATACGATTTCAGCGGATGGAGCTCATCAATGGCTGTCACGGGTTTGGGACGCTGGTCTCGTGCATATGACAGGCTTTTAAAGGAAAAGATGGGAATTGGTGACCGTTTGAGTATAGAAAGGGGCTAATATCAAACCTTTGTATGAGTGACTTAAAACATCAGGTTGGAGACTGTTGATGGTGACACAGCGCTGAACCCCCACCGTCCCACACTCGGGACTCCATAGATGACATTGTTTTTTGCTGGACACCCCCACCCCCAAGAGACTCAGACAAGTTATCTGTTGTCACTATTCTATGACCCCCCCCCCCCCACACACACACATGACGTAATTTGTGAATGGTTATGCTCCCTGTCTTCATTGATGTGCTACTTAAAGGTTTGGGGTGGCAAATAACAAGAATATCTTTTATGTAAAAAAAAGTAAAAATGGATGAATATGAAATAAAATTTTAACTAGTTGTATCTCAAAATTCGAACTAGATCAAAGGTGTTCAAAGAACACTGCGTCGCTAGAACAACGTTGACTTATGGGCCATTAAGATATATACTGAAATTACAATCAAGAAATGAATTTGAGGAAAAAACATCAGAATGAATGAGAATCAATATATCCAGGGAAATTATATTTGTGTTGCCATACAATAGTACTATTTGAATAACAGATACTAATCAATATCCGTTTTAAACCCAATAATCAATATTTGCTGCTTGGTTGGAATATATTGATTTTTCTTGCTGGCTTAATTGCATTGAATATCAGTAAGAATGTCATGAATGGGCTTCTAGAAAGCTCAGTTTAATTGGCAGATTGCCCAAAAATCAAATCACTTCGGTGTCACCTCACACCTCATACCTCATAGTTGTGTAAAGTTTGAACGAAATCGGTTCATCGGTACGCCCGCTAGCTTGTCCGGAGACATACATACAAACATAGTTAGTTAGTTAGTTAGTTAGTTAGTTAGTTAGTTAGTTAGTTAGTTAGTTAGTTAGTTAGTTAGTTAGTTAGTTAGTTAGTTAGTTAGTAAGTTTGCTTGTTTGTTAGTTAGTTAGTTTTTTGTTTAAACACAAGTTAGTTGGTTAGTTAGTTACTTAGCAAAACGAACGAAACACAATACTTGCTTCAGCAGCTGAGCTGAAGCGACGCAATAAAAAGAGCATCATAGTCTAGTTTAACTAAAAATGAGGCCGTTGTGACAATTCTTTTTTTAATTTGTTTTTCCCATATGTTGTTTTGCCTAGAGATATTTCCAAACGTTATACAGCCATTATGTATTTAAAATTAAACCACATTGCACTGTGATAATAGAATTGTCAAGTTGATACAACACTACCTAGAGTAAATGGTGGAATTCCAAACAATTATGACTATATCCTTTTATTATGATATATTGATTTATATGTGACATTATCAGTTAAATTGTGAAGAAAAAGTATTGATTAAAACACATTTTGGGTTCGTGTGCATTGCATACGAAGAGGTGACATTGGTGACAATATTGGAAATGTTGTAATCCATCATCTACAATCCGTAAACTCTTAAACTGTAATTGTTCAGCATTACTAATAGATTATATGAGTGGAGGTTAGAGCTCAGTGCACATATAGATATACAGAAGTTTGAGTGTTTAAATAAACTTAGTTAATAAACTTTTCGTGTAAATGTACAAACGAAAAAATGAGCACTGGTGTTGTAGTAACCAACAAAGATATAATTTTGTGCATTATCGAAGATTGATGAAAATATAAACAGTTGTAACTACATATTAAAAGTATGTACTATTTCTGCAATTGTAAAGGCTCTCGAGCGTTCCTCTACTGGACTACAACCTTTGCTCTTAAGTAGAATGTTCATAAAGTAGGACGGGGGTGGGTTTACAAGGTAAGTAGGTCGCCCAAATCTCCAAACTTGTCATCACGACATTCAAGGATGTAACTTTTCTGCCCCCCCCATTTCCTTTGTTAATGAGCTGTCAAGAAGACGTAGGGCTTGTTACAGCTTAACCTCCATCCACAATTACGACGCTAATATGGAAATATGCAACGCAAAGGGGACACGCCGGATGAAAATAACAATGACAGAATGTGAAACGTAAAAATGGATGAATATCAAACCTGAATTTTAGTTGTTTTTTGTGACAGTGGTGCACAGTCCGACAGGTGTCCAATTCTCTCACTGCCAGATGTAGTTGATGTAACTAAAATGAGGATCTATTATCTTATGATTATTATTATTCGTATTGATGGGATTGAATCGGCGTTGCCTGTTAAACAGATGAAATACGTAACAGTTAAAAATAAATGAAATGTAAAATCTGTTGGTTATAGTCTTGATCAAATTTTTACTCTTTACGATCAACACCAGGTCATTGGCCCTATTAAATTGATCTTCAATTGATCATTTCTCATATGCTTGCATCGGCAGCGCAGCCTGCATTTACACACAAATGTAATAAATACACAATCATTCACTCACTCATTCTTTCCCCCAGCTACTTGCTACCCAATTAACGTCCAGGTGCTGAGGATTAAATGTCCCACACTCCCTATGAATTTACTCAACTCCACCACAGGCCCGTCTGGAAATCAGACCCAACCTTCTGGTCACCCCATCCCCATCTAAACAGGTTTCAGAAGCACAAAAAGTGGGTGTGGTTTCAGTGGTTGAAAATACAAACGTGAACAATATTTTATTTCTTAGACCAAATAAACCTTTCACACTGAAATAGGACACAGCTACGTATTTTTCATGTCGCAATAGATGGCTTTCGGGGTACATAGCCAATTACAAAGGTGGGCATGTATATATGTTGGATTCGCTTGTATTTGGATACGATTTCACAACATGGGGCTCATCAATGGCTGGTCCCGATTGGGACGCTGGCGTGCATATGACTGGTTTTAAAGCAGACCATGGGAATTGCATCGTTTCAATATAGAAAAGGGGCTAATATCCAAATTGATGAGATTTACATCAGGTTGGAGACTTTGAAAACATGTTCGCCAACCCCCCCGTCCCACATCGGGACTCCAGCCATGACATTGTTTTTTGCTGAACCCCCACCCCAATGACACTCAGACACTTTATGGCCGACCGTCCCTATTCTATATGACTCCCCCCCACACATGACGTAATTTTTGACATATACTCCCTGTTTCATTTATTACGTACTTTAAACACACATGGCCATGTGGCAAATAACAAGAAAATCTTTTTTCTAGTAAAAAAAGTAAAAATGGATGAATTTGAAATGAATTTTAGCGACCACCGTTGTATTAGATTGTAAATACATAAAAAGAGCATCATTTTCTAGTTTAACTAAAAATGTGACACCGTTGTGACAATTCTTTTATATAGATTTATATAGATTTGTTTTGCCTAGGATATTTTTCGCGTTATACAGCCATTATATATTTAAAATTAAACCACATTGTACTGTCATAATAAAATTGTCAAGTTGATAAAACACCACCTAGCGTAAATGGTGGAATTCCAAACAATTATGACTATATCCTTTATTATGATATATTGATTTTATATGTGACATTATCAGTTAAATTGTGAAGAAAAGTATTGATTAAAACTTTACATTTTGGGTTCGTATTGCATTGCATACGAAGAGGTGACATTGGTATATATATATATATATATATATATATATATATATTCACATTCTACAATTTCGTAAACTCTTAACCTGTAATTTTTCAGCATTACTAATGGATTATCATTTTTAAAATTTAGAGCATAATGCACATATAGATAAACAAATAATGAGTATTTACAAAAGGGTAAGTATTAAATATATAATGTTTAAAAAACAAGACAATTCTTGAATATAATATGTAAATCTATTATATTTGTCTTTGCCATTTAATAGTACTATTTGAATAACAGATACTAATCAATATCCGTTTTTAAAACCAATAATCAATATTTGCTGCTTAGTTGGAATGTATTGATTTTAGGTAACTTAATTGCATTGAATATCAGTAAAGAATGTCATGAATGGGCTGTTTTTAAAACAATTTAAAAGGAATCATTTAACATTGCCAAATTTAGTTCTTTGATACAGGGGAATCATACCTCATAGTTGTTTAAAGTTTCAACGAAATCAATTCATCGGTAACGCTTCTTTGTCATCACCCTGGCATAGTCAAAACTTATAGTTACCAGTTGGCAAGTTAGACCTAGGTCCTTAGTAAACTTATATGAAAGTTAAAGTTAGACCAGTTGACGGTTCTGTTAGTTATTTAACATAGTTAGTTAGTTAGTTAGTTACTTAGTTGACATGTTAGTTACAAACGAACGAAACACAATACTTTTTTCAGCAGCTGAGCTGAAAATACGCAATAAAAAAAGAGCATCATTGTCTTGTTTAACTAAAAATGAGGGCCGTTGTGACAATGTGTTTTTTTAATTTGTTTTTCCCATATGTTGTTTTGCCTAGAGATATTTCCAAACGTTATACACCCATTATGTATTTAAAATTAAACCACATTGCACTGTGATAATAGAATTGTCAAGTTGATACAACACTACCTAAGAGTAAATGGTGGAATTCCAAACAATTATGACTATATCCTTTTATTATGATATATTGATTTATGTGTGACATTATCAGTTAAATTGTGTAGAAAAAATTATTGATAAAACACATTTTGGGTTCGTGTGCATTGCATACGAAGAGGTGACATTGGTGACAATATTGGAAATGTTGTAATCCAAATTTATGGGTTATGTAGAATCATTTATAATCCAATAAAGCCTGCTCCATCATAAACTGTAAATTGTTCAGCATTACTAATATTTTATATGATTGATTATTATAGTCTTTATATCACTCAGTCAGTGCAAATAGATATACAGAAATTTGAGTGTTTACATAAAAGTAAATATGCATGTACAAGCGAAAAGAACATCTTGAATTTCATTCTAAAGTTATCCATATTGTTTTTATCAAGTAATAAAAGTTTAGTGAAATGATTTTTTTAGTGAAATATGTAATATATGTGCTGAGGAAGAAGACATAATTCATGGTCAGCCTTTGACAGTAGCACTGGAGTTGCAGAAACTTACAAAGATATAATTTTAGGAAGCTGGAAGATTAATGAAAATATGCAGTTTCAATCTTATTAATACGATTTTATTCTTCTTTCTCTCTCTCTCTCTCTCTCTCTCTCTCTCTCTCTAACAATGCATCGACATCTTTTGGTGCTCTGCTCTTTTCTAAAAGCAAGCTCCTACCACTATTCTGACATAGCTGAAGACAGGTTTTTTGACCCAAAGCTTTATATGACTATGGTAAAAAATTTTCCGGACGGGACTTCGAACTCACGACCCCAAGGTTGTGAGACCAGAAATGATACCATCATCCCAAGCAGCGGGCTGTTAAAGGTTACACGGACGAACCGTTGTGTCTGTAAATATAGCCTACATACTTGGTCAATTATCATCTCAACCCAGAGGTCCGAGGGTTCGAATCCCACCTGTATTCAGCTATGTCAGAATAGTGGTAGGACTTGCCATAGTCAAGAATAGAGAAGAATGAAATTGCATCCACAAGCAAACTGGGAAAAACACATTAGAAAAATTTAATTAATAGCATGTATCATTTATAAACAATGGTAAAGGAAACATTTAACAATGTAAAAGGTCCGCTCATAGCTTTTTGCTATATATTTTTTTATCTATTATGGTAAAAATGAGAAAATATATTCTTCTCCGAATGTGTACTGTAAATGTGGAAGATTCTGATGAAAATCAAAAGAGCTAGAGTGTCTTGTAAAGATTATAGCATAGGTCTAGATCTATATCAACAATAGAAAACTCCGATTGGTGTTCCCATTTTGATTATCAAAGTTTGATAATGAAATGTTCTACTAAATTTTTATAACTGATATGGTTGGAAACGCATACTTTTGTAGATTATGTATGTAATAATAAAATATTTCTAACAGACATATGGGCTGAGGTACGAGGTACGAGGCAAAACTTATTACAATGGTTTCTAAGGGTTTGTACATAAGAAGAATGCCGTAAGGGCTTTTACCCCAACTGGTCCGGTCATGACGTCATAGAGGCTATTTTTAGAACATGACCCAAATCATAGAAAATCGAGCTGGCATGAACGCTTCTTATTTTAAAGTC
The DNA here is from genome assembly GCA_019095985.1 of Streblospio benedicti. NCBI lineage: Eukaryota > Metazoa > Annelida > Polychaeta > Spionida > Spionidae > Streblospio > Streblospio benedicti. The sequence continues at coordinate 36,574,207 of CM032668.1, read as the reverse complement.
AAATTATTCATTAAAATCAGTTTTGAGACATACAAATGGGTGACAGTTACATCAGAAATGATATATCATTTAATTTGATATAAAACATTATTAGATAACATGTTTTGTTAAAAAGATACATAATAATTCATTTGTTAGCCCTTTAAGGGAGTTTTTTTTATAAAGTTACGGGGTGGGTGGGTGGGGATGAGGTGGGGGAATGGAGAAGGGCCAGTAATTTTCCAAACTCAATGGTCGAAACATTTCTTGTCCTCCCCCTGGCATAGTTAAAACTTTTCTGGTCCTACCCCTTGGCATAGGTGAAACTTGACTGCCACCCCACCCCCACCCCGTGTTAAAGTCATGCCATCAAGAAGACCTAGGTCTTTAATACACCCTGAAGCACAATCCACATCGTTACAACTACATACGACGGTATGTAATACAAAGGTCGCGGTGCATTGCATTGAAAAATTGTAAAAGTTTCTGGTTATGACAGGTCCTATCCACACCACCTCGATCGTGTCATGGGTCCCATAAACTAAATTGGTAGATACAGTTTTTATATTATTGATTACAGCACAAGTATTTTGTCGTATATCGCCTCATGTAGTCGTAGCGGCGTGGACTGGGCTTTACAACTACATGTAGCATTGTTTACAGTCTTCTAACATATCAATTTTTGTGCATGTAAAATCTTATTGCATGTTGAAATAAATTCGATTCTAACTGTTGTCAAGGTATTGCCTTGTAGAACTAGATACAAGAAAAACATTATAGATGCAGAAACTGTCATTCAAACATATGTGTTATATATTGATTATGGCAAATATAGGATTATTAAGTAAGATAATATTATAAAACTGTAATTAGATCTACATTTCAAACCACAGAACACATTCATTATTTAAACTAAAATGAGGACGTTGTGATAAGTATTATTTTTGTTTTGTTTTTAACATCTTCTTGTTTTGTCTAGCAATATTTCCAAATGCTATACACCTATTATATTTAGAACTAAATCAAAATACACGGTGACAATAGAATTGTTAATCTGATAAAGCAATAAATAGTGTAAATTGTAGAATTCCAAGCAATTATGACCACATCTTGTTAGATATTCTTATAATTATTGATGCACATTTATTATGATAAACAAAGTATTATCTAGTAAGATTTTGGGTTCGTCTGCATTGCACACGAATTGGTGACATTATTGGGAATGTTGTAATCAATTGTACACTACCTTTATGAACATAATTCTAATAACAGATAACAGATCAGCATTACTAATATGTTATTAAATGAGTGAGGGTGAGAGATAAGACAATATATCACTGAGTGTTGCAATTGCCAGAACAGTGAGCGCAGTGAATGAGTTCTGTTAAAGTCCCAAATATATTGTCTTATCTCCCCCACTCATACAATTGCCTTTCACTCTCATGTTTAGTTACCATTTTAGGTCTTAAAATTTAAAGTGTAGGATACAGAATCAGAATCGAGTATTTGCAGCAAATATGAGAAAAGCTCTGTTATAATCATTCTCCCAACTCACTCTCACGGCTATTAACTGTCTAGGTGGCTTGCGATATAACGATCGCAAGCCATATGAATACTAACAATAGAAAACACAAATGCAAGAAATATCATGTTATGGCTGATTCAGCTTCGTTTATTGGAAATGTCTGAACTTAAGATACAATCAGACAGTGTGATTCCGCCTTTTTGACAGGCCTCTTTGTTTTATAAATATGAAAGGAACTGCTGCAGCTCAAATCTTAATCTTACTCACCATAAACTATAATTAACTCTATATAAATGTGTCACACCCACACAATGACATAGACCTGGACACATATACTTATTATCATGCTGTTTCATGCGGTGCAAAGAGATGCTTTTCATGTTATAAAAGACACACACAAAGAGACAATTAAACAGTTAGACAACTAACAAATACTACACTTATGTTATATGAGTAAGAATTGTTTTTGTATAGTAAATATAGCATATACCCCCCTCCAATCTAACGAATCTTGCTCATATCAATGCATATCAACCAATAGCAAGTAGCACGCCTGTACATTCCATTGGACTGGCACATTGCCCACAGCTGATAAACACAGCATTTTTGTGAAGGTCATCTCTCAGCGATGTATTAGCAATCGGCTATACTGTAATGACTCTAATGAGAACCTGGGTCACTCTAGATCCGTCTCCCTTATCAAACATAAGTGCTATCCATTTTTGCTTTGATCACTAGTGTTATATAATTCTTCCTAGAACGCTTAATTACAGTGATGCATTTGGTTATATAACCATTCCATTAAATGGTAGGCTATGAGTTAACATCAAATTTCTAAAAATAAACTTTCATTTAAACTGTGGAATGATTTTGTTTCTAAAAGGAGCAAATTGGATAACAAAATCCGCATTAACCATTTGCAGTCCACATTTCCCAGTAAATAGATTTGAAAATGCAATGACAGCAGATATTGGGCTATCTAGTAAAAACATATTGTAAAACTATCACTAGGCGCTCGTTTAAAACTGAAAATGAGGCCGTTGTGATTATTTTATTTTTCTTATTTCTTGCATTGCCGAGATATATTTTCAAATACTATGTGCCCATTGTATTTAGAATTAAACCTGCTCGCACTGTCATAATAGAATTGTTAATTTGTTAAAACATTACGTAGAATAAATAGTAGAATTGCAAACAATTATGACTGCATCTTGGTCATCAATAATTTTCACTTTAAATATTGTGCTACATTCAAATTATAGACTTAATAACGAAATTTTGGGTTCCTGTGAACTGCATTGCACACGAAATGGTGATAAATTGGAAAACACGCAATGAATTGTTTTCACCCATAACACACAATCACAACCTATAGTCATTTAGCATTACCTAAGAGGATATTATTAGTAGGTGGGGTAGGGGAGGGGGGGGGTGTGGTGTGTGTGTGGGTGTGGGGTGTGTGTGTGTGTGTGTGTGGTGTGTGTGTGTGTGTGTGTGTGTGTGTGTGTGTGTGTGGGTGGGTGGGTGGGGGGGGGGGTATCAATTTCTCTGCCCCGCCTCTCAGCCAATCAGAATCGAGTATTTTCAGCAAACGGGATAGAATCTCTCTATAGTGACGCTCCCAACTCACTCTCACGGCTATATACTGTGCATAGCATCGATCATATGATAATGGAAAGGTATCTGGATAGAACAAGAAGAAGAAAAAACATCACATACACGAACTATCATGCTACAGCTGATTCGGCTTCAATTTTTGGAAATGTCAGACAGCGTGGTATGGCCTGCCTCTTGTTATGCTAAAAGTTAAATTCAGCAAGCGTACAATACGATAAATCACATATAAAACAATATCAATTCTCCACCCCCCACGCAGTGTCACAGATCTACTTAACATTCTTATTGTCATGCCGTGTGATTCAGTGCAAAGAGATGTTTTTACCTTTTAAAAAGACACACGTGAAGAGAGAATTGTGATAGCAGACCCTTTATTTACCCAGCAAACACAGCCCATGGGCCATGACTAAGATCCGGCGTTACACTTAATGTCCGTATTAGCCAGAAAAAGGAGATCATATCTACACACCATTTTTTTAAGTCATGTAGGTTGATTGTTAATGGAGGGTGTTCAATTCCCATAGCTAATTGATCATCTTTGTTGTAAATTTACACATTCTGCAGATGAATATCCGTGTATTTTTTAATGAGTAATAATGATTAATCAGAAGAAGGAAATCGAGTGATTTAGTTTTAACTAGGACTTCAAGGGAGTAAATTTCACGTTATCAGATATTGTTCACTGGCAGATCCAGGTTTTTGGAAAGGCGGCCCCGGGGGGGGGGGTGCACATTCGTAAGTGTCTGACTGGGGCTTGATTTAACGTAATGCATTGTAAGTATAGGCGAGTACATATGGTGGTTTAAACGATATGCCTGTTTTAGCCTTTTATTAAACCGGCCATACAAAAGATCGATACATGTTGAAACCAGAATCTATGGACCCCGCGCTACCCTTACATCTATAGTTCTATTTAAAGGGAGTTACTCGGGATTTTTTAGAATGTCTAAAAAATTGTCAGATGTACATGCCACGTATTTTCTGACCCCATGCAGGGACAGTCAATTAGAGTTTACAGAATACAGATGTTAGAACCAGACCTAACCAGGATGTTTTCCAAGCAAGGTCTTGATAACAGACTAACTCTCTGTCAACACAGTTTTACTGCCGAGAGTGGAGTAAGCATTGTAAACAGGATACTAGAGAACCATGCTTTAACAGGTGTTTAAGGATATCTCTGTGTAGTATTAAAGCTGCAGGAGAGTGAATTTGATGAAATATAGAAAAAGATGTTGACATGTTATCTTAAACGTGCATGTTTTAGTAAGGATAGCTAGTATTAGAACTGCAAAGGAGTTGATTTGATGATATTGGGAAAGATTTGGTTAAATGAAACTTTGATATTGTTTTTAACATTAGATATATGTTTTTATATGTTATAAAGGTGTGTGTTAACTGTTATTGAATGGAATAACACTGTGGATGTGAAAAGTAACTAAATGAGGATATTGTTGTAAATATCAGTACAAGTGTTGTGTATTTGATTGATAGCCAACGCTACAATGGAAGGAAAGTACAAACAGAAAAACAACAATGGAGTAGAGATGGAGAATTTCTCTAAAAACTCACGTAAGGTAAATAAGCAAGGCACGTTTGATATCAGAAAAATAGATATGGTTTACATGTACATGTGTGTAAAGATTGCACTTAGACTAGTCAGAATGTCTTTATTAACAAACAGTGTTCCGTATCAACCAAACTGATACCTTTACCGTGTCTTCATATATTATATGCGCAGTGGTCAAGGCCATGCAGCACGTTATGCTAGTGTCATAGAGTCCCGAATATTGAAGCTGAATCAGTCCTGGTGTTGGCAGCTTTGACAAATTTCCTTTTAAAAGACGTTACGGTATTAAAAATGTAAATTCACACCACCCCCATATATATTTATCATTTTCATACAGCAAAGTAGCTTTTCGTGACTGTCAGACTGGGGCTAAGATAACCCATGAAAAGGAATAAATAGTCATATTCGATAATAATAGTTTAAATTTGAATGAAAAACAAGTCACTATTTTGAAGACACCAAACAATACATCATCTCCCACATGTCAATTGATTCTGATCAGAACTTATCATTATTTGGATATAAAAGAATAAATACCAGCATTGTTCGTAATTGAGCCACAAACGTCCACTTTTTGATGGCTAAATTTACCAATTAGACTAATTTGTTGGCCAACAGTAAGTGAATTGTAAACACGCGAAAAACTGGTACAGAGAAGCCTTTTCTAACGAGCAGTATAGAATACAACATTTATAAATTCAATAAAATTTCATAAAAATACTTGACAATTGATGTTCATACAAGTGACCCTACCCCTTGAGTGAGGTGTCCTTATTCGGGAACATTCTATACTCAATTTCAAATGGAAATGTGTTCCTTCATGGTAAGGTGTCCCTATTAGTGGGGTGTCCCTTCCTCAAGTTTTTACTGTACTTGATACCACTCTGTAAACTAATGCCGTGTCACGCCCTTGTTCTGTATCATATCCGGGTATCGTACACTGTAAAACGTAGTTGACTGATCACAAAATAACAGAGAGGGAAAAATAACAGACTGCGCTGGATGGTATTTTTATTACAGGCCATCATCGCAAAGTAGGAAATGCTTGACATAAGAATGGTGTCACTGGTACACCCAGGTTTTTGTAAAACAATGGTGGAGGCTCACTTCAAGGATCTGATGGGTTTTGTTTGCTTGATCAATAGCTGACATTACTGAAACTTCACAAACTTAAATATTTAGGTGGGAAAGTGGGTTTGTAAAGTTGGGGGCTGGAGGGAAGGGGTGGTAGTGGGGGGTGGGGTGGGGATGAGGGCTCTGCATTTGCTTGTGTTTGGGATCTTGGTATCATGAAGAAACCGCAATCATTGGGAAGCGCAACTAATACCTGGTCTCAAGATTTGTCAACGAAGAAGTGGTCTTTTACTGGCATATACAGATTTTAAAAGGTGTGGTGGCATACTTGAGGGACATCAAGTGTTGTGTATACACCTTCGTTGCTTGACTTGTCAAAACCCCAAGAAATCAATCATTTGGTGGAGAAAAATAGGAGTGGTGTGTGTGTGTGTGTGTGTGTGTGTGTGTGTGTGTGTGTGTGTGCGTGCGTGCGTGCGTGCGTGCGTGCGTGCGTGCATGCGTGCGCGCGCGTGTGGGTGGCTGGGTGGGTGGTGCAGCTGCAACCCCTCAATCTGCCCCTGGTCTACCTATGGATGCTCGTGATGGTTTCTTTATGAAGACCTGAATTCGCGAAAAAGCTTGTCTCGAAAGAAACTTAGTCTTGATGGGAGGATCTAGATTGCTGTATACTTTATGGATGAGTATAGCTATACGTTCGTTTCAATCAGCTGGAGCACCATTCCCTAAAACCGGCCATTCACATAAACCGTTAATTTCACGCCTGACGAGAAATTTGGTGACCTCTATCACAGGGGAGCTCACGTCGTACGTAAACTCACGTATTGTACAAACAATTACGTAGCACGTTATTTTCTACCATAATAGATCATAAGACGTTTGGATTGGTACGTCAAGCACTCCATACTTTACGTCTCACGCTTTATTTTCGAAGAAAAAGAGGTACACATTGTATGAAGTCCACACATAGATCCATCTATTTTTCCTATATTAATTGTTACCATCATATTGCATCATTTGCTTGTAAACACAAGCACCTGTAGGAAGATGTGCACGCATTTTGGACCCACAATAACTCCTGTACGTAGTAAATAGAGAGAAATTGATGACTTTCATCACAGTATTTTTCCTCTAATTTTCTTACTTACATGTAAATAGGGGCTAAATGGTAGAATTCACTATAAAAAAGTAGTCCGGTTGTATGTGCGGGGGTTTCAGGGGGCAGAGCCCCCTGATATGTTGAAATATACTGCAAAATATATTCAACAATATTCATGATTAATGTTAATACTAATGCTGATTGGCAAACTAATGAATATCAATAATACAATTTTAATATTAAATATATTTGGTAGTGAATTCTATAAGTGTCCCAAAAGATTTACAAGAACATTTACCTTTTCTTCTTTTCATGATTTTCAAAGGTGTCGCTTTTATTTGCAAGAAAATTTGTTTGAAAGTAAACGGGCGTGTTCAGGCGAGTCATTTTTAGCCCATAGATCTATCGCCTCCATCTATTTTAGATAATATATATGTCTAAAGCAATCAAATGCTAGCACTATCGAGTCTCTAGTTTTGTGTCAAGTTTGAGCATTCTGCCTTGCGCGAGTAGCGGCGAAATTTCGTCACAAAAGCAAATGCCTCGAAAATTTGATGATTGATTCCAGCAAAAACAGTTCCCTGTGCAGTTGCTAATAAAAAATAAGTGACAAGAGAAGATTTTGAAAAGTCTTAGAAATAGACACAGGAGCACATCAGACATTTTAAGATCCCATGTCGAATCCTCTTTATGCCCTTGGATGACAATAATTTTCTAGGGCAGCGAGAAGCTCCCCCTGGAGGAGGATGACGTCACCGTGGCGATGAACCCCCCTGAGCCCAGCGGTGATGTTATCATGCGAGCGCCGGCAGCACCAGATGATGAGCTGCAGTACCACATCGATGACACACCGCCGTGGTACCTCGCAGCGTTCCTTGGCTTCCAGGTTCGGAATTCATGTACAATATAAGCTTTCTGTGTGGATATCCTTCTTACACGGGTGTTCTAGAAGGCTCTCCAGTAACTAACGCAACTTCCCGTTGATGGCTAGTTGTTGAAAATAGCCCCCTTTTCAAAGTCCCCATATATGCTAGACATGAGCCAATCAGAATGTCAGAAACTGCACTTCTCATCAAATGAACATTAAACCTGTCTTTCAACACTACTTGACCATGTTCTCTTTGTCTACAGCATTACCTGATCATGTTCGGCGCCACTCTGGTTCAGCCTCTAGTACTCGCTCCCTTTTTGTGTATCGGTGATGATGACAATCTCGCCAAGAGCTACATCATCGGCACTATCTTCTTCGTGTCTGGGATCTCCACACTGCTGCAGACAACCATCGGGCTCAGGTAAAGTTAATTGTCATGAGGAAGGGGAGTAGCGGGGTGTGACACATCAAGGGTGTCTAATATGGACTTCAGGCGTCTTGAAGCTGCTGCAGACAACAATTTAGCCAAGATAAAGCTGTAACAAGGATGCCAGTAACCTGGTGTGAATATAAAGCTGCTAGAGAATGATGATAACAATGAATTTAGACTATTAGTAGGAACTTTGACAATTTTTCTCAAGATGTTTGTGGTTTTCAGGTTGCCGATCGTGCAGGGTGGAACGTTCACATTCATCGCTCCTGCCATCGCCATCATGTCACTGCCCAAGTGGCAGTGCCCTGCAGCCACGCCCTCCGGTGAGTGCCATACGTACTTTGGGGGTGGGGGTGGGGGGTGGGGGGGTGGGGGGTGCAGTTTACAAACATGTGGGATGTGGGATAAGACGCTGAAAAATATATGAATGTTGGGAAAAGGCCAAAACAGTAGGAATGTGGGGTATCTTAACACCTTATAACTCCCCCTATGGTGTGTGTGTGGGCAGATCCAGTTGTCGCATGTGGTGCTCAACATTGTTTAATCTGCATTGTTTCTAATTAACTGTTAGTTACGTGCTCTATAGTTAAGTCTGATAATCTTGTACGGTGTTTTCACGTGTGTGTATTTTCAAAGAACTTTAATAAAAATGAATAAAATGAATCTTGCACATATCAACAGTAATATCAATAACATGTGCAGACTATGAGGTCTCAAACAACCGTACCAGTAAGCCGAGTGCGCCATTACAGCCATCTGAAGGGCAGTCTAAACACAGACACTTGTCACTTGTCATCGTTCTTGCTCTCATGGCTGTGCAACACTACACGTAGGCTACCCTCATTCATGAAAAACACCACAAAAAATGCACAGTTCCCATTGTCCTATGCTATATTACAAGGCGCAATGGTTTAAGTCACAGTACACGTATATCGCACTGATTCATAAAAATACCACGGCAAAACATAATGCAAATACTGACTGCGGCGTATATTGGGGACCATTTAGTATTCATGACCGGGTGGGGAAGAGCATTTTAGGGCGGTCCATGAACTTTTGTCACAATGTTTGGATGGTGTTTGTGCTTCCAAAATATTCACACAATTTTGAGGGGAAGGTGAGTGTGTCTCTATTGTCTAGAGTACTGTATATAGGATTTGGGTTAACTGCCAATGATCGCATTAATATTTAAGGGGGTGGGGGTGGGATGTGACCAATTTTTATCACGTGAAATTGAAGGAGGGTTACCGATTTTTTCACACAGATTTGAGAAGGGGGGGGGGGTATTAATTTTTGACAGCATTTTTTGTATCTCCTACACCACCCGTCACAAATACTGAGTGGTCCCTCATAGCATCTGTGTATAAGGAGGACAACACAAAAGTTGATGTTGAGCTAATGGTTTTAGATAAATTTGTCAAACAGACTCTTCAACAATTCAACCGCAATTGAAATTTGAAAACAAATTGGATGTCTTCATTATATAAGAAGATCCGATAGTTATCCAAAATTTTTAGGACTGGTTCCTGCGGCATCGTCGAATACCACAATGTCCTCATTCACAACCTCCTCCTACATGACAACAGATGCTTATTTAGACGCAAACATGACGGCCAACTACACGGAGCCGTTATGGATGCCCAGAATGAGAGAGGTATGTTCAAAATACTGTAAAACCTTCAACAAATACCACTTTGATAAATATAGGCCATCTCTGCTGGGACTTGAACCCTGGGGTGCAATCATGAGGGCACCAGTGATCCATGTGGTTATAGGACTCCTTTCTTTTCTGTTAAATGCAAAATATAGCAAGCCAAGTTCCAGTCCCATCGGAGCATTATTTATTCTGTTTCAAAATCATATCGACAATATGGACAGTACAATCCAAGTTTTCTTCCCTTCGGATCCAGGGCACGATCAAGATGGCGTCGGTGTTCCAGGTGGCTAGAGATCAATTTACAATCCATGTTTTCTTCTGTTTGAGATTCAAAATGCAATGTTGGGCTGTACAATCGATGCTTTCATTTTCAGATCCAGGGCGCGATCATGGTGGCGTCCCTGTTCCAGGTGGTGATTGGCTCTCTGGGCGTGGTGGGCTGGCTGCTGCGCTACATCGGTCCTCTTGCCGTCACGCCTACCATCTCCCTCATCGGGCTTGGGCTGTTTGATGTGGCCAGCAACTTTGCCTCCAGCCACTGGTGGATTGCGTTCCTGTGAGTTATTCACGCAACATACACAGCAACACACATACGCATACATATACATGTACTATTACCACCAGATTAAGTATCCGTGAGACAGGTATCCGTGTTGTCGGTACGGGTGAACATTCTGAGTTACTTGTCCTATGGACAAGTATTCTCAGCCACTGTAGACATCAGTTGCATTTACAATGTATACGAAGTTTCTTGATTTGGGCGCGTATATCTTTTTCTGGGAAACCGTCCCATGGAGATGTATGATTTTTTTTCTATTCGAGACCCACATTAGCATGGGCGTGAGAGTGTATGTGTCTACATTATATGCCGTTAGTGGTGTGTAATCTATAGTAATTTGAGAGTGTGGGTGAGTTGGTGTAATGAGTATGTGGTGTCGAGCGGGTGATTCACGTTTATAATCTGGATGATCACTTTCATATGAGCGCTTTTGAGGATTTGCAGAAGGCATGTGTAGTATATTAATGCATATTTAGAGCCGTTCTGTGTATTAAAGTGACCATTTACCCAACCTCTGGCTGAATATTATTTTGGGAAATATATAAAAGACTAATTGCACATATTCTTGACAATGCCTTTCTAGGCCTTTACATATATGTTTGCATTATGTGCACAGGACCGTTTCAACCAGCTCTCATAGACAAATAACACATCTCACAATGATATCATGCTTAATTCTGACTGCATTACGTTCACAGGACAGTCGGCCTCATCGTGCTGTTCTCTCAGTTCCTCAAGAACGTCACGATTCCCATCTTCTGCTATCAAAAGGGGCAAGGCTGTGGCCGCCGTGCGGGTTTCCCGCTCTTTAAACTCTTTCCCGTGAGTATCAATTTTATTCTCTACGTGCAAGACGCGAAAAATATGGCATGATTATCTGCTGACTCTACGACAGAAAATTTTAGCCAGGGACACGATCAGATCGATGGGTAGTTAGACCGCCGCTAGCCATAAAATGATGGAGATATTCCTCTGGTCCTAGAACATTGATGTATTATTAAATGAAAACGTGAGGATTTTTCTGCCCCCCCCCACCCCCAAAAAAGTGGTCAATATATAGACTCACACTCTTCAAACTCTACCCGGTGTATAAATGGACCCATTTCAGTGACACTTTGTTTTGACTCCTGACATTCTGACCCCAATACCAGAAAACATATATAGAGTAATTCATTTAACAATCGTAAAGTAGCATTGAAAGTATTGAAACTCACATATATCACAGCCAGCATTTATTGGATTTCGACATTGCCGTCACGTTGTAAAGAGATTCTTTTTGCTTTCAAGATTTCTGATAAGTGAAATGATTTGTTGGTATATGAATAAGGCCTCTGACAGCTTATTTTGACATGGGCCATCTAGTTTCAACATTTCATGGCGCGATAGTTAGGATATTCGTTTCATTGAACATAATTAACGTCTTGCCATTTTTTGTCCAAACTGGGTACTTTTGATAGTCACGTTGATACATCATCCAATAATTCCAACAAACAGTTAAAAGACCCATAAAATCATGAACATAAAAGACCTATCTCTGCTAGAAAGTGACGGTTAGATTTAAAACCCGCTTTACACTATAGCGAATTCCACCTACGTAGCTCTACATGTACTGGCAAACTGGTAAATTCGTCGGGAAAGTTTGAACATGTTCAAAATTTTTGGACGAATATTCAGTTTGGTTAAAGTTTGCTTCAAATAGTCATGCTGCTACTGTGGATCGCAGAACATTCGCACATACAAGTAACACTTGGTTTGCCTCAACAACTTGTCGTACCATGCATTTTTCAATGCTGCCACAATACGCCCAAGTTGACGACGTGACATAATACGTACAGATGCGTTGCACAGATTCGCCCATGATCGCTCTAGTGTAAAGCGGGTTTAACAACGTGTTTGAATGATGATTTCAAGGTGTTATTGGCCATCACCATCAGCTGGCTTCTCTGCGGAATCTTCACGTGGACAAACGTTTTCCCCAACGATCCTAGTGACTGGCAATACGGGGCACGCACTGATCGCAGACTACAGGTGTTACAACAGGTGAGCTAGCAGGTGCTTCGAACAGGTACTCGAGAAGGTAAGCTGGCAAACTAGTAGTCTTGTATTGAATTGGCGATGTTTGTTGTTCTCTTTATTATAGAAAAACATAGTAAATGCCACCTGCAAGCTTGGGACCGAGAACCCTTTTCTTTTCAAGTACCAGGGAAAATTAGGGAAAAATTAATGGAATTTTAAATGATGAATTTATTGGCCACCCTGCATATCCTTATATGCCCTATAAAATATTGATATATGATCACACTTCCCAAATAAGGAATCAAGGTGTCAAATGTACGCCCCCTCTGAGCGCACACCACCATAGGTATGTAGGCATTGCACGTTTGCATCCCTTGCTCCGTGCTGTTGGACGTGCCTGTAGTCTAATTAATCCAGGCATATGTTATAAATACATATTTTGCACATGCAGGAATTTTACGATTCCTCCTTTGTTGCTGCTTTTATGACCCCCCCCCGATAAACTTGGATCTGCCAAGGCATTATATAATTATATACATCCCTTGCTTGTAAACATTGGTCAAGTAGATCCTAAAAAAAAAAAGGCTTGAAGATACTGGTTGAGATGTAGACTGGGTAGCCAGGCCACACCCCTCCGAATGACCAATTTTTAAAGCCTTCCCAAATTATAGATATAGAATTTGATTGATTGACTGATTGACTGATTGATTGACTGATTGAATACAAGCTTGGTTGACTGATTGAACGACTGACTGATTGGTCGACTGATTGATCAACTGATTGATTTATTGACCGGCACCCCTTCCCTGTGCAGGCGCCGTACTTCCGGCTGCCGTACCCGGGCCAGTGGGGTGTGCCCTCGGTATCTGCGGGCGCAGTGCTCGGCATGCTGGCCGGCGTCCTTGCCTCCATGATCGAGTCCGTGGGCGACTACTACGCATGCGCACGTATCGCCCAGGTGCCGCCGCCGCCCATGCATGCTGTCAACAGAGGTAGGTAGGTCGGTGGGGCCTCCAAGGCAGGGCATTCAGTTATTGACAATTTACTGGCTTCCAGATGCTCAACCTGTTAGTTAGTTGGATAGGAGTGGTATGATTATCTCTGTGATAAGTATAATGCATTTGCCTATGCACACTGTCAGTAGAGACACTGTCAAAATTCCAATTCCATCTCCCATTGGAGCACACTGGTCATTCCTCCCTCCCTGCAGGTATCGTGTGTAGTCCGCCCAGTAACCCACTTTCCCGTCCTTGTAGGTATCCTCATGGAGGGCATCGGGTGCATTCTGGCTGGTGGGTTCGGCACTGGAACCGGAACCACATCGTACAGTGAGAACATCGGCGCCATCGGAATCACCAAGGTAACGAGACTTGTAAACAATGTATTCAGTACATTTTGTGTAACTATGTTGGAGGGCTTGCTCATCCGGTATTGAGTTAAAATAGAGACATAAGATTATGATCTGATGTTGAGGGATGGAGGTATTTTAGACTCCGTTTGGCAACATTATTTACCTGCATATCTTAAAAAGTTTAAGTGCCACCTGAAAGTTGATCCTATTAATTGGAATCTGCGTGAAATCCTGCTACATATTCATATATTAGCGCGGAAATTTCATACTGTGACCAGGATGCCAACAATCTGGTTGAATGTAAACTCCCTAGAGCACGCTAACAATTAATTGTGACTATAAATAAGTACATTTATATTCTTATTGACCCACTTCTTGATGTTATATGGAATCTGGTGATGTTGTCAGACTGCATATTGGCCCTGATGAAGCCATCTTGTAAAGATGTAGAAAAATGTTGGCTCTTAAAAAGTAACTTGGAAAAAAATTAGATAATACTTAGCATGCAAATGAGCATATGTACTTCTTTACATTGCAGAACGCATCGCGGCGGGTCTTGCAGTATGGTGCTGTGGTCATGATGCTCTTTGGGCTGTTCGGCAAGTTTGGTGCTCTCTTCGTCACCATCCCAGACCCCATCGTCGGTGGAGTCTTCATTGTCACATTTGGTAAGCCTATATCCACCTGCCCCAGTCAGACAGTCACCAATGTTCATCAGTCATTGTCGTGTCATGTAGCTCGATTAGTCGAGCTACATTGTACATTATGATCGAATGGAGTGGCAAGTTGGAAAATGGCATTGTTCTTGCAGGTGGAAGCTTTCTAAAGTAATTCGTGCTCATTTATGATTCCTGGATTGGCCTAAGTTAAATAAATGATTTATTAATGCTTTATCAATCTATTTATCTTTATAAATAATCTATTTCAAGTAATGTATAGTTGACAATAAAACTGATTGCAGCATTATAGATAAACAGAAATTACTTCAATTTTTTTCAAAATCATGAGACACACTGCTTTCTACCACATCAAAAAGATCAACTGGACACATAAAGTGTTATTGTGCGAGATGAGAAAGTCCTCAGGAGAAAATGATTCTACCTTCTAAAAACAATTCTGTGATGATAGAATGTGCAAATTTTCAATGGTTACAATACCATGATTCATTTTGCCAGTGACGTTTACTGTATAATAAAGTGTGTCCTAATAGTTTTGAGTTTTCACTAATTTATTTTATTTTATTTCGCATATTTTTTATTAATAATACATGACCTCACCAGGAAACATGTTTGCTTTTCGAAATTCTAAAAATAATAATGAGAGCTTAACAAAACAGTGTGGAAAAATGCATACTTATGAAAATATTAATATCAATAGATATACATGTTCCAACAAAGAGTAGCTTCTTTCCCCGGTGCATATACAACTCTTGCAAGGCTGTCGCGAACCGGGCGTAAGAAAAGCAGACAGTCAATGCAAGGTCAGCGTAATTCCAACGCACAACCGACGGACAAAACAGTCTTGCTTTCTTGTTGCTAATCATCCGCCAAACATACGCAGTTGTATGCGCTACCCGCTGAACATACGTCTACAATACGTTGAACACCTGCTGAATGTACGCTCAAGGTGCACCAAGCTTATGCCAACGTTTTCATCTGCCGAGCATCTGCTCCCAATATGCGGCAGATCTCAGCGCATGTTAGCGTATGTTCGGCGTATGCAGGACGTATGCCCCACGTAGAAATATCAATGGATTATCGATTGGCGTATGCCGTTTAAAGCCGCATCCCACTGGTGCCGGTGCACGGGAACTTACTGGGAACTTACGACCAGCTGATAAAAATCAGTCGGATAGCCAGAGTTTTTCATCTATGCTAAGCATCTGCCGGATACGCCGACCTTACGCCGACCCGACATTCCTTTTCTGCTCTACGTGCTTGTGACTTGCGTGTGACGCTCGCTGCCAGTACGCCGGCAAAATATTTCTAGGAAGATTATCGATTGGTCGGTTCTTTTACACTCCCAATACTTTGGGCTGCTCAAAACATCAAAAGCGTAAACGTCATATGCCAATCAATAATCCATTGATTTTTGTACTCGACCATACGCCAAACATGCGCCGACCATGCGCCGCATATTGGGAGCAGATGCTCTGCAGATGAGAACGTTGGCGGAAGCTTGGCGCACCTTGAGAGTACGATGGCGTACATTCAGCAGGCGTTCAATGTATTGTAGACGTATGTTCAGCGGGTAGCAGACAGGGAATGCAAGGTCAGCGTAACCTGATGCACGTCACACCCAGATTTTTTTCTTGTGCGTCGGTTGTGCGTTGGGGTTAGCTGACCTTGCTTTCACTGTCTGCATTTGTTACGCCGTGAGTTGACTATGCGCTTGGGGGGAAAAATAATTTAATGGCCAAAGGGGTTGTCTATCAGCAGATGCTCGACGCATAATTTGCCTGGAAATCCCTAGACTTTATGTGTCAACCATAAGGCAAACTAGTGGGACGGGGACTTTACGCTTTCGATGTTTTGAGCAGGCCAAAACCTCGGGAGCATATAAGCGTGGACCAATCAATAATCTTACTAGAAATATTTTGGCGGCGTACTGGCCGCGACCGTTCAGCGCATGTAAAGCAGCAAAGGAACGCTGGCTCAGCGTAGCCGGCAGATGCTTCGTGTACCGGTCGATGAAAAAATCTGAATATCCGACCGATTTTTATCAGCTGGACGTAAGTTCCCAGTGCTCCGGCCCCAGTAGGACGCGGCTTTGAAGTGCTGACCTCTGACCCCACCTGTCCAGTTAATTACAGACCTCTGACCCCGGCTGTCCAGTTAATTACTGACCTATGACCCCGGCTGTCCAGTTAAGTCCTGACCTCGGACCCCGGCTGTGCACTAAACTGCTTACCTCTGACCCTGCAGGTATGATCACGGCCGTGGGTCTCGTCAATCTGCAGTTCGTGGACATGAACTCGTCGCGGAATGTTTTCATCCTCGGATTCTCCATCTTCATCGGACTCACCGTGCCCAAGTGGGTGCAGGTCAGTAGGGGTGTTGTGTGCAGGTAATGGAGAGAATCAGAGATAAGGGAGTATCCCCAAAGTATTTACATGGAAGTGATAAAATATGTCGAAGCTTATCATATACAAAATTTTAGAAAATTTATTTCAATCGTAATCAATATGTAATTGTTTAAGTTCACTCATAGATATGATTTTTATTTAAAGAAATGGTGAATGCAATCTTTCAGTTACCTTTTCTGTTATTCTATAATGATTTCTTGCTTATATAGGCTGAAAATGATAAAATGATATGCACACGGTATATAGTTTTTGTAGAGTAAGGATTATCTTTTAAGGGCCGAGTCATTATTTAAGAATTGGGGGGGGGGGGAAGTTTTCTAGACATTGGTGTTTCTAACTTCTGACCCCCCCCACGGGTTTGCAAATCAAACATATGACACCCCCACGGGTTCGCAAATCAAACATATGACCCCCCCCAACATTGAAATATATGCCTGAAATATGAACTTCCGACCCCCCCACTTTAGTATATCTTACCTAGCATATGACACCCCCATTTCCACATGCCCTGTGTATGTATTAGCATAGCATTGTACTGTCATATCTGCTGTACAAATTTGCAAAAATATTAAGCTATATGAATGAAACTATGAATGAATGAAACTAGTTTTCCCCCAGTTTATTAAATGCAATAAACAAAATGTAATACAAACTGTATATATTAACTTGTCATGATATAAATGGACTGATGCTATTTAATTGATTTTAGAGAAAGCGATTTAATCTTCAATCTGTTATTTTGAGAAAAAAAGTAAAGAATTTATATTGCATTTTCCGAAAATAAAAGTTAGTGGTTAGTCGAAAGACAATTAAACATAATATAATTCAATCTTGATAAAGGGTTTCATATTCCATTTCATAAGTTGCTTGCAGTGGCTCAGATAATTGCTCTAATATAAGAGCCGATGAGGTATTATCAAAAACTCTAAATTCAATTAATAGCACCAGTCCTTTCATATCATGACAAGTTAACTTTGATAAATTTTTAAGCAGTACAAATTCTTGGGGGGAGGCATACTTAAAGAAATGTTTTTTCCATCCAATCACTAAAATCCTCTGTCAAAAAGCATTTTGGCAAATATGAGCAATACAATTGCATGTGTTGAGTTGACATATTAAACTAGGTACAAAATTACAAGATATTTTATACAACCAAATGATTGATCACATACCAAAGAAAAAGATTAGGACATTCTACCAACATTTATTAAGAAATATAAACGCTTGCCACTGCCCCTTTCAGTAAATTTACAAAATTTGGACATTTGACCCCCCCCAGTAACATTTCAAGAATCAGAATATTTGACCCCCCATATTCTTCCATTTTAAACTTCTGACCCCCCCCCACAACTTCCATTTTGAAACTTCTGACCCCCCCACAACATTCAAATTCAAACTTCTGACCCCCCACAACATTCAAATTCAAACATCTGACCCTCCCCAGTTTTTTTCCGATCCCCCACGGCTTAAATAATGACTCGGCCCTAAGAAGAAAATTTACAACATTTTTTGTACCAGTTCACATTACATTTTTGTTTGTATTGTTCTTGATTCATATTGCAATAAAAATTCTTGTTGATTTCCTTTAAGTATATATATGGTATCATGGATTGCACGTCATGCACAATGTACTATTTTGACCACATTTAGTTTCTGACCCCTTTGTCTCTCTGGAGAGCCATTTAAAAAAAACACTCGGCTATTTTACTTAGCATACGATGACACCATATATAAATTACAGAATTACGCATTACTGTATCATATATTTTGATAAGTTTACCCAATAAATGAATAATGCTACTGAAATTTTATTCACAAGCTAAAATTGTTTGGAACTGTTTTTTGTTAATGATAGTGATTCAGCAGGTCATAGTTGAGCTAAACAGAGCAAAACCCGGTGACCACTCATTTGCCTTGTTTACAGGATAATCAACTAGTGAAAGTTCATGATTTCAAAGATACTACTAATTGAAATTCGTAAATTTTTCATTCCTATCCTGAATATTTGAGAGAGCAAAACATTTGTTCACAGAACAACCCCTATATAGGGGCGTGTTTAGAAGAATCTGGGGGAAAGGCAGAAAAAGAGGGATATGAGATGAAAAGCTAACAAGAGGGTTGTGGTATTTCAAGCAAGTGTGATGTGGGAAAAAAACTTAAATCTGTGGGATGTGGGTAAAAGACTAAGAAATCTGAGAACGTGAGAAATAAGGCCCCCAAAATAAGAGATATGGGATTTTTCTTGACCCCTTATAAACCCCTATCCCTATTCTAACGTACAGGGGAACCCCACCAGCCTGCTCACGGGCAGCGAGGTGCTGGACCAGATCGTCACGGTGCTGCTCAGCACGCCCATGTTTGTGGGCGGCTTCTCTGGCTTCCTGCTCGACAACACCGTGCCAGGTACTCACCATCTCATCCCAGACTAGTGCTAAACCAACAGGATGAGTAAAACCCCCAGATAAGTACGCGCCTACTTGTCCGAGACTAGTGTTAAATCAACAGAATGAGTAAGAACTCCAGATAGGTACTCGTCCACTCGCCCCAGACTAGTGCCAAACCAATAGAATTAGTAAACCCCCCTGATAAGTACTCACCTATTCGTCAGAGACTAGTGTTAAACCAACAGGACGAGTAAGAACATCTAGACTAGAGTTAAACCAACGTAATGTGTAAAACCCAAAGATACGTACTCGCCTATTTGTCCTAGACTTGTGTTGATCTATGTGCCTGGGATTAAATGTAAGCTAAAAATTAGAGAGTATTGTTTCATTGTTTTTTAAATGACGAGTGCTTGTAAGGCACATTTGTATAATTAACAATATCCCCATATTAATAAGAGTTAGAAATATTCTATATGCATCACTTTAAAGGGGACACTCTGTCCTTCTTAATGGTATACTATACATTGCATATATCATCAAACACAACTTGCATATTGAGTCCCAAACACTCAAGAAAAATCATGCTCTATTCAATGACACAGAATGCGCCCCGAACGAATTCGAATTGGTGTTTTTCAAACACATTTTTGTAATAAAAAGCTACTCGTTATGCAATGCCATCATACATGGCTGGAAAGCTAACATTTCATGCTTTCTAATTGTATATGATGTTCTTTCCCTCATAGAGTTTTGCTCCGTCCCTCTAACAGCCTTAATGTTTGTGTGGTGCAGGAGAAGTGGGAGAACGATAGAACATGTAAGAAGAGATTATCGAGTAATGACCCTTTTGCCGTTAATGAGTACGCGTGTATGTGTTTGTGCTAGTGACATTTTCATCTGCCCGATAATCAGTCTCCATCACATGGGAGGCAATGAAGGCTACAACCTCCTATGTTGTGGTCTGATGGTTTTGTCAAACCCTGATTGAAACTGAGTTTTAAGATAGTTGTTTTTAAAATTACTTCCCTTCTATGAAAAGAGTTCTAAATTACAAAATTGTATTGGCGGAGCATACCCTGCAACTCTCTAGAAAAACATTTTGCCTGCATTCTTGCCCAACATATTTTGCCTCCTATCGTTTGTAATCGTTGCTATTAAGGCCCTGTGTAGAGTAAGAATAATTCCAAAACCTTATCAAAATAAAACATTTTGGTGGAAAAGGGGGTGCGCACACTCTACAGCCCCCTAGATCTGTCTATTAAAACAAAAGTGTAATACTTGAAATGACAACTTACGAAATCTACATATTTCCTCCAGGTACTGATGAAGAGAGAGGTATCATCAAGTGGCGTGCAGAGGCGGAGAAAGCAAGGGAATCCTCTTCTAGTGACGCCATAGGCAAGACGAAAGAACAGACCTCCTGTTACGACATCCCCCTGATGACCAAGTGTCTGCGGAGGCAGAACTGGCCCCGCTACGTGCCCTTCTTACCCACATTCAATGAGCAATTGTTGGAATGCAGCTGTTGCAAGAAGAAGGAAGCACACTCTCAGTAGTAGTGTCACTAGTGTGTGTGCATATGGGTCTCTGGAGTTTGCAGTTATTACAAGTTTTTTTTAGGTCAAGGAGTACAGGGGAAACATTCATGGATGCAAAATGGGATAAAGGAATAACGGAAATGTAATAACAAGTTCATGAGCCTGAAAAATGGCTAGAATTCTAGTGTTGGAAAGAAGTCAATGAAGATTGAAGTAGACTAATCAGTTTACTGATTAATTTACCACACATTGATGTATCATTTCATTGTTTATCGTGCTCAAGGGGTACCTAATAACCCAACATCTGTATCAGGTACTGTCCTATACAAGTCTCAAAGAACGGAATACATCGCAAGAATGCTCCTTACTTTAAGTTTGGTGTTTCTTCTAAGTTTCTTTAGAAATTAGTTAAACTAAGACAGGTGGGACTTTTACGAAAACAGAGTTTGGAGATAATGCGACATATTATTGCATTATATTAGGTGTATAAATACACTATGAGATGAAATTACTACTGTATTCTTGCTTAAAAAACTGCACATTTGCATGCAGCAATTGCAATAGTCAATCTGACTTGCCCTGCATTAACCATATTGCCATATGGCCAATATGAGGGTTTCAGCACTCACATTTTATTCAATATTTCTTACTATTTCTTACTATTAGTATTACTTAGATTTCAGTGAACGTGTATTTTGATATATTAGTAACTAGACGTCAGAGAGAAGTAATGGAATCTCATTCTAAGAAATATTTAGAGAATTTGAGAATTTAGAGAATTGGATTAGATTACTTTAATTATTGTGAGCTATATTTTGATAGATTAGTTCAGTGAAAAATCACTGAGAAGTCAGAGAGAAGTAATGGAATCGCATTTTGAGAAATATTTAGAAACCTTTTTATTTAGATTTCTTGAGTTAATATGAGTTATATTATGAGAACTTTGCTGGTCAGAAATGATTATGCAGATTAGTTGCTTACTAGAGCAGGAAGTTAATTAAACGTTTTGATGTCTTTTGCATGCATGGTCACTGTTTAGAATATTCTATATGCATTATCTATTCACATTTCTATTGTCTCTTCACGGTATGGTACCATATATATGTTTGATAGCATCTTCAATTTAGAACATTTGATTCACTATCAGACTGCATATTCTATGATACATGTACTGTACCCGACACGTTTACCACTGTATCAACCATTTTGGTGGCTATACTGGATTTTGTTGCAAAATGAATTAACCACCAATAAATATTCTATTCCTGTAAATACAAATCTAACTAGATCAACCGTGTTCAAAGAACACGGCGTTGCTAGAATAACGTTGACTTATGGGGAATTAAGATTTATACTGAAACGATGTACATGTATACTCGTTAGAACAACCTTGACTTATGGACAGTAAAGTTGTTTACTAAAATGTTTTGGAAATCATGATTAAAAGTACACAATTACCAGCCACAAATAATATGCCACTGTCTATTTTTTGATCCTATAACACCAAATAGCAAACAGCACCAACTAGTCTATTTTGGAGCTAATAGAATGTTGATCTGTAATTATCCATTCAATAGTAACAAGAATGTTGTAAATGGAGCATAATTGCCCTGTGGAAAGTGCAGTTTAATTGCCAGAACGTCCAAAATCGAATCACTTTGGTGTCGCCTCAAACCTCATAGTTGTGTAAAGTCGTACATAGTTAGTTATATAGTTAGTTACTTAGTTAGTTAGTTAGTTTTTTTTACAAACGAGCGAAACACAATGCTTGCTTCAGCAGCTGAGCTGAAGAGACGCAATAATTTTGAGCATTATATTAATATGTAAACACTTCATGACAATCATGTATCCGATATTTTTTTCTTAATAAGTTCCCTGGCACTTATCTCTTCAAACGAGATAAACGACTACAGATATAGCGACACTCACCTTTTGTCACATATAGATTCCCATAAAAGTGAAATTCCGTATTGTACCCCACCTCAAGCAGGATGCATGCTACCGATTTTGCGTATGATGACTTACAATACTAGATATACTGTGTTATTTTGTCAGTTTTAATAGTTTTCATTATTATTATATTTACACTGTATGTATAAATAAATGTCTCTTCCAAACAAATGACACCTGTCGATACTGGTTATGTGTAATGGTGGTTTATAGGTAAACGGTAGACTGTGGATTAGTACTATATAGTTGAGTACGTCATGTTGGTTATGCATGCGAACACTACAGAGGGAGGGTTGCGCACCACAGCTAATCCCTCGCAAGCAAGCGACAAATCCCTTCACCGTCAGCAAACAGTCGACTTCATGAAGGAGGTCGGGTACCCCCAGGAGACTGGTGCGAAGACCTGCTGAAAGAGAAGAATTGCGCCAAGAAGGTGCCACAAGGTGGACTGCCAGGGGAGAAAGATCATTCACCCACCATGACTCGCAGTCGAAATCCCATGTCCTTGACCTGGGGCAGCATTACGGGCAGGTACAGAGACCCCCCCAGGCGAAGCTTGATATGGAGCAAGTAGATCTGCCAGTTGCGTCAGTGGTAGAGCAGCAGCAGCGACCGATGTTATCTCTCGCTGAAGGCGACAAAGGAACCCTTGCTGGGAAAAAGAAAGGTTCAGATCTTAAGGCTAAGAGACCAAAGGGCAATGGACGAGGAAGGGGACGAGGAAAAGGTGGACGGGAACTCTGTATCCACGTTGCCGTCAGGGGACGAGCAATGGCAGCAGATTGCACTGACCGACCCCCCTCCTCCCAAAGGGAAGAAGGAGGGCAGGGAAGTGCAGCCGCCACAGCAGGAAGAGAACAGGAAGCTGGAGCCATCCCAACCGGGTTGGCCAACGTGGCTGGGTTGGAGAAAACGAACCCAGGGCACAGTGAGTACGATGAGAAAAGGGGTTCGGGAAAGGAGAAGCTCTTCTGCAACAGCAAGAAGGAGGAGGACAAGTTGAGGTTCCTCTCACACCAGGCTGGCGTTCAGGAGATGAAGTGGACTCTGCCGTCTGGAGGAAACACAAGGGGTAATGGGGGTGGCAGCCGAAAGGGTGTTATTCTGAGGACCAGTCTGCGATTTCCTTGCGGGCTGACGCAAACGTCTTCCTCTTTGTTGGGTGGACGAATTGGACACCAACGCTTACTACATGACCCTAGAGACTGCCAAAAAGCTACTCCGAGAGGTCCTGCAGCACAACAGCATCGAAATTCGCAAAGCGATCGCCGAAACAGGACGCGACAGTAATGATAGTGTAAGGCAGCAGCAGAGGGAGATGCTGGACGGGGACTACTCCCCGACCAGGACGACCAGTGAGCAGAGCTTTGGAAAAGAACTATGTGACTGATAACCGACTGGGAATTAAAATTAATCCCCAGATATCATGTGCAGAAGAAGTCGTGGGAGAGCCTCACAGATGGAAAAAATTGGTACACGTCCTGATAGCACCCCAATCCAGGTTTGCAACGTCAGGGTTACCCAGAGTGAATTCCTACACCACAACACATGAGGAAGATGATATAATCATTGTCCAACAAGTTGTTTATCTTGCAGAAGCAGGTGCAAACACTATCAGTGTAGTTTCTGATGACACTGATGTATTCCTGCTCCTCATATAGTTCTATAGTATGGTGAAGCTAACTTGTAATGTTTTCATGTCTGCTACACCAACCAATAGGGTATCAATAAATATAAATGCTTGTGCACTCAAATATCTCTCAATTATTTCTCATTTATTGGGAGCACATGCCCTTACTGGTAGTGATACAACGTCATATGTATTTGGAATAGGAAAATCAACTGTTCTAAAGATTCTTCTATCGGGAAAAGAACTTGATAAATTAGAGGATTTGAATGTCTCTATGAGTGAAGTTTTAAAGCAAGCAACACTATTCATAGCAGCTTGTTATGGGTTTGCAAACTTTAAAAACATGAGTGAATTGAGGTACAAGGTTTGGTTAGCAAAATGTCAAATAAAAATCTTCAATCTGCTCCAAAACTTAAGTTACTTCCACTGGCAACAGAAGCCTTTGTTGAACATGTTTATAGGGCACATCTACAGACAGCTCTTTGGAAATCATCCACCTCATATCAATCCAATCCAATTTGGTTGGTCAAAAGATTAAAACAATGTAATGGTGCCCGTCCCATTACCACCTGATGTTTCTTTAGCACTTCTTGATGTATTCAAGTTAATAAAATGTGGCTGTTCATCAGACAATCCCGATGGTACTACAAAATGTAGTTGTTCTGCAGCACAGTTAGCATGGTCTATGGTTTGTGCATGTTATGACAATGACAACTGCAAGAATGATCGAACAAAGAGATCAATGTACCGGTAGCTAATGAGAGCAAATGAAGATTCAGAAGATGAGTTCTAAATGAGAGTGAACATAAAATGTTTACTGTTGTGATAGTAGTACTTAGTGCTCCGATCAATCATAGTGACAAATTTGATGCTTGTAGTACATCAGGTCTATTATGTTCTCGTTTGTAAAAATAGTATTCATTATTACACCAATGTGTTTACATGTTTTACTCATTATATTAAATTTTATTCTTTAAAATGCATCAGCATATGATATTGCATTCCATGTATAAACAAACATGTTTTAAATAAAAACAAGTGTGTATATCACATATGAGAAATGGACTGGTGAAAAACGATTTTCATTATGTGTTATTCAAGTTATAATGTTTTAATTTGATAATGAGTAACTTCATACTAAATCAGCATGGTTTATTGTATTCTGCATACTCAAATACATACTTTTAGATACCAAAATCAAGTTTCTATGTCAACTAGAAACTGAGATATTGCTAAAACTGATTTTCTCGACACCCTGTGGCGGCCATTTTGAATTTCGGCCATAAAAAAATTTCCCCAAGGATGCCGCAACTGCATCCAGTGGTTTTGTGATGAGGAAGGTCTATTCTACCATAATCAATCATAAAACATCTACTATTTGATAAAATGACGGTGTACCTAAAATCCACATTCTGCCGCAGGACTATGAGGTTAGTCTAGATGCCTTATCATGTCACTTTTTAGTATAGTGTAGAGTCTATACACGATACTATACAGTATTTGTGAATAATATAATAATTTGTATTTGTCAAATGACCAAAGTTGAACTGTGATACTCGCTTTTAAAAGGTAACATATGTTGTATGTAAAACCGCATCCCATGCATGTAAAGATGCATCTTTACACGGATGCACTTTTACATAGTGGGGCAGATATGTGATAAACATGTTCACATCTGGCAGAAAGCATACAACTTTGTATATAGGGGTTTTCGTGTATGCTGATTCCAAAAATATCGGGAACCACGCTCCAAAATTATTGGTTCCTTCCGAAATCCAAGATGGCGGCCAAGATGGCGGCCGGTACATACATAGTATGTAACATTTTTACAATTTGGTCTAGAATTTAATGTTATACCACATTCTGCACTAAATGTAGTACGATAAAGCCATTTCTGAAGTTATTTCAGTGATTTGAGGTCAAGAACATGGTTTGAGGTCATGTACATGTGAAAATTGGAGCTAATTTGTGATTGTAGGAATTGACCACAAGATTGGAGTGTCAATCGCAAAATTGAGCATGCTGACGTCTGATTTACCCGAACGAAGTGAGGGTAAATCAGACGTCAGCATGCTCAATTTTGCGATTGACACGACAATCGAGTGGTCAATCACCATTCTATCATGGCTAAAATCCATTTTATTTTAAAATAAATCATATTATAACATTCAACATTCAAGTCAATTTCGTTTGTTTTGAGCGCGCGGAGACGTCAATTCCTGCAGTTTTGAGCGCGCGGAGGCGTTAGTCTAAACTGTTGCTCTCCAAGCAACAACGAGTACGAAACACGCCTTACGTACGTCAGCGGCTGTATTGATATTGTGAGGAGGTTAGACTAGCGCCGTGTTTTTTTTTTTTTAGCGTGTTTTCCATCGCAAAATTTTATGTTTTACATTTTTCCAAGAATCTTTCAGTATTTTGCAAGCCGAAAGATCGACTTTAGGTAGGCGAAAGTAGAAATAATGACGTTTTTTATTGATATACTGAAGTTAAAATTTAATAGCCGCAAGCCAGAGATATATTAGTTGAAAGTGAGGTACATTAGACATTTTGCTAGCAAATTAAAATCATTTTATGTTGGTTATTGGTTAAGTATTGTATGAAAAAGGTCGTGTCATATAATGCCCTTTGAATATGTTATTTGTCAAACACTATTTAACGATCCTGTGAATTTTTATGGTTGAAATCCCCTGGAGACAGATTTCTCAGATACTTATTTGGAGTAAGGTCTATGTGTAGACTGCCAACATGCAGCCCATTTTTGCTGATGATTGTCAAATTGTTCTATGTAAAAGATAATGAACACAAATCACCTTTTAGTATGATATTCTCCATACAATACTTTTATCATTCTACGAATTTCTATGGCTGAAATCTGCGTAAGACAGGTTTGCCAGGTTCCTATGTTGATCAAGGTCTATGGCGTTTATTCATGCCACAATATATTCTTTTTTGATTGTGTTGGTTAAAGTAATAATGTACATGAAACTGTTCAGAGTACCAATTAGTAGTGGTAGGTTCAGAACTAAAACTGTACATATCATCGACAAATGTTGACAAAATTCTATCACCGTCATGATTTTCAAATTAGGCTGGTTTCCAAACTATAACTTTCCTATGATGTATATCGATATTTGATCATTATATATATATATATATATACCATTATACAGTATATATATATCTATTAGGACCACTTATGGGACCAGTGTTTTGCTGTCTATATATAGAGATGTGGTCTCCTATACAGAGTTCGATTTGGTGCTATATATATATGAATAAAATTTGTAACCGTGAAAAATTTCAATTATAGAGATAAAAGTCTAAATAGAGAGTTGTTTATTCCAAATGTACATTTTACCTTACTTCTATTCTCCAAGGGATGCAAATATTAAGGGAAACAATTTCATTACAAGTATATATGGTTATGTTCATTTTTACAATTGAATTTATTTATCGTCAATTACACACAAGGAGGCTGCCGTTCTTGACATTAAATACAAACATCAAGGGCTGTCTCCAGCTTTTGGGAACATCCCATAATGATTGTAAGAATAGACAAAATTTTTTACACTATGAATTCATACAAAACAAGACTTTTTTAAAAGCTATTGTTTTTTTAAAAAAAATAAGTCAAAATAGTTATTTTTTGTTCCATTTACTAATATATTAATGAAGGATTTGATATTTCCATTGTTAAAAGATAATTTTCTATATGGGTTTGAACAGTCTGGTCCTTCTCTGCTAAGACCATCAAAGCAATTCCTGTCTTTGAGTGTAATTTGAAGGACAATATAGAAAGAAATGTGTTTGTCCTCTTTAGCCAAATGGCATGGAGTGCATAATCATAGATAAAATTATATTTCTTTCTGTGGCAATTTAAACCACTAAGACCCATTCTCATTCTGCTATGGTTGATGGGTCGTTTCCTTTGAAATCCAGAAAAAAAGGGTATGAAAATACTATAAATATCTTTTTAATTTTTTCTTACAGTGAAAGAGTAGTACTTTTTATTATCTAATTGAGTTTCGTTCCATAGTTTTATTGCAGAGGGGTTAAAAAATGATTTCAGGAAATAATTTTTGTGTTCTAAATTGTGGTATTAAATTTGGATATATCTTTATATCAGTTCTGCAGACCAATATTAGATGGTATTATATTGTACAATATAATTTGGTAGAAGACTATTTTGTGCTTTGTACATAAAAGTATCATTTGCATATTTCTACGACAATTATAGAATGGAATGCCAACCTCTATTATACAGTTCATTATTAGATGATTTTTATAAGCACTTGTAATAAATAATAAAACTTTTGAATAACATCTAGTAATTTCAAATTTTCAAGGGAAGAATTTACATATAATTGAAAAACCAAATTCAGGATGGGTCTGATAAAACAGTGTATATTTGTAATTTTGATCGCTTTGTAGAGTTTGTTCAGATGGATTTTAATGCTGGTAATCTGTTCATGGCTTTGAGTCAATTGTTCTTTATTGCACATCGAAAGACATGTCCTTCACAAAAAGTCCAAGCTGTTTGATTTTCAACCTTTTTGCATTTTTAGACCACCCCAGGAATAAATCTGGATAATTTCAGTATTTTTTCTATTAAAAATTATATATATTTTTGGTAGGATTGAAGAAATAAAGTCTGTTTTTTTAGACCAGTTGAAGGTAAAATTTTGTACTTATTAAGCCAGATATATAAAATATAAGATGAAAGACATTTTTGCTAGCCTAGTAAAATTTTTTATGTTGGTTATTGGTTAAGTATTGTATGAAAAAGGTGTAATCATATAATGCCCTTTAATATGTTTTTGTCAAACACTATTTAACGATCCTTGAATTTTTGTGAAAAAAACCCCTGGAGACAGCTTTCTCAGATACTTTTTGGAGTAAAAATTCTGTGTGTTGACCTGCCAACATGCAGCCATTTTTGTGATGATTGTCAAATTGTTCTATGTAAAAGATAATGAACACAAATCACCTTTTAGTATGATATTCTCCATACAATACTTTATCATTCTACGAGGACTATGGCTGAAATCTGCGTAAGACAGGTTTGCCAGGTTCCTATGTTGATCAAAATCTATGGCGTTTATTCATGCCACAATATATTCTTTTTTTGTGTTGGTTAAATGTACACTTTTCCAACAATCATGAAAATGTATGCCCATTTTAATATGTTATTCTCTATACAATATTGTATCACTGTGTCAATTCTTGGTTTCCTGTGATATTAGACAACAGATTTTTGTTATTCTTAGTACTAAAGTCTGTGATGGAAACACAATGGATTTTTGCCTGGATCTATATATTTTGCCCATATAGATCTAAGGTTTCCAAAATGTTTGGTACCATAACTTCAATCTAATATTGTAAATCTGGTTTTTATGGTATACATTATTTCAAAAATATTTTATCAAGATTGTCCATGAGTCAACTGTTAATACTTCAGTTGGTGTATTTGAACACTAGATCTAGAAAAAACATAACTGTTCATATAACTAGCCAAATGTTGACACTTCTACTAATTATGTCATGATGTTTCCAAATTTTCTGTGTTGGAGTATATATGTGTAAATATATTATGTATATTCCTTATAAAAATATATATATATATATATATATAAAATCATATATATATATATATATATATATATATATATATATATATATATATATATATATATATAACCTAGATATATATATATAAAATGAATAATAGTGAGTTCTTATGACTTCCATATTTGCAGATAAAAAGTAAATAAATTTTTGTTTATTCAAATGTACATTTTCGACCTAGCTGTCTTATCAAGGAATGCAAATATTGAAACAATATATATACATTACAAAGTATTGAAAGAAGTAATGTTCATTTTTATTTTAATTGAATTGAGGTGTTCTTGACATTAAATACAAACATCAAGCACATATGCTCACGAAATGATATGCATCATAATGATTGTTAATGAGGTGAAAGTTTTTTTATTTGTCCTGAATTCATACAAATCTTTGAGTATTGTTGATAAAGTCAAAAATATGTTTAAAAATAATGTTGTCAATTTCCTTATTTTTTTGTTCCATTTACTAATATATTAATGAAGGATTTGATATTTCTATTGTTATGATAATTTTTCTATATGGGTCTGAACAGCCATTGGTATCTCTGCTAAGACCATCAAGCAATTCCTGTCTTTGAGCTGCATGGGCGGGACAATATAGAAAAGAAATGTGTTGTGTCCTCTTTAGCCAAATGGCATAGGTCACACATATCATAATCGATAAAATTGTATTTCTTTCTGTGGCAATTTAAACCACTAAGACCCATTCTCATTCTGCTATGGTTGATGGGTCCCTGTTCCTTCGAAATCAGAAAAAGAGGGGTATGTGTAAATACTATAAATATCTTTTAATTTTTTTCTTACATAGTGAAAGAGTAGTACTTTTTTCGTATATCTAATTGAGTTTCGTTCCATAGTTTTATTGCAGAGGGTATAAATGATTTCAGGAAAATAATTTTTTGTGATCTAAATTGTGGTATTAAATTTGGATATCTTATATCGTAGTTCTGCCGACCAATATTAGTTGGTATTATATCTAAAATATAATTTGGTAGAAGACTATTTTGTGCTTTGTACATAAAAAGTATCATTTGCATATTTCTACGACTTTCTAAATATGGAATGCCGACCTCCTTATGGAGTTCATTATTAGAAGTTTTTTTATAAGCACTTGTAATAAATAATAGGGATTGTCTTTGAATAACATCTAGTAATTTCAAATTTTCAAGGGAAGAATTTACATATAGTTGAAAACCAAATTCCAGATGGGTCTGATAAAGGCAGTGTATATTTGTAATTTTGATCGCTTTGTGAGTTTTGAAGCCAGCTCGTTTTAATGCTGTTAATCTGTTCATGGCTTTGGTACAATTGTTCTTTATGTGCACATCGAAAGACATGTCCTGGACAAACGTTACTCAAGCTGTTTGATTTCGTCAACCTTTTTTTAATTTTTTAGACCACCGAGGGAATAAATCTGGATAATTTTGTTTATTCTTTTTTCTTTGAAAAAAATTATATTTTTTGTTTTTTGTAGGATTGAAGCTAACAAGCCACTGCTTGGACCAAGCATCCAATTTAGACAGGTCTCTATTTAATTTTTTCAAAAGATAGGAATTGGATCAGTCAAGTTTTCCAGTAGTGAGGTATCATCCAATAAAATAAATATATATTGGATTCAATTCCATTCACAATATCATCAACATAAATGAGAAGAGGAGTGGACCAAGTATTGTTAAATGTTAATTTACATATGAAAATAAGGGTACACTATCTAAAGTGTTGCAAAATACAAATGATTAGAACATTAATATACAATATCAATACAGAGATTAACTATTTATAAATCATTACATTTTCATAATTCATTATTTAGACTCCTCTATATAATAAAAATAATGTATGCGTGTTTTTCTCAATCAAATATATTTTTATTATTATTAAATCAAAGTGATACTTTATTCAATTTTACATTATTTCTAGGACTGCAGCGATACATTGATGCATCGCTGAATCACGATTTATTTACTCACGATTAAAGTATCGATATGATAGTCTATATCGCGATACTTTCATGATATAACTGTTAAATGAATTTATATACAAAAATATTGCATAATTCAAGGTAAAATCTTTGTCTTTTTCCCATGAGTATGGGCGCCGCCATCTTTGCTGTATTGCGAACGGCGTTACTAACAAAATGTCAATTGAATGGCGAACGGCTCCCGCTATTTCGAGTATAGATTTAACAGTTATATCATTAAAGTATCGTGACAGCAGACTATCATATCGATACTTTAAACGTGAGTAAATAAATCGTGATTCAGCGATGCATCGGTGTATCGTTGCAGTCCTAATTATCATCAATTATAGTTTACAACGCTCTAAACTTTTTGTTTAAAACACTATGAAATACTAAGGTAGAAAAACGATATGAAAGCGACGGTAAGCGCGATTGAAAACTTTAAAGCTTGTGCAATAAGGTCCCTATATAAATGAAGCTTGCCTAGCACGAATTAAAAATGTAATTATGAGCGAATAAAATCAACTCAAAGCACAATCGTTTACAAAAGTCTAAAGTGTGGCACATACTCTAATTATTTAATTTTATTCTGGGGCTCAAGCGCAAATGTTTCTAACGTTTGGAAGTTTTTAGAATTAGTATAGATAAGCATCAACCCTTTTACTTCAAAACTATTCAATAAAATGTTTGGGTAAAAGCCAACCTTATTAATGAAATAATCAAAATTACAAAAACGCATCCTTTTTTCGTATTTTTGAGTGAAGTTTGTAAATCATGCAAAATGATTGTTTTCTTAACAAAATTCATTAAATATAACAATAAAAGGGTGTCATTTACTCACCAAAGAACTTCACAATATATTTACTATTATATCCATGGAGTCTTAGAATGTTACTCAAAT
The DNA here is from genome assembly GCA_019095985.1 of Streblospio benedicti. Classification (NCBI taxonomy): domain Eukaryota; kingdom Metazoa; phylum Annelida; class Polychaeta; order Spionida; family Spionidae; genus Streblospio; species Streblospio benedicti. The sequence continues at coordinate 36,541,384 of CM032668.1, read as the reverse complement.
GTCTCTTTTTCACTTACACACTGACATGGATCACTTTCACTACAAATTCATAGTTCTTTTTTATATCACCTGGGCCATTTAATAAAATAGAAAATCTATAGATATTAACCCCTTGCCCCTTAACCCCTCACGTTTTATTACATGACAGCCCTTGTATCCTCACAAAAATTTGCAGTGGCGCGTATAAAATCTTTCCATTTGTCGGAGGTGCGTTGCCAACTTTAAACTGCCATAATTTCCATAAAAATGCTCATTTTCAATCATCTTTTCACCAAAATATAAAAGAAACCATTACATTCCCAATTTCACAAATGTTTTGAAACAGAGCATCACATTTCCAATGGTAAAAAGAAGCCCGGTTTTGTCTTTGCTGAGATTGGGGTAGCGTCGGAGTAAATGCATCACAGTAATTAGAAAATAATTAAAAATATTTATTGGGTGTTTTTGGAACTGATTTATATATCATGATAAAACTGAATTTGTTAGGAACACGAATATGTATTTCTCATCAAAATCAAACTACTATAAGTATGTCTACAAGGCGATCAAACATGGGTGTTTTAGCATTTAGTGCGATATGCCCATAAACATGGCTCCCATGAGTGCAAATTAATATTGTGAAGTGAAACTTCTTTTATATTCTCTTAAAATAAAAACGTAACTTTTTAAAATAAATTGTGCACGATGATTCCTTATGCGGTTATACATATAGTTATCTAGTTTTAATCACGATGGCACCGGTGTTATACCCCAAACAAACCACTTGTATGACGAAGCTTTTGACAGCCAAAAACGGGGAAATGGTCCGGCCGGTTTAAGCCGATTTGAGGAGAGGGCTGTTGGGCCGTTTTAGGCCGTTTTGAGGTGAAAATGCAGAATAACAGGACTATGTATGAGAAGATTATGACTTGAATTAACTTTTCTCTTAAATGTGATTTGTATATAAAATGTTTGTATTTTTATAATAATTGAATTTAGTTTAAGATACTCTTTTGTCCTAAGTATAAGTAATACCAAACTAGCAGAGTTTTATCTAGTATAGTAATACAGTATATATTTAATATAAATCTCATTAGCAGCAATATTAACACCGCGTAACATATAATAATTGTACTACATAGAATATTCTAGAACTGTTGTGCTAAGACTTTACTCGAAGTGATTTAGTTATTACACATTTTCTTAAACCTCTGTGAAACATCAAATTATCAATTGCAATAAAGGATCATTTGTCACGATGTCATATGTAAAAACTGCGTGCGTGAACAGTCATGGTCCGCGAATCAGGATTAAACACGCATTCACTCATATTGACGATTAGAAAGTTACCACCAGTATTGAGCAAGATTGTTGGATTTTTTTTTATGAAAATAAGTTATTTATCGATGGCTACTCATCCTGCTGACTAGTAGCACATTTCAACCCAATCCATAGTCCATCGACTCTCCCCGGCTCACCTGTATGCCAATGAAGGCGTGGATCACCATGGTGAGGCAGATGTGCACAATGCCGTAGTGTATGAAGAGTGAGGAGATGAGCCTCCACACCTGGGGCTGGAAGGTCGCCTCCACCGTGTCGTTGTACACGTCCTTGTGCCGCAGCTCGTCGGAGTAGCCTTTCTTACACGGCGCGCCAAGATGCAGCTCAACTACAAACCCACATTACGATAGTCAGACTCATTTAACTTGAAGTTGAGGGGTTGTGCAAAACGTGGCCAAAAGTTGGATCAGTTTTACGCAAATTTAAAGGTTACAACAAATTCGACAGTGAAAATGCTGTTTGTAGACTTTTTATAGATGTCCTAGGTGTAAAAAACTTTTATCATTTAGTAGTGATTTCTTAACTTTTACCAGTAATAAAAAAAATAAATAAATTGACAGCTGCACTAATGAAAGAAGCATCAGCTACCAACTACATTTATTCATTAAAAAGCCGACCCCCAATATAAACAATTTTGAACTAAAGAGCCCTCTGGTATCTAAAGAGACCATATACATGTACGTTGTATACGGTATCAGGATTATTGTTCATTTCTATTGAGAGATTACAGTCAATGAAGTCAAGTGAAAACTAGCTCAATATCTCTAAGATGAAAACTGAACCTGGCTACAGTGCTCTGGACCCGAGCTGAAGTACATGCCGTTGAGGAAATTGCAGTGCTCCTGGCTGGTGAGCTTGCACTGGCCGTGGTAACCATGCAACAGGGCCGCATGGTGTGTGGGATCACATCCCTCTGTGTGTTCTTAAAAGCTGGGAGCATGGAACCCCGGCAGACCACTTGCCCACACCTGTGGACACACGTGCAGACGAGTACCGTAAGTTATCCATCTCAATGTCTAAGACTTGGGGCAAGTCAAGTGCTTAGAATATTAAACCTAGTCACTTTATTATTAAACAGATTCGAGTTATTACAGATTTTACATCTCTTGTCCCTATAATATGAATGGATTACTTAACACACATTAATACACAGGAGAGATGTTGACATGTCTCAATCTGTGGGTCAGCATTTATAAAGTCTTCTGGTCATATCAAATTACAATTATCTAGTATTGTTAATATTCTGTGTATCAGGTAAGTGGTAGTTGGTCGCATATGTTTGATTGTCTATTCTTACCACTGCAGTAATCCAAATCTTTTATTAAAAGTTTTAATTTCACAATTTCACAAAAAACGCTTTTCATCTCTATAAAGACCTTTTCAGTTTACAATAAAATATAGTACTGGTTCCAGCTATTGGAAGAATGGTCATAACAAATAATCAAACAACAGGTTGGTACTTTATTCACCAAGATTAACTTTGTGGTTACTGTGATGTATTGTTGAGATTATATATATATGTTTATTTTATGCCTTAAAATTGCAGAGTATAAAATTGAATAAGTCTGTACTTTTAATATGGGAGTATTTCATGTTTTGGTTTTAAAATAGTATAATGTTTTAGAAGTACTATATTTTATTGTAAATAAGTGATTTCGTAAATTGAACATGACGTCACGAGGTCAGAGGTCAATGGTAATAAAGACGTGTATTGCGCATGATTTTCCTATACAGTATATAGTAAAACTCGGCGACAAAAATAAGGTAAAAACTTTGCTTATCATAATCCGTTAGTTATGAATTTTAGTCACCTTTGTAGGAAAGGTGTAAGAATGCACAGCTAGAAAGCAGAGATTATATTGGCATTAAATACCACTTTAAAAGCTTGTGTGAAATCCGCTGTTAAAATGTAAACAATGGCAGAGTACTGCATGACACGCTTCGAAAAGTCTTTGTTACCAAAACTGCCAAAGCTCTTGCAGGTTTTCTAACTATAGCATATGGTTGTTTATAAAGTGCTGGGTTGTTTCTGTGATATATTTGATGAT
>CM032668.1:36492974-36524560 GCA_019095985.1 Streblospio benedicti | reverse complement strand
ATTTCTGTGCGTTTTTGGTCGTAGACTGGCTGTAGACCCACCTTGCGGTGGAATGTGCCCCTCGCTTAAATCACTTACTTTACATTTATTACTTTGCAGCGATTTACATGTATTTCGATCAAATAGTTTTTTTTAAATATATATATATAAATAATTTCGTTGATATACATACACATACTTGAAGAATTAAACATTTTAGATCTAGACAATACCCCGGTCTTCATTTTAATAAATGTATAAATGCAAATAAGCATTTTTCAGTTAGTTTGATTTAGATATACATGTAGTTATACAGAATGTTTGAGACAGAATGGCACAAAACCAGACAAAAACAAAAAAACAAAACAAAAAACAAACAAACACACAAGCTAGTTTAGTTATTTAGATTAAATCATACCCATCAATTGATTCCATTTAATCTTTTTTTCCAGGGAAAAAGACCTAAATTGCCAGTTACTAGTGAGATCCGTCCACAAAATGTATGCCCATTTGATGGGGTAGACATCAATAATGATTCTTTGATGAGTGCAAGTTCTCTACCTTCATCACCTGTCCCATCACAACATGACCTTGTGACAAAACTCACTGCCAGTAGCCATAATACATCCACAGCAGTTCAATGTAAACCTTACATTAGGAGCAAAAGTATGTTGCTAATTGACAATTACTTCAATGCATTCCTTGTAATCTAAAATAAACTGGTGTTTACATTTCAAAGTAAAAATTTATTTTTCCTCTGTACAGGATGGGAGGGAGGATTTGGTATAGGTAACTGATTAGATAACATGCTTTCGGATTCAATATTTTGTCAAATTCAATCATATTATAGGCTGTCAAGTGTCAGTACAAAACCGCAATGCTGGAATCCAAGCCTCAAGAAATACAAAGGATGCTGCTGTTCAGTGCAACATACTGGTAAACCCAAAAGAGGATAATCTGAATGTAGAGACAAACAGCATATGTGATACTTTCTCTGATATGTCAACTGTAATGGATAGCAGTCAAGATGACTGGGAACCAAACAGTTCAGAATGGTAATATGATCCAATTATATACGATCCAGTTTGCTTTCAACTAGGTTGCTGATCCTAAATAGACAATCAGTAACTTAGATTTAAGAATTAGCATTTCAACTTTTTCTGGCCATGTGTATTCAAAAAGGTGACTTATTTGGTGTCTAAAATGCCTTTTTCAAGAGAGCAGTGTTATATGATACATACACTCTAAGAATGAAATAAAATCAAAATCATCATTTTTCTCTTTAACACTCATACTACAATAGAAGAAGATGATCAAGTCTTATCTACACCCAAATATATGGTGTTTGAGGAACAATTGATGCAGCTATTTGTTTGTTGCAAACACTGTTTTTCCCTGACTGACAACACTGTGACTCATATTGGTTCCATGATATCTGTTCATCAGTGTTGCAGTAAATGTAACCGAACATCAACCTGGCAATCACAACCAACTATTAACAATATACCAGCAGGCAATTTGTCAATATCTGCAAGCATCTTATTTTTTGGGTCAACACCACAATCCACTTGAAGATTTCTCACTCACTTGAACCTTTACGCCATAAGTAAAAGTACATTCTTTCAACACCAGCGTGATTTTTTAACACCAGTTATAACTAAAAAATTGAAACAACATAGAGCAGAGCTTCATGAACATCTAGCATCCGAAGGGAGATCATTAAGATTGATTGGTGATGGTAAGTGTATCATACTTGTGTTCACTGCTTGCTTGTTTTACCACTGCCCATTGAAATTATCACAGTGTGTTAGAAAAAAAATATATCTGCTACATCACTGGATGGGTTTTCAGTAGCACATTTGGAAGCATCCCATGGTCATGAACGTTAGTAATGATCCTGTCCACTCTAACATCAATCATTTGTGGTCTTTATTTACCACCATGAAAAGAAAAAAAATCATTAAACTTATTAATCTGAAATAAAAGATAAGATAATATGTATGATATTTAATGTTTTCCAAAGCAAATCCTATCTTGAATATTGTCCATGTGTAGTTATACTATATCACAATAGCTCACTGGGACATACAAAAATGTAACTAATGAAAGTACTGTTAGGTTTTGTTGTTCCATTCAACAACTCAACTGATTTATACTTATGAATTTTATCATCTATGCAGGGATTTTGACAATTGTACGAGATAGCAGTGTTTCAGTGCAAATTTTTACACTCCAAATAAAACATACTGTTTTAGGAAGGGCGGATAGCCTGGGACACTGTGCTAAATATGACACCTACACTGTTATGGACACAGTATGCAACAAAGTAGCCTATCTCAAGGCCTTTAAATGATCTGACATGAAGGCCTATTCTAAAAGCCTCTGTGTGACGTCAATTTTGCAAAAAGTTTTGCTAAAGTAACGTCATTTACTAAAAGCACATGGCTTCTATTTCAGAAACAGCAGTCCAGCCGTAGTTGGGTATTTTCCCGTTTAAGCACGTGGTACTGTTTACTTATAATGTGGCTCTGGTTCATTAATTTACAAATAAGCCAGCTCCAGTTAGTAACGGTAAGCTTTGGCATGTGGTACTGTTTATTTATATTGGGGAATGTTTGATGAAGTTCTGTTTTGTAATATTTTGTTTATTTGATACTCTGTTGTTATCTGATCATGGATAATGAAGCAATTAGACATAGCTTGCAAAAGATTGGATATGAACATTTTCAAATAGTTTTACTTTATCAACTGATTTTAAGTTTTCTTTTTCACACAACAAGCACTGATAATAGGTAGGGGGTTGAAGTCTGACATCCTTATTTATTTTTATTGTTGTACTGTAGTTAACTTTTGGGACACTATTATTTGGAGGTGTATCCGGTTTGGTAAAACGAAACTAAGTCATGCATGTACAAGTAACTGAGAAACACATGAAAATTACATACTTAATATCTTGGCTGACCCTTACTTGATCTCCCATGCATGCTGCAGCAGTATGAGTGACCTTTACCTGATCGCCCATGCATACATGGTCTGCTGCTTCTGCAGCTGTTGCTGCTAGTGATTACTCTGGTTTTAAATGCTATAACAGGGCAGGATGTTTGAGGCTGCATATTTAATATCAGTGGAATTCCTAGGGTTCTGTAAAAGACCTTATATTTATTAGAGCTAGAGGCCATCACAATTGTACTTGCTCTTTATCTTTGCACTTAATATATGGTTGACACGAATGGTTTATGTAATAATAGAAATAAAAACTATTAGATATAAGGTCTTTTGAAAGACTAGCAACAAAGTCATTGCCTTGGATGTGGTTCAGGTATGTATATAATATCAGTGATCGCTCTGCAAAATTGTCCAACCGAGACACGTGTCTCACCCAATCTATAAAAATGAGACAGATGAGGGAAAAAGCGAGACAAAATGTGGCAATCTTTTGAGAAATTGAGACATAATTATATATATTTAAAAACTAATTATTGGAATCATGTAAAATGTATATTATGTTTTCATTTTACCATCTCAAATGGGGGGCGAGGGTTGCACATAATGCATGCAGTCACTATGGGGCGCACCCCGGGGGAGCATGATTCCCCTGGCCCCCCGATTGCTACGGCCATTTATATGAATAAAAATTGCCAATTACTATGAAACCCAGCCGCATGGCTCCAAAGCGCAATCTATAGACAAAAATATAGCTAACTATACCGTGTTACTCATATATTGTGATGTGTCAATAATTAGTTCAAGATACTACAGATATATCGTAAGCAGGAGTGGGGTGGGGTGTCACTTGGTAATAAGCTATTTTTATTTCTGTTCAAAGAGCAACACACACAGTCACACTTCTTTTGTGGACACCAAGCCGGTGCTTCATGTATACGCTGATTCGAATTTGACAGTCAGCATCAGATTTTAAAGTGTGTAGTATCAGAGCTTATACGCGTCGTAGCAGCATTTGGTTTCGGCTACTAACCAAACACTGCCTAAATCATCATATTCTTATAATAATACACATTTACTCAAAATATTTTGCTCCATAAACGCCAGCAAACATCATGATAGTAACTGTCAGCCACTCATCTTCCATCTTCGCAAAATACAATTGGAAATGTGATTCGTTTCGCAAGCAATATTAGTTCTCCGACGTCCACATTTAATCAGCAGTTTACCAATCGCTTTTCTTGTTATCCGGAATACAAGATATAATTAGATGAGGCACGGGAGACGCATAATATTGAGATTTCGGAACAAAAATGTGACTGTGGTTATCGTCATGACAGTTCCTTACCGTCATCGACAAATGACTGCTTTCATTGGTCGAAATCAGGTCGCAGCCTCGATCAAGCGCTCAGCATAATGTTAGATTCATAAAGGCGCTATCCATATAGAGGCTGGTTGCATTGTAGCCTAAATCGAATGCGTTTCACATCGATTTGTGCCGGTGGCTGCGCTATGATTGGGGTTTTGTATGTAAACAAACATGGCCGCCCCCGTGAATGATTCCAATATAATTATTAGATCTATTTCTTTTTGTTTTAAAGTCTGATAATAAACCAAATAAACTGCGACACAGTCTAGAATTGCGACAAGCAGCATTTTTTTGGGGAAAAAGTCGCAAAATCGCGGTCCAGAGCAATCACTGTATATTATATATAGTTGGTTGAATTTTGTAACTAGCTCATTGGATTAATGATTTTAAACAATTTTATGGATCACCATTGATAGCTAAGGTCATTTAATCCAAGATCATTAATTTGATCCAAGAATTTTGAATAGTAGAGAGCAAATAATATTAAGATTAGCCGAAAAAACATTTTGCTCCATTCCATTTAGGTAGAATATTATTTATTTATTTTGTATTCAATTCTACATGTTGAACTCTAATCAAGTGGGAGGCTCATACCACATGGAATTGCATGGGCTTAAACAATGTTTAGATCAACTGAAAGACTTTGAAATAGAAAGTATTGTAACTGATCGCCATCCAGGCATTATGAGGTTTCTTCGAGATGAAAAGTCTCACATTAAAAGCTACAATGACATTTGGCATACAGCCAAAGGTACTTACAAACTACCCTAAACATTCAAATACAGCCCATAAGCTTATAGGTTGAACATTGCTCAATTGTACCAGTGAGCGGTTGGTGAGCATGGGTCTGTCACTGGATGTTTACCTTATTTGGTTGGTTTTTCGTTATACGGTTTGATTTTTTAATTATGTTTTGTTTGATGGACTGGTGTCACTTACACTTTTGAAATTTCAATGTATTAAATTACAAATCAATTATAAACAAGATCAGTAACCATGAGGGGGGGTTAAAATTACTTTTAAATCATAATAAATGTGGGGTGTGGCTATTACATAACCTCGAATATTTCGAATACTGTCAGTTCTTCTTGATCATAGAAATCAGGTTATTTACGCGAAAGTGAATAATCTCAAACAAATCTTGGGTCTGTGTTTGGTCCCTTATAAATGACCTCATTTCTGTGATCAGAAAAAAACATAAATTAACCTACTGCTAAGAAGAACTATACATAGGGCTTCAGCTCTTACAGTCCACCTTGTAGGACACAATAAACGTATGCCCGAGTATTGCTCTGATGACATCTCCTTTTGAATTTTTACTAGTTGAGCATTTCTTTTTGGAGAGTTTTTAATTAATTTCGTAATTCATGTGTAGTGTCAAGTGCATCTTTCATTACTTTACACTTTTTTATGCTACCTGCACATGCTAAATTCAAAGCATGTCCATAGCAATGTGTGTAGAGGGCACATGGCTCTTTGGCTTTTATCCTGGTAACCACTCCATTGCGAGAACCCAGACATCGTACTACAACCATCATAACACTGACCTCTACATTTGTTCAAGGATACGTTCATTCGTAGTAGTGTGTTCTTAAGCACAGAAACAATTACAATTATACTTGGTTTAGAGAACAAAAATGTGTTTGAAACAGCTAACATATTAACATTTATGCAGTCATGCTCAAAGAATATGAAATGGAATCAAAGTTCAACGTTTTGTATTTGGGTTCAACTTTTGAGAGCCCTTTAGCCAAATTGGCTTCAGTGGAATTTGCGTTAGCGGAAGCAGAGTCACACATAGATCTACCTATGTATTACACTCTGATAAAAGTACAATTTTTTCTGAATATCCGAGCCATAGTGTGCAACTGCAACGCGTGGCCGGGAAAGCCGCTAATTTGTTTATAAAATGTCAGATTGAACTAAGACCTGTATTGATTATCATTGGTTGTAAAACCACTCATTGCTATTGATTGAATTATTAGCCTATTTCATTTTTTGCAAATTATTAATATTAGGCTAAAATTCACATATTTTTTTCATATAAATTAATGGTGAGGCCATGGTTGAATTATCAACATATTGATTTTTTAGTTGTTGAAATTATTGGTCATGCCATGGCCTTAATGCCTTAGCCCTTCCTACAGGCCTGGTTTTTACACGTGTAAAAGTGCATCCTAAATTTTGGGATGAACTTTTACACGTGTAATAGTGCAACCCCAAATAAGGATTCAGTTTTACACGTGTAAAGATGCATCTTTACACGGGATGCGGTTTTACATACAACAAACATATGACAAAGTACCAATAGTATAGCAATACGTATATTATTACATAGGCGCAGCTCACTAGTGACACTACTGCTATAGTCAAGTATAGTGGAAATTTTAAAACCCGATTTGTGAACTCTTTGATGAGTTTGACTTGTGTTCGATGTGAGTATTCTAACTGTACACGCATAGTGTTTATGAATGCCTATTAATCCACGACATTTAGTACCAGACATTTGAATAATCAACAGAAAAACATTTGAATCAACAGAGTATGCCTCCATCTTGATGTGGTAACTCCCGGAGTTAACAATAGCGAAAACATAGATTCTTTATTTTATTTTCCAAAATAACTTTCATTTGAAAGATTTGTGAAATGTTATTACTACAGCGTGTACCTAAGAATAATTTATGAGAATTCTTATACAGAAACAGTTGTCAACACACGGATTTAGTTTAGAAAGATGATCTTGGTGTGGTCCTCAGTAGCTCAGTTGTTAGAGCGTACGACTTGAAAGCAGGAATTGCCTGCGTCGCAAGTTCGCGGCCCGGTCATGGCAGACACAGTGTCGCCAAAACCGATACGTCGTACGTCTGCCACTGAGTTGCTGATTTCCACACAGCACGTCGCCACCGTACAGTGTTACTACTAGCTCACCTAGTTTGAAAACTATAGCTAGTGTGATCCCCCCACCCCTGAGGCTCAGTTGGCTACCTAGCCTGCCCCTGGAGAGGTACATGTACAAACACCACGTGGCCTCACATTCTCGCGTTGCCTCATAAGAGGAGGCCAGTCTCTCATCTGAGACTGGCTTACTTGTGAATTACATATCCAGATCCAGATCCAGATTGGTAGATCTATATAGTTTGCTAAAGCAAAACCGCCACCATAGATTTGGCCTTTTGGCTGTAATTTCAGTTATTATCTGTCTTATTAATATATAATTAGTATTGGTCAATCAGTAGTAATATGCGATCCATCCATTCATATCATTGAATAGTTACTGATACTTTTACGGGTTATAAAAGCCGAGTTTGACTGAGGTACACATTGGAAAATAATGCAACAACATGGTCAAACTAAAGTGCTCGTATTTTTTTTTACTATCAAAATCTCATCTCCATCCAGTATGTTGTGGACAAGTGTGTGTATAATTTGTTCTTTTTCATTAATAGGACAGATGATAGACGTTAAGCACTTTAATATTGTGTCAAAATATGGCAATTTTCCCTTCATTAACACGGGAGCGAGTTATTTTTACCTGTATCTCAACGCACGTGGCTGACGCATCCTCCATCATATGCTTTGTGACGGCGAACGTACACACGTATGAATCAGAGCCTGTTTCTTGGCTGTTTCTTGAAACTATGTTATCATGTATTCTCGGAACCCTGACCCGGACCTGCTAGATACTGCTGCTACGGTGATGTACAGTACTATAGACTAGTGCAAGAACAATACCTTAGAACTAGAATACTACTGCATAGGCCTACTAATATTGTCAACAAACACGGTAATACTCATTTTTTCACCTTAAAATAGCAATATAACTGCTTATTCCTATGTACGAATGTGTAACTATAATCTCTGTAACATATATTTTACCAATGCATCATTTAACTGTACTATAGATGTAAATCATTTATGAAACGTTTTTCTTACCTAAACGCTAAAGTTTAAACAACAATCGGGAAATATTCCAAAATCACCTGCTAAACTAGCCACTAGGCAGATTTTCAGAAAATGAAGAGTGATGGAGGCATTTCATGTTTACGGCTGGCAAATAACCTTTTTAGATGTATTTTTAGGTTCTAAATTGATCTAAGGTGTTTGCCCGGCTCGATTTTCAACCTTTAACCCGTAAACGTGACAAATTCAAAATGGCCGCCACCGAATCATGAAAAGTCACATTTAGACATATCTTCGGTACTAAACATGGTAGAAACATAAAAAAAAACATCAATACGTATGTTTTTGGGTACAAGGAATGCATTTAGATCATGTCCTAACCTTAAATATGTCCAGAAATCAAGATAATGACCGCATAAGTTAAGATTTACCACTATTTACATGCATAACGTTCCGTCCCACCCTCATGCATCATTGGCTTGTGGCATATCAATGAAATACATTTGATACCATTTTTATTGTTTTTCTATCTGTGATATATGTATTTGTATGTGATAAAAAGTCAAATAATGAAAAAAAAATCAAATGTTATGTACGGACGATATTGACACACTTAACACTGTCGTCAGTAGGGTGTTGCATGCAGCTCGATCATTGAAACACAATCATGTAGCTCTGACAGTGGATGAGATTGTGGGTAGAAGGCAATGTGTTAGGGACAAATGCAGCTATGAGTGTGATGTCCGGCAAAAGCTATGCACGTGCTATGCGAACACACAAACTCACATTGCTAGCTCTGTGGAAATTGCTTCTACCACAACTTAATGCATACCTGGACTCTATTGATGTTGAGGTGAGGGCAGATCTGGATTCTATTGGGACATCATCAAACACAGAGACTATTTCATAGATGGTAGACACATTGACATCTGAGAGGTTCCAACAGTCCATCCATAATTTTGTCAAACAACTAAAAGAAGAAGACCCAATGCAAAATTCTGGTGGAATTACATGGAGATGGTCAGTATCCTATTCTACTTTACAAGAGCACAACGTGATGGGTCATGGAAACTCCACCTGTATGCTTTCCGGCGTATGCTTCCATTCTTCTTCCGATACGACCATGTGAACTACCCCGGTACGCCAGATGGGGTACAATCTACCTGGCTGAGATGGCTAGGCTACCTCAAGTTGTTTTGCGTGAATAACTAGACGGAAATTTTGTTGTTAAACATGCAGATCGAGGCTTTAAGTCTAGTATCACCAGACCAGAGCAGTGAATGGTTGAATGCCACTGGTAAGGAAAGTGGAGGTTTAGTTGGGATCACCAAAGTATCTTTTGCACTTAGCTAGTCGATGGACATTGTCTTATAACCTGAGAACCCTGATAGCATCACACACTAAACAGATGTCCCATGTAACCGTGGACGACGACGATGATGATGCATATACACACAATGAGGATACCGAAGGATGCAGGACCAAAGATGATAGAGATGGAGGAAGATTGGCAACACCACTTAGGCAATATGGAGTGTTCCAGAACAAGATAGATACACTACATAACATGATCAACAAGGATTTGGCCACTGAAGCTATTCAGGAGTCTTTGCTTAGAGCAGAATCACTTGGTAAAAAGCAACTTGTGGAGTTTGTTGAAAAACGTATTTGTGTAGTTCCAGATAACCAACATGCTGCTTTGAAGGCTCCCATTCACAAGAATAAAGCTGTTACATTTACTTACCTATACACAGTTGTACAGGACTTCAAAGAGAAACAAAGCACAATAAAGATAGACAGAAATATCTTACAACGGCTCATAACAGCTTACAGGGCTGGTCGTGAAGTTGACTTGAGCAAAATCCTAACACATAAGCTGATGTCTGTACCGCTATCTCACGCCACACTCAGTGGCACACTGCATTCACCAGACAAGTCCCTGCTAGCCAAAGTGTCGACCAAAGATGTACTGACACCACTAATTGCTTGTTAGATGGTGGACCAAGTTGTTTTCTGATTGATGGCCAGGCGCTGGTGATGGCTTTAGGAAAAACCCAAACATAAGCACGTTTGGTCACTATGCGGAGGCATTTGCTGAAGCTGTATACAAAATGGGTGCAGCCTTTCAGAGGATTGATGTTACATTTGACCGCTACATAGATAAAACCGGATGAGTTGTTAACATTGATTATTTTATTGGGCAAGTTCTTGGGGCGTATCACGGCGAGCCCGATGATAACAAGGCAGATCTTGCAACATTATTGTCAAATCATCTTGTCAATCATAGCCCCAGTGGTAAAACAGTGGTTGTTGGTGGAGGCTTCACGGACTCTACAATTGTTAAGTCATCGGAGACATCGCTCGATTTATCCATGCTTGAGGCAGATCATGATGAAGCTGATACACGTATTATTTTACATTAATCCATGCTCATATGGAGTTGATGGACTTGTGTTACTGCTCGCTCACTTTGACAAATTGGGATGTTCAAAATTGCTCATGAAAGCTGGCACATCAAAACATCCAAAATGTATCCCAGTACATGATGTTCGTCGTCAGCTACCCAACATCAGCTACCTGTCTCAATTTAGTGGTCACAGCAAGAACACGGCATGGCGTGTGTTTCAGGATCACCATGAAAATTTGTGTGCCAACTGGGAAGGGGCCAGTTGACTGACGACATATCAAAATCTGCAGAGAAGTTTATCTGTCAGATAATACGGTGTACCAGAAGCGGAAACATGTGATGAAGCAAGAATGAAACCGTTTTGCATGGGACGACCGCAGGAAGCGTTACCTCCAACTTCAGACGCAGCATGTTTCCACATAATGAGAAGTCATTATCAAGCAAGTGTGTGGATACAAGCCCACAAAACATCACGAATTCTTCCCACAACTACTGAAATGGGTTGGTATTGCGAAAATGGTCAATTATTATCACGTCTCCTGTCCCTACCGCCCATCCCCAAAGCCTGTGCAGAAATCTTATCTTGTGGATGCTCCAAAGGATGCCTAAGTAGGGCGTGTATCTGCAGAAAAAAAGCCTACCATGCATTGAGGCCTGCAAATGTTACACACACGGCAACAGATGTCAGTGTTCCACATGGCAAGACTCTCTTACCTGCGTGCTGCTAGCTGTTTTTAACACAAAATATAAAAATAAGCAATATGTGGACATTTGATTTTTTTCATTATGTGACTTATTTTTTATCACACACAAATACATATATCACAGATAGAAACAATAAAAATTGTATCAAATGTATATCATTGATATGCCACAAGCCAATGATGCATGAGGGTGGGACGGAACTTTATGCATCTAAACAGTGGTAAATTTTAACATATGCATCATTATCTTGATTTTTGGACACATTTAAGGTTAGAACATGATCTCATCTCAATGTATTCCTTGTACCAAAAAACGTACATAATATATTGATGTTTTATTTATGTTTCTACCATGTTTAGTACCGAAGATATGGCTAAATGTGATCTTTTATGATTCGGTGTCGGCCATTTTGTATTTGTCGGGTTTACGGTTGAAAATCAAGCCGGGCAAACACCTTAGATCAATTTAGCACCTAAAAATACAAGGAAAATAGTTATTTGCCAGCCGAAAACATGAAATGCCTCCACCATTAACATTTTCTGGAAATCTGCCTAGACTATGCGGGGAACTGTGATCATGTGATACTGCTAAGAGCAGTATCGTTTTTTGGAATGATAATGGAAATGATAATGATAATAATAATGCTTCAAGAATACCGAAATTCAGATTATCATTTTCATTTTTGATAATGGATGATAATGAACATGATAATGGCCATTAGATCTATCATCTTTCAAGAATACCACCCCAGATGAAAATGATCATGTTGATAATGACTCAGGGCCACAATAGGGATTTATTTTTGTCTGTAGGACAGGCATCCTGAAAAAGATACCCACCCTCACTAAGATTTACACGTCCAAATCAACAAATTCAACTGAAAAGTATGTCTTGGGCGACTGAGAATACTCATCCATAGGACAAGTAACTCAAAATTGTTACCCATCCTGACAATATAGATACCCGTCTCGCACTATAGGATGGGTACATATCCGTGGTCCTGTATCACTATTCAACCTATAATAAAATCAATGTCAGGACGTTTAACACGTAAAAAAGTAAATCTAACATGATCTACAGCTACTGTACTGTAAAGCTAGAATATTTTGTGGCTATTACATTTTGAGATTTTCACCTATAAAAAATAATAAATTAGTTTGTGAATATTTAATTTCGCGATTTTGGTCCATTCTGGACCTACTTTACATAGGCTATTAATGTTTGCTGACTGTTAAGTTTGCGTTTTTGCACCTACCCACGAAATTTGCAAATTAAATTGTGCGCAAACATTTCTAGTTTTACAGTAATTCAAATGGTTGTACTGATGAGACATTTGTATATGAGCATTAAAGTTGTGATACATTTTATATTTTTCACGTAGTGTTTTATCAAATGCGCATGTTGCATTCACTCTGAAATGAAGGGTGTGTGTGTGTGTGGGCCGGGGGGGGGATTTCAGTGCACAAAATGTAGGAGGGGGTAAATTTCTAGTGCACAACTTTCAAGGGGGGGGGGGGGTAAAATTTCAGAGTAAGCTAATGACACAAATCTGACTGCAAAAAGCACATATTCCCATGATATATCCTAAACTTATTTATTTGGAGATGGATAAAACATTACCAAAAACATACAAATTATATACTTGATAAATGGAAACAATGGCCACTAGTTCTGAGTCATCGACAGAATGTTTTTGTATGCCCAATAAGGCGGCATTCTTGACAATTGAGACGTCTAGGTTGGAACTTATGAGTGACCATTTCTTAGCCTATAATTGTTACAGCAAATTCTGCTTTATGTCTGTGTAGGGGTGTGACGGGTAGACGTATAAACTGTGACGGGCAGGTTTCATGGTATGGTCGGTCTGTGTGACTTTTATGAATTTTCAAATATGTGTTTTGTAGTTGATACCAACATTTTTTCAAGAAGAGGAGAATGATCCATATATACAGTTTAACGTGGAAGTGAAGTAGTATGAATTTAGCAACATTTATACTTCTGTGCATTTCACCGTGCATTCACTCAACAGCCTCGGAGCATACACCGTTGAGATTTCTCGCTGACAAAAACAAGATTGATGTGTACGTTGATGGAATTCTGGATATGTCAGTCGTTGATGAGACAAAAGTACACATTCACGCTAATTTGAGACGAAATACTAGAGTGATTGGAATAGCACTGACATACAGTGGTAGCGGTGTACTTGGTTTCATAATGTCCACAGATTCTGGATTCTACACAGACGAAAGCTGGAAATGTGAACATGAGAGCAATCTTGGAGTGAAACCTTGAAGTTGTTGATCTCATGCAACCCGAGTATGATGACTCCAGCTGGCCCCAAGCGGTGCTGTGTCCTGTTGATGGCTCAGATCCAGGTGGGTAACTTTTTCACATTATATCTAACACCTACTAAATCTATTTCAACATCAATTTGCCTGTATATATATATATATATACAAAGTTCATCTTAACACAGCACACTAGTTCTTACATTGATTGATAGTTCACTCTGTTTGCCATTTTCAAAACTCTCTGTGCATGTCAAGGTCACTCAGCACGACTTCTGATGCCGAAAATTGGATCGAACACATGAGAGAGTTGAACGGCCCGGTCGTTCATGTTCATGACTTCTTTCACTGCATAGACAGATTTTATAATACGTGATGTTGAATGTTGGCTTCTGGCTATGCTATGTTTAAATGAAAATACTCCTGATTTAAGGTTAGAACAATGATTTGGGAAAATCTATGCATATATTTTCCCACCTCTCATTACACTTGGTATCGTTTGAGTACAAGTGCTATGATTTTAGTCTGAAAGTTGTGTTTGCACATTCTACAATATTAATACTGACCACCTACATGTATGTATATAAAATATTGTCCACATTTGGCAACTTAAAGATCCAACATGCAAATTATCATCAGATGGGCCCGGCGAAACAGTAATCCAATATTTTTATTGAAAACATGGATATTTTTCCTTTTCAAAATTTGCTGTTAAATTTTCCGTAATAGAATTTTCCTATTTATTGTTTTTACTCATTAATTTCAATTTGGAAAAAAAATTTTTTTTAAAAAAATTTAAAAAAATTTTTAAAAAATTTTTTTAAAAAATTTAAGGGGGGGAAAAAAAGGGGGTTTAAAATTTTTTTTTTTAATTTTTTTAAAAAAAAAATTTTTTTTCCCGGAAAAAAAATTTAAAGGGGGTTTTTTTTGGGGGGTTTTTAATAAAAAAAAAATTTTTTTAAAAAATTTAAAAAAAAAGGTTTTTGGGAAAAAATTTTTTTTAAAATTTTAAAATTTTTTTTTTTTTTAAAAAAAAATTAAAAAAAAAAATTTTTTTTAAAAAATTTTTCCCCCAAGAATTTCCCCGTTGGCCCCCCCTTTTTTTCCTTTTTTTTTTCCCCCCCCCAAAAAAAATTTTTTTGGGGGGGGGGCCCCCCCTTCCCCCCCCTTTTTTTTCCCCTTTTTAAAAATTTTTTTTCGGGGGGTTTTTTTTTAAAAAAAAAAAAATTTAAAAAAATTTTTAAAAAAAATTTTTTTTTTTTTTTTTTTTAAATTTTATTTTTATTTGGGGGGTTTTTCCCTTTTTTTTTTTTTCCCCCCCTTTTTTAAAAGGAAAAAAATTTTAAAAAAAGGAAAATTTTTAAAAAAAAAGGGGGAAAAAAAAAATTTTTTTTTTAAAAAAATTTTTTTTTAAAAAACCCTTTTTTAAATAACTGTAGAAATGAGCCCAAAAAAATTTTTTTCCCTTTTTTTAAATTTTTTTTTGGAAAACCCCCCCAAAAAAAAAAGGGGGGGGGGGGGTTTTGGGGTATTGAGTTTGCTCGTAAAAAAAAAATTTTTTTTTAAATTTTTTTTTTTTTTAAAATTTAAAAATTTTGGGTTTTTTAAATTTTTTTTTTAAGGTTTAAGGGGGAAAAAAAAAAATTTTTTTTTGGAGCTAAAAAAAGGGAAAAAAAAATTTTTCTCCCCCTTTCATAGTCTATATTTTTTTTTTAAAAGGAAAACCTTTGGAAAAAAGGGGGGGGGAAACAAAAAAATTTAAAGGGGGGGGGGTTTTTGGAAATTCCCCATTTAAAGGGGGTGTTTCCTTTTCACCCCCCCGGGGGGAAAATTTTTTTTTTTTTTTAAAAACCCCAAAAAAGGGTTAATTAAAAATTTTAAAAAATTTTTTTTTTTTTAAATTTAAAAAAAAATTTTCCCTTAATTTTTTTTTTTTTTAAAAAACCCCTTGGTTCCGGGAGGGGGAATTGGCGGAAACCCCCTTTTTTTTCCCGGGTTTTAAAAAGGGGGGGTTTTTTAAAAAAGGGGGGGGGTTTTTGCATGATTTTTTTTTTTTTTTTTAAAAAAAAATTTTTTTTTTTTCCCCAAAGGAAATTTTAAAAATTAAAAAAGTATGTTTTTCCCCCTTTTTTTTTAAATAAAAAAAAATTTTTTTGGGGTTTTTTTTTTTAAAAAAATTTGGGGAATGTTGATGTCCAATTTTCCAAAAAATTTAAAAAGGGGGGGTTTTTTCCCCCTTTTTTAAAACCCAAAAATTTAAAAATTTTTTCCAAAAAATTAAAAAAAAAAATTAAAAAATTTTTTTAAAAAAAATTTTAAAAAAGGGAAAAAATTTTAAAATTTGGGGGCCCCCCTTTTTTTTTCCCCAAAAAAAAAAAAACCCCCCTTTTTCCCCCCAAAAAATGGCCCCAATTTTTTTAAAACCCCCAAATAATTTAAAATTTTTTTTTTTTTTAAATTTTTAAAAAAATTTTTTTAAAAAAATTTGAAAACAAAAAAAAAAAAAATTTTTTAAAAAAAAAAAAATTTTTTTTTTTTTTAAAAAAAAATTTTTTTTTTTTTTTAAAAAAAAACCCCCCCCTTTCCAAAAATTTTAAAAAAATTTTTTTTGGGAATTTTTTAAAAAAATTTTTACAATTTGGAAAAAAAAAAAAATTTTTTTTTAAAAATTTTTTTGAAAAAAAGGGGGGAAATTAAAATTTTTTTAATTTCTTTAAAAAAAATTTTTTTTTTTTTTTTTAAAAAAAAAAGGGGGGGCCCCCAAAAACCCCCAAAACTCCCCAAAAAAAAAAAAAATAAAAAATTTTCTTTTTTTGCCCCCCCCAAAAAATTTTTAAAAATTTTTGGGGTTTTTTTTTTTCCCCCAAAAAAAAAAAAATTTTTTTTTCCCCCCAAAAAAAAAATTTTTTTTTTTTAAAAAAAAAAAAAAAGGTTTTTTTAAAAATTTTTTTAAAAAATTTTTTTTTTTTTTTTAAACCCCCAAAAAATGTTTAAAAAAAAAAAAATTAATTTAAAAAAAATTTTTTTTTTTTTTAAAAAGGGAAAACAATTTTTAAAAAAAAGGGGGACCCTATAAAGGGGGGGGCCAAAAACCTTTTTTAAATTTTTTATTTAAAGGGAAAAAAAGAACCCCAAATAAAATTTTTTTTAAAATTAAAAAAAAAAAAAGGTTAAATTTTTTTAAAAAATTTTTTTTAAAAATTTGGGAAAAGGAAAAAAAAATTTTTTTTTTTTTTAAAAACCAAAATAAAAACCCTTAAAAAAAAAAATTTTTAAAACTTTCCGCAAAAATTTTAAATTTTAAAAAAAAACCCCCCAAAAAATGGTTTTTAAAAAAAGGGGGGAAAAATTTTTTTATTTCCCAAAAAAAAAAAATTTTTCCAAATTAAATTTTTTTTAAAAAGGGGATTGGGGGGAATTTTTAAATTTTTTCCCAAAAAAAGGGAAAATTTTTAAATTTTTTTTTTTCTTTTTTTATTTTTAATTTTTTTAAAAATTTTTTTTTAAATTTTTTAAAAAAAAGAAAATTTTAAATTTTTAAAAAAAATTTTTTTGGGTTTTTTTAAATTTTGGCCTTTTTAAAAAAAAAAAAAAAAAAAGGGGGGGCCCCCCAAAAGGGGGCCCCCCCCAAAAAGGGTTTTTTTTTTTTAAAAAAAAACCCCCCAAAAAAGGGGGGGGCCAAACCCCCCCCGGGCCCCCCGGGAAAAGGGCCCCGGGGTTCCAAATTAGCCCCCTACCCCCCCGAAGGGGGGGGGGGAAAAAAAAAAAGGGGGGGGTTTTTGGGGGGGCCCCAACCCCCCCCCTTTTTAAAAAAGGGTTTATTTTTAAAATTTTAAAAGGGGGGGGGTTAAAAACCCCAAAAACCAAAAAAAATTTTTTAAAAAAAAACCCAAATTTTTAAAAAAAATTTAAAATTTCCCCCAAAACCCCCCCCCAAAAAATTCCCCCGGGGGGGGCCCCCCCCCCCTTTTTTTTTTCCCCCAAAAAAAACCCCCAAAAGGGGAAAAATTTAAAAAAACCCCCCCCCCCCCCCGGGGGCCCCCCCCGGGGGGGAAAAAAAGGGGGGAAAAAAGGGGAAATTTGGAAGGAAAAAAAAAAAAAAAAACCCCCCCCCAAAAAGGGGAAAAACCCTTTTAAAATTTTTTTAAAAAAAAAAAATTTTTTTTTTCCCCCTTTAAAACCCCCCGGGGAAAATTTTTTTTTAAAAATTTTTTTTAAAAAAAGGGAAAAAAAATTTAGGTTTAAAAAACCCCCAAAACCCCCCTTTTTTTTTTGGGAAAATTTGGGGTTGGGGTTGGGGGGGGTTTGGGGGGGGGAAAAAAAATTTGGGAAAAAAAAAAAATTTTTTTAAAAAAATTTTTTTTTCCCCCCCCGGGGAAAACCCCCCGGGGGGAAAAAAAAAAAAATTCCTTTGGGGAAAAAAATTTTGGGGAATTTTTGGTTTGGGGGTTTTTTTAAAAAAAAAAAATGGGAAAAAAAAATTTAAGGAAAAAAGGGGAAAAAAAAAGGGGGGGGGCCCTTTTTAAGGGCCCCCCCCCCCCCTTTTAAAGGGTTTTTTTTTAAAAAAACCCCCCAAAATTTGGGGGGAAAAAACCCCCGGGGGGGGGGGGGGCCAAAAAACCCCCCCCCGGGGCCCCGGGGGGGGGCCCCAAATTTTTTTTTGGGGGAAATTTTTTTTCCCCCTTTTTTTTTCCCAAAAATTTTTAAAAAACCCCCCCAAAAACCCCCCAAAGGGGGGGGCCCCCCCCCCAAAAAGGGATTCCCCCCCTTTTTTTTTTTGGCCCCCGAAAAAAGGGCCCCCCTTAAAAGGGGGTTTTCCCAAAAAAAAAAATTTTCCCCGGGGGGTTTTTTTTGAACCCAAAAAACCCCCTTTTTAAAAATTTTTAAAAAAAAGGGGGAAAAAATTGGGGGAAAAAACCCCAAAAAATTTAAAAGGGGAAATTTTTTTTTTTAAAGGGGTTTTTTTAAAAGGGGAAAAGGGGGGGGGAACCCCGGGGAAAATTTAAAAGGGGAAAAGGGGAAAAAAAAGGGTTTGGGGAATTTTGGGGGGTTTTTTTTTTTTCCCCCCCCCTTTTAAGGGGGTTTGGGTAATTGGGGGGGGGGCCCCCGGGGGAAAAAATTTTTTTTCCCCTTTTTTAAAAAAAAGGGGGGGGGTTTTCCCCCGTTTAAAAAGGTTTTTAAACCGGGGTTTGGGGGGGGTTTTTGGGGGGGGGGGGGTTTTTTTTTGGGGGAAACCCCTTTTTTTCCCCCCCGTGGGGAAGGGCCGGGTTTTCCCCCTCCCGGGGGGCCCCCCCCCCCTTTTTAAAAAAACCCCCGCCATTTAAAACCCCGGGGTTTTTGTTTAAAAAATTTTTTTTTTAAAAGGGGAAAAAAAAAAAAAATTTTTTTTTAAAAAAAAGGGGGGGGCCCTTTTTTAAAAAAAGGGGGGGGAAAAAGGGAAAAAAAATTTTAAATTTTTTCCCCGGGGCCCCCCAAAAAAAAATTAAAAAAAAAAATTTTTTTTTTTTTTTTTTTTTTTTTTAAAAAGGGGGAAAATTTTTTTTTTTAAAATATTAAAAAAGGTTTTAAAAAAAAATTTTTTTCCCCTTTTGGGGAAAAAAAAAACCCCAAAGGGGCCCCCCAAAAAATTTTTTTTTTTTGTTTAAAATTTTTTTTTTTTGGGGATTTAAAAACCCAAAAAATTTTTTTCCGGAGGCAGTGTGGGAGACGTATTTGAAATGCAGAGGATTTAACCACACGTTGTCAGCGCAGACACAGTACGGGGGCCGTGCGTTCCCTGTACCATGATAGACTCGACCAGCCAGCCTCGCTTTGACGGGGCCACGTGGTGGCTCGCTGGAGCTCGCTGTACGTTGGTCTGTGTTGCGCGAGACTAGTACCATGAACGTGCGGATCCCGTACTTTTGTAATCACACGGTACGTAGAGCGTAAGTTGTACGCGAGTACATCGCACGCTCTATGCAAGTTGATCTCACGGCCACCTCAATAAAAACCACTCCCTGTCCCGACGCATTCCTAACGCACAGGCCCGTGCGTATGTGCCCAAACGGTACTTTTTGTCAATGCATGCGGAAAACGCCGTAGACGCCGCAGACCTCAACACGCCTTGGGGCGACCACCGCCGCAAGGTGGAATGTGCCCCTTGCTTTAAGGAGGGAGTATCGTCACAAAATGATAATGCATGTTGTCATGATCATATACTTATTGCACGTGTGCACCCTAGTGCAAAAGATACAATGGCACTCTTCACTAGAACTTCAGTTGTTCTTTTACTATTCGATTTACATTTGACTCGTCTGGTGATATTGCTAACTTTCTCAGCAGATAGATATTAACAACTAAAAGGTTTAGGAAAAAGGACATTCATAGGCCAGTGACAGAGCAAGAAGACATATATTCAGGACAGGTCCTTTCTACAAGAAAGTATTTTTGATTATTGATTCATATTGTATTATAGATTGTTGGTATTAGAATAATTAATTAAAAATTTAGGACATTTTTTCCCTTCTTTGTGACATCGAACACTTGATTGTCATGTAGTTCGTGTAAATCAAACATCAGCATGCCCAATTTTAGGATTGACATGACAATCAAATCCTCAAATCCCACATTCACCCTATCAAATGCATTGAACTCTGGTAGACATGCTGACAGGTGTTCCACTTTGCTTATGATTTTACCTTTTAGCAATGCATTTCCAGCCAGCTTTCTCGTCTGTATATGCATGGTCTATGGTTAAATACAATATTTTTAGTTTTATTTTATTTACATACAGTATTTCATACCTTTTAATTTTTACTATTAAAAAGGTTCAACAGAGATTGACCGAAATGCAAAATGGATCCACGGCTCCAACTATACAGCTACCAAATTGTTCTGTCGAGCAAAATACAGGGATCCGTGCTGGAAACAGGCACCTTGTTTAAATGGAGCAAACTGCACTAATGTTAACAATGGATTTGGCTATAGCTGTCAATGCACTGACAACTTTCACGGTGTTCACTGTGAGATTGATAAGATATGTGGAGAGCATGGCATATATAAAGACTATGGAGATTTTCAAATGTGCAACTGCAGCCTGGGTTATGAAGGAATGCATTGTGAAACCAGCACCGATGAGTGTAGCAGTGGTCCCTGCATGCACAGTGGTACATGTCAAGATAGCATTGCTAGGTACGCATGCATTTGTGCTGCAGGGTTTATTGGCGACCTCTGTGAAGTGAATGTTAACGAATGTGCTTGTGGCCCGTGTCAAAATCAGGCCACATGCTTGGACCAGCTCAATGCTTACGAATGTGTATGCGCTCAAGGGTTTACAGGGCGTGACTGTGAGACCAATATTAATGAATGTAACAGCAACCCATGCCATCATAATGCCACATGCACCGACTTCATCAATAGTTACAAATGTGCATGTGCAGCAGGGTCTACAGGGTCTGACTGTGAGACACAAATAGATATGTGTGCTAGTGAGCCATGCCAGCATAATGGCACATGTATTAATAAAGATAATAGTTTAGCCATGTGCTTGTGTCCATCCGGATTCATTGGCGATAGCTGTGAAACTGAGGTCAATGAGTGCAGCGGCCATCCATGTGACAACAATTCAACATGCAAAGATGGAATTGACAGTTACTTGTGCATATGTAAATCTGGCTTCACGGGAACAAATTGTGACCTAGAAATTAGAGGGTGCAGTCGTCATCCTTGTCAAAATAATTCAACGTGTACTGATAATTATGATGGCAGAAATTATACATGCACCTGTGGAATAGGGTTTACCGGTATTGCATGTGAAACAGTCACTGGTCATTGTAACTCGAGTCCATGTGAACACAGTGGCATTTGTGTAGAAACCATCGAAGGATTTTCCTGCACATGCCCTCCGTATTATGAAGGTGATTTTTGCGAGGTAAGCGGTGCATGCAGCACTAGTCCTTGTCAACATGGAGGCAGCTGCTTGCCATCCCATGAAACTTACACGTGTCAATGCGCATCATCGTATAGTGGGCTAAATTGTGAAAATTTGATTACTACGGATAATGAGTGTTTAAGTAGCCCTTGTCAGAATGGTGGAGTTTGCATAGATTATGTTAATTTCTTCTCAGACAGAGACTATGGGTGCCAGTGTCCTATGGGCTATATAGGTGACAATTGTGAAATCTTGCAAGAGACTGATCAAAGAAAGAACTTTCTGGTGAAAGACCTAATGCCTGATTCGACGGACCAGTTCAAAGTAAACGATAATTCATCTGAATTTAATTCAACGGACCAGTTCAAAATAAGCGATAATTCATCTGAATTGGAGTCTCTTTCAGTAAAAACAAATACCAAGGCATTGCTGTCTCTTTCTATATCTAACATCACAGCATACAGTATGCTACTGATTTGGGAGAACAGTCAAATGGACGAACGTTTCATTGTTTCATACAGACTGTACAGCATCTCCAAATGGAATGTGTACAGTAACATCTTTAATCGTGATGACTGGAACAATTCTAAATTGATTATCTATGACTTGATGCCTGATTCTCCCTATGAAGTTCAGGTTGAAGGAAACACTTCTCTATCTGAAATACTGCTAGTGAGAACAAGGTTGCTGCCATCACCTCCGGAACAACTGTCTGTTATTGCTTATAATACATATGTTGAAGTTTCTTGGAATGAATTGGATGATGACTTTGATCATGCAGCTGTAAGATGCTGTGCTGAAACAATTGGATGCAGGACTGAGGATGTACCTAAAGGCATAAACAAAAAGAGGTTAGAGTTTGCTAATGGTTCACAAGATGTCAACTATACATTGGTAGTTCAGCTTTATCAAGAGGATTTGGTAGTCGTGACGTCACGTGAGTTTCATTTTAATCCGGTGTATGGTAAATTGATACGCGACAATGTGAAAACTTGGAAAGATGAAGTTCAAACGGCTTCAATAACCATTGGGTCTGTATTTTTACTTGCTGCCACTATTATTGCTGCACTGTTTGCTTTTAAGAAGTTCAAACGTTCCAAAAAAGAAGATGAACAAAATCTTATCAAATCCATGAACATGGATGAGGTTGATGACATGAGTATATTTTCTATTAATTTCGCTACTCCTGCGCCATATACAGAATCCAACAGTACTAACAACATGAAAAGGAACAGCAGCAATAGTAAAGTCTCTATTAATTTCTCTAATCCTGTGCCACAAACAAAATCCGATAGCATTAGTAAATTGAAACGAATCAGCAGTAGCAGCAGTAGTGGAGGTAGCGACAGTAATTCACTTGGAAATTCTGCAAGCAGCAATCATTCCAATGCTAGTAACCTTTGACAGTCAGTAAAGTGGTGTAGTAAATACAATTGTTATATATGTAATTAACAACTTTAGTATGAAATGATAAACTTTGGTTTTCTTCTCATGATCATAGAATGTGCTGAGAGAATGTGCACCTCTTCTGCCTGTTCCACTAAATGTGTATAATACATGTTTATTACTGGTGTGTTAATTAAGTTAAGATAATTAACTTCAAAAATAGTGATGTGTTGTTAGTTATAGGATGGGAAATTACATTCATGGTTATCATTATGGGTTTGATGTAATAAATGGATAGCATTGGACCAAAACTTACATGAACTAGAAGTTGAATTATGTATGTCCGTTGCAGGCTGGAAGTTTTTAGATTATTAACATTGAGCCTTTGTTGATGTTTCAGATGTTTAGGCTGACTTCTTTATTAATACCACTTCCCACAGTACTCGTATCCGACTAATCACTGTTGCAATGGAGAAAATGTTTAAACATTACGCAAATATGATTACAAGTACGTTTTTTTTGTCTTCTCAAATATTTTATCTGTCTATGACGCCTAATACATAGTGGAAAATTGTCGAGATTTTAGTGGTTAGTTCATTTTTGAGCAAAAGCATGAAACTATTCCGAAATCAATGGCATGAGGGGCATATTTCGGATGCTGATTCCAGCTGACCAGTGATCATTAGGGGGTCAAAACGTAGGCCAAAGTTTAAAACTGTTGAAAAATGTCATAATTTTTATCTTAATGCGTATGTTGTTAACTTTCTATATGGATAGAAGAGAGCGTTCGGGACTAACGAAAGAAATTTAACAATTTATATGTAAGCTAAAATTCAGAATTTTTCCCAATATCTATTGCAAATGTTATAAACAGCATTATGTTCGTCACTTGTAAAGTAAAATTATAGCTTTTTCTTATGCATCTTGTTTTTACATATGATGTACATTGTGGCAATTACTTTTCCCATCAGGTTGTGACGAAAATACTGCAAAAATAAATAATTTGTGATAAATTATTGAACATAATCAGTCCTGAGCAGATTATGGGTATAATGTAAATGACCATCAGCTTCAATTGGTGTACCTGTTCGATACTTGGTTCAAAGTGAATCCTGTTTTGTAGACTCAGATATATATTATTACCGGTATATGAAGGCTTTACAGAGCACTAAAACATGAAATAAAACGACCAAAGTTAAAAATTCAAACAAAATTGATGCTATCTGTTCCATCTTACACACTTCAAAATAGGAACAAATATTCTTAACTGGTGAAACAGGCACACATCAAGTAATAAAGCTTACACTAGTCACAAATAAAAAGCTTAGAGTAGTGGTTTATATAATAGAACTAAGATCTTGTCTGCTGCTATTGTTACTAGCATATCATACTACTCTGAACATATTCCACAGTGCTGTGAATAAGAGTGAAGCTTTGGTACATTTGCACCTCCTAGTATGACATCTGGTTCTACAATCAGCACCAAAAAGTCAGCCATACAGGACTCACAATTTATATCCCGGTATGCTTTTTTATAAGGAAGATTCTGCATGGTTAAAAAAACACTTACCTCAACATCACCTCAACATCCTTGAATGTGTTCATCGTGTTGGAATCCAAGTATATTTACAAAGTTCATCTTGACACAACACAATAAAATCTTACTTTGATTACAAGAATAAGCAAGAAAAGCTTGAGAGAATGTGAAGTGGTTTACAAGATCCCTTGTAAATCTTGTGATAGTGTATATGTGGGGGAAACTGGCAGAAAGTTGGGCACTCGTGTGAAGGAACACATGAAGGATGTTTGGCGAAACTGTTAATGTTTGTAAAAAATATAGTGTTGTGAATAAAGAAAGATGAACCAAAACGTAAAGTACATAGGAAACATTTTAACACCTAGCGGCATAAAACCAGACCCACAAAAGATTCAGGCTATCCCCAACATGCCAACCCACAATGACAGAGCCGCCCTACAACGACTTCTGGGCGTGGTCAAGTATTTAGCACAGTACATTCCACATGAATCTGATCTCACAGCACCCCTTCGCTCTTTACTCAAGAAAGAGGTGCAATGGCAATGGCTGCCAGAACATGAAAAAGCCGTGGAACACATGACGTCTGCTCTTGCCTACTATGATGTTAAGAAGCAGGTTACAATACACTTTACACTATATTACATTTCAACTTTTGCATAGAGCTACTACTTCATAAACTGCGCTGCCCAAAATTTAATTAAAAAAAACCCACACCAAAATAATAATAATTATTATACAATTACTCTCAAATGCAGTGATATGTTTTTATGTTGCACTTAAAAGCATGGTAAGTTCCTTTTGATCCTATATGTAAGGGTAATGTATGTCACAATTTTGAACCAGCCACACTAAAAGATCTTTCAGTGCATACTGCAACATGTG
The DNA here is from genome assembly GCA_019095985.1 of Streblospio benedicti. Classification (NCBI taxonomy): domain Eukaryota; kingdom Metazoa; phylum Annelida; class Polychaeta; order Spionida; family Spionidae; genus Streblospio; species Streblospio benedicti. The sequence goes on along the minus strand of CM032668.1, from coordinate 36,499,252 downwards.
ATCATCACTGGTGTAAAAAAAATCTGTCTAACGTATATTCGATATTTCAAAAGATCACAGAGGTATGATGGAGCCATCTTGTAAAACACTTGTTTACCAAGCAGACCAGTTTATTATGAATTCGCTGCTTGACATGTAGCCAATGGAGTTTACAAAGGGCATCTCTGGAGCTATCATATTCTGACTGCTTTATACTTTAGCTGCCCAGTGTTTTAAACTCTCTGAATTTGTTCGGTGTTTTATCAGACAGACCATACAAAAGTGCATTTCTTAATCTAGATGGCTCAGTAATAAAGCAGATACTACGATATTATAGAGTATTTGCATTGGAAATGTCAATGAAGTCACGAATATGCCTGATTTTCCAGATGTTCAAAACCGCTGTTTTTCTTTTCTGCTGAATATGGTGTTGCATGCTTAGTGAACTACTAGTATCCAAATAAATCTATTATTTTCATCTTTCACAACACTAAAGATTAATTACGGTTTGACAGATTCGTCTGCTTCTGCAGACATTTTCAAAAACACTACTGCTCATGTCAGATCATGGTTTACGGCCGCCGTCCCCTCCTGCGGCAAGCACTGGGTCGTAGACTCTACAAGCTGGTGGGCCCCTCATCTCTGTTCATGGTCTGACTTTGCATTCGGATGTGGATATCTTCCTCGATCGCTCTAGTCCTACCATCACTTTAGCTTTGCTGTACAGGAAAAAAATTGCTAGTTTATTAAACTTGTCCCCTACTCCAGTATAAGTAATCAAGACGACCATAACAGCTTGGATTGAATGGTTGAATATGATATAGTTATTTTTCAGTGCGATATTTACCATTTAGGGTCCAGCCATTTACAATTTGCTGTGGGGGTCAGGCAGATTTTTGAAATATCCGATATTACAAAATGAATGTCCGACGCCCCCCAGTAATTGAGAAATGAAAAGTATGACACCCCCCACCCACAATCCGTTCAAGTGAAAGTCATAGAAATTCATATTTTTTGAAGATTCTGGAAAAGTCATTGAATTCTGTAAAGAGTCATTGGAAAAATTAAATTTAGTAAAAAGTCATTGAATTTTGGTTATAATCAAAATCTAAGATTAAGTCTTGAAAAAACATTGAATTTTCCTGGGATTCATAAATAAGAATTTTGGAATGACTGTAACTCTAATTCGGATTCAGAGTCTGAGATTCTACCATGTCTACCACTTCCCATTTTGTCATCATTATCATACTCTTTTTTTTTATAATACTTTGCGTATTCCTCCTGCAGGTAGTCTGCCATATAGTCCATTATTAAACATTTAGATTTGTGTTTGATTTTAGTTGTCTGAAAGGCACAAAATAGTGCTGGAATATCAATATAGGTTATCATTTCAAATAATGTATGTCAAAGCATTACTTGTATGGTGGCATAGCCAGGATTGCAAAAAGATCAGAGGCAAAATATGTTGAACGAGGAAGTGTACAGCTTTTCTAGGGGGTTTTGGGGCATCCTCCCCCAAAGAAAATTTCGGAATTTAGACCCTTTTTTATAGCGTCTGAGGCTAAAAACCCATCTGTCATAGCTCAGTTTCATTCAGGGTTTCATCGACCAACAATCCCTTCAATACTTTGGAAGCAGTTGCCTCCCATGGCTCATATGTAGCTATGGCCCTGTTATAGCATTATCATAAGTGACTTTATGTCTGATTATGATCGTTAGTAATGCTGGTATAATAAACAAAGTAGAAATAAGTATGAGATACTTGGAATGAATAGCACTTAAATTTGTCAATTGACATTTGTCAATAAAACCTGTCTTTGCTTTGCAAGTTTCATGCGATTATGCTTCTTCTTTCTTTTCCCCTAAAACCAAAAGTATGCCCCCAACCCCCTCAATGGTCTTCAATTTGAAAGTATGACCCCCCCCCCTATGACTTCAATTTTAAAAGTATGACCCCCCCAATATCTGCCTGACCCCCCACCCCTCAGCCCCCACCCCAAATTGTAAATGACCGGGCCCTTACCTTTAAAACTAAAACAATTCCTTTTTTTTAATTTTAACATAACACACTCGACTGTGATGTCCCATTTACAGTGAAAGTAGTTATTTTGTAGCTTACAGTAGGTTAGTCAGTGCTCATGGGAGGTGTGTGTGTGTGTGTGTTGTGTGTGTGTGTGTGTGTGTGTGTGTGTGTGTGTGTGTGTGTGTGTGTGTGTGTGTGTGTGTGTGTGTGTGTGTGGGGGGGTAGTATGCCAGAATAGTGTGGGGGTGGGGGTGGGGGGGCAAAGTATGCATCATTTAATCAGGCCCCCCCCCCCCCCTTCCTACGCCACTGAATTTTTAATCATAAAATGCAAATATATCACATCAAAATCGACTAATTTCCTATTCATTTGTACAAGAGAGCTCTTGTTGACCATCCCCGACAACGCACCTGCTAGCACCATATGGACGTGTTGCGTATCTCGTTAACACGTTAAACTATCTCTGGAATGTCGTACGTTATAATTTCTCGGAATTTTGATTCCATCTTGAAGCAAGGGCAGAGACAGATAAGTTTTGGCAAAGATAGTAGTATATTGATCAATATAGTATCCTTGCTTGAAGGAAACATTTTCCACGTTCCAGTTTTATTCACTGTTATATTTGTATTTGTACAAGTGCAATATTTACCAAGCGATATGCCTAGATCTATATAGTCTAGACTCTTAGACCTAGTATTATGAACGTGTACTTATGGATTAATTTTACCGGTACGTTTTGTTTTGGTTATACTAATGGAGAGGTCAAACAGGAGCCCGTTATGCCGACATGGGCGTCATGATGACAGACACCTGTTAGATCACGTCTGAGATCTTGGGTTCACGTTGCTTCACAGTATTCAACTAGTCGGGCAGCCGAGCGCGGGTACCCTGATGTAAGGTATTATGAAGTTTGGTTGTGTTTTTGAGTTAGTTTTTGAGTTACTTATATATAATGCACAAAGAAGAACTGATTGATGCCACTTGAGCATTTTGAAATGTGATCAGTGAAAATCCAAAATGTCTAGGCAGTGAAAATATACATGTCCATATAAATATTTGATTCTTTAGGTATAGTCTCATACTAGTGCAGTCCTCTTACATACAAATTATATACAAATGGCACTCTCCAATAGCAATTTTGAATTTGAGCACCCTGCATTTTGTAACCGCTGTTACTTGGCCACCGATATTGCTATGGCTACTTATGCTATATCATGTACATTATGAATACAATCTTATGGCTAAACATGTTTAAATTTATCACGGCAATGCATCATATACACACATATTAGCCAATCAGTAATCATATAATCCAAAATAACAAATTAGTCATTCAACACAGTCATAGTTTTTCAAATTTGGAGAGAAGGCAGTCTGTCATTTATCAAGATGTCTTTCATATTGATACACATATCTAATCATCATTGTTATCACTCTCCATCAAAGGCAGATCCAGAGGGGCGCAGGGGGCGCCCCCCCCCCATTGCCCACCAAAATACTTCATTTTCATAGGGTTTTTCATGAAATCCCTTATGTACGCTCCCCCTTCCTTTTAAATTGCACCCCTCTTTTCCAAAAATTGGATAGATCTGCCTTTGTCGTCACTACTACTACTGGAATGAATTTCTGTCATTCCAATTTAACCTCCTTTTGCTTTAATTAAATACCGTGCCTTATGAAAGTCTGCTCTCCAAATTGGTCACCAGATGATGTTTTTGAAAGCTAGTTTTCCCTCAAAAAGTGTGTATTTACAGATAATGTTTATTAAAGAAAAAGATAAAAATATGAAAAGCTTAGAGATTCTGAAGTCTGAAGGAATTTTCAAGCGATTTACTTTAGAAAACATTGCTGGTTCTGGTTTAGCTATGAATCATTTGCTTTCTGCTTATAAAAGAGGTGGAGAAAACGATTTGTATGATTTATTTAAAAAAAATGTTATTGGTAAACCACGGGTGAGTGACCAGGCAAAAGTTCTGAATGAAACCATACCAAAATTGGCTGCATATTTAGCCAAATCATATTTTTTTATATAGACCTTGGGTACAATCAGTACCCTTCTAGTTTATTATATATATTTATGTGCAAAATATAAGACACATGTAATTTAGTTGGTTTGGATAAAACAGAGCCTATTTTGCCATGGACAGATTTGTTCGTTATTGTGGGAATGTGGTAAAGCAGTTTGTGCCTACCATATACGGTGATTGATTTGATGTTAAGATAATTCCTCTTCCTTAACATTTTCATTGCATCTATTACTATATTCAGTTATTATTACATATTAAGTGTGATTTCGAAAGAAAATGACTAAAACATACATGAAATCTACTTATTTTGGAACCTGTAGTGTCAAATAATTATTTATGGGTTTGTTAATTTTGATTGTCTGTCACGCAAAGTCAAGTTTTATGTAAATGATATGGGCAAAGCATGTTGTATGTTTATATTTTGTATTATATTAGTCTAGTTAGTCAAAGAACAAAGAATGACTCTGAAACATGCATTCAATAAAATTCTATAGCCTATTTTGTATAGATACTAGGATATTTTTCGTTGATTATTTAGTGAAGAAATGAATCATTTTCCTCAAATATTTAAAAAGTCATGATTGTTTTGCCATTTTTTTTCACTGATTATTGTTACCCTGGTGGTTCTAATAAATAGTGCTGAAAAATAGCATGATTCAAGCTATATTAATGGTACATTATTGGATTTTTTATAAAATTTTAGCCACATGTTTGAAAAAGGACAAAATACAGGTGAACCAGGTCATATCAAGCCATGCCCTGCAAAAAAAAAAACGAATGGGCGACGGCTTTGAAAATTTCAGAATTTGTGGTCCATATATCATTTTACATGCAAGAATAATCTTTTTTGGATGTATACATGAAAATATTGTCCACCTTAATAGCAACTATTGTGCACCATTGTTGTTAATGTAATAATTTACTGTTTTTTACAAGAAGTCTGAACTTATATAATTTTCTTTGTTTTTAGTAGAAATATTGTCAAAGTAACTAAAAGTTATGATGTTTGTGCTATCATTACCTTGTTAATTGATTTACATACGTTTTTGCTTGGCTGAAAAGAAATTCATTTGGCTTAAGAATAATTTAGTTCTTTTTTTAATAGCCAATTGGCTAAAAGAAATTCAATTGGCTAAAAAAAGTAGTCGTTTAGCCAATTGGCTAGATTCGAGATGTCTCTAGTGCTAGCCCAGCCAACATTGTCCTGAAAACATTTGCCAACGCCCTGACTGCACCAACCTACTATCCTGACAGCACGCCCTTCTTCACTACTCAATAACAACACAAAAACAACAACAAAAACAACACAAGAATGAATACATCTTAATGATACACAAAATATTCTACTCTATGTTTTGTAGTTAAAGGCCACCATTTTGTGGAGAAAAGGAGACTGATCAACATTAATAGTTTAACTTGGAAGTCAAGTAGTATGAATTTATCAACGTCCATTGTTCTGTGGCTTTCACTATGTGTTCACTCAACAGACTCAGAGCATACAATGATGACATTTGTAGCTGACACAAACACCATTGAAGTCTATATTGATGGAACTCTGAATGCGTCAGCCGTTGATGAGGCAAAAGTACACATGCATTCTAATTTGGAACGAAATACTCAAGTGATTGGAATAGCACTGACATACACTGCTAGTGGTGTACTTGGTTTCATAATGTCCACAGATTCTGGATTCTACACAGACGAAAGCTGGAAATGTGAACATGAGAGCAATCTTGGAGTGAAACTTGAAGTTGTTGATCTCATGCAGCCCCGAGTATGATGACTCCAGCTGGCCCCAAGCGGTGCTCTCTCCTCACAATGGTTCAGATCCAAGTGGGTAACTTTTTCACATTATATCTTTCATCTAATAATTCTATTTGAATTAGCATTGTGGTTGTTTTTTGTTGTTTATATTCATATATTTTTAGACCAGAATTAATTTGTTAAAAATATGCTTCTACATTTAAAGTAATTCCAAGCGGTATATATTATTTTGATAATGCTCAACTAAGTAGAGTACAAGAAAAACTGACAGTAGCATTCTGAAATGCCCGACAGTAGTTTCTGAAATGCCCTTGTATTGAAAGCTCTTGCTTCTCTCTCAATAAGTAATAATGATGTATTCCAAAATTCACAAAAATCCCAACCAATGCTGCCTAAAAAGTCCTCTTGCCTCTACTCGGCTGACCTTAGGTGCAAAGTTTCTAGTCATTTTTCTGAAGGGGTCACTTTTGATTGCACATGCACC
>CM032668.1:36479698-36492874 GCA_019095985.1 Streblospio benedicti | reverse complement strand
GTAACTAAAAGTTATGATGTTTTGTGCTATCATTACCTTGTTAATTGATTTACATACGTTTTTGCTTGGCTGAAAAGAAATTCATTTGGCTTAAGAATAATTTAGTTCTTTTTTTAATAGCCAATTGGCTAAAAGAAATTCAATTGGCTAAAAAAAGTAGTCGTTTAGCCAATTGGCTAGATTCGAGATGTCTCTAGTGCTAGCCCAGCCAACATTGTCCTGAAAACATTTGCCAACGCCCTGACTGCACCAACCTACTATCCTGACAGCACGCCCTTCTTCACTACTCAATAACAACACAAAAACAACAACAAAAACAACACAAGAATGAATACATCTTAATGATACACAAAATATTCTACTCTATGTTTTGTAGTTAAAGGCCACCATTTTGTGGAGAAAAGGAGACTGATCAACATTAATAGTTTAACTTGGAAGTCAAGTAGTATGAATTTATCAACGTCCATTGTTCTGTGGCTTTCACTATGTGTTCACTCAACAGACTCAGAGCATACAATGATGACATTTGTAGCTGACACAAACACCATTGAAGTCTATATTGATGGAACTCTGAATGCGTCAGCCGTTGATGAGGCAAAAGTACACATGCATTCTAATTTGGAACGAAATACTCAAGTGATTGGAATAGCACTGACATACACTGCTAGTGGTGTACTTGGTTTCATAATGTCCACAGATTCTGGATTCTACACAGACGAAAGCTGGAAATGTGAACATGAGAGCAATCTTGGAGTGACCCTTGAAGTTGTTGATCTCATGCAGCCCGAGTATGATGACTCCAGCTGGCCCCAAGCGGTGCTCTCTCCTCACAATGGTTCAGATCCAAGTGGGTAACTTTTTCACATTATATCTTTCATCTAATAATTCTATTTGAATTAGCATTGTGGTTGTTTTTGTTGTTTATATTCATATATTTTAGACCAGAATTAATTTGTTAAAAATATGCTTCTACATTTAAAGTAATTCCAAGCGGTATATATTATTTTGATAATGCTCAACTAAGTAGAGTACAAGAAAAACTGACAGTAGCATTCCTGAAAGGCCTGACAGTAGTGTTCCTGAAATGCCCAGAGTATTGAAAGCTCTTGCTTCTCTCTCAATAAGTAATAATGATGTATTCCAAAATTCACAAAAATCCCAACCAATGCTGCCTAAAAAGTCCTCTTGCCTCTACTCGGCTGACCTTAGGTGCAAAGTTTCTAGTCATTTTTCTGAAGGGGGTCACTTTTGATTGAACATGCACCTTTGAATTGATTAAATTTTAGAATATGAAGTGACCATGACGGGACTCGAACACACAGCCTGATGGTTCTGACACCAGAAACATTTCAATCATTCCAGGCAGCCAGATGTCATAAATTTGCCTCGTACTAATGTGACAAACTTGAGTTGTCGATGCAGCTTCAGTTATTAGTGATGCGGCTTAGGTCAATATTTTCATAGAATCGTACATATGGTGATACAAGCACCAACTTTGGCACATTGACTCTCTAACATACTTAAGATTTCTATCTGTGGCGCCACTTGAAAATCCAAGATGGCGGTCACTTTTCAAGATGGATGTCAAATTGACCTTGAAGCATTGAGTAATTCAATTAAATATGATTTAAATGGTAAAACAGATGGCGATTAGATGTAGTAATTTGCATATTCACCCTAATCAAATGCATTGAACATTGTTATCCATGCTGATACGTATTCCACTTTGCTGATGATTACACCTTTTAGCAATGCATTTCAAGCCAGCTTTCTCGTCTGTATATGTATGGTCTATGGGTACACGCAGTATTTTTAATTTACATACAGTATTTCATGCCTCTCATTTTTTTGTATTTTAAAGGTACAATGGAGATTGATCAAAATGCAAAATGGATCCGTGGCTCTGACTCTACAGCTTCCAAATTGTTCTGTCGGGTCAAATACAGAGATCCATGCTGGAAACAGGCCCCTTGCTTAAATGGAGCAACCTGCACCAATGTAAACAATGGATTTGGCTATAGTTGTGAGTGCACTGACAAATTTCGCGGTGTTCACTGTGAGATTGATAAGATGGATATGGATGATGAATGTTTAAGTAGTCCTTGTCAGAATGGTGGTGTGTGCATAGATTATGTTAATTTCTTCTCAGATAGAGACTATGGGTGCCAGTGTCCTATGGGCTATATAGGTGACAATTGTGAAATCTTGCAAGAGACTGATCAAAGAAAGAACTTTCTGGTGAAAGACCTAATGCCTAATTCAACGGACCAGTTCAAAGTAAACAATAATTCATCTGAATTTGAGTCTCTTTTAGTAGAAACAAATACCAAGACATTGTTGTCTCTTTCTATATCTAACATCACAGCATACAGTATGCTACTGATTTGGGAGAACAGTCAAATGGACGAACGTTTCATTGTTTCATACAGACTGTACAGCATCTCCAAATGGAATGTGTACAGTAACATCTTTAATCGTGATGACTGGAACCATTCACAATTGATTATCAATGACTTGATGCCTGATTCTCCATATGAAGTTCAGGTTGAAGGAAACACTTCTCTATCTGAAATACTGCTAGTGAGAACAAGGTTGCTGCCATCACCTCCGGAACAACTGTCTGTTATTGCTTATAATACATATGTTGAAGTTTCTTGGAATGAATCGGATGATTACTTTGACCATGCAGCTGTAAGATGCTGTGCTGAAACAATTGGATGCAGGATTGAGGATGTACCGAAAGGCACAAACAAAAAGAGGTTAGAGTTTGCTAATGTTTCACAAGATGTCAACTATACATTGGTAGTTCAGCTTTATCAAGAGGATTTGGTAGTCGTGACGTCAGACGAGTTTCATTTTAATCCGGTGTATGGAAAATTGATACGCGACAATGTGAAAACTTGGAACTGGAAAAATGGAGCTCAAACAGCTTCAATAGTCATTGGATCTGTATTTTTACTTGCTGCCACTATAGTCGCTGTCCTGGCTGCTTGTAAGAAGTTCAAACGTTCTAAGAAAAGAGATGAACAAAATCTTATCAAAATCCAGAACATGGATGAGGTTGATGACATGAGTATATTTTCTATTAATTTCTCTGCTCCTACGCTATATACAGAATCCAACAGTAATAACAACATGAAAAGGAACAGCAGCATTAGTAAAGTCTCTAATAATTCCTCTAATCCTGTGCCACAAGCGAAATCCAATAGTGTTAGTAAATTGAAACGAATCAGCAGTAGCAGCAGTAGTGGAGGTAGCGACAGTAATTCACTTGGAAGTTCTGCAAGCAGCAATCATTCCATTGCTAGTAACCTTTGACAGTTAAGTGGTGCAGTAAAAGTCGTGGAAAGACCTACGTGTACAATTGTTAAATATATAAATCACAACCTTAGTATGAAATGATAAACTTTGGTTTTCTTTTTTCTTCTGATGAACAGAAAAGGTGCACCTCTCCTACCTGTTCACTAATGTGTATATAAGAGATAAACCAATGTTCATTACTAGGTTGTTCAAAAGTGAAAAATGAAGCTCCATTGGCTTCAATAGTCAGTGGATCTGTATTTTTACTTGCTGTTGTTATTGATTCTACCGTGGTTGCACTCTTTTAAGAAATTCAAAAGTTCCAAAATCTTAGTAGTATCAGTATTGGAGGTAGCGATAGCGCTTCACTTGGAAGTTTTGCAGGCAGCAGTTATTTCATTGCTAGTAATTTTGACAATGAGAAAAATGATGCAGTGAAAGGTGTTGAAAGACAACTATAGGAATAACAACTTCAGTATGAAATGATAAACTTAGGCATTCTTTTTTTCTCATGGGCTGCCTGTTCAATAAATCTGAATAATAGATAAAGCAATATTTTTTAACCCTGATGTGCTAAGTTTAGATAAATGAATTTAACACTGTTGAAGAGATTTTAGCTAGTGCATGGAAAATGACATGCATGATTATTAGTATAGGTGAGATGTTATACTTGACTAAAAACATTAAAAAACATGGGACTTACAATGACCCTTTACATTGATCAATGTTACACACCGCTGTTCTAATAGTATATAGCAAAAATTCAAGTTTAGAGAGGACCCAATTTTTCTGTTTTTCAATTTTCATAAACAATATTCAGGCATGTAATAAAGTAGTTCCATTGCACCAATATTCTTTTTAGCTTTAACTGCAGCTCTATATAAGTTTGATATCAAATTTGACTTCACTTAAGAAGCTATGAACGAACCTTTTTACATTGTTAAATTTTTCCTTTACACATTTATATATAATTACACAAAGAGGGCATGGCCATGTTTTTTTTTTTTTTTTTTTTTGAAATTCGCCTGCAATCACTTTCCTGGGGTGCTTTCACGCATTTTGAGTGTACCACTTTATTGGACATCACATTTTACAGGTTTATTTGTTCTTCGTGCGCTTGCTTTCATCAGTATCGACGAGAAAACTGCTTTACAAACACTGATTCATGTACATATAATTCTGTTCGTTTTTACGACGCACTTCCGCTTTAGCTTCTGCTTTATCCGATTGCATTGTGTTTCCAATGCTTTAGTCCATTGCATTTTGTTTTCACATGCCTATTATCGTCCACGGGTACAATACCACGGGTATTGTACATCAGGTGTATTGTACATCGTGTTGATGATATTTTAATGGGCATGATGCTAGGCATTCCATCGAAAATATATACACACAAAATGATATTGTAAATATTTTTGTACCTTTTTTGTAAAGGTCAATTACAATTTAATTACAATTGCATCAATTACAATTATAATATCGTCCACATACCCGGGTATCTGCAGCACACTTCGATACAAGTCTTTTGGACTGTCCTGCAGTACCACTCGGTTATGGATTGTCATAGATTTTAGAAAACACTCATATAGAGTTCTGTAGTAGTTAGTATTTTGATATTTTGATATGAATGCAAATTCAAGACACACGGTGACACCATTATAATATGAATGCAAATTCAAGATGCACCATGCACAGCATAGCTGTCCATGTACATATATTTTGAACTACAATAAATATATCAGTAAACAAAAGTTAAATTGGACATAGCTAATCTTGTAAACATTTTATCCCACAATATTTTGGTTGGCAAAAAGACAAAATTTTGCAACAATCATCAGATAACAAACACTTGTCACACCGGGGATCTTTCTACATCAGATTTCAATAATCGTCTGTTCCCGTTCGGATACACTATCTATGATTATCGACTTAGCACTAGTACTATTAATTGTATTTATCTTAATCATATCTAGATGCATCTATATTCAAAACATTATCAACCAGGACTGAATTAATTCTCAATCAGAGGGTGCAGCCTAGCTGCAAAGTTGGGAATACAACCGTCCCCTGCACGCTTGATGGTTACGAGAGTTAGTATATTATTACATTCTCTACGAGAGGCACTTTTTTTCTTTAATGTAGTGGTTCTTCTGTATTGTCTTGAAAAAGTAGTTCTTCTGTTTTAGTACCAGTTGCTTCACACAGAGAAGCAGCCTCTCTCGAAAAATACGGTACCAGTAGATGACTTGCGTTCCATAAATGCACACTCATCTAAACTTGCGTGTATTTAACACAGTTACATTAGAAACAGCACAATAAAGATCTTTCTACGAAAATATACCAAGAATCCTCAACCATTATGAATGAATCTATATTGAAGCAATTTGATTTTAATAATATCATTTACAATCTCTATTGTCAACACATGATGCGTATTGATTAAATATATAACTACTCTAAAACAAATTGATATTAAAGCAAGGTTATCAAAATTTTTGATTAGGATATAATCGAAGCACAACGTTCTTGTGTTTCTGGAATCAACTTTTCCTTTCTTGATAATATGTTGTACACATATCAAAAAATAAATATTGTCAGTCTAAAAGCTGCCTTGTGACTCATTGAAGTGAACAAAACTAAATAGAATAAGTAAACAATGCTTGTTTTCTAAATAATTCATTTGGGAAAGACCTGGTTCATATGTCACGTGACTTGGGAAGGATATGACACATTTTAAGAGAGAGGTCATATTAAGAAAGCATGATTTAAAAAAACATAGAAATTAGATATTTATTATATTATAACATTTTACATAATTCTAACAAATAAATCATGAAATACAATAATACAATATATTATTAACAAAAAAAAAAAGAAAAAAAAAAAGAAAAAAAAATCTCGTAGAAAGTGATATTATATTCCCCATTCCTAATAACTCTCATGCACTTGCTTTCTTTTAGTACAAAAATATACATGACTAGAAACTACACAACAGACATAAGCTATGAAACATTAAAATGTAGAATGCACACTTCCCATTTTCATAATCCAACAACAAGTTTGAGTACAAATACTGGAAAGTTAATTAAAACATTGTATTACTTCCACAACCAGTTAACGTATCACCATAAAATAACACATTACATCAACACACCTCATAGTATCACAGTTCCAAAACCAGATAACAGTAATTAACAGAAAATGATCACATCTAGCAAAAATAGCAACTACCTTCTGGGAAAAAACTCTGCCTTCGAATTCTAGAAACACTTCAATAGAACCTCTTTATTACGACCAAACTGGGATTGCTAGCGCTAAGTGGTCGTCGTCATGAAGAGGTGGTCTTTTTTTAGAAGGATTTGGATAACAAAAAGCGGTCTTATAATAGAGGCTGTCTTACATGAGAGTCCTACTGTATAATTAAATCCATAATGTTCTATATAAATTCAACAATATTGAATGACACCATAATAAACATTTACGGCTAACATTGACAATCACATTATCACGCATTTGAGCAAGTACAATAGTGCATGCACCAGTTTTTAGACCCCGGGTTTTAGACCCGGGTGTAAATAATCTCTCTTCTAATATCATGATACTACAAATCTTACGTATTTTATTTTGTATTGAATATCTTAAATTACCTTTCGGCCATCTAGGAGTTATCAGAAACATGTCTTCAACAACCCAATGAGCAATAATGCAAGAAGTTAGGTAGAATTGCTTTGTTATGCGACTTTTTTATTCACATTAAATTTATTTTTTAGTGTCAATCGGCTTTTGTAAGTGGAAAATAATATTACCTTTAGTGTCAGAATAAAGTCCATTGTAATTTTAAACTTATTGCATTATTTAAGAAGTGTTAAGCCTAAACAAGAACAAATTTGAACTTTAACAGTCACACAAACTGGTTTTGTCTTGTACCGTTGGTTATCTAACTAGCACCTGTCTGCCATCGCATATCAAATTAGCCTTGTCACAAGGCCACATTCTTTGTTCTCGTGCAACCCAGGTATAAAGGTGTAAAGGTCAACCAACAAAGACACGGTTATATAAGGTCACTGACCACTGCTGACCACTTAGTCAAACAACAAGTCTGTAGTAGGGAAATTTCGCAACTCCCGTTAGGTCAGTTGCAGGCGATTTGCCGTCACTATTGTTTGGTCAGCATGTGTGCTGGTTAAGGTCTGGCTTGTTGTGTGTAAACTACGAATATTTCGACGCTAAATTCTCATTTGGTCGAGATAAGTGGGTTAATGCCTTGAAGGGAAGTGAGATTTGGCTCGAATAATACGGGTTTCTCGAGTTAAAAGGGTCGAAATAAGCGGGTTATTTTTAGTAGCAATCAATAGTAAGTTTGAAGGGAAATTAAAATGTGTTCTACTTAGGCCGGTGGTCGACTTATGCGAGCTCGAGTAAAACGGGTCCGACTGTACTAGCACACTAGCTTTGTAAAGTATACTGATGTACACGCATACTAGCACTCTAGCTTGATTAGGTATACTGATGTACGCACATACTAGCATTCTAGCTTGGTAAAGTCTACTGATGTACAAGCATACTAGCACTCTAGCTTGATTAAGTATACTGATGTACGCACATACTAGCACACTAGCTTGGTAAAATATACTGATGTACGCACACACTAGCACTCTAGCTTGGTGTACTGGTAAGGTATGCTGATATGCGTGGCTGTCACTTGTCCTCTCATCTTCTCTGCGAACGCCTCCACGTCAATTTTCTTCCTGTCTCTTGTGAAGCGGCGTGATGTGTTAAACGCCTACAACAAAAAAGATATATCAATGCAGGTATGGTTCAGAAAGCAGGAAGCTCTAATTTTGATGTAAATGCCCATAATACACTTGAGAAAAGTCGTTCATGTGTTTGTTCATTTATTCATGTGTTCGTTGTTAAGAACATTTAGCTGCGCCCCAAGCAGACTTCAGTAAAACCTTTACCTGCATAGCCGAATATTTAACTTTTCCTGTCCCGGGCACTGCGGTGGGCAGGCAGGCACTCTAATTTGTCTACACTTGTCTAGTGGCCACTACCGGTCATTTACCTGATCAGTCACTATGTTGCCGTGATCACTCATCAATCCCTGCGGTCACTATTGATCACTTACCTGGTCAGTCACAGCCTTGCCATGGTCAGCCATCCGGCCCTCAGAGTGAAGCACCATGTTGTTAGTGAGCTGGAAAAACACACAAATTTTTGTTATAACATTTCCACTAACGTAAAAGCCTATCAATTGTGACATTCATTTGTAACTTCTATTTCTAGTCTACTGTGCTCTCTTTCTCCCACACCGAATTTTTGTCCTCTTGACACAAGTTATATCATCTATCATTTGTTAGTCTCTGATATAAATAATATATAGTGAATATACTAATATAGGGAATATACAATAACCCCCAATCAAGGGAAGATGATTTTTTTCTGAAAGTTACATACTACACACGGCATCACTAAATTGCATATATCCAATAATTGCATGATGGCTGTAAATCACTTGTTATGTACTGATAACTGCATAGATATACTTAATTTGCGCATAAACTGTGTATGGACAGATCCCATGCAATTAAGCAATCGCCACCAAATCCTTCTCAATCTTCAAACCGTGAGCCACCCTCGCATAGGCAGATGCAGGTGTTTGGGTTGCGCAGGGGACACACATCACACTTTCTCCACCAAAAGAATCATTTTCATCGTTTTTGGCATATCTGCTCACGATCGGGCTTACGGAACCCCTAAATTCAACCGCCCACTCCTCTTTTCCAAAGACCTTGATCTGCCAGTGCTCCCCGCCTCCACCCGACCTCCCAAGCGGCCGTCCCCGCCCACCTTGCTGGTGGTGTACATAAGCTGCCACTGGCTGGCCCTGTGGTGCAGACTGCGGTACATCCAGCCATTCTCCAGTTCCCCAGGGTGCCTCAAACCCACCAGGTGGTCACCAAGGTCCGCCGCGAAGTCAGCCCGCGACAGCAGTGTGCCGTCTGCAGAAGAACAAAGGCTCATTGTTAACAAAGTCATGTACCATTTATCACACATTCAGGTGTAATTTCATGGGTTATCAGGCAAAACAACTGACTGATACCCCAGACAGGGTTATCATGCTCCTTCGAGCTGACGAGATAACTCTGTAGTTATCAGTCATGAACACCTTCAATGAAAGGAATTGGACACAACATACTAAAAAGTTATTTCGAAAGAGGCACTGCTGTAGATGTTAAAGTGCTCTGTGTAAACATTATAATGTTGTACATCCACAGTTATAGAATAAAAGGCTTACACAATTTCATTGATTACAATGTGTGATAAATGAAATTATATTTGAGCTCAATACATCATATTGGCATAAGGCTCATGCAATAGTCATACATGTATCTGACAATGCGGACAGTGGCCAGAGTCGTTTTGATAGAGGTTTAACTATTTCTACTGGCAGCATCACATCTTGAAAAAGTGAATAATTGTATTATGATTGGCTTGTCAGTTAAAATGACAAAACAGAAAGTTTAATTAATGTTAACTATTGTTGTCCAAGGTTCAATGAAGGGTAATGCAATATAGTGTAACACAACTCCAACAAAACCACCCAATGGTTTGTCTCAAGTGGTCCCAAACCTTTATAAAATGACCATCATGAACCTCCATACTAATACCAACCCTTCATTGTGGTCACTTGCACAGAAACCAACCAAAACTATTTCCGTAGTGTTAATGCCATTTTGAAGCCTAAAAATGGGAACACTACCATTCAAATAAATTAGTTCTATCAAATATAATTCAACAAGCTATTGGCATCTGATATCTAAATCTGTGGCCGTTATACACCTGACGTCGATTCATTGATGTTTACAGCGTGAAACCTCTCCATCACAAAAGGCTAGTTAGATCTAGTTAGATAGGCTCATGTGATGACACCACAATAAATACTGTCACCCATTGATGAAAATACAATTGGGGCAATCAAAGTGCAGATAAGGGTTCGTACAGGTCAGTGTCTCTACGCTAGAGGCAAGTCATTGGGTGGTTTTAATTGAGAGGTGCTACTGTAGTAATGATTTAGAGAGTGATCATGGTGGCAGCCTGCTGTACCTACTCACCCACATTGAGAATGTAGCCCATGTCAAACTTCAGCGCCTTTGGGTAGTACGCCAGCACAGAGGCGTCGTACTTCAGAGAGAAGAATCGGGTCTCCAGGATCTTTGAGGGACAACATAACATCTTACAAATGATCCCTTGACAACTGGTGTGTAGTGTCACATACCGGTATACGTATATTGTTATTAAATATTTGGGCGTAATATTGGGTAGTTACCCTGGTTTAAATTTTAACATTTGTTGAAAAATCAGCAGCTTCATTATTGAGTCGCTTCAGCAGCTGAAGCGAAAGCCTTGTGTTTCGTTTGTTAGTATGCATGTATGTTTGTCTCCGGACAAGCTAGAGTTTTTATGGTTGACCCAATTTCGTTCAACCTTGACACAACTATGAGATATGAGGCGACACCGAAGTGATTTGATTTTAGGCCCTTTATAATTAAAGTGGGTTTTGCAATTTATGAAAGATAGTTTAGCATTGTTACACACGGTTATCTTCTTTTTGATATAGAAATAGTACATCTTAGTACATATAATACATTATATGAAAAAGAAATTAAAAAGGAAACTAACCTCCTTGTTCTTTCTCGGAAACGAATTCATTTCTCTTCCCAACCGTAGCTGTACTGAGAAGAATTCAGTACCCGCCGTTTTCAGTACACAAGCAGTGTACTGCAAATCCAATCGCTCCACCCACAGCATCTCATCCACGCCCAACACCAAGTACTGGGCCTCGGATCTCTGCACGATTTCTTCCAACTTTTGGCCAAATTCTCCCGCAGAATCCCTGAATTTTCCAAAGTAGCTTGAGCTCATTGTGTAATGCTTCCCTATTAGATATTTAAAACATAGGCCTATATAGAAAAAGAAATAAGGCATTAAAAGTTCTGTGTTGAACGGGTATTACACTCTTACAAAAGTCTGCTTATATAGGTCCACTTTTCTTGGATATTTTGTTTTTGTTGCTTTTCTGTGACAACTGATCGACTTACAAAAGGACTGAAATGAATTTAAATTAAGTCTTGAAATCTTCCTGGTGTATTAGCACGTTTGGACATTTGAACACTGATCTAACATGCAATGGTTGTTCAAAAATACATAGCACAGCATTAATGTTCT
The DNA here is from genome assembly GCA_019095985.1 of Streblospio benedicti. Classification (NCBI taxonomy): domain Eukaryota; kingdom Metazoa; phylum Annelida; class Polychaeta; order Spionida; family Spionidae; genus Streblospio; species Streblospio benedicti. Next base: position 36,481,345 of record CM032668.1, on the reverse strand, counting down.
GCGTACCTCACCATCTGTAATTTGATCTTTGACCTGACACAGTCTACGGCTAATCGGTAGCCCTCTTCAAACTCGGGGTCATCTGCACGGTACAGCAGCCAGACTGTGTTGATGCCGGATACAAAGGTGGTCAAAGAATCCAGGAAGCCGTACGTCTGAGAGATAAATACGCTACAGCTATAGTGGGTTCCATTATTCATTTCATGATTATGAGAAGAATATTTGAAGATACGTATTGGAAATTGTATCGCATACTTCTCATGATAGGCTTCCCCCCCCCACCCCTTACTAGTCTCTGCTGTCACATAGATTGGCGACGCAATGGTGGTCATGTGACCAATTGAGGATTTCATTATATGTTAATAGCCCGATGAAGCTGATGAAATCTAACCAGGTACAGGTTCCAATAGGTATCTTCAAATCTTCGTCCAATAATGTTACAGACAACTCATAAGAAGTGGAGGTTGATGTAATGCAATTGGAGAAATGGTGAGAGCATCTGGACTACTGAACCGCTACGGATTAAGAGCTAATAGAGTTGGATATTGCTTTGATATAGAAATAGTATCACCCATGTACCAGCCCACGTATCTGTAGAAAACCAAAGGAAAGCTCATTGGCATATGGCTGTCATAAATTAAGTGTATGCAGTATTTGTACATGTAGCATTGTAAACAAGACAATGGCTTGGGGGGCAATTTCGGGTACAAAATCACTTTTGATTCATCCTTACAAACATTTGTGAGGTTTATCCCGTGGGCCATGCTATGGTAAATTGAAATACTGTCTTCATCCCTGTCAATATACTGGTAGAAACGTACTCACTATAGAGAACTTCAGAAAGCATTATAATTAAATACCGAATTTGTTACATTGCATGGACAGTTCCTGGGGGGAAGGGAGGGGGAAAACCAAAATACTTCATATCCATGCTTTGATCTCGCTATTTACATTTTGCCATTTCATTGATCCACAATTGAGCGTACATACAGAATCAGGATTCCTCTAGTGGACTTTTTCCAAAACCTGGATCTGGCAGTGTGCCTGAATGACCTGCAGGGGTCTGTTTCGGGTCATCAGGATGACATCCCTGCTTTGTCGGGGATGCCGTGGGCCAAGCCGTGGGGCGGAACCCGCACCATAGGAAGAGTTTGATAGTGAGGATAAAGGGGTATTATATTGGTTGGTTGGTTGGTTTGATTGTAAATGAATATTTTAGTGATCAATGCTTTGATAACATTTGGATCAAAAACGTATTTTGGCATATTTTAGTGCTCATGCTTTGATAACATTTATTTGTCAACGTTTTGGCATGTCTGCTGCCATTATTCATTATATTATATCTATATTTTCATTGGTTATAATCTTCCAAGACCACAACTACCTGATAACCCGAAATTCGTATCACGCATGTTCTGAACTAACCATATATACACCATCTGTATCGTAGTAGTTCTAAATGATCCCAGGAATACTACAAAATGTACAGTGCCTGCAAGGGGAACAACCGGATAAGACTTTCACTGTTGGCAAATTACTTCGATTTGATGCTCTGTAGGGATGGTGGAGCTATAGTAAGCTTAGAATATTAGTGTCATCTATGTGGAGATGGACATTGACATTGCTCCATCAAACAGAATGAGAGTA
>CM032668.1:36301604-36479598 GCA_019095985.1 Streblospio benedicti | reverse complement strand
TCTGATTTACTCTCAGACTGGCTGGGTATATACATAGTAGTCAGGCGTCCTTACCGATTACACTAGTCTGCCCACACGCTCAGAGACGTCTTCCAGCTTGGCCAGAATACTAATCGGTTTCAGGAGTAGGCTCTGGTACGTGCGCTTAGTGGCGCCACTTTGTTTACAGTAGTTAATTTACAGGATGGTTGCAATCATCTAATTATTTTTCCTTTTTGATGTACCAGTAAGATGTATTGTTCTGACTATAACTTTCATATTTTTTTACAAAAATTAACTTCCACACTTGAGTCCCGTGACGGAGCGGGTCATTAAGCAAACTGTGATTAGTGGCTTGCCCTAAATCTTGCGTGTGGATTGCTAACTGCCTGTACTTAAGTGTGTGAAATGTGAAGCAATCTATTCAATTACAGTTGACGGCCATTTGTGAAAGACTATGAAATGTATTGGTGATCGGCGATTTAGGAAAAAAATGTTGGTGACTGGATTTTCATGGCATGGCAACCCCAAAAAAAACAAAAACAACATAAACAACAACAACAACAACAACAACAACAACAACAAAAAAACAACAACAACAACAAAACAACAACAACAACAACAACAACAACAACAACAACAACAACAACAACAACAAACAACAACAACAACAACAACAACAACAACAACAACAACAACAACAACAACAACAACAACAACAACAACAACAACAACAACAACAACAACAACAACAGACAACAACAGCAACAACAACAACAACAACAACAACAACAACAACAACAACAACAACAACAACAACAACAACAACAACAACAACAACAACAACAACAACAACAACAACAACAACAACAACAACAACAACAACAACAACAACAACAACAACAACAACACAGCGGTCTACGCCACACATTGTGGTTACAGCCTGTCGTTATATCATCTCTGCCATACTGTACGTTAAGCATACGTGTGGTGGTTACGTTGTATTACCGTGTGCGAAGCGTCCTGGGGCTGTGCGTCCGGCGTGACGGCCACCACGGCCTCGGGCTGGGCCAGGTTGAGCATCACGTGGATTCCGCGGTGTACACGCCCGCCCGGAAACTCCACGTACACTTGGTAGTGCAGGTCCTGCAGGGGTGGGCGCAGCTTGTTAATTTACTGGACTCCATAGAAAGATGCTCTCTTTATGGAGGTTTTATGGAACTGCGTTTTTGAAGGATTGATGTGGCGGAGAGAATTAGGGATTTAGTAAGTGCAGTGTGGCTTATGCATATTGGTAGATACGAATTTTGAGCTATTGTTAGGCTCCCCATTGGGAAATGTGTTTTGTAATTGCAGATTACATTGTACATATTGTTAGTTAAGGCTGCAATGCATTGCAGTTAGATTTGCAATTTGGGACACACATTCACTACTGCAGACAATGGATCTGATCTGATATAATTTTAGCTATAATCAAGACAGTTTGTGTGGGGGTGGCGATTTAAGCATCATAATAGAAAAAGTTTCTTTCATATCTTTGAACTATGAAATCTAATTTCGATAATGACTGCCTCGTAAAGTGTCTAATACCTGAATTAAGTAGTCAAGCAGGTTTGTTTTGGAGCGGCGGGCGTTTCCGTGGGTCACAAACTCAGCCAGATTCTCGAGCCCCGCTGCTGTACTGTCACAGCCCAGGCTCCCGTCACTGATGGGCTGGGTGACACCTTTGTTGGGCTGTTTTTTGCTATGCTGTTTGACAGCTTCTTTGCTGGGTTCATTGACACCTTCTTTGTAGGGTTCGTTGACACTTTCTTTGTTGTTCTCTTCCATTTTGCTGAGCTTATAGTTGGAAGAGGATGTTGGTGTTTCGTGTGAGGCCGCGTTGTTATTCATGTCTTTGGAGTATTTGTCTTTCATACCTGTAAAATATGATGTCATGTTTATTGCTGGCTATATATGATGACTTGATACTTTACCAAGATTGTAGGAGACTGAGACTCACCTTTACGAGTCGTTTTTTTCCGACATAGCATTCATTTCAATACAAACCTTGGCTACACACCATGGCTAAAGTATCTGGCTAGAGACTCTGGCTACAGAGCCGGGCTAAAGACCATGGTTACTTATCGTGGTTACACACTCATTATATAAGGTCTGTGCTCTGGTTACAGACCGTGAATACACACCCTGGCTACACACTCTGGGTACAGACCCTGGCTAAAGAACCTGGTTGCAGACCCTGGTTAAAGTATCTGTCTACAGACCCCGTCTACAGACTCCAAGTTACCACCTATCCACGGGATCGACCAGATTCACTGCCCGACATTGCTACCAATTAAAAATAGTATATGGTAAATAGAGAGAGTTGGCAGCCTATGAGTAGTATACATGTTCTGCCTATTGTTCTAAAACTACGACCGACCACTCCCCGCTACTGCATGTACTTATGTTGGCTTAAGTTAAGGTGCAAAAACCTCTGAGTCCAACTATGCATTGCTTTATTGGTCCGCGCATTAATCACACAGGACAGGGTTTCAGCCAACGTGTACAAAACGGACACATTACTCATCCGTGCACAATGAGAATGTGTGCGGCAATCATCCGCGTTTGCCAATGTCAGTGCATCGCATTTTTACCGTTTCTTAATATGAGCCTACTATTATACCTGGCTGATGCCATATGCAGGCCAGCATCATGCGGAATTATACGATGTATTATACGATGTTACGTTCAAATGCAGGATGCAAGTAGGTCTAACACTTTAACCACCTCTACAAAAACTTCACACCCAATGTCAGGCCAGACCAGTTTCCACCGTTAACTACCCAACACTGGTGCCTGAAAAGACACACACACATATTTCCATCTTGCCTCACCTTCAACCTGTCCGGTTGTGCTCCCACAGAAGCCTCCCCCATCCTCTTGGCTGCCATACATTGGCCCTCCCGGGTGTCTGGGCAGGAAGTTGTGGGTGGAGACGGTGTATCCCGCCTCCAGGTCGCGGGCTATGAGCTCCAGGGACATGAAGACGCGCAAGTGCAGACCTGCTGACCTGCGGAAAGGGAGTCCTTATTGATACATTAGAACACATCCCAGACGTAGTCGTAATAGAGAGGTTCCACTGTGTTTACAATACAGTTGAACCTCGTTATCTCGATATTGCTTATCAACACATATCCGTTGGTGATCTCGAACATTGCATATCTTGATCGCTTAACTGTTACCCATAGAGATTCAACACAACGGTGTTCTGCTGTAAGCCTAGTATACTAACTTCTCACCTCTGGTACATGGTCTTGCCGGGGTCGGGCGTGTTGACCAGGAACCACCGGGGCATGGTGACAAAGGTGAAGCCGGCGGCGTGGACGGCCGCGGCGTACACGCACTTGTCCCGGCCGTACCCTGCCATCAGGGGCGAGAGCAGCGGGGCCGAGGCGGCGGGCACCACGAAGTAGGGCTCGTTGTCAACCACGTACTGAACCTGGGGGTGGTCATCTTGTTAATGTGTGTGTGTTTAAAAATACGGTTGGATCTTTTATAGAGTTGCATCTGTATATCTCAGGCAGGTACAGAATTTCGGGATGGTTAAATGTGAATACGGTAGATCTACTGGAGTTTACAAAACTGGGTCGGTGAATGTATGAGTGTTATACAGTTGGATATGTTTACTCCAACTCTGCTTCTAGTTATTCGAATTTTATATAATATCAGTCCATTACACATGACCGTCTATGTTCTAAGTAGTGTAAGGAGTGTAATAATGGAAAACTAGCCAATTAGCGCTCTTGCTAATTTGGAGACACCATTAAACTTTCAATGTCAGCTAACTCATAATGCATATTTTGACCAAATTGGGAAGATGTCAATGGTGCAAAAGCAAGAAGGTGGACTATGACGTTCTTATGGTTGTCAGGGAGGTATGTTACCCGGGATGATGTATAACCGTGAATGGGGTAAAGTAGTTTTATTATGGTCTGCTATTATTATGAGCAGTCTAGTTTACACTTTACTCATTTCTATTTTTGTATGTTTCTAAGATTAATGACTAATTTTGTGGAGTGTTGAAATGTAAATGCTAGGGATGTATACAACTGTACAATATTCATCTTAACTCTGGTAATTAGAATTAGTGGACAGCTCATTGTAGATCATTCTGATTACAGGAAATTTCAGATACCTCAAAATTTCCATCTCATGCCATCATATGTGGGTGACGTTATGCCTACACTATTTTTATTGTCACTATTCCAACCTCATAGCATCTCACCTGAAATGGCTCAGTAGCATCTTTCCACTTCACGAACTGGACCATGTAGTGTGATCCCCCGAAATAAGGTGCCAGTTTGTTGGCTTCTATCTCAGCCAGAACCTCGGCTTTGGACTTTGGCATGGTGAAATCGCGTGCCTTTGTGTTGAGAACTGGAGCTATAAACGCACATTTGCCGGCATTACAGTCGAAATTCCTCTCCGCCTGGATGAGCTCTGACCAGGCCTCACGTTCCGACAGTCCGGGATGGATGTCGGCATCCACGAAAAACACGTGGGATGTCCGGGCGAACTTCAACGCGACATTCCTCAGGATGTTCACAGGGTACATTGTGGCATCCAGCCCATTCAGCTTGTCCTCCAGCACGACATGGAAGGCGACATTTTGAAGCACTTTGTAGTTGGCATAGTACTTCGGGTCAGCTCCCGCGGCCTGCTTTTTCGCATCATCAAGCAGCAATATGGCTGCCGATATTGGGCCCTGCCATATTGCGGCCGTTCGTATCAAATTGTCCATCCTGTCCAGCGTCATCTGCGTGGCCAGCGTGATGCTCATCGGGGGGAGGTCCTGCGCCGGTGAAGTAGCAGGTGCCAGAAAGTCTGGTAGATATAGGCGCTGCTTTGGAAAACTGTCCACAAACACCGCACAGTCTTCTACTTCCTTGACTGTAGGGTCACTCAGCGCTTCAGCGGTCACATCGTCCACATGGACAGGAGACTGGAGGCGTTCGGCAACGATGAGGTGTACGGCCAGGGAACGGACTCGGCCATATGCAGGAATCAGATGGCACACCTGCAGTGTATGAATAACAGTATGTCTTTATTAGGATGATAGTTGCTTTGTGTTACGGGAAACAGAGCCTAACTGACACATTCTCTTCTCAGAGCCATGGTCTGTTTTATCTTACAACATTTTGCTGATGTCTCATTAGTGTTAATGGTGGAATTCAAGTACCTACATGAACCCCTATAACACATTGAAATTCGTGTTGGTCGAACTCAGAGAAAACAAGAAAGGGAATATACATATGCATGGGGGGGGGGATCGATCACATTGACTATGGTGAGTGCAAAACACAATTGTGAGGCTGTCAGACCTTTCAGCACTTGGTTCACGGATGGTAAGGATCCGCACTCTATTTACAACACGTGTCATGGACCAGCGGGAGATCCAAGTTTTTGAATTGAGGGAACGGGTGGGGTGGGGGGCGCATATAAGGTAAGGGTTCTCATGAGTTTCATATGCGTGATCGATAGCAGACATACCCAAAGTCCAACTATTGGATCTGAAACATAGATGGGGTGGGGCTGTTCTGCTCATACCTTTACGATATTTCACTCAACGTTTCTAGTATTTGTCTTCTTTGTCATATTGTTTTTTTACTATTATCCTGTATATTATTGAATTAAAATGTATTAGTACTAGTATTAGTTTCATAATACCAAATCTTATATTAAAAGAAGGAAATACGACACTCGAGTTGAACTCATCTCCTAGCCACTAGCCTACCTGAGCACGGCCATGTGATGTAAAGACCTGGATGAATCTCATCCCAGGGCCCGTGGGTGATGCAAGGCAGCCACTCAAAGAGATGGGTGTTGTTAACACATTGAGGAAATGCCCCCGAATGCTGGGGGTGGTTAAGTCAATCAGGTAGGTGATCATAAACAAACCTTGACGAACTTTCCCCCAGGGGCCATGGGTGGGGGTGGCAGGCGCGCAAACAGGTGGATGTTGTCCGCGTAGATCACATCCACGTGAACTTGTAGCTTGTTGGACTGTTGGCCGCCAACCCAGAAGGAAACCTGCAATAGATTATATATGATACATATGAGTTTCCCAGTGCTTGCGGATACATTTTCAAACTTCTCTCTCCCACACACGTCTTTTTAGCGAGCATATTTCTACCAACGATAAACATAGCTGAAGACAGGTTTTACAACCCTAAAATATGGCCCCTTTAATATTATGCATGTTACTGTCATATTGCTGCTTATTTTGCAGTTCATAATTTAGTCAGTTTGGCATCTAATCAGTGTATTTATTATATTGTACAGAAGTCGTAGTATCTATAATTATGATTATAATCTTTATGGTATCACATTGGCATTTATAAGTTTTAAGTTATGAAAGAACTACATGTCCCCAATATTTTCGTGAGTTTCTTTTAAAATTTGTAAGGTTATTTACATAAAGGTTCATGTATCTTGCATAATTCTCATAATTTTACTACAAGTCATAGTGTTAACCTCTTCCCATACTTGTGTATCAAGAATGGTGTAATTAAAAGAAAGAAAAAAAATCCGGGGGCTTGAAAATCTATGGTGCTGTTATCGTCAATGTATGCAACGAGTCTAAAATCATGCCAACATGGATTCATGTTTTTCAACCCCGCCCCCTGTGGCCATAATAAGTGGTAGCTCCCTTTGGAGTGAGACACACCTGTAGATGCGGTCTGTCCAGCCCCGCCAGCCTGGCCTCTGGTACGTACTGGAAGGCCCACAGTTCCGTGATCTCCTTGCCAAAGGCACTGAACCTCAGCGAATGCTGCCCGCTGTGCGCGAAATCACTCTGGATGGAGAGTGCCTGGGGGGACGGCTGTACCTAAAAGGGATGATAATGAAAACTATTTTACAGTAGAATCTCCAATTAGGACCAACTGGTGTAGGCCTATTCCTTTCAGGAATTCTCAATAGAGAGGTGATCAGTAGTCTCTTTATGAATGTTTGGACCTGTGAGAATTTGTCTTATTGTAGAGTTGGTCTCTATACAGGAGTGTTCTTTAAATAGAGGTTGCACTTTTTATGTTACATATTGTGTGGATTTCGTTTAAATCCCTTCAGTTTGCCTCATTGCCCATAGTAATGTGTGTATATAAAGAACCTATAATTTGGCATTTTTTATATTAACAGGAATATTTGAAAGTCTACACACCTTGGCTAACAGCGTATGACAAGATAATGCTTTACAGAGCAACATCAATATTAAAACACCAACCTTCCACATGGTGGTCCTCTCTTTGAGCTGCCAGCCCTCCCCCGACACCTCGGCATCCCCTTCAAAGGACGGGTTGCTGAGTAGGCTTGCTGCTTCCACCGAGGAGGTGTGCATGAAAATGGCACTGAAACGTCGTCTCAGGGTTAGATGTTTCTGTTTAAGTTGTACTCGTATGACTGAGTTGATCGTGAGTTTGACTTATAGCAAGCAGAAATTGGTAGGTGAGATTATAGATGTTTTCACAGCCGCCATTTTAGTGGCCATTTTAAAAACATTACGCAATGCAACATTTTCAGCTTGTAAAGTAATTAAAAGTACGCATATCAATATACCCAACAATCTCTGTCTATCACTATACATTTGCCAGCCATTTTATTTGTTGGGTCAAACTTCATGAGTTTTATTATGTCACACAATTGTCACATTTTAGCCTTTACTTTGTTTTATAGTACATGGCACATTGTCGGTTTTACAATAGTAAAATGATTTCAATAAATTTTTTGGGTAAAATCTCCACGATTTCAATATTTTTTTTATGCAATAAAGCAACGCACATATGCATGTTTTAACATACAATTACACTTGCTTTTATATATAAAGGAATGTATGTCTGTATAGAATTCAGAGTATGATGGGAAAAAATGCGAGCAATTAACTGCAGAGTATAAGCCATATTATATTATAAAGCAAGTGTATGGTGAAAGATTTGTGTGAAATAAATAGTGGTATTTATACTGCGAATGCGTGTAATATGCCTACCAGATGTGTTCAGTACAGTCTCAATAATGAGAAAACAATTAATGTAGTCTACGTTTCAATGGGTTGTATCAGAAGTGTTTGGCTATTTATTTAACACTCTGTTATTAACATGAAATTAGCTGAGTTACAGTCACATGTATACAGGATACTTATTACTTAGAGCATGAACCAGAATCAATATCAATCATTTTTTGTTACTGTACACTTGATATTGACAACTTCATTCATAATTGATACACTAATCAATGCATACGCACTTGGACAAAAAAGACCAATATTAAATTATAACATTGTCGTCGTACTGGAACATTTTTCAGTTTTTCAATACGATGTCAGTACGCCACCCCGAATTCAGCCTGTGTGGCACTGGTTATAAGTGTGTTCAGGCATGGTCTACCTTAACAGCACGATGCGAGGAAATAGTTGAACGAGCGCTCTTCAAGAAACATAAAGCAAAATAGTAGATAATAGTGTCAACCCTTGGTTCTTTCAAACGGTATTGAAACGAAGTAAGCTAATTATTTGGGATTTCGTTTAAGCACGTTTTTTGCATTGGATTTATTTGAGTATTTAAGTGTTTAAGTGCCAGGTTCTCTTGAAGAACACTGGCAAAATGTCATTCAAATGGTCTCCATAGCTTTGGAGATAATCCTCCTAATTCACAGTATAGTTTATCAACTGGAAACGAATCTATACATTGTTTCATTAATAGGGATAGCTCACAACATTGCTCCCACAATAATCACCATGAATGGAGTGGAACGTGTCATAACTTTAAAGATTTCATTTTTCTAGTTTTATTGTCGTTTTTCTGCAACTCAAACAAATCACCGGTTTTGGTTACAGATATCATTGGTAATTTATTAACTGTATTCAAGACTAGTCTCCTTTTGAAATTTCAAATTATGATAAAATCACTAAGGTTTCTTGATAAATATATATGTAACTGTTGGTGGCCTGACATTAATGATATATTACACAATCCTTTAATAGTTGAAGCATGTTTAAATTCTGCATTCTATCATTTCGTGCAAAAATCACCGCCAATAACCAACGCTGATTGGTCAACCAGCGTTCGCAATTATATGATTGACTGCACGCGTGGAGACCACTACTACGGCACTAGTCTAAACTCGTCACATTATCAATACAGCCGCTGACGTCGCAAGACGTGTCTCGTGTAGAGGAGAGCAAAAGTTTAGACTAGTGCCGTAGTAGTGGTCTCCGCGCGTGCAGTCAATCGTATAATTGAGCACGCTGGTTGACAAATTGACTTGCAATGAGAACGTTATAATATGATTTATTTTTAAAATAAAAACGAATCAGACACTCGTTTAATGTGGATTTTAGCCATGATAGAATGGTATTTGACCACTCGATTGTCGTGTCACTTTGTTCGGGTAAATCAGACGTCAGCATGCTCAATTTTCCCATTGACACGACAATCGAGTGATCAATTCCTACAAGTGTTTGCAATAAATCGATACTATCCCTCTTATATTTTTTTATTATCATATATAATCATGACTCCCACAGCATTGCTGATCATAATTAATCTTTATATACTTCATATAATACATTGTATGTGATACTGTTATATTGTTGAGTTGTATATTAAAATTGCTTTAAAAGTAGTATGTCATTGGTAATATTACAAATATTACAAATATTACAAATATTACAATATACAATATTACGTGTTCAGCAAGCATTACGCGTAACATACGCACCTAATGATGAAAATCCATTGCAATGCATGAATGCCGCCTTGTCTACTTCTTAATCCACTCATCGCGACCTGTTAATTAAACCACATGTTATTGTATTGAGCAATGAGGCTACCAATGTAGGTAGGCGGTAAGAACGGATTCACTCACTTTAACAGTATCCACCTTAATCCTCCTTTCATAACGTCTACTCCAACTACTATATCTGGAGCAGTCACGGCAGTTGTACTTTGTATTGGCTGAGAATTAAAATGTGCTAACTCTCATTGAACATGTAACGCACTCAGGGCTATGTAGCTCTAAACAGTTCGAACATTTCTCCAGGTGTTTCTTTTAGGGCTGACATGCCGTAAGTGGCATTTATCCAGGTTGAGAAATACGACTTTTTGGCTCTCTAAGTGAAGGGCGCATTGTTCCATGGCAGATCAATAATTGCTGGCTTACTCGTAATTGATCTTGCTTTGGCCTTACACACTTTCTCATTGATCAGCAATTGGCAAAGTTAATATCTAATGACTATGCGGCTTATGAAATATAAACTATTCCCAGTGTTTTAAGTAGGAAGGCATGGATATAGTGTTAGTAATGGACATGGATGTTATTATTGACATTGGAGATTATTTATCATCAGAGAATAAGATCTTCCGTTCAGAAGTACTGTAGAACATCTCAACCCCTAGAGCAGGCCTCAAGTGGTCTCTGCAGGAAGTGGTCTCATTATGAATTGTTGGAGATGGCCCCTTTTTCTTATAAAGGTTTGGGACCGTGGTTGGAGGTTCTACAGTTTCCTCCAGTGTCTTAAATTGGCAAATGTCTAACCAAACCATACATGTCCATCATATGCTATACAGCATGCTTCGTGTTACACATAGGGTCAGACATTGCAGAATGTATACTGAAACTGAATCAGTCGTGGTGTTGTAATCATCTTATTTGGCTCATTGTCTCGCCAGATCTCTAGACATGTTTTGAAATGTAGAATCATATTATGTCGATGAACAATAACAATGACTGATGCAGCTTCAACATTCGGGATGCTTTACTCGAACTGCAGAAACTACACAACTGGAATCGGGTAGCAATCTATAAACAAACTACAAAAATGCAAAAGCATTACCTTACTCTTGATCTCTTGTATCCTACATTGAACAACAAAGTACCATGGCACGGGTTTGCTATTCACACCTATAAGAATCTTGAAACAATTACAAAGTGATCATCAAACCAACCAACAGCTGGTACGATCACTAATTACGTACATTTCATGCACTTGTGTTTTTGCAGCCATACCATATATCTATTTGAGAAAGAATCCAAAGTAATGCAATTTTAATAGCGAAGTCAATAGGTGCTTCAATAATGCCAATACATTGATGTAACTCACGTTTGGTTCATGTAACAGACTATATAGTAAAGGTTAAAGTGTGCTCACGTACAGTGTAAATTGAATAGTTTTCATTCCTACTAGTAAAGTGTGCTCACCAATATCATATGGCTGCGTCCGTTTTTACCGGAAGGCATTTAACACACAACAGACTGGTCAATCCGGAAACTACAGTAGACCATCCAATTAAGACCACCTCTGTAAAGGAACCACACCCATTAGATGACCATTTCCCATGGTCTCAAAAATTAACTAATGAAGCACCACTACACATCTTCATAATCAGGCCAGCTCTCTGTGGAGACAAGTTAAAGCCCGTTCCTTTGGTGGTCTTCAATGCAAAACCCTACTGCGTTCTCCATAGCAAAGTGCGGTCCTTGCGGATCATCCATGGGATAAGATCATAACTCTCTCATACGGCATTATAGGCTATAATGGCTATTTGAATGCATGGATCAAGTATCGGTCACTTTTATGTAGGGTGCAGTAGAATCTCCAATTAAGAGCGCCGCTATGATAAGACAATTTCAAAAGTAGGCCAAAGTACTCAAACATCAAATCATGTGACGAGAGTGATATAGACATACCAATTGTCAAGTTTGGTGATCATTCACTGTTGCCAGGAAACAGATAAACAAAAATTCGCAATAAGTTATTCTTAAAAAAACATCGTAACTTCAATAAAAGTTGGCAAAAGTACATTAAAATCTAATCAGCTCTGGAGAGTAAGTAGTACAATTAAGCTAAATATGAAGTTTGGTGATATTAGGTCAAATACTTCTCCCAGTAGAGTGGTAACAAGAATTATTATGTAACTCTCATAAGTTCGTCAAAAGTAGGCTAAAGTACAAACAAATTTTTTTCCTAATTATGCCATCATACCAACGTGGTTACAACACAATTTATCACTGTGTGGACCATATCTGGAACATGTGCCTACATTCCCCCCCTTCCCGCGACCCAATGCCACTATCTGGATTGTGAACGGTCATAATTTACATTAAGGTACCAGGCATTTCATTATTAGGTGGACCTATGTTCATATATAGAGCTTTGAAATGACGCTAAGAGGGCCTTTCTAGCACCATTCTGGTCTAATCTATATGTTAGTAAAGTGGGTCTTCGAAGTGGACAGCCATAAGATGTCGAAGTGTATTACTGAGGCGTAAACTTTAAACACATCTTACTAGACCACCTGTCACCGTATCTGGAAGAGTGATGTGTCAAAAAGCAGCATCTTTTATTAAAAATACGTTGTATCAGTGAGCTTTAAATAAAAATTGCAGAAAACTACAAGTTTTTACCAAAATTGAAAGCTATATATGCCCAAATTTAGCAGTTGATTACAGAGGAAAATCTAGACAGGTCTTAGGATGCTCCAGATGACCTCAAGACAATTCCGACAATCAAGACCATGGTCTTAATTACCAATTCGATAATCCGTTTGGGCAGCTCATCGACTGAAAAGTGATGAACTTTATTGTCACCCGAAGCGGCTAGGAGTACACCATTTGCTCCGGGTACCGCCAGATTGCCCCATTTCCTCCGGATTTGAAATCAAATCATGCCCAAACGCCCCCATCTTGCCACAGCAAGGTATCATCTATCAAATGTTATAGATAGATGTGTATATATATATATAGCTTATATATAGCTAGAACCCCGAATTGGTGAAGATGGATCTCCCCAAAATGCTTTACATTTTGCACAAAGACGCAGCATCAAAAGCTGCCGTATGGACAATGAAATGGAGGTGTTATTGATCACCATCTATACATGTCTGGTATTATATTGATTGATTTTAAATCTCAACTTCGCTTGCTTAGCTACGTTTGTGTGCGTACGTGGCAGTGATTGATAGATGTGGAAAAAATGAAATGAAACCACAAGATATGTCAAATGTCAATATACGATGGTTAATCAAACATATTAAATATAAAGTTGATATTTATGATAATTTTATCCTTTTATCAAGTCGGTATCAGCAAACAATGGCTAGTTTAGATCTACAGCAATCCATATTCTAGATCTACTAGCATAGATACTAACTTGCAGTTTAGACTAAATTTTAGTGTAGGAGACTCGAGGAGACTCCAACCCTATGATATGAACATGTAGGAATTTGATAAATATCGTTATAACAGCATAACACATTCTAGCGGGGCGGCACCCCCCCCCCCCCCATTTTGACATAACCGATGCTAGCTCCAGCTGCATAAGAAGACGCCGGAAGCTTAATGTCAGTTCGAGGAGATTGTGGGTGCTGTTGCCACAAATTTGGAGTGATGTGGCTGAAACGGTTTTTTGTGGGATGTGTATTGGCACTAATAGTCTACTACAAATTATACAACAGTAGAGCTATTGAAAATGTTACTGCCTTCATAGCGCTCCGTGCTGCAAATTTTATACCAGTTGCTTCAAATAACGTAAAAGTGAATCATCCTAAGGACTTTCCTGATCCAAGATGGGTGACAATTATTCCAGAGATGCTGTGAGTATTATTTTGTTTTATTTACTGCCTCTGCAAATAACACATCTGTATCTCATTTTGTTTTTAAAACAAGAGATATATCAACAAATAAAATTGAAGCATTGATGCCCTTATTTTCTAACAAAAGTTTTTTTGCAATAAAATTGCACATTTGCGGCCATTAGTAATCGATCTATCTTGCCATCTTATCCATCCTTTGAAAGTCTGCTGGTCCTCTTCATAGGCCGTCATAGATCAGGTGTCTTCCTGTCGTATTGTCTCCAGGTGCTGTTTCACAGTTGTTAGCCATGTCTATTTTGATATTTACACATGCAGGTCGTCCCTTGTAGTCTCAAGTTATTTTAAGGACATCCTTACATTATAATCATTGATATTGTATTACACAGGTTTGTCAAATGCATTCAGGGTGAGAGATACGCTTCTATGATACATTATAAAAGGCATAAAGAAGGACATTTTAGGTGATAATTTGAAAAGATGAAATAATGAATGATCAAATGATACAACTCATCCAATCTTACAATATCTTAATGCCCCCTCACACATACCTTTTTTTGTACCACCGGTCGAGTTACGGATGAAAATTTAGAAAAAATCGCTGGATGAGTACCGTTTTGTCATTAAAAAAATTTTTTTTGCCCATCCGCTGCTCATCCATTGGTCATCCGATCGGCTGCCAAATGGTATGCTATTGGCTTGTCACCGTTTAGTACCGGTCACTGGCCGTTTTACATCAGAAATTGCACAAACCACCCAACATCACATTTTTATCACGGTTTAGTAACGCTTCCAAATGGTCAAATGCCGTTCTCACCATCAGTAAACAGCCAGCCGCCGACAGCTAAACGGCTTGATTAATTACGGTCAGCGGGCGTTTTTTTCCAAATCCTCATCCGGCGCGAATTTTTGAACAGTTCAAAATTCTGCAGCCATTTTGGTGACCTTTCCCCGGCATTTGCCGTGATCTGCCGTTCTTGCTCGGTCAGATAACACTAGCAAACTGTTGGGGACGGTTGGCTGACGATGCAAATTTAGAAAAAATTCTAAATTATTTGAACGGTACTCGACCGGTGGTACCAAAAACGCTATGTGTGATGGGGCTTTTAACAAATGCTTTTATAATGTTCATGATGGCATCTTAACACAACAACACGAATGTCAGTTATGATTGATTTAATGTTTTTATCTATCTTATCTACTTAGTCTCGTAGGGGGCATATGCCAATCCCCACCCCTTTCTACCAAAATATCTAATTTCGATAGAGTACTGGCATGTCCCTATCAATTGGGCGTATGGAACCCATGAAACCCCTTAATTGTCCCCCACCCCACCCCCTCTCATCTTTTACAATATATTTTTACCTTTACTGGTCAGCTATTTGTACTCGGCCTTTTATGATGATCGGCGATCCACTGTGGTACTGTTTGGGATGAGGAGGAATGACACGCCTGCCACTGTTCAGTGTGAGCTTCATTTCCCCGACAACACAATAAGTCATGTCCCTGGAACGGCCGTACAACTTACTAGACGCGTGATGGTGGAAGATATGTGAGTTATATTGCTTTTATATCCACCTCACTACTCAACTTCAATTGTTTGTCATCTTTCCTCCACGTTTATGCCGTCAAACATTCATCTGTTAACCCATAACTCTTACAATAAAGGGTATCCAATACGCAATATACGTAACATATAACATTAAAAATGGTACATCATTAGCGCAAATCTTATTGCGCCATTTCCATATCCCATAATTTTAAGGTGCCCTCGTTTCTCATTGGTCGTTTTGTAATGTTTTGTAATATAACCTGACCACGTGTGCAAGCATCTATCACCCACCGTAAAATTATAAACGCCTAGTACAGAGCAGGGCGATGTCAGCTAGCTGCCCAAGACAGGCCGTCATACCAACGCAGCCGAAGTGCGTAGTTGTGATACCTATGAAAGATCTCGAGGCTGTTTTCTTTGTGGTTATTTCGTAATGACGTCATTTAAAAAATCATATCAATCACCCCAGCAACTAGGACAATATAGATATAGTAATAACAGAACGAAGTGTAGTGTTTACCTACCCTCCTATGGCTGGGTGAATATCAACACCCTGCATATTTGCCACAAAATTTATATAAATGCCCCTTATTGTCAACACTGTTCTTTCTGTATGAAAAGTTCCAAATTGCATCAAATGTGCGATATGGGCGTAGAATATTGATCTGGGAATTAAAGAATGTTTCATATTTTTCAAGATTCATCTAAATAATGTCACGCATTTGTCTTACAGGTTCATTCAGTGTATGTTTCATTGTGCAATGAAAAGCATCCCGGAGACTATACCCGTTGCTGTTTCATTGAGAATGAATCAATCATCTGTATTTGCACCCGCAATCCCAGTACCTCAGCTCTCAAAGGAAGTCCTGTACAATTTCACAGTGTGTATTCCACCTCTTCAAAAGAACTATAGCAATGTCATGCAGCTAGTAGAGATGATAGAAGTGAGTAGAATATTTGGTGCAGAGTTCTTTGTGATTTATGATTATAAAAAGGGCAGCAAGCTGAAGCCAATCTTGAAGCACTATATTGATGCTGGAATTCTTTCCGTATTAAAATGGGATCTTCCATTTGAAAGAATTGATTATGTGCACTACTACGGCCAAGAGTTAGCAGTGAATGACTGTCTGTACAGATACCTGCACACGTCAAGACTAATAGTATTTCAGGATCTAGATGAAATAATTGTACCTCGAAAGAGCACATCATGGCATGAAATGATAGACAATGTTCTTCCAGGGCCTTATGGAGCCTATATGATATTAAGCGATTATTTTGTTCATTCTCAAGATCATTCACAAGATCATGTCAGAATATCGAATGAAGCACGAAAGCATGGCATAGTTTCATTGCAATGGATCGTGAGGGCTAATCACATATTGGAAGAAGGTCGAAGGACGAAAGTCATGGTGAAACCCCTTCTAATGGACAAGATGAGTATACATTACGTAACCAATTTTATTGACAGCAGATTGAAGACATTCGTGATGCCCAAGGAAGTAGCTATGCTCCATCATTACCGCACTAATAATCCTCTCCGTGGTGCAGTGGTGGACACCACATTGCTTAGATGGCAGGACAAGATTATCACCAGAGTATTGGGTGTACTTCATAAAGTTAAAAAAATTGTACAAATCTAGCTGATCATCTTATATAGACCAACCCATATTACCAATAAAAGTGATTTGTAAATGGTACAGATACTTCATTTATACACACTAAACTGTAGGCCTATAATTAGTGTTTGTTCACTATAGTGGAAACATTGTTAACGTAATACCATCCAATCATTTATTCGAGCTGCTATAAGCTAGTTATGGTTTCACTAAACAAATAAAAAGGGAGGTTTAAGACCAATGCAGTTTAACCCCATCATGTAAGAGGCACATTTTTGGCTCATAATGCAAACACAGTTGCTTCTGGACAGTCGGGGACATTAGTTTTCCACTTTTCCCTATCTCTACACGTGTGGACAATGTACATGGGCCTATACCAGGACAGTCAGGTAGATTTCCACACTAACAGCCTTTCCTCTGAGCTGTTGAACAAATCGGGTGATGTGTTTATTGGTGAGGCGGTGAAAAGTTTTTCATGAAAAATTTGCTCCTTGTATGATGGGTGATTTTCAATATCTTGTGATTTGAACAAAAAGCAGAAATAAATGAGAATGATACAACTCATACATTTATCTTTCCACATATAGGTTGAAAGATTTTTATAGCCTGAAATGGGTTGCTAGTGACTTGCTACATGTAAATGGAAATGGAACGATCAGTCTGCAAACTCATATATTGTACACACACACACACGCACACACACACACACACACACACACACACACACACACACACACACACACACACACACACACACACACACACACACACACACACACACACACACACACACACACACACACACACACACACACA
Organism: Streblospio benedicti; assembly: GCA_019095985.1. Lineage (NCBI taxonomy): Eukaryota > Metazoa > Annelida > Polychaeta > Spionida > Spionidae > Streblospio > Streblospio benedicti. Next base: position 36,462,013 of record CM032668.1, on the reverse strand, counting down.
CACACACACACACACACACACACACACACACACACACACACACACACACACACACACACACACACACACACACACACACACACAACAAATCAAACAAATACAAATACATGCGCGCGTGCACGCACGCACGCACGCACGCACGCACGCACGCACGCACGCACGCACGCACGCACACACACACACACACACACACACACACACACACACACACACACACGCACGCACGCACGCACACACACACACACACACACACACACACACACACACACACATATGACAGAGAGTATTCGTTATCTATTGATTATTTGGATGACTCACACAAAAATATCTGCATATCTCTAAAAGTGATGTTAGATTATTCCCCAATTAGCCTGGGCGCGGCGTCGCTTCAGCACGACCATTTTTAGTCCAAAAATCGGCTAAATCCAAAAAATGTGTAAAAATTGGAAAATTTAACCCTCTCAATGTTGCTTCGGTGGACAGCGGCACATCGAGCCGTCACGGCGCAACTCGATGTCACGCGCTCTCAAAATAGGCTCCGACACAGCGCCGCGCCCACGTCGCCTCGAAAAATCTTGCTGCGGGACATCGTAGGTTCGGAGAAGTAATTTTTCGCACCGCGTCAACCACTCCGCGCCACACGGAGATTATTGATCGGTATTGATTAAATTCCATTTGATCCTTTTGAGGAGGTTGCTAAGTATTGTACCATTAATTTTGCTGAAGTTGTAGCAGTTGTGAGCAGAAACCACACCCACAAGGTTAGTCGGTTGTCTACTCATATACAGCAGACTTGGGCGCATAATGTCTACAAATGGTTTAAAATATGTAAGTTTACTGCTACACTCGTTTGGGTTGTGTATGAGTAAAATATTGGCAACAAATCTGCAGAATGTGAAGCTTTTATATCTGGAGAGATCTTGTTTGATCTTATGGTATATTGTGGTTAAATGTGTTGCATTTGTGGTTTGCAAGGTATTAGACACAGGAATTTCTGTCGCCTCAAAACAGCCTAGTATAAAACGAGTAACAATTTTTTTTTAAATTTCAAATTCATATATTGCCAAGCCATGACAACAAGAACATACAAATTCAATGAATAAAAACCTTAAAACATACAGGATACAATGAGTAAGCATACTATCAATAGAGTACAGTGATGTGAGCATTGTAAAAACACAGTAGACAAAATAAAACTCAATGTTACTTTAGAGTAAAGACATCAGTTGACCTCTTTTTTTAAACATTTGTTTAAAAACTTTGCAAGCATAAATAATGTATATTCATTTTTTGACATAAAAAGTATATTAACATATATGTGTTATCTAAATTATGGAGATTGCCTTCTATATTCTTTAAAGCATTGTATAAAATTTCTCTTTCTGGATTATAAATGGAACATTCTATAACAAAATGAAATTCATTTTCTATGCCTTTTTTACATAGTTGACAAATACGTAGGTTTTCATCTAATTTTGGTTTTACGTGCCTACCCTTTTCAATGTGGAGGTCATGTGAACTTAACCTTATCTTTGACAAACATGTTCTAAGTTTGTAGTCTTTAATAAGTAGTAAGTATTGTTCTGATCCAAATTCTTTTTTGAATTTTACATAGGTCCTAAGAACAGGATAGTTGAGCAAACTTACCATACAATCCCAATGATGTTTTACTGTTATAGATGTGTATGTATAGCTTCATTAAATGGGTGTCTCGTGACACTATGCAATGGAGATGAGACAAGTTTTTTTTATCTCAATTTTCTTCATGAGGGTCAAAACCTTTTGAAGTCAATTCTTGTCTTTCCCTTCGGCAATTGCCTGTGGTTTTAAGCAGAGATGTCAAATTAATTCGAACTTTGCAACTGAACTTGGTATTTCGACAATACAGTGAACAACTTGTGATCAACTGAAATTTTTGTCCAAATGTTCTGAATGTCATCAGTATAACATAAAATAAATGAAATTGCTACAGATACATCATTACATTTTACATGTTGCTTGTTTTGTCCAGAGAGAGACAGGTTTGGCACGAGTCACCTTTAATAAAACCGCGTCAGTGCCGCGTGCAAAACTTCCATGCATGAAGGAATTTTCAGTGCAGCGCTCGGGGTCACTGGCACCGTTTTAGAATCACCGACCATGCCGCACCACACCGCAGCACGATGAGTGATTCAGAGAAACGAAGTCAGACGCCGCCACAGACATCGTGAGACGCCACCCTTGTGCCCAGTGTAATTTTCCACTCCGTCTCGGACATCGCGCCACACCGTCACGGGGAAGGCGGTGTCCCACACTGTTTTGAGCTTTCCCACGATGCAAGGCTGTATATCTCGCTCCGTCATATGTCGTCACACCATTTTTTGGTCGTTGCAATGTATGAATTTAAAGTCATCTGGCACCGTTGGAGCTATATTTTTAAAATACGGGGGGTGGGGTGGGGAAGTTGTGGCGCTTCACTTTTTGCCCGCGGCGTGACTTCTGACGCCGTGAGGCATGGCAATTTTCTTGCTTTTTTAATTTTTAGCCCTTGGGCGGCGGAACGCCACCCAATATCACCCACGCTGCACCCAGGCTAACTGGGGGGGTAATGGGCGCTCCCGTTTATATTAATAAAAATATATAATAATATCACAACTACATTTAACACTAGAACAAAGAAGGAACCTATAGAAAATACATTTCAATTTGGATTTGATTTGTTTTACTCCTACCAACTTGTTTCTCAAGAGTAAGACCAATGATCTCATGAAAACATGGTGACTAAACAAGAAATGTAACACATTAAGAAGGGACAAATATTTCTTTTTGTTATCATTGACTGTAGTAGACACAATACAATCAAATGGCATTTCTCTTTTTACGCTCGCACAAAAATCAACACTTCATCAAGACCATTTGTGGGGATAATCACGTCTGCCGATTTGTTTCCGGGAAATTAGTGGTTTCCATGTAACAATGACAGTGATTGGAGGAATTGTGGAGCCCTTGTTTTGAGAGTACGGGTATTTTCCCAATACAGGAAATGGGGCATGCTCAGAGTGAATGTCTGATCTTACTATACATGGACCAATTTTGGTAAATTAGGAGATGATAATCCAACCACGATATATTGCGCAATAAATTTCACTGAATATTCCTATATTATCAGAAACTAAGCTTTCTGTTTTAGCAACATTCAACATAGGGGAATCCTCATAAGTCTGAGGGTGCACTAGATGCCACTTAATTCCTGATTTAATTGTGTACCAATTGTCTCAATTCTTGATAGGTGAATTTCCATCACAGAAACTAGAGTTACGGTATGGTATACCCTTGGAAGTAGTGTATGATGTATTGACTGGTTATCTTTTAAAGGCATATGCCTTACTTGAGCGACTGACATAAGCAATCCACCCACCACCCATTTTTCATTTGACAAAAAATAATCTACATGGGGATTTTGGCATCTCCGCAAGTTTTCACTCGTACAAATCACACGAAATCCTGTGGCTGCACCCTCTTTTCCTTGAAAACCTGGATCTACTTGTGACTGAACACTGGAACTAGTTAGATGAATCTAGTATCAAACAATAAATGTCTATGGTTTTCAGTCTTTCCCGGCACTATCATCATGGTATAATCCTTTTCCACACTTCAGAAATATGTAAACAAAAATGTAAAAGGTAGTGCACTATGAACTCTTTTATTTATATATTTCTACATAGTAATAAATATAAGCATTTTGTGTGCTCTGATTCAATAGAACAGCACTAAATGCCCTTTCCAGACTTCCACTAGAGCTGTCAGAGTGTATAGAGCTTGGCATTAGTCTCCACATTCATGATATTACGGTCCTAATTCAATTTGTCAGTGCCCCCACTCAACTGCCAGTCACTCTACCTGTGACAAGTGCCCTGGGAGGTGCGCTCGCCTCGATTGAAATACAACCGACATTTTGTGTATATGGATGATGTTTTAATCTTTAGCGCTATTTCTGTACCGTATGTATAATAATGTGGGATACTTTTTTTCAAAATTACAGTTTCTGTTTTGGGAGCATATCTAGTGCAGGTATACACTTAATTTGTCATGGATTTCTTGCTGGTATTAATGTTTCTACTTTTTTCTGGATATAATTATTTGTTTTTCACAGTACCTTTTAGGCTGTATATTCATGATATTGACACTATTAAAGTAATACTCTGCAACACTTCAATGCAGATGTGTACTGCTCGGTATACAAATTATTCATCCTCAACGGTTACAGGTTATGGGCTAGTTATAAATTAGTTTAACACAAGAAAGTATAGACTAATGTAATTCCAATTACATTTGCAAGGCTCAATACATTATACTCTCAGTAATGTGTGAATTGAAAAATTAACCTGGAAATGCACGACGATGCAATAAGCATATACTGACTAATTTGACATTACAATCCCATATCATTTACAGATGAATATAACATAAATGCCTGATTTTCAGATTTATAGCTGCCTTTATCCAATTTGTCCATTTTCACTAGCAGCCAAATGTTTTATGCCTTACTTTGACCATCTCCTTTTAGTCCATAATAATATAGCATGGACGTATTATGTTGTGAGTTAATCAAGATAGGTATATTACATGTATTTGATATTGTGGAATTATGCGTTATGTGCTCCTCAACTATTTTGGAGTGTGTAGGGCATTGTCAGGAACTACCACGTACGTCAAAGAGGTTGCAGTTTAGCAAATGTATATGTGCTTTCTATTGAATTATAGCCTGAACGCTTATTTGTGTATCTAAGTTCTACACTGAGCAAATCTTCATATATACTAAGCTATGTATGTGATGAAATCAGTAGAAAAATAATGCCAACACAAGAGAGAACGGACTAGGAGCTCATGTTTATACCTATTTTATTTGCTGTGTCCCAATTTAACTATATCAGTATGTTCTCTCACAGTATATAATAAACAATAAAAATCACAGAAAAGTGTACAATACGTTTCCTGTTATAATGCACCTGATTCATACAAAACATCAATCATTTTATTCCCATGTGTTTCGCTGTTACAACTGGTTTAAGTATTTTTTGTTTTCACGATAAGATGTGACCCAAGATATTACTGTTATTGCTATAATAACAAAGCCATTATTACAAAATAACATACAATTCATAGAATCGCTAGGCAATGGCTGAAACGACTTTGACAGGTTGAAAGAAACCATAACTTCTTGACACATAAGACACTGATATAAAATCCCGTGGACTTATTTTTTTTATTTGCTCAAAGACATTTTGGTTATATATTGAGAACAGCCTATCCCACACACCCTATCACACTACATAGAGGTAAATTGCCTTGACTAAGATATTTGAACAAGAAAAAAATTAATTAACATTTTCCACCACTAACCAACATCAAGAAATGTGAATCATTGCTTAGTCTGTTTCAGACACATCGGAATGTTAAATTTATTAACTACAAATAGCCTTAACTACTTAATACAGTAGGAAATAGAATGACATACACACACTTATGCAATTCTTATTTTTGTGATTTCATGGGTAACATCTGTTTTAAAACGTACTGTTCTTGTGTTGTGGTCACAGATTTATGAATTTCTCATGGGTTTTTGAAGAAATGCACATATTACATGTACAATACTTACAATGGGTTGCACTGGGCTTCATCCATGCATTGCAAAGTTGCCGTAATAACCAACCATTTAGATAAACAATATCATCTAGAATAAAAAGTGAATATCTAACTCAACATTGACAATTTTTACAATGGTCACCTGAAGCATGTCCTACCAAAACTGCCTGAAAGTAAAATAGCTCAAATAATTCCCATTGATATTATGTTGAATATTTTTTCCTGATCATTAAGAGACACACACAACAGCTGCTTAAAACTCATAGTAATCGGTCAACATGTGACAACTGCTTCAATCGTCCATTTGGTCAACATACCAAGCTTAGAAGCCACCAACGTTTTTTGTGCACGTAACTTGAGATCCAGACTAGTGCTTATCACATCACACACTCTATCACTGTGGCCCGCTCTCCAGTGCTGGAAGAGCCCAGACCATAAAATGCAAACAAATAACTGCTAAAGTCCTAGAGGGTCCCTCTACAATGGGCCTTGGTCTGGTTACATATCATCTGCCTTGATCAATATTTAAAGCAGTGGTGCACGTTGTGTAGAGCACATCCAGTAGTATAGTACACTTTGAAGTATCTATTTACAAGCAATTTAAAGAGCAATTATCTAAAAACGAAGAAACATTTACAGCAATAAGTTTCATTTCAAACAACAGTTTTGAAAACCCAGAAACATCTGATTAACAATACAGGGCATATGTAAAATTAATATTGAAAACCACCATAATTTCAACGTGTTTTGAAATCGAATAGGAGAAGCTAGAGTGATGTAGTTAACAACATTATTTTTATATCAATGAACAGTATTCAAACAGTTGTAAACATAATTAGTTGTTAGTATATGAACAGATACAAGCACATTGTACAAACCATTCCATGCACGTTGACCAAAGACGATGATAGAAAGTAGGAGAAACCAGAACCACGGCCCTTAGTTAAATTAAGGAGCCCAACATACAACACCAACCACTCGCAGCACAACATTAAATATCCTGTACAGCGTTTCATAAGTATATATAGTACATATATTACAGTTCTACAAAAGTGCCAGTATACATGGTGTGCAATATACCAAGAGATTAACTAAATTGTAACACAAAGATTTGGTACAAGAGATTTTGCAAAATAAGAGTATTGCATGTTTTTGTGTATGTTGGGAAGCTCACAGATGAGGTTTTTGCTGATATTTCATATCTCGATGATATAATGGTTTTTTTTGGTGAATCCCATTGGTAACTCTTCTGTTTTATTCTCGCTTTATATATTTTGAGGCATATTGACAATATTAAAATGGGAAACTAAACCAATTCTAAGACATTAAATAAACAACCAGTTTATCTACTGCCAGATTCAAAATTGTTAACACGACACTTGTCGTATTTGACTGTTAAGAACCAGACAATGCTATCTACAGGTATATTCACAGTTATCTGCATATATAAAGACCACCTGCTGCTGAGCTATCAGTCTTGATCAGCCAACTCTCTGTCCCAGCACTTAATACCCTCCTGGGTGGTCAACATCAACATCAAGGCTACTATCCTGAATGAGTTATATAGAGTATCCATGGTACTACTTAATATGAGGCACTCTGGAAGAATGTATTCCAGTTATGATTTTTTTTGGCTAAATCCGTCTATTTCATATGGAGGAGTGAAGAAGAAGAGAGTTGGAGTCCTTTTAGGAGGATTGGGGACCAAGTGGTAGGCCTAGCAAAATAAACATCACAATAAGTTTGAGAATACAAAAATTCACCTGTTAGAAAGAAAATATATCGAAGAAATAGGAAGATAATAGATGTGATAAAATATAGTTTTTAATTCTATTGGTTAAAGTATGACAAATGATCCGTGGTTATTGTTTCTGCTTTCCAGGATAGATAGAAAGAAAGAAGGCTAGGATCACCATTGGCTACAATAAAAATATAGGTTAAACAGGATACGACATTTCACACAATATTTGATTCAGTACAGCTGTTAGTCTTATCATGCTTTAGTTACAATATATAGTTTTTAATTTACTGTAAGCTATCATGCAATTACATGTCAACATTTATTAATTTGGAAGTCAATACCATAAATAGATTTGATAAATAATACCCTAGAATAATATTATTACTGTGTCACCTAAATATATATAATAGATCCACTTAATATTATAACCAGTTTAAAATAGAATAACATTTTCTATATGTTTTTACTTGATTCTACTAGCAAGAGGTAATGAAAACATACAGTAGTAACTAAATTAAATTTGGGATTTACAAAAAGCACAAATTTTAAGGCGTAACAATAATGATACCAATTATCTTTGGCTACAGTTGAAATAATTGCAATTACTATTTTTGAGTTATATGAGCCATGATTATTGTATAAATGGTATCACATGCACACACAATCTTCATATACTACAAAATATGCTAATATGGTATTTTAAATCATACTGCTAATTTCAGAAGAAAAGTGTTAGGCAAAAAATGGCACGAATACAATCAACAATTTCGTTGCCATCTGTGTATTCGATATGTTTGTAAAGAATGAAGTTAACCATTTACAAATGATAGAGAGTGAAAATGCAAGTTGCAAATAAGTACATGACTAAACAAAATAAAGTATATAGCGTGATAGTTTTTGACAGTTATAACATACTAATCTCAACTGAGTCCAATGCATAAAGTACAAAAAAACGTAAAAATGCCAGAGAAACAATCATTATACAAAATACATCAATCTTAAAGTAGCTAGGATTATTGTCTATATACACTTAATATACACATTGTCGCTAGTTACTATGGTAACAGTATTTGTGACCAGTGGTGATTGGGGTATATACAATAATAAACATGAGTAAAGGGTGCTAATGCAAAAGAAATGAGCACTGTCTTGTAAACCATTTAATACTTGCTTAGAACTACTTACAGAGTCCTTCATCATCTTATTAGCTAAAACTAGTTAGAATCACACATAGAGTACTAGTAATCAAGAAGCAACATGCTACAGCTACATGTAGATCTATATCAAATAGTTCAAACTCAAAGTGCAATCAGTAATATTCTCTTCAATGCAACTGTCCTAGAACAGCTAAGATAAATAACCATTAAAACTATTGGCCTTTCATAGAGTACAAAATAAAGAAAACTCTTGCACTTTTGTTTCCATGTTGTTATCTTGCAATATTTTAATAATTAAACCAAGACACATGCAATCTGCCCTTGCAAGAAACAAATTATCTTTTTCATACTCTTTGTCAGACCAAAAAATAGTGCTAAAGCTAAACAAAATCACCCTATCCGGTCAGACTCAACCATTAGCAGTGACACCCCTGTCTCCCATTTGAAATCACTGGAATTTCACATTCATGACCACCTTATGTTCAACAAAATGTTAAGTGTTATTTTTGAAAAAACATGCAAAAATTACAGGCCAATTATAAAAAGTAAAGTGCGCATTGGTCATGCATAAAATGTATATAAAAGAGTGCATACTATATTAGAATGGTAAACTGGACGACTGAATTTTGCCTTTGTGCTAGATATGCATATAACTATGTACACAATCATCATCGCTAGGCTGTGGCATATTATACAGACAATTAAAATTCAAGATTCTCCTCTCAAACTCACACGCCATTAGATTTTGTCATGGGGATGCTACGGAAGCAGTCTTGGTGAACCTGACCGTAACGGTCTGGCTGACCAAGATCGATGGTGGGTTAGGGTTAGTTGTGAAGAGATCCCCTGGGAGACAGGGCGGTACGTCCTACTGTTGTGGGTCAGCCATAACCAGAGCTGGGTGGGTGACTAGGAAGTGGTGCTCGGGCCGCCCCTGCCCCCGTCTCCGTTCCATGGCACCAACGATCTGGCAGATAATCATGCTAGGAGGTCAGTGGCAATGGGCGAAAAACGTCAGTATAATCTCTTAATCAAGGGCATTAAAGCCACCCAGTAGAGATTCACAATGGTTTCTTTATGACGGTTTGCGACCAGTAAAATCTTGTACAGGTGTGAATTTCAAAGAATTGGTGGTCTTACTTCACGTTTATACTGTGTATGTGTTCATTGAGGCTCCAGGGATACTGTAGTGTAATATTCCTATCCTACTGTCGAAAAACATTGTGCTATTATACAAAATACGATTATGCTCTTGACAGCCTTGTATCTTGATCCTATGGAGCGCACTTAATAATCATGAACTTGCTCTAAATATCTCTGGTCTTGTATCATTATGTATGAAATGATTAGAGTTATCTTCAATACACTGTTTTTCAGGAATATAGCAAATATCCCAACTGATAGCTTGAAGGATATTTATCTGCTCAGGTTTTATAGAATGAAAACTGAATTATATTGCTCCTTTCATATCTGTCTAGAGGGTCTCAAGTGTCTGTCTTAGCATATCGATTACATGAAAACAACACCCTCATATAGCTTTTCATTAGTATTAATTACCTATCTCGAAAACAAAATTAGCTAACGCAGCCCACTGCCACGGCCTTAAAGCATCATATTACCTCAGCATCGTCAACCATGTCACGTTGACTACCTGGAGGTTCGAATCAGGGGCAGCCCCGTCTAAGTGGCAACCAAGGCCTCATAGCTCGACCTGCCTTGCCACAGGCACACTTACATGTACGAGATTGCGGGAACCTGCACCTAATGTATGGGAGGTTCACTGCAGCACGCACTTCTCTGTCACCTCCCCTACGCTTGTCATCACCGTCCCCTGCAGGTTCGTCATTTTTTCCTTGATATCGTTCATACCAGGGGGTAGGATGCCTGCAAGCAACACACTGGTTGTCAATCTCGTAACTTCAACTCTAGCTCCACCATACCACCGGAGTAGTATATCTGCGACAGGAATATACCAATGGCTAATTGATATCCCTCAATCTGATCTTAACATACCACAGATTTTGATGTTATAAAGAAGCCCATTCGCGTTTTAATATAAAATATCGTTGGTATTATAAGTACAAGCCTCAGATATCGAGGGGACAAGCTGTCAGCATTAACTCTCACTTTAAACCCAAGCTTAGCTAAGCCAACGTATATCAGGAGGATAAATGCTCTACAAGCAACACATCGATTGTTAATCAGGCTCAAGATGTCTTACCCCCTTTGATGGAAAGGATAACTATTTTCTGTAGTTTGTAAGGTATTCCAGGTGGACATTCTTTTATGCAATATCATATTGAATTACTTTTTAAACTGTTACTTGTTGTGGTATCACTTTATGAATGGGTCTGTCAATATTTACAGTGTTAGATTATCTGTGGTACCTTCACGTTCAAACAGAATCAGTATTTTGCAAGCCGCTCTCCTACATCTAGAGACCAATATCAGCCTAATGGGGATATGGTACAAAGAGTGCAGAGAAGAAAACACCGTGCAGAAAATAAGCTTACGTAATCATCCTGGCTGCTGACTTGAGACTAGAATGATTTCCATTAAGTATACTTATTCCTAGATAGACAGACCACCTCCGACAATGGAGTGGCTACAATGAAACAACATTAGAACATGACTGAGTTACGAATACCAATAGCCATTATATGGGGCCAACAACATCTGAAATGCAAGAATATTACAGTGCATTTGAAGCGCTAGCTTCATCGTTCGTTAAAATCACCCCTTATAACACATGAACCGGCCGTTACATTTCTCTGGCAATTTGTGTCACTGATCACATATAACACACGGCTGAATTTTTACAGACCCACTTTGCAATCATTCAAACTGAATCCATCGCATGAAGCTGGCAGTCTACCACCAACGATGTACTGTTCAATATGTGACCATTCTGACAGCCTGCTAGCAGAGAAGCCCTGAGGCTATATCTAGCAGCATGTCGTGCAATGCCACTAATATCAGAATCACAAATGCCACAGGTACAACCATCATATGGCAGCATTGAGCTGATGGTCACCACCTTTCCTGGCAGAGGCGGTGCCGGCACGGTCATGTGTTTGTTTTTGTCAGACAAAACTGAGGCAACAACAGAGAGAGGAGAATTTACTGTCTTCCTCTTCCTCGGCCGCCTCCGCTTCGGCTGCCAATTCTGCCGGCGACTTTTTCTTTCGTCCAAGGCGTCCGGCAGTATCGGGGTCTTCCTCAGGCTTGATCTCCTCTTTCTTCTTCAGCCCGTACTGAAAAAAAAAGCATCAAAGCAAGTTAGTGACAGACAGCATTTGCAGCAACAGCTTTGTGATTTAAATACATAGATGATATGATCATTTTAATGTCAAAATATTTCATTAAAACCACTAAATAAACTAACAATACTCCACCTTTAAGTTAATTGAAACTAACATGGATTCTTGTACGACATTGTGATTATTCCAAACAAACATAAAGCAATCTACATATTATCACATTACAAGGAAGTATAACATTTTCAATTTTAATTATACTGATAACATTTGGTTTATTTATCTTTAAATATTTACACTTTTGGAACAGAAATGCGTTTATTGCTTCGAGCAATAGAAAGTATGAAAATGAATTATTTTAAATAGAATGTTTTAAAATATTATAAAATTGCTAACTGGGCAGAATGGGGTGACTTTGCTGTAGAAATAGTAAATCAGGTTAACTAATAACTATACCATAATGCATATTTTGGAAATAGAATATAATGAAATGTAACGTTTTATTTTGCAAGAATGGTGTTTAAAACGTTGAAACGTAATTTTGTGTCCACAGTATAAAGGTTTAAATCATGACAGGTAAAAACTCAAAGTATGTAATGGGAGTTTAAAGATGGATTATGTTTTGTTTAAACATATGTATAGCACATAAATATGTTTAAACTAAAGAACAGAGATTATCAAGAGAGACATGTTTTAATCAGCTTAAAAAATGAAAATTTAATTTATTAATATGACATAACAAAACAAAATAAATATGTACTGGTATTTCACATTTGTAGAATAGTTGGATATTGTTTATATAATCTTAAAAACTAAACATACATATTACTCTGAGAAAACTTATCAATATGATATTGTGTTAAATGAAATATCAAATACTGTAGTAAGAATTCAACAATGCAGCATAGATTAACTACTATGATAAATACAACAGGGGCAGATAATTGATCATGGTTTCAAATTATATACACATCCCCTTGATAGCAGTGGATCAGTGCATAGTTTAGGCCACTTTTTGCAATTAGAAAGAATTGTAAAATAGTGATTGATAGAGTTGCTCCAGAGCAGTTTTCTTGCAGTTGTAACAGAACTTCTATGCATTACTATTCTGCATATATGTTTTGAAATTTTCAATATTCTAGAAATCTTACGTATTATTAAAATATATAAAAGTATGGTGATCTGGTACACATCATATGGTCTCATTTGATTTGATTTTTCTTCTATTTCTGCTGTTAAGTTTTAAAATTGCTCAAACATTACAAATACCTGTAGGTCTAAAGAGTCTTTATGAGTTTCAATATACTACATTATCCTTTTAGACTTTGTGAAGATTGTTCCAAAACATTCACCGTTTAACCTCAATGAGAAAAGTTAGAAATTTGATAGTCATTCAAAATTTGATGTGTCAAGAGTTATTTATAACTATAGATTAATACAAAGGGAATTCTAAATTTACACAAACGTCAAAATGTTGACCTTTCAGCATTTGGAGCAACGGGTACAACTGAAAAATGATCTTGTGCTCTGTACCTTGTCCCGGATGCCCTGCCTCATCTCCTCGCGCTCCTCCTCCATCTTTCTGTGCTTCTCCTTGCGCTTCTCCTCAGCCTCCCGTCGCGCCTCAGCGATCTCTGGGTCCAGACCCTCCTCGTTGGTCTCAGGCTTGTCTCCATCCTCCTCCTTGTCACCTCCTCCCAGCGCACCTATAGAGACGACAAAGGTGCTAAAGCCGGGGTCGCTTTTCAATGGTACTACATATACACAGAATTCTTTTGGTAAGTGTATGGTCATTTGATTTTTGGGGAGGGGTGCATTGTACTCTGAAATTTGCTCGCTTCCACCCCTGCATGATGACTCATTTTCATAAAAACAAAGTGACAATGGCTTTTTCAAGCATTACTTATATTTTTCATTGTGACAATGAGGGTTCAGTGGGATTAGTGTACGTGAGGGGTAGGTAAGGTTTATATTCTCAAAACATGCTTGATGTGAATAGTAAATAACAGGTTTTTCTGTCGACTAAATGTTTCTTTATCAGATACAGAGTTTTCAAGTTAATGAATGTCATGCGAATGCTAAAGTACACTTGCACTTGTCATGTGTAAATCTTTATATTTTCTGCTATCTTTAATCATTGTAATTACAAATTGTAATAGACACTTTATTTTTAATGTTTGCACATAAACCTACAGTTATTCAGTACTTACAGATACAACACAAAAGGGAAATCCATTAGTTCTCCTTTTGTTTCAAAAACGATTAAAATACTTCTAACTAATTGTAATTGCATAAAAATGTATTATTGTTTTAAAACATTAGAAATGTGTACTCGTACACTGTAAATGTGTGATTTATTTCATTCAATAGAGTTCATACAAACAGCCAAAGATAAAATTCTAAAATAATTAAAAAACAAATGGCATCTCCTTTTTTACCTGCAATTTGTGTACATTATAAATTAACTAAACTTTGCAACTTTATAGGCAACTTTATGTTGCATTATTTTTCATTTGATTTTAGCGTACACAAAAAGCATCGTCAACACCGTGAAACAACATGTCCTTGAGACCAAGTGGAGGCTAGGATAAAATTAAAATATTGCAATAAAGAATGATGGCCTAGTGGTGACGAGCTCCACAAGGACCAATACTGGAAGTCATGCATATGTGAACAGGTAATGGAGAACATTCAACACAGAAATGCAGTAGAATGTGAGAATGGCAAACTTCCTTATTTCTATTCAAATTGCATTCAATCAGAGTACAGAGAGACTGAGACAAAAATAAAAATGCTTGCCACTGTAAAAATTCAGTGTTAAAACAGAGCTAACACAAAACCAATTCTAGATGCCCATCCACATAATACTTGCATGCAACCGTCTCCATCTAAGTAAATTAATAATATAACATCTTACAATGTACAAGAAAAACACAACACCATGTATTAAGATGCATTATTGTAAAATGTGGAATGGTCAACAGAGAGTAAAATGAAAAAAGAGAAAGGTATAGCTACTAGCTTTTCCTGTGACAGGTGCGGGGGTAAAAAGGCGTTATTTTATTTTCCATGCAATAGTATATACTTTGTATGTCATCGTCCATGTATACCTTATACCAAGTTTCATTGGGTACTTCAAAACGATACAATTGTTTTATTGTATCAAATGACAGTAGAAAATGACTTGGTATTCAAAATTATTTACTTTGACAGTATACATGAGATGCAATGGTGATATTGTTCCTTTATCAGACTACTACTTTTTACGTACATATCAAGACCATATTCAATAATTCTATATAATTAGCTTATTTGTTTCAAGGTCAGCAGTAGTATAATGTGGAAGCAGTAATAGACCCTTATAGTTTTCATAAGGAAATATGCACCATAGACAACATGCATGGCTTATGGATTATGATTCATGCTGATATGCCAGTCAGTAAAACATGAAATGGCAATATGTTGGGGTTTAAATTGATGATGGCAACATAATCTCTTCCCTTAATTAGCATGGATATTTAGCACAACAAAAGTTAACACATACATATTGTATTTGTACTGTGAGTAGAAGCACATGGTAAACACATATATTTTCTACATATTTTCAAACCCAGAACACAATCATAGATTCTTAGTGTTTGTGATACTCTATGAATGTATCAAGAACGCTTCAGGTTTGGAGAGTATTTTCAGAGTATAATGATTTACCAGATACTTTCTTACTCATTTTACACATTTTCCTTTGCAAATATCCAATACAAATTCTTTCAAAAAATGTTTTAAAATGCAAGTAACAAGCATATGAAATAGTGAAATAAGTAATATTTCAACTGCTTATTTATCATTCTGTATAGGAACGTTAAAAAAGGAAATAAAATGGATATGTGCATAAGAAATAATGTTTATGTAACAAATTATAGAATTGTATGTGATGATTAAGTACTAAGTATTGCCATAATTTACCTGAAACAAAAGTTAACTAAACTATAATTAATGAATGAATCCAATAAAATTGCTTATGTGATGCAAATAGTAAAATAAATCATTTAAAATTGAAACTGTTTAGTTAATTATCAATATAGAATTATACTTCTTAATATCCATGGCATCAACATAAACAATAGAAATTAACATAAGAACAAAATTGCATTTCAAGATATATGCATTTGGTTATCAATATTGGCTAGAAAGTTTCAAAATATCTATGAATAATCAAAGTAGTTATATTGAAAAGGCAAAGAGCAATTGCAAAATGTATCTAGTTGCAAACATAAACAAAAAAGTTAAAACTTGAAAAAGAGAAAACAGAAAGAATAATTTTGTTCTTATTATCAAAAATGTAAACATGATATACATATGAAATTATCATCAAAGATGATGATTCAACAATAATAAATATTTTAAAAACTCAAAATTCTAGGAATCATCATCTACGACAATGCTAATAATGCAAATAATGTGAAGCTGATAATGCCTGGCTTTCTCTCTTCAAATTGCTCTTCTTTATCATGATACTACATATATATGTTCTACCTTATAGCACAAGCCTAAACAACACCAAAAGTACCAAATCTGTGGAGCAGATTACCAGATCATTATCAATATAAATACTGTGACCAAAAGTTGACTGCAATTCATCTAACACTATAAAACTGGGCAAAGTCCAAAACTGTTATTTTACCGGCATTTTCTCCAAACGATGAGTTAGTAATAATAATTCACACATAATCTACACAGTGTTCTAGAAGAGTAAGAGGAGTATACTGCTAGGGGTAAAATAACACTAGGAGTCTGCCATTCTTTGAAGTCATGCTGAAGACATGCTAGAAGTGCTAGCTAGCTCCCATAATCACCAAGAGGGCTGCCACCCATAAGACCGCCTCCCATGAGCATCGAAACCATATTGGTTATAGTATAACCTGGTCTAGCTGTGGGCAAGAAGTGCTGCAAAATATAAAAGATGGGGAGAAATATAACGCGATGTTAAAAAGAATCATATTATCGCCGTCACCGATAGAGTGCATCATACTGGAAATTGAGTTTACGCAGTAGAACCCCTATGAATGACCACCTTTTAAATGTCTGAACAGATCAACGAAACGTCTCAGTATTTATCGTTTGGCATCCCTATTAAAATCTACTTTGCTCTTCTACAAAGCTATATACTTTAGGAGGAAGAGGGATATTCATTAACCATTATCTCCCCGAAGGCTGAATTTGTGCTATTAGAAAGCTTAGAGAATTGTGGTTGTGTTGTATATGTGGACGACATTATTGTTTTCGCAATTTTCAACGTGCCGTGATAAAGTTGGAATTAGCTTTAAAATAAGGAAATGTAAGCCCACCAAATGGTCAACGAGAGAGAGGTGGCCATGCGTTAGAGCTTCTACTGCATCACGTAAGAAAATAGCGGATAGTTGTGGTCTATCTAGTGGGTATTTGGGTTAGTAGTGCAACAATTGGTCACAGATAATATTAGTACATTTGATGATCTGGTCATAGTCAGGTGAAAAGTATCGGCCACTTCCCTGCAATATAATGGAGCGATAGTTGAAGATCAGCAGAACCATACCTACTGCAAAGGTGTACTCAAAAGAAGTTAGTTGAGAATGTCTGAACGATGAGCACTAATGTACACACTACAATGTATTAGTATTTTGGTGCATGCCAAGTTCTTGCATATGTGGTATTTTAAAGTGGACTAAAATCGAGATGTATTCAACTGAATACAAATCATATGTAATATACTACAATGGGTTGGGAAACAAGAGCATGGCATATTCACCCAACCTACAGAGTGAACACAACAAAGGGCAAGACCACGCAATCTGTGTCACTGGGTAAAAGTCTAGTTGATAGAGCTTGTTGATAAAGGTTTTTGCTGTCTAAAATGCAGTATTCTACTTTGAAGTAGTACTTCACGATTATCATATCAAGATCATTTGTGTGGGTTCAGGGGGCCAAAGAAGAGTTTGTTGTTTAAGAGTAGCACGTCACAATGATGATAATGACCATGCAGCAAGTGCAAGTATTTGGTACAGTGAACACAGTTAATAAGGGAATACGCATAATAATGATATTGTGTACAGCACAGGCACAATACTGTAATGATATTAACAGGCCACAGTAGTACTATGTATAGCAGCTAATGGGAAGTCTGTTGCAGAGCATAATGAGCTTCTGCTGCTGCTGGTGGTGGTGGTGGAAGATATAACAACTCTTTACTACTAATGAAAGTACATCAGCAAGAAGAGAGATACGAGTAAGAGGAGACCACGCAGTAGCAGCGAAACACCTTAACAACAACGACAACTAGCTTGATAAGAGTGTAAAACAAAGCTGTCTGAGTCCAGTAGCCTGTTTCAGACGGCTTGGTTTTGCCCCGTGTTCTGTACATGAGTGTGGAGCAGATAGAGGCTGCTTCTGTTTTAGTGGTGGAGGAGACACGTGGCCTGTTTATTGGACAACAATGACGATGAGGATGGTTCAAAAGGCGGAGTTGTATCCAGGTCAGTGGTCAGTTGGTTTGGGCAGTAATTTACAGTTTCCATTGGTCGTAGGTTGAATGTATTAGGATGCTTTATCCTGTTTTTGCATGAGGCAAATAGCATATTAGTACTTGATAAGCTATGTAATACTTAAATTGTGGTAAAAGAAACATTGGCTTGTGTATTGGCATGTGGACCCTTACCGTAGGGGTAGCATCCAGCATTTTCACAATGTACTAGATATTCACATTGATGTATAACCTAAATAGCAGTTGTTGATTGTCATATAATCTTGATCTCCTCCCAAACATGCCTTTGACCAATGACCATCCTCCTCAACACTGATTTGCCCCAGCCCCCGTGTCACCGATCCCCGCGACCCCGCCCATTCCCTCTCCTGCTCCCCCGACCGTCTTACCCTTGACAGCGCCTAGCTTGCTGCCCACCATCTGCTTGGCGATAAACATCGTCATGGTTACGCTACTGCTGCTTCCGCCGCGGGAAGGCGATCAAGGGGGGTCAAGACTAGTTATGTCTGGAGCTAAGAAAAGTAGTGCATGTGTGCCACCGCTACCCCCAACGCGCGATCCACACCTGAAACAACGAGACTAGCATTGCAGCGCACCAAGGCAAGTCTAGATAATGAAGCATGGACTGCACATCCACGTGGCAAGTGCTGGTGTACTGTAGCGCGCAGTGCATGCGTGCTACAACTGCAGTACCGCAGTGTTATTGTTCCAGACGAGATTTACTGCGTGGCACATGTTGGTGAGTACTTCCTGCATTCATTGCGTATAATACTGGTTTCTAATCGTGAGTCTACTGCTGCTAAAACGAACACAGTAGGCCCTATACATAACATGTCACAGGGTTCATTCACTATTACTGTATGCTATGAGGACGAGGCTAAAAGTGATACTATAATTGCAGTACTTGATGACGTAGCCGTGTTTACAGTACAGGTTTTGCAGTGTACATGCGACTACTGACACATTTCGGTTTTACAGATACCAAACATGTACAAAATGTAGCTTCTATGAAATAAAAAAAAATGCTTCTGGCGGAAATTTTGTGACGTACTCCGTCATCCAATTACAAACAAATATGATGATATTAGAACTGAAATTCATCAATTTTGAATTTATTCCATAGTTTACAAAGATTGAGTATTGCCAGTAAAATAGTTATAATTCTATTAGAGCGTTTATAAGTAAAGTGCTACTAAGGAACTTGTCATAGCTTTCACTAGCTAATGTTTCGTATTAGTTCCAACTTGCTGAAATTTCAAACAAAAAGCTTTCACTTATGGTTGAACATACACAGAGACTGTCATTTGATTTTGTTATGGGGTACCCCGGGCGTGGAAAAATATTAGAGCGAATCGTTTACCAAATTTGTGGAAAAAATAATTTTGTCATCATAAAAACATATTTCACAGTTAATATTTCATTTATATGCACGTGCACCACAAAGTGTGGTAAATTTTGTGTAAAAGATTATACACACAAAAATGTAAAAAATGTTTTGTATGAGTATTAAAAAACTTGAGCCCGTTGACAAAATCAAATGAATGACCCCACAGGGGGCTACCAATTAGCATGGCCCAGGGTAGTGTGAAAAACATAGGATGTACTGGAAGAAAAACTCAACTTGATTTTTTTCTTCTGAAATTCGAACTGAATTTATGGTAGATGGTTGTAAATGATACCACAAAGGTTTAATCTTTTACACACACCCCTGGGCCATATTATAAGGTAGTCCAATGACACCAAGAGGCACATGCCACCATCGACCCTGAATGTGGGACCAACACCAGACACTGGCTTGCAACCATACCAGACCCAGGACTTTCTGGATGGGGCCAATGGTCAAGGTGTGTGATACCCGAACATACGAACATCATCTCCAATGCTTTGTCATTATAATCTGTGTACACAGAGAAAGCCCATCCAGGATCCCTGAATCTGCCAAAGTTGGCATTCTTGTTGAAGTGTGGAGTATGTTCTTGTACAGTTAATGTTTTCAATGTACTTTCTGTGTGTTGTTAACAAACAACTACTAGATGTTCTGAGTGGGGTCATTGAATTTATTTGAAAATCTTCAACTTTTAGATTTTTTATTTACTTTGTATCTCTCAATACATTTAAACCAAATCTTCAGTACATGAATATTGGGAATGAACATCTAAAAGTCACTGTCCACACTTCAGCTTGAGGTGGCGGGCCAGTGGCTGGTGTCACACTAAACACACGCAGGTGGAGAGAAGCCTTTGTTTCCGCCACCAGAGGGCAGCGCTTACCGGTAACCGATTTGAGCTGGCTGCCCACCATCTGTTTGGCGAGGAACGCCATCCTGCTAGAGACATAGGATAGAACTAGCCAATCAAAATACTTGTTGCATAGGTCGCCGTTGAACAAGACAATCAAAACCCTTGATACATACGTCGCTGATCTAATTCTGCTGTGATAGTTCAAAGTTAATAAATCTTTTCAATCATATCTTACATTTTCAGCAGCTAATATTGATGTTCCATTTCATTAATTTCAGTTGGCTCTTTAACATATATGTTACTGTAATACCCATGTACTCTAATAGAACTACCCAATCCAAATGTAAATGTAAATGTTTGCTTTATGGCCTTTAGTCGCTGTTATGAGTTGGGCATCTAGGTCTATATAATCTATGACTCCCTCCCTGCCTGCCTACACCTCATGCAGCAGTAAGGCCACGCACGGCCCCGGCATCCAAATGATCCGTCCATTGCGCCTCCACTCCACGCTGATTTCTCGTGGGCTTTGCTCACACGGAAATCTTGTTAGGGACTTTATTATGTTAGAGCCGCTGGATTATTGCGCGGACGGATTACTTTCGCATCTTGCGGCTCATAAAGTAAAGTGGACTCATCGAGACTGTGAAATCATTTTGATGCAGTCATATCCGTTAGGGTTTCACACCTGTTTTCCCCTCAAAGATGTTACTCTGAATGTGTTTTAATGGCTTATGTTCCCCCTTACGACACACTACATTAAAACTCGTATCTGGCAGTGGAGGTCTTCTCAAAAGATTGAAGGATGCAGTGACCAGATATGATAATATATGCAGTCTGCAATTTAGCGCCGGCTATTAAATATCACAGACACATTGAAATATAAGTGGATTGTCTAATATTATAAATTGTAGAGGCCCTGTTGACAACCTAACCCACACTATCGAAGGTGATCAAAGGTGAAAGTGTAGGTATTTTAAAACTATTAGTTCACCAGTAATTCTCAGAATCCCATTTCCAGCGATCTATTCATGTAGAAACTGTCGTGATGAAAGAGGAAACCAGCCCTAAAGCCATGATAGGACTTTTTTCTTCACAAAGGATGAACTGTTCCTATGGTCCACATTCATGTTCTAGTCGTCCATATTTTAAGATCTATGGCAACTGCTTAAAGTGGTCCCGTGTCCAAGATATTACCGAACAATTGTTTTTGAGAGACTAACGGTCTCAGTTGCACAATCAAAGAAACACAATATAATACATGAAAGATCAAACACCCGAATAGTGCAAGACAAAAAATATGTTGCTTTCAAACACCATAACTATGCTGTCTGCTAGGGCCTGCCATGCCGCACTGCCATTAGAAGTATTTCCACGCAAGACATCTGAGCCCGCGAACCAGCGAAGCGCGAAATAGAGCCGCAAAGGGTAATGAAGCGAGAAGATAGAGAGATGTTTATGTGCAGGCGCAGAGAAAATAGTCCCTGATCACTGCCATGTATATATGGGCTTGGTTGTCTGTCATCAAGGACTAGTTTTCTGTTCATAGGCCTTTCCTTTGAACCACAGACCTTTTTTCAATTTTGAAATAATAGTTTGGTTGTGTTTCGTTTATTTATTTATTTTTTTTTTTTTTATTTTGCAGTAAATTCATTCTGAGACCTTTTTCATGGGATCTAAAAACAAAAAATGAAGTTCCACGCTTACAGCCTTGTAAAATGGAGGGAATAGGCTCTGATAAGGGGGGGGGGATATCTCTCACTGAGTGTATCTCCCACTGAGGTTTGTTGAAGTGCTCGGGTGAGAAATTAATCATCCTTTTCTCCCATTGCTAGTTATGATTTTTAGGTTTTAAACTTTACTGTGAAGAAGATCTTTTTTTCTACTCCACGTACCAGCCAATCCGAACCGAATATTTTTAGCAAATATGGGAGAATACATCCCATCTCCCTTTCAGACTTAGTAATGGTTTTGTTATGGAGTTATGGAGAAAATGAGTAAGGTCATAAACATAAGGTATGATTTATGCAGAGGCCAACGAGCTGATGCAACCACGCAAATCAACTAGACTTCTCAACTGAGGAAAAAGGCATTTCTAACATATAGCAAAAATAGATCTGTTCCTCAAATAGTTTTTGCTTGGCTTTTAATCGATACACAAGTCATTGAAAATCGAAAACTGGTAAACATTTTAACATTCACGTGAACCGACGATGCAAGGAAATTGCATAATACACAACTTCGGATAGTAGTTGCTTCACAATATCAAGTTATGTTGTAAGCTACGCCATCTAAATAGCTCCACGTAAACAACACCAAGTCCATCAATACAAGTCCAACTGTCCCAACACGATAAGCAACGGTCCAAACCCAGACTGCAATTTATTGGCACGCCAGAGACTAGATAAATATTCATCCGTTTGACATTTGTTGATGTAGCTTGTCTCCACGGGTTAGTTCCTGCCTTTTCCACGGGTTAGTTCCTGCCTTCACCAAGTCTCAATGTGTGTGCGTATAGGGGTGGGGTGAAAAGCTGAAGTGAATTAGATTTAAGAAGGGGGGGGGGGCGTAAAACTACTTGTAATATTATTAAAGCACGCGGGTGGTTGAAAAATTGGCTCAAAATCATAAATTATACCATAATAAATGGTTAAATGGGTTAATACCAATGATAGACGAGAAGATGGTGTGATCATAGTCTGGGGTGGCTCCCGGACTATTTTGACCGTCCCTGATTCATCCATGGTGTGAACCATTTAGTCTGGGGTCTCAGTAGGAGACGGTTTCCGGACTATTTTGTTAAACCCGTTTACACCTGATTCATCCATGGTTTTGAACATATTCAAAAATTCGAACCATTTGGTTAAAGTAGATGGCGTCTACGGTTCGCAAATAGTCTCATTTTGTCTCAAGACGGTTTTTTACTACGTTCAACGGAACGGTTGACGACTTGACTGTAATGCGTTGCACGGGTTCGCTCATGCTCGCTCTAGTGTAAAGCGGGTTTAAAGGCCTGCACTAAGCAGTCTTCATATGAAGGCATGGGGTGCACATAAATGGTCTTTTATAGATGTGATCTCATTGTAGAGGTGGTCGTAATTGGAGGTTTTACTTTTTGTAGGCGAACTGTGACAAATATGTGTTGGGCCACAGCGTCTGCAAATAGTGTGTTTGACATGATTCATGGTCAGGGCTGTTTTGGGAGACTGCGGTCACGATTATTAACGCAAAGTTGATGCTTTCTTGAAAGCGCGCCGTTTTTCACTGCTCGTTTTTTTTTGTGGTACCATGTCTTGTTAGAGAGGGGCGTGGGAGTTGATGGAGAGTGATGAGGTCATGACACGTGCGTAGAGGGTGATGCTACTGGAAGTGACACGTGTGACGCAAGCTCACAAGCTCGGGCAATACTCACTACATTCGGGCAAGCATTCATACATGGTGTTCTCCAAACCATGACACATTTCTTCAATGCTTTTGTCACGTGAAAAGATACACTTAACGTTCTGTCACATGAAGTGACACGTCGACGTGTATGACAGACGAGTGTGTTGTTATTGCATTCCATCACACTTATTGCTGGCACCAACGATGAGAAATCCTTCTAAGTCTGTTATTGCGGAAAATCCCCAATTGGTGGTTCGGAAAATTGCATGAGAGCACACATTGTGGTGGCACAACCGGCATCAGCGCTGTTTTGATGGATGGGACAGCTGTTTGCAGCAAGTCTGATTAATTTTGAAAAGTCTGTTGTAAATACAAGTACAGAAAAGTGAGAGAAAAAGAGGAGCATAGACGAACTTTCCAAACGACAATAGGTATCCAATGAAGATGTATTCTGTAAAGAAAAAAATGCATAGAGAGAATAATTGTATCTTTCTCAGGCAATGTCATTCACAAATGACATGATGAAATATTAACCTCCGTGGGGACACCGAAACTAGTTTTGCGTTGTCTCTGGGGATGCTGTCAATTTGCGTGAATGTGACATGTTTTGGCGTGAGCCACAGACTGGCAGAGTTGTGCTATAGTGTAGCATGTGACAAGAGCAGCTCATATACATTGTCAGGCAAGGGTGGCAATATTGTATTGACGTGAGAGAATGGTATTGACAGCAGAGTGCAGTGCAAGTGTCCAGTTAATTGGAGTAGAAATGGTGTGACTATAGACAATTCAGAATGAGATATGAAGTCCGTGACAGGTGCTCAGTTTCATTTTGAAAATCCAATAGTATATAGAATCAGTGTGATTAATATATAATTAAACCAGTATGTGTACTCTTAATAACATCACTGTTAAGTTGGATGATTTATATGCATTATGTGCGGTCCCTGGATCTTTTGCTGATTACGATTTGCATGGAAACACAAGTAACTGTTTGCTGCGTGAAGCACGGTTCTGTGCATTGACTTCTATATCACAATGTCAGAGGTAATAAGAAACATTGACAATTGATGAACGTCATCATCAGTACAAATGTAATTAAAAACAAGAATTTTGGGATGTTCCAAATCTGTTAAAAAGATGAATCACACGTCACAATTAATAATATAAATGGCAAGATCCAAAAGCAGTAAATCTTTGTTTTCTTCAGATTTATACAAGAAAACACAGATACAAAATATTGTAAAGACCATAATATAGATACAAATATTGTAATTGTAAAAAACAACAACAACAATGCAATACACTAGACACAATAAACATTGAAGATAACATCTGGCAGATATAGAACATTCTGTTTATCTTCAACCCAATCCGTTTGCAGCATCCCCAAGAGATTGGAACTCCCAGGCACCTTATGGTGCTATATATAGAGATGATAGAACCACCTGCTAGTGCAAAAAAAATTCCACTATGTAAGTTACATTACCATGATTTGTTATATACATAAGCCGTTTTATATTTTGTTTGAACAGAACAACCATTTTATTGTATTTGCAAAACACCGTTTTAAAATGTATGCCTGTCCATGTATATTCTCCCATGCATTTCCATTATATCTATCAGCTGTTGATTAATGTTGCTTGTGGGAATTCACCTGACATTTGCAATAGTACATTTTATAAACTTATGTAAGAGCAGGTGATATATAGGTAATTAAGTGTCATATACAGGCAAGTGTGATATTTAGGTAAATGTGATATAATTTATAGGTAAGTGCTATATTTAGGTAAGTGTTATGTATAGGCTAATGCCATATTTAGGTAAGCATGGTAAGCATTATATAGAGAATAGGTATTTAGTGTGATATATTGATTAGTGTGATATATTGATAATTATGATATATAGACAAGCATGATATATGTAGTTAAGTATGATAAATAGGTAAATGTGATATAGGTTAGTGTGATATTAGATAAGTATGATATATAGTGAGGTGATATAAAGTAAGTACCGGTAGGTGTAATATATAAGTAAATGTAAGTATGATATATATAGAATAATCCGAAATTGAAGAAAACTGCATTGTTTAATGCCTTATAATAGAGAATCCCAAGGCCAATGTTTCATCTTGCATCTTCCAGAACATTCAAGTACTAGACTTCTGCTGCAGAAAACAAAATCCCACAAAAAACCTGGGAATGTCGCCTGATTATTGTAAGTGTAATATGTAGTAATGATATAAAGCCAAGTGTGGTGTATAGGATAATCAGATATGTAAGATAGCTGCACTGGTAAATTCCCTTGTAAAGAGTCCCAAAGTCAAAGTTTCATCTTGTAACCCCCAAAACACCCTACAGATCAGAGATAGCACTGCTGCAAAAAAATGTGTGTCCTTCAAAAGTCTGGGAGTGATACCTTATTATTGCCCCCTCCCCCCCCAAGCGCCGCCATCATCCCTGAGAGATGCGGCGTCGGCGGCGTCCTGCCTGGAGGGGGTCATACATCAGTTGCCATGACAACGTGATCCGTCACGGAGACGGAGTATGATCCATGTGCTGCTGTGCCAGGGCGGGATTAACTCGGCATTAACTCGCCAACAGTCAGGCTCGTGTCTCACACTAGATGATAGCGATTATAGTGATAGGTTGACGGGGCTATCGTATCTTGCGGTCCGCGTATACGTGAAGCCATTAGCATGGCATGCTTTTCAAGCGCCCACCACATTTTTAAAGATTAAATTCACCTTGTCAGTGCCTTCCACTATGCCCTGAAATTACCATGAATAGCTTGCCTGCTGATTTCAATTATTCCTCGGGTACATTCGCTTGCGGTGTGGTCCTTATAGAGAGATCCTACTGTAAAGCTATTTACAGAGGAACTTTTTTGTGTAGACACTTTCAAGAGATGTAAAATGTGGCCACATTGGGCAGATGTCCATGGCAAATGATATATAATGAAAGGGTGAAGTGATAAGTGTGTACAGATGACAGATGTCCTTAAAAAGAGGGTGTCTACATGGAAAGGTTGCACTGTAGATAATACAGTAGAACTTTGCCGTGAGACAAATGTCTTGTCTAAAACACCCAAATAGGCACAAAACGCGGGACAGGAGCCACATCCATCTCAGCAGCCTCTTTAGATAAAGCATTAAGACCTGGAGATTAAGCAGATGGACAGACACGATGGATCAGGAATAGCCGGGAAAGCATTCATCTATTGCTTGATCCGATAGTAGATCCCATCCAGTAGAATCTTTTTCTATTACGACCATCCAGTGGCTGGCATCAAGCGTTCTCAATAGAGATTTCGAGGTTTACAGCTGTCTCTGTGTGTGCGGAACCTTGGGACCATGAGACGATGATCGTCTTATCATAGAAGTGACTTTTTATAAGGGTGGTCTTAATTATAGGCTTTAGTGTATAGTTTCATTCTGCTATTCCCGATTCCGGTCCACAGGTCGATTTATATGGTAACTTTGAAGATTTGTAGATCAACTCTCTCATGAGACCACCCCAGAACAACGTTAGAGAGTGGGTCTCTGCAAGGGGGATTATTGCGGTCTATTTATGAAAGCTTGGGATCCCAATGAACGATGGTCTCATAAAAGGGACTGTCAGTGCACTGAGTCTGTCTACTCTAGAGATAGTTTTATATCTATTTGTCTGTGTACTATCCACAGGTTTGAAATATACAACAGGCCTACAATATAACTTTTGTAATATGTCTATGTTCCAAATCAATTAAGAGAGCCTTTCCTCACTGACCCAAAAAGGTGGTATTCGTGGAACTGGACAGATCAATCACCTCTCTTCCTTCAAGAAAGGATTAACCGATATCCGAGACGTGATGGATCCAGAGGAAACTGGCATGGACGGATGTTCAGCAATAACCAATGCCGTACAGCATCAAATTAAGACCAGCTCTTTAAAGAGACCACGTCTGTAGTAAGACCATTTGTATGGCCCAATGATTTATAAAGAGACCACCGTGAGCCTCCATAAAACGACAACCTCTCTATTGAAACCAGTTTGGGTCAGTCCCCCGGGTGGTCTTAGTAGAGAGGTTCTACTGTACAAATCCCACAATAGACTCCCATGTCCCAGAGTACACATCTAGAATCAGACGGTCCCGATAATTGAAATTGGGTCAGTTTTTTTGTTTTTGTATTGCAGCCATTATAAATTGGCCCATTGTCTGGTGTTCAAAATTGTAGAATCATCTTCTCTAATGAATTTCTCATCTTACTGCACAGCAAACGTATAGATTCAGGAGCAAATATTCGTGACTATGAGACTGAGTCTTACACGTGTCCTATTGACCCGAATAGGCGCTAATCGCGGATCCGGACGCGCATCCATCAGGAAGAAGGATTGTCCGGAGTGAGAGGCGCCTTGAATCAGGGAAGGACTGACAGGCGCGGATGTCCCAAGATTGAGGGGAGGCTGGATTGGGACAAAGTTGGGATGGTGGAGATGGGGTGGTGGACAGTGAGGTACAGTAAACACCTGCCCTTTTTAAGGGAATGACTGCATTTTTTAGATTAAAGTTAGAAAATGATAATGCATCGTCGGTTTACGGGAATCTCTTTCACAGCACAAAATAAATTAAGTGTTACAAAAAGGCGTTATTTTCAATAATTTGTGAATTGAATAATAAGCCCAAAATAGATGAGGATGATGACAATGACAAATGGCTGATGGCTCTCATGGAGTAATGAGAGGCACTGGATATGATAACGTGGCTGGGCTGAAGGGGAGAAGGGAAAATGGGAGCGCACGTAGAATTGGGTCGTCTAGAGAGCAAAACATATGCACCATATGCACATACATGTATGCCTATATAAAATGATAAAATTATGTAGGTAATTCTAATCCTACGGCATGGTGATGTACTATAAGAAATGCCAATATTGTTGATAAGTACAGGGTGTGCCATGAGGCGTGAGTATGAATTCCATGAGATTTGCATGCGAATGGACATAGTGATACCAAAACCCCAACTAATTTAAGCCTACTAGGTTGACCATGAAAAAGGATGTTTCTCTCCAACCCACTGTCAGCACTAATAGAGACTTTGGTCCCAAAAGAGTGGTTCTTCTGTGATGTAATATATCCTATACAATGTATGCAATGCAAATTGTGATGACGTCCGATGTTCAACGTACTGCACACATCAAATCTATCTGCCTACAGGTCCATATACAATAGATATGTAACAGGAGTGTTGTGTTGAGCGCGAGCCTCTAGCACCTGTCACCAACATATGATGGACGAGATGTGTGAGGAAACCATATGACGTATGGGGCAGTGGCCTACTTGCACGAAAGTCCACTCCCTGGTGTACTTGGAACATTATAGAATGCAACTAGAACCTCTCTGGTGTTAAGATCACGTATGGCATTGCCTTCAAGTGATCTCAACGAAGAGATAGTCTCATAGTTTAAACTTATCTTATTAAAAGGAGAAATTGGGTTGGATACACCGTAAAATAGGTAGTCGAAAGCAATCTCTGGTCTAACTAAAAATAATAGAATGCAATAGTCCTCACATGACAGTAGGAACTGGCCTCAACGTCTCTCAATAGACAGGCACATCTTTATAGATGCATGTAGTAGGTCGATATATGAATGTATGGGACTGATAAAACGATCTCTTTATTGAAATGATTTTATTTCACGGCTGTATTGTATTTGTACATTGATGGAATGTTTCATCCAAATTACAATAGCATACATTGTGACTGCATTATAACCAGTAATGTGATGTTAAGACTTCTTTGTATTTAGGATCAAGGATAGTTGCAATGAAACATATTTGCTATTTTAATGGCCACGTGCCCTATACATGTATACGTAGATATAAGATTAGTCAGATTAGTTCATGCAAAATAGACCCATGGGTCACAAAGTAGATCAGAATGACATAGATTCTCACTCAATCTACGGCATCAATTGGATGCATTACTGATATAGTGAGTATAGTGAGGGCTTTGGATTGTCCAAGAGCAATACTATGTATTGGTGCCATCTGTTATGTGAAATGGAGGACTTGTGTGTTGAATAATAGATGAGATTGCACTTGGAACAACAAAATGACTATTGCTGCATGGAAATAGGGCATATTGAAGTCATTAGTCAGAATAATAAATATCACAGCAGAATTGCAGTATGTATATCGGGGGTGGGGGGGGGGAAGTGGGTGTTATAAGGGGTCGAGAAAATACCAGACCCCTGAATGTTTTACCTTTATTGCCACATCCCACACATTTTCAGGCCCCTCCGCCTTTAAATCCCACTTCCTTGAAATTTCACTTCTCTGATTTGTTATGGCTTTTTGTCACATCACTGCTTTTGCTTTAGGCCTTTTGCCACATCACACTTTCTTATAGCCCTCATCCACATACCAATGTCCCCATGAGTGTGAAGTGACTGTGACTAGCATACGAAGGATGAACTACCAATATTTAAAGTGCATTTGTATATGGCTAGAACTAGAAATTTAAAGTGTAACCGAAAAAAAGAAAGATTTTTAAGCATCAAATAAAACATTTCTGACATAAGATAGTATACTATAAAATCAACATTTGAAACCATGTGTAAATATCTGCATTTAGACGTAATAGACATGCATGAACCCACTCTGAGGATCAGAGGTTCAGAATGTTCAGAACGTTCATTCTGAACATTCTGAACCTCTGATCCTCAGAGTGCATGAACCTTGCATATTACTATTCTAATCTTATGGATACATGTTTTATACGTGTACTAAATTGGTAAAATTACATCTATAGCTTAAAACTCTAAAATTATATGTTTTAGTTACAATTGCGTATTACTATCAAATTATTAGTACTGCAATCGATCATTAATATCATTAAAACATGCAATATTTAATCATAAACGTACATGTTCAAAGTTATAAAATATCTTTTAAAATTTATCTTAAACTTTTAAGTCTCTTTTAAAGCTAAATATTCATTACTATAATTATATAGGTACTAAACCAGCCAGTCTTGATAAATGTAGTACTCAAGATACTGAAGCGTGCCTCACCTGTCGTCTGTGACGGAAGTACTGCCTGCAGCCTACTGCGTCTCACAAAACTCTGCAAAAATAAAACAATATGCGAGTTTGTTCACACATAGTGTATTATGGCATTATGTATTTGCAAATATGGTCTCAGCCATAGACTCTGTAAAGTAAAATAGTATACACATTTCTTAAAATTTAATAAACACATTTTCCCACCATTAATATTATATTTCAAATTATTCTCATTTAGCGATATTACATTAATTATTAAGACTTTTCGCAATGTATGCGCATGAAAGAATGGCAATTGTCATCTTGTCCCAACAGTTTCCACTGCATCCTCATATGTTTTGGGGGTTATTACTGAAATCACAAGTTTTGAAAATAACCACTCATTCAAAGTCCATTTATTGCTGGAAGTTTCGACTGAATATCTAACCAATCAGAATCCAAGTAGATTAAAAACACATTATTGAGTCCACGACTGACGTTGGTATCATGCATGCCAGAAAAGTTGTTCCAGTTGAAATAGTCACATTAGCATAACACGGGTACATATTGAAACAACCACTAAGTGCAGTGTAAAACAGATTCCCTAAATCGACCATACGTCCAATACTACATAGATACTTCCCCTGTAGATCTGTAAAACGTCAGCAGCCACCAATGAATACGTTAAATACAGTGCAGTGAGTTTGTAGCATTAAACACCCTCAATCATCATCACACTTACACATTCAGAAAGTAATGCCCCCACTCAAAAGCAATGAGCCAACCAATTGTCCACAACGCGCCCGTGACATGCGACAGCGGCACATGTAAATTAGCGGTGCGACACTTGAGCACAACTAGAAGTCTCGTCTGCTGTAAAGAGGCTGCGTTACGTGTGGAGATGGGGCGCTTTTGTGCTGTGACAGTACAGAAGAACTTCTATGTCGAGACTATGTTTTTTTCCAGGGGCTCACAGGCAGATCCAGGGACCCCCCTCCCCCCCACCCTTTTGCACACACCAGCACAAGTATATTTTCCATGTTTTATTAAATCTCCACGAGCTTTCACGTGTACAGAACCGATGAAATCTTGTGGATGCGCCCCCACTCCCTTTTCTGGATCACAAGTAGCCTCGATATGGGGTTGGTCTCTTTATGGAGGTGCTCTCATAATGGAGGTTTGTGTTGGTCTCATTGCTATTGGGGCTGCAAACAATGATCTTATTATATAGAAGTGATCTTTTCTGATAGGTGGTCTTAACGAGGAGGGTTAACTGTAGCATCCACCTGGGGTGCTCACATCATGATGTGATGGGATGAAACGTAGTGGGTTGCAACTCATGACTAAAGGTGGCATGGGCTTTTGTACCAATGGGCCGTAAGACTGTATTCACATCTGTCTTTGCAATATTTCTGCTGATAAATACAATACAATCGGCCTGATATAGTGTGCATAGTCACAACATTCGTGTTTCCAGAGCTATGGGTGTATTCAATTCTTATTAGAATTGCATAACTAGTAATTGACGGGTATGAGAACATTTAAAATGCACACCCACCCGATCCTTACCTTATACAGTATACGCATACAGTGATATACGTATCCTGTCCGGGCGCATGTGATTGCAACAAACGTATACTTAAGTTGCACTTCACCACACACAAAGAAGAAAAAAGTAATCATAACTTAGTTACCCCTACACAGGACTAGTAATCCAATTACAAACAAACAGACCTATAGTATAAAGCCTTGTCTTTGTCTGGAAGGTAAATGCTAATGTTCTTTCCCTTTAAACGCTAAACAATGAGAATTGAGTAGTACAAAAAGAACAAAGGACAGCGTGGGGGACAATGTAGAAAGAGAAACCTCCATTTAAGACCACCTCTTTGAAAAGACCATTTCTCAAACAAGCCCATCTTTAGCGGCCCCAAACCTGTTTGAGTCGACCGCGAACCTCCATACATAGACCACCTCCCTATTGAGATGCAAGCAAATCTTCAAGGTGGTCTTCATAGATGGTTGTATAGTATCTTAGGGAGCACAAAATGTCATGTTCACCTTCATCAGGAAACCCACAAAATGACCTCGCCCCACATTACTAGTTGCCCCAAACAGCCGTAAAAAGGTGCGTATTTCCTGAATGCAAAGAGACAATGTTGCAGGTGAGAAAATTGGCCACCATAAATAATATAATTTGGTGATTCTAAGAAGTTTGTGAGGGTGTTGAGCAAAAAGTAGTTGACTGCTGTGAAAGTTGACACATGCCGTGAGCACACGTGCAAACTCTACTCATTGATTGCTCTTTATGACTATTGACTTTCACCACACTGCTCATAATCACTCAATATTGAGCAATACTCCGCTTTAATGTGACCATTTTAGGTAGATCAATGCTTTTGCTCAATATATATATTAGTGTTCTTAGCTTAGATGCAGATGTATTTATTGCTCTTTAAGTTTAAATTGCACAACCATTTCTTTGCAAATGGTTAACAGCGCATCTGAGCATTTTATGTAATAAAGCTATAAAATGTATTTTTCTAATGCATTTTCCCCAAGTTTACTTGTGGGTACAATTACACTCTTCTCTCTCTCTTTTCTATAAGCAAGCTACTACTCGCTATATTGACATAATTGAAGATATCTGCTTTCATTTGACTATATTTAGTGGCCCTAACGGGACTCGCACTCACGACCCCAAGGTTGTGAGACCAGAATGATACCATCATCCCAAGCAGCAGGCTGTTAAAAAGGTTACACGGGCAAACCGTTGTCTCTGTAACCCCCAGCCTACATATTTGGTCAGTTATCATCTCAACCCGGAGGTCGTGGGCTTGAATCCCACCTATGGACGAAAGTTTATGGGAGTTCTAATTTCTTCGCATTTTGCTGCTGATGGGGTTCTCTACAAGTCTCTCTCATGCAGTAGTGGCAGTCTGCTTGATCGAGACCAGATGTTAGGGAGAAAAAAAAATCCAAGATGGCGGCGTATTTATCAAATATGTGCATGGAGAAGTGGTATAATCTTGACACCTTTGGCCAGCCCCGCTGGGCTGGTATAATTTAGTATGCTTTTTAATCAACAATTCACATATACACGTTAATACAGATTTAATTGCAGCCTCCATTAAAAGAGTTTTCAGAAGAAAGAAAATGTTTGAATATAATAACCTGTTATGGAATGTACTATTGAAGAAAATACTATTTGAAACAGCCAACGTACATGTTAGAATTCTTACAGGTCGGGGTACAGATTCGAATACCTTCCGACCTGCGTAGTAAAAAGGGGGAACATGTTTCTAATGGATTCCAGGAAATAATAAAGGTAAAAGAGAACACCTAACAAAAAGTGTAATAAATCACCGCGGGGGAACAGCGGGACCCCAGCTTTCTAGTAAACGTCGTGCATAATGTGTAAAGAACACCAGATACACTTAGGACAACCAATGCCAAAACCAATCCCAATAGTAGAAGACTCAACATGGGCTAGGTATATTAGAAGATTGTCTAGATGCAGCTTTGAACAGACAGTATAGTTATTGCAATAACCATCTTTCATACGTATTCACGAGAACACATGGTACAAGTTGCATGCAGTGGAACCTTCAATTAAGGCCACCTCTATAGATACCACACCCACAAGACCAATATGCGTGTTCCCAAGCCTCAATGAATAAAAACCACCACTGGCCCCCATAGCAGAGACCACATTTGAGACCTCTTGAGGCAAGCCTCCAGGTGGTCGTAATAGAAAGGTTCTACTGTATATTTTGAGTGCACGCCCTGTGGCTTGCTGGAATGAAGATTTAAATTAGCTCATCATTTCCCCTTAAAATGCCATCATGTGCATAAAGCTTTATATTAGGCAGTATGTTATAATAATCATGCATCTTCCATTTTCTCCAAAAACAACAACAAAAATACAAGCACACAAAGCATAAATCCCTCCAAGCACTCTGTTTCTGCAACAGCAGACATCTAAGTGAAGACTTAGATAGTATATTCTAACAACCCTCTCCCATTTTCTAATAAAACACTACACAGCGTAAGGCCTCTGGAATCTTTCCAATCCAAGAAGATTCCAATTACAAAATACCATCAAGTGCGTAAAGCTTTTGGCAGTAAATTCTAATAAACTTCTCCCATTTTCTCTAAAAACATAGCCAATCATTGAGTAAATCCCTCCAACTAGTCCTAATTTCCGCAGACATCGAGGCGCCATGATGAGATTCCCGCTGCTTGCATTACGCGAGGAGTCATTAGCACCTGAGGGCGTTGTGAATATTTTATAAATCCCTATTGTAAGCTGCGAAATGAATGCTTTCGTCCCAAAACATAAATAATGGACGCGGGGCATTTAGCAAAATTAACGAATCTGCTATATCAGCATCCCAGAAATGAATGTTCTCACTAAATTTGTTCATCAGGAATTACGCTCATGTTGCATTGCGCAAACGACTCTACACAGGCCGTTCATGGGGTCCAAAATGTCATAAAAGTATCTTGTCTCTGTCTCTTTTATAGAGCTTTTTCAAACAATTTCCGCGTCACATTTTATCATGATGTAGATCTACATACAGAAGAAATGTGCGTGACTCGTGCCTATCGATGAAGATCTTCAATGTATCTCTTTAACAGGTAAAAGTGGCTCAAAAACGGCAGTGTCAATTTTAACCCATGTATGGTTCTGCAGGAGTGTGATAAACTAGGTAGTAATGGGACATGCGCAGTTGTGGTGTGTTTTACTGCTGGCTTGGCCGTGCTGAGGTCAACATGTGGTGACCATGGGGCAGCTGAGTTTATGCTTAATGGACAATGGATGTCAACGGGACTGAAGTAAGTGGTCATTATATATAACTGATGGGTGGGGGTGGGGGTATAAGTGGTAGATAAATTCCGTATATCTCCGTATCTCTCTTCTTTGTCTTATGGCATCTCTTATTTCCCACATCCCTCACTTTATGACCTTTTCCCGTACAATACACAACTTTTCACCATTGCCGGCACAACCCAGCCCGCCACCTTATTACCTGCAACCCCTTTTTTTTTCTTTTCTTTTTTTTTTTTATTCTTTTTTATTTATTTTTTTTTGGTGTGTGGGGGATGGCTTTCGCACCACATATATATTCTCGCATCCCAAATCCGTATAACATCACACCCACACCCAGCATTTGAAGGAATGAAGAATAAACTTTATAAGGTTGTTACACATTATGCCCTTTTACACAGTGTATCATTAGATTTTACCGCATACTTATCTTAAAGTTGTTCTCTTACATTTGATTATTTCATATTAAGTGAAACCGTGCTTATTTTAAATGGCCAGTGGCCTATAAAATGGACATCTTCATTAAAGCAAACCAAAGGTTTGAGAATGGCTCATAAAATTGTTGTGTAGCCTACTAAACTATTAAAATCAATACATACTTTTTGGAATCATGAAAAGATAACCATGGAAATCCCCAGATATCCGGCTATGTGCCATCGTTTTTCACCTGTATGGGGGAATACCCAGTCATTTTTTCGATCGCAAGTACGTAAATCCCTGGCATCCATCTGGTCCACAAAATTACACCCCCCTTTTCCCCCAAATCCCTGCATCTGCCAGCAAAACACAAGAACTTTCAGAAGTCTTTAACTTTGACACAGTACTATGACCTGGATCTACACGTGATGGAGGGGGTATAATTACAGTGGTGGTCTTAATAAGGGGTGCTCCTGTATACTGTATGCAGCATATGCACCAGCCGTCGATTAACCCCTACTGCCGGGGTCACATCCAGGGACTCGAGACCAAGGCGTATGCATAAATGCATAGATGTATATGCAAATGCAGACTTGTCAGTTTTATCGTGTGATTTTAGTCATGGGCCCCAGCATCATGCGAGGGGGGGGGTATGTATACTACATTTGCCTCACAAACACGATTCTTATCATAATATACCGAAATATACATTATATATCAGAAATATTACATATTAGAAATACCAAAATATTTCAGTCTTTAAGCTGCTGATTTGACTTGAAGCATTCGCACCTCATCCATTATGTGGTGTAGTCATGCTCATTGTATCAACCATAAACATATGCTTGCATTGTCAGATATGTATGCATTACAAGTGTCGGAGCCACAAAACAGTGTACACCTCACCCAGCCACATCTTTGATCAGGGTTGCTCTGTGCAGTAGTTATGCAGATCCAGTGGCGTCGCTTGCACCCCCACCCCCTTTCACAAACATATTTCATTTTGATGGAGTCTGTGCATGTCCACTATCGATTAAATGTAGGAAACCCATGAGATCACTTCAGTGTCCCCCTCTAGCCTCTTGTTCTCAAAACCTGGACTTGTTTCTCTACCATCGAACCCAGCCTCAAATTTCCATTTCCAAGCAAGACCTCCACCCTGTGCTCCAAGTTGGGTACCATTTATTAAGGCTGAGAAGCGAATGAAAAAAACCCCACAATGGTATGATCATGATCACGCCTCCTTCCCTAAATATGTTTGAAACGTTCAGCCCTCATTACTACATTACTACCAATTTTCCAGTCTGCTGCCCTAGCTGGATGTGGACTCTTAGAGTTTCAATCCAGCCATCTCACCCCCCTCCCCAACTTAAAAAATCAAGTTAAGTTTCTACAGACCCACAAACCATTTTTTCCTACCCCCTTGGGGCATGATAAAGGGTAGCCCCGTAAGTGCCTCCGCCTGTCACGTCCTAACTCAGGCAGATGACCCGTGACTCCCACCCTCATAAATACCCGAGATCCAGGGTCCGGCCGAGCCTCATCACTCGCAAGGAAAGATCCCTTCGGGGGGAAATGTCACATAAAGAAAAATGGGCGTGCTCTTTAATTGGACAGTTCTAATGCCCAGTTTAGCCAAGCGCAGTGATTCCGCTCCTGATGATGCTGTAGAGAGGTACAGTGGACCCTGTCGTATGTGGACACTGACGGTAAAAATGAAGTGTCCACATACCACAGGTTTTAGTTAAAGAGGGGCTCATTTACAGTAACATGGGTACACGAAAAGTGGCCACACATAACACATGTGTCATTAAAAGAGAGTTGGTCTGTGTGACAAACTTTCTACCGAGAGTACCGAATATCAAAGCCGATTCAGTCGCACCACATTAATCGATTTCGATTTAACATTTGGGACGGTGTGACCCTAGCATTGGAAATATTGTTCTCCCAGGCTGCATATGTATTTCAGTTATTTCTGATAACGTCTGATGTATGCTGCATATTATATTTAGTGATGGGAATTAAAAATGTCCACATAGAATCAACTATCATGTAAATATTGTTCCATGAATTATGTTCTGACAATAAATTATTACATTATGAATCTGTATATGTGTTTCATATCCATAACAATAATAACGTGTCGAATATCATGTCTC
Source organism: Streblospio benedicti (assembly GCA_019095985.1). NCBI lineage: Eukaryota > Metazoa > Annelida > Polychaeta > Spionida > Spionidae > Streblospio > Streblospio benedicti. Next base: position 36,423,670 of record CM032668.1, on the reverse strand, counting down.
TCTCTGGGCAAACGATATTTTCAAAATGGCTGCCAATTTACATAATACTATCCATAACTCTTTTAACATTGGAAGAAGTCAGAGATAAAAGGTATCACCGAAATCATGAGCAACTAAGCCCGTCAATGTGTACATTGAAATCGAAATTTTGGCTAACAAACAAAATACTTATAGTTGTTATTTTGCCTTTGGTTAGATCTCGGAAACGAATAAAAATAAATAACTTCAGGTCTTCGACTCCACAGAACGCTATGAAACATTAGTTAGTAAAGCTCCATGTAACTTTAAGAGAAAAAAAAAGGAGCAAAACAAAATCGTGGCAACTATAAGAACTAGCTAAAACACACATGTCTATGCCCCATGTAGAGGACCAATGCCTTTGACGTTACAGAAAGGCTTTTGCTGTAGCAGGAACACTTTTTTCATGTGATTGTGACTAATGAAATCGTCTCTTTCTATACTTCTGATTTGGCCTTGTACACGTAATTAAACTTCTGAAGCCCTTTGCTGCTTCACGGTGGCGTGTTGTGTCACAAAGCGTCCGATCTATTCAGCGTTTGGTCTTACAGTTTTTTTTTATAGTAAATATCTCACAATAATGGGGGTTTGCGTGTTTTATTTGCTTTTTATTTATTTCATTTACCGGTAAGTGGCTATTATCTATCATGACCTGGCGAGTGGGTAGGAATTAGGGGCGGGACGAGTAATCGAGTACTCAATCTCGAGTCGAGTTCTGTCATTACTTGAGTGCACTTTTGGCACTCGAGTACTCGAATTTACGATATTGTCCGCTTTATAAGCTATCTCCAATATGGTTACTAAGAATTCTAACCACGCTGACGCCCCTAAATGTGTATAAAACTTGTTGTTCCCACTACAATTGATACCAATTTCTGGGAGTGTCCCTATGAGTGAGCCCCCCGTCCCCTCGGCCCACCACATACATTAAAAATAAAGTTTTTTCAGCCACCTCAGCCTAGTGTCCTTAAACCCCCCATGAGCCATGAGAAATGGTAGTCTCACAGTACCCAATACTGGAACATTAATTCTATTCAGTGAATTAGTCCAATTGGCCATAATGGTTTTGTTTGGTAGTAATACATCACTTTAGATTTTGAAGTTTTCACTTTGATCGGAGGCTGCCTGTTTATATCAAATGATACGGTAGCCATTGTTAATTGATATTTTCTCCAACCACACACAGTAGAATCATTTTTCTTCTCCGCCTATATGTATATCCTCTCCTGCATCATAGAACAGTAGAATGAGATGATGATGATTTGTGACTGTCTGACTGGTGGCTTAAAACAGGAGAGGGCAGACGATTTATCAGCCTCCAGTGAAACATAAAATGTGTTCACTTCAAAAGGATTTTCTGAGATTATTGGCAATGCCATATTGTTGTTCTGAAGAAATTGAGTAGATCTACTATCTCATACTTCAAACTCCTCAATATGAAAATTTTGTCAATAATCAGTGAATGTGTTAAATATGTAGCTTACCTTTTACGTTTTGGAGGAGTGTGGTATATGTTCTGATACTGTTAATAACGTTCGTACAATTCTGATCAAATATATATAGACTACCACTAAAGAGCAATCCACCCTCCTGACCATCAATGTATTTTTCTCCCACCCCCACCCCTGAAGCTAGTCAAACCGCCAATGAAGACTACCTCTAAAATAAGACCATATAATGTGGTCTACAGCTTTCATAAAAGACCTCTGTATGGAGACCTATTCTATACATAAACTACTTGACAGCTGCTACTTGAAGCCTGGAAGTCCCTACATGTCCTTAATAGAGAGGTTCTATTGAATTTATTAAGTGTGGTTTTGTCATATAATAACTAGAGAGCAAAACATATATAACACACTGAGAAACCAAATACAACAAAGTAGTTCAAAAGCACTATGCAGAAATCTGTTGCCCTTTCATGACACCGCCTCATCCCATTATAGCCACACTATGCACAACGCAATATCAGTAAGTAACTCTCCAATCAGAAGCACATAAAGCAAAACCACCGACACATCACTTTGTCGTAAATGCAAAAGGCTGAATGATGAGATCTGGGCTCTTTTAACCCAGTCAGCATTGCTTTCAGTTTTATTTGTGTTGCTGTTGGTGTTGTTTTAATCTGTTCTATAATCCACAAGCATATATTTTAATATCTAGTATGTACAAAAGTTACAGATAATTGCTGACTATAAACTATATTTATGCACTGTTTGTGTATTTCTGTAGGTATGGTGTGTAATGATGTGCATTGGATATTTGCATTTTTTGCATTATTATATTATTATATGTATAGATGCCTAGAGGTGCACTAGCTATTTGAGTGTGGATTGTAGCCCACCCACACTTTGCTTGTATAAGTTGGGTTTTGTGCGAATGACTCGACGAAGTCTAATACAATGCAGTTTGTCTAGTGGTACTAAGGTCTACTTGTTTTAAACCGCCACAAAGGGAAAATAACGATATTCAATTAACAGTTGTTAAAACCTACGTTATAGTATGGCTTTACAAATTAACGATATAATACACTAAAACGTTGAAAAAATTACATTGCTTGCTCATCGTTCATTCAAATTACAGAAAATTGTAGAAGGTTAAAAGTCAAGTATCGTAAAATGCACAAAATATGCATTATACATTTCAGTCTATATAGACAAATTATAATCAGCAGAGCGCACACGTAATTAAAACTGAAATTACAGTATGCGAAAATATGGGGCTAACTGCTGTCTGTATTGCAGATGGTGAGTTATACTCATGCTGCTGTGAGAAATGGACATAACAATTGAGATTGATACAAAGCGCTTACACTGTAGGGAAATAGGCCCCGATTGACGACAGCGCGCAAGAGTAGTAGTAAACGTATATGTGTGTACAAAGTGAAATCGGTTGAAAGCAGTTTTATTGCATGTGGAAGTCTACTGTGTTTGGGAAAGGTTTTGTAAAGCAATGATTTTAACCCTCTCTTAAGTTACCGATGTAGCAAATAGTACAACTATGATTACACTGAGGAAAACCTAAAATAAGCTCAAATTGACGGTAATGAATCACACACGCCAGATATTTTAGGCTGTATTGTAAGCTACTATAGTAGACATCAGTTACTAAACTGTCATTTAAGGATCAAGCAAGTGACATCAATTGCAAGTAACGCAAAACAGTGGCATAATAAGTTACGCAATATGTGTACATTATCGATCTGTACTTGAGTGATATGAGTTAATCAATTGTGTTCATGTTCATTCATACGGGGCTTTGTCATGCTATAGCCGAATAAGCATGAGACTACCAACGAGCGCTACTAAAATACATTGGTTTCCATTTGAAACTACCATAGACTTAAGACGCATAGGCAGATCCGGGGGGGGGGGGGAAGGCAGGGGTGGCGCGCCCCTCCTTTTCCCACCAAAGTACTTCATTTTCATAGGGTTTTTCATGAAATTCCGTAAGTGCGCCCCCTCTTTTCCTTAAGTGCGCCCCCCCTTTCCCGAAAACCTGGATCTGCCTATGAGACGTGTACGTGTAGTTATGAACAACGTATGTGAAGATGTAACACTTGTAAGTGAATACCACATCACCATTCAGATATATGTATAATATAAAGCCGCCAATGGCAATTTGAACAGCGGTAGTATACGTTATCTTTGGTACACACATACCTCAGCAGTACTACTGCTAATCACATCGTATTATCCGTTTTTCCACCACAGAAAAGCAATACCGTTTACCATCACACTACTCATGCAGTACATCCATTGATCAATATTTGCCCTGTCATAACATTAGAGACTACTACAAGTGGACACAGTAGAGGCGGCAGTAGTTTCGATCGATAGCCAAGACCTTGGGACCTTAAGACTCCTTTAGATAAGTTAATGGACATTTATAGGCAGCTTGCCAATGTAGCAATATTGTTGTTATCTCTATATTATAAGGGTCCTTGAATTTGGAGATGTGTTTTTATAATGGTTCATATTTAGATGGTTTGGTGTCTTGTCTGGCCTCGCGATTATTATATGAATTGATTGCATATATCAGAAAGCTGTAGGCATTTTGGAGTTTCTATGATACAGCAAATGTGAAATGTCAGTGTGTCGGAGATATGTGGTTATGTAATATGATATGTGAATATCAGACTATACAGTACTAGAATCGGGGTTTGTTCTTATCAATAGGCGTTGATAATATGAAACAAGATGTCAAGTGCCATTTCTGCCAGTGTTGTTTGCACTGTTGTTGTGGTCGTAATACAATGTAATGTGATATTCAGGTTGCTCATATGGATTCTAAACATACAGAAAGATTATATTTCTGGCTTTAGTTTCAACACTCTGCTATTGAAATATACGGGATCCTGTTCCGCATAAATCCATAAAATGGGTTCGAAATCCATTAAAGTGACCACGTGTGTAATTGGCCCACGAATTCCAATTACTGTGATCTTATTTTAGCTGTACTAGAACCCGGGTGCCAGGTGCCATACCAAGCAGGCACTTTGTATCCCATTGAAACCACCTCTACAAAGAGGTCATCTCTTTCACAATACTTCCCAAAACAGACCAACGCAAACTCCTTAAAAGGCCCACTATTGTACACCACATACATGTTGTGGTATTTAAAAAGCCTCCACTATGTTTGTAATTATGATTTACACCATATGTTTAGAACACTAGTTTCATATGTTTTCTAATCCACAAGAGCCCCTCTTTCTCCCCAGCACCCAATAACAGAGCAGACGTACCCAATCTTTCATACTGCTGCCAGATTTTGTCCTAATCCCCGTCATCAGTGGGGATTATCCCCCCAGTTACGCACGCAAGCCGGGGCTGAAGTCTCCTTGGCACGAGAGACGGAGACCCCCACAAGTGGTGAGTGGCTGGGAAGGCTGGGCTCTATAGGGGGTCGTAATTATCGTACACAAGAAATGTTAAGATTACAAAGCTTTGATTTACTGTATGTTCTAAACGTTACTGTCACCCCCACCTTTTCTCACCACATGCTTATTTAGAGCTAATTATAATGTCATAATTGAAGTTTCATAGGTAAATCCAGCTTGGATGCAGTAAAGAGTATTCCAATCACATGACATTTAATGGTTGAGCCCTTACCCCTCGCCCCAACTTTCTGGAATCCTGGATCTGCTAGTGAGTTCAATAAATGAATACCTAACCACTATGATAGAGCTAGAACTAGATACAGGTCCAAGTGTGAACATGCAGAACCCGAGCCCTCTCCCTCCTCCTCGTAGCCCCCTTGAGTATTTACCCAGCCTCTTGAGACGATGTGGACCCAGCACTCATGTGACAGTGATTACCAGGGTCTAATCACATGCTTCCCAGAGAAACAATTGCAATGCTTTATGCCTAGGGTATGGTTCCATGAATGCAAATGGATACAATCACAAACAACATACTGTTTACACCACTTAATAACCAATGTCTCATTCACGTCAAATTGAAAGAGGTAGGTTTCAGCACTGTCTGTACTTAGATCTCTCTGTCCGAAAAAAGAACACATTCATATTCAGTCTTTTTCAGCTGTATTGTAGTAGTCTGTTTATCGTAAGAAGATTCAGGTGTGCCCCGCGGGCTTACGCCCCCTTTTCCCCACTAAAATATTTAATTTTCATGTGGATATTGGTATCTAAGTAACCCCCTTCCTTTCAAAAATACAGGATCTGCCAGTGCTTTATAGTTAGCAATTATTTATCAGAGAAACACATATTCTTATCACGTGACTTCTATTCATCTATCTAAATCAGAACCATCGAGACTGATGGCAACACCAACATCTCGCAAATATATAAACCCATCAAATCTCTTAGCAAAGTAACGGCGTGGATTCAAACTCACACCATACACTGTGTTATACACATTACTTCACCGTTTGTGTCTCATCTTGCGAGCAAAATGTTGCTGTAATACGCATTAAACCACGTAACTAGATCCACCCAATCAGAGCCATGGACACTAATTGGATCCTGCATGACCTCGTTAACATGAATTAGGTATTAAATCCACGGCAACCCTGGGAAGGCGCGACTATATACGCGGCAATTACTCGCGTCTTGTGGCTTTTATGGCTTTGTCTTTACCTAGTTGCGCTTAAACAACGATGAATGTGGCGAATTATAGGAGAGTTTGGGCAAACCTGGCAACTGTCTTGTCCTAATTAGAAACACTTTATCTTGGTTGTATGTTTCTGTTATATAGGTGGAACATCTTACACGCAAACACATTAGGAATTAACAACCTATTAGAGCTAAAAGCGGGCAATATACTGGTCATTATAGGAGCATTACATGCATATGTTTACGTTAAATATGATTATAAGCGTTGCTTTGCAGACGGATGGACGGCGTATGTCTATTTGGCTGGCCTTGTTAATTCTGTTTTTGCTGTATTTTAAATGCTCATCATGATTTTGAGTCTGTACACTCATTGCAATGCGATGCATTAATACAATTTCATTTACCATCCTGCAGTTAGTTCTTTAGCACAAGTAACTTTCAAAATTCTGGGTTAATACATATGTTTTTTAGCAAATGATGTTACATATAAAGAATAACATCTGACATAAGGCTACACCAATAACATGTTAGCAGCAGAAGCCACAGGAAGTATGCTAATGGAGGCGGCTCCGGGCGTAAGGATGATGATGGGGTTTAGAAATGGGGCACGGCAAGGCCACGGACATGACTAATATTCTGGCTTTATTACTGGGTTACAAAACAATCTCTTTATTACATGCATGTGCGCGCGTGTAAGTGTGTGGGTGGGTGTGGTGTAAAGAAATCTGACACCCTTCTTTTGTGGTCACATTTCCCCGACCCCTCTTTTTAAGCATGCATCCCCACCTCCCATATCCGTATAGCCACCGCCCCGCCCTTTTACGTCCACCCAGAGGACTGGCCTATAGTGGTCTGTGATCAGTTTCACGGTGGTCTTTTATGAAGGTTTGAGACTATGATAAATTTGTTTTACTAGAAAGATGGTCTCGTTAATAGATAGTCCAAGACGGCATGTATTTACTATTCTTGGTAATGAATCGTTTTATTGAATTTGTTCTATTCAGGAATTCAATGTAAACGCTTTTATTTATGGTTACCTCCTATAATATATATACGTATAATGAAGGTGATTAGTTCAATCATTTTATTCTCAATTTAGTGGATGGTTGCCTGCTAAGCTATGTAATGGTTTTGAAAGGCAACTTGAAGTGCTGCGTGAAACTGGAAATATAAATGTATCATTAATTCTTAATAAAAATGTGTCCAGTTGATCCTCGTAATGTGGTATAAAGCAGTGGGTCTCAGTATTCTACTCCTATAATTCGTATGTTATGACCTACTTTCAAATTCTAATGTAAATTGTTTAGTTTCGAAAGAGAACCCGCAGAGTTTTCAAAATCAATAAAAAAATAAATTGCATTTAGAACTGGGAATTATTTTGGACGGAAGTGGGTAATAACAGGAATTATATGCATAATAGAATCATGACTTAATAAATGGTGCGGTCACGAGGGTCCAGTGTGGTCTAAATTACGGATAGGAATGACAATGCATGTGTTAGACAGAGCAACGCAGTCCTTGGGATGCTGGAGGGCGTTTGGAGGAGATAAAGTGGAGAAACACAAAGAGAGATAAAGAGAACCACTGAGAGACAGATAGATTTATAGGAGAACATTCAGGGAAAGATGGAGAGATAAGAAAAAAGCCACAGAGATAGGACACTTAGGGGAGGGGGGGGGGGGCAGAGAGATAAGGAGAAGCACTCGGAGAAAGACAGACTGGTGGGTAGACGATCAGAGATATATTACATACCTAAAGATGCAGAGAATTGTAGAGATATGGAGTAGGGACTTTGTACAAGCAATAAGAATGTACACCAGATGACTCGTCCCTATACATATATACACACAATACATTTTGTAATTACATTCTTAAAAAGGGACTGAAACCAAGCGAACCTTACAAGAGCGAGAGAGAAGTCATGTAGCCAGAGCTTGTCATATCGTATCGGAAGTGCTACATTTTAGCCATATCTTGAGCGCATAATTGATGTTGACAGGGGGCGCGCCTGTGGCTGGCCTTGGCATTTGCTTTGCGAAATCCGCCATGATTGAGAACTTCCGGTGTCGCAGACGAGATATTAATGACATGCGCACTGCCACAAATTGAAAATCCAAATTGGGATCGGCGAGGTAGAAGCGAGAGTGGACGGGTTAGGTGAGACGGATGGGTGAATCATTCACACTCTGTAACTATTCGCTTATAGTGAATATGTACACAGTAGAACATTCCATTTAGACCACCTCTATGAAATGTCAGCCTATTTAAGAAAGGCCCTTTTAATCATCTCTCACAGTTCTCTACAACAAGCACGTTCCTGGCACTATTTTCCATTTGACTACTTCATGTAGCATTAGCGGGACCGAACTCACGATTGTCGGGTCGTGAAACCATGCTGATGCCAACATTCTAAGTAGCGATGTAGGAAAATCTAATATGGATGAACCATTGTCTCTGAAACCCCCGCTTGCATAATTGGCCCATTGTCAAATTAAACCAGAGGTAGTGGGTTAGAATCCCAGTGAAAGACGAGGACATAATGACACAGGCGTTTTCAACTTAGCCTCTAGACCGACCAGCTGGTTGCTGGCTTCAAGTGGTCTTAATAGACAGGTGGTCTCTTTATGGAGGTTTGCAGCTTATTCTTGCGAAGTGTGGGGAGCGAGAGAAATAATGGATAGGCATCACTTTACTTCATGCTTATCATTCCTGCATAGGTGAATGTCCATAATAAGATGACAATGAATAGCCACCATATTAGATGATAAAGGTGACTCCTATGTTATGTCTGCTTGTGTGTATATATTTGCTTTTTCTATATATTAAGTTTTCAGGAGCCCAAAGGTCTCAGGTCTAAAGCGGCTCTGACTAATGGATAAGTAAAATGTAGGCCAAAGCATGGTGCAGTACTGTCTCACTGAATGTCAGCCCGCAGGTTATTTCAATAGAGGAACTCTAGTGTGCTTAACTTTACAAGTCCTTCAATAAACAATGTTCCCAGCAGCCAACACGGGTAGCCGTCCGTTCATTAAAGCTACACAGTTAAACCCACCAGCAATACATCAAGTTGCTGCCCAGAATATATGTGTCCCTGCAGCCTAAAGCCCCAAACACACAGTCGCGAATGTTCATCAATGCATTTGCGTCATGTGGTAGGCATACATGGATAAATCTACAGTAAAACCTTTCTATTACGACCACCCAGGTGCCGGATTCAAATGGTCTCAATATAGAGTTTGCCCCATTATGGAGGTTCACGGTGATCTCTTTATAAAGCTTTGAGGCCGCGAAAAGTGGTCTTGTTTCATTATAGAGGTGATCCTAACTGCAGGTTCTGTAGGATACGATCCTTTTTAAAACATAAGCCATAAGCATGATAACACAATGTGTAAATGAACAATATCACCACTGAATCAGTGGCACTGATTCAGCTTGTATATTCAGGACAGTCTGACGACAGCCACAGGACAGTCCATACGTCAGCCAGGGTCACCATTACCTAATTGGCAGGGCCTTGTTGGCCAAGATTCACAGTAGGCATTATTCAAAGTGCTTTCTTTGTGGGCTCTGTGTCTCTGTTGAATACATGGTGCTAGCTGAGTGCAGACACACACCATGCTGATTGTGAGGGAGCAGAAAGGACAAGATGCTCTTACGGAAACTGGCAGATCCAGGTTTTCGGAAAGGCGGGGGGGGGGGGTCGCACAATGAGGATTTCTTTTTTTGTGTGTGTGTTTGGGGCGAGGGTGGAGACTGAGTCTGCAAATGTATGGTATACTTGGTATTGCGTTTTTGTGGCTATAGTACACGTTTTTATCACCAAATGAATATATATTCGATGGGTGATCATTTTTGACAGTAACACTTTACAGGACCACAATACAGAGAGCTGTATCACCTCTGTGTAAACGTTGTTGACAACAACGTCTTCTTGATTTACTGTTAAAAAATGCCATATCTAGTTAACCCAATTCTTGTTTGCTACATCGGGTAAAGGATGTGGTTAGCTCTATAGAATATGTATGGCAGCATTCTCTATACAGCTGTCACTGCCTAGCGTACGCCACATATATAGGAGAGCGTCTGTTGACGAATGGAGCCCGTAATACACTCATTATAAGCAGCTTAGGCAGAAAATTGGGCTTCTAGGAAACATGAATATTGCCTGCTACAGCAAAACCAAGCACAAACACCATATTATTGAAGAGACCACCTATATAAAAGGACCATTTCTCGCAGTCCCAATCCTGCATAATAAGCAAGTTTACGTTATTAGGAACCAAACGCCAACCTCCATAAGGAGACAACCTCTTTATTGAGACCTTTTGATACCAGACTCAGGGAGTTTCTACTGCACGTATGTACGATGAGTTTGGTTAATTGCATCATCTGCAGCACTGTTTTGTGCACGTGGTGATAATAATGTAATACACGGTGCATTGCTGGTGTGGTGGAGCATAATAAATAGATGGAAGCACAGACTTAATCACTTTATACATTGTCAGACATTTCCACGGCAACTCATTCGGGGAAGTACCTCTATTAGTATAAGAGTAAATTAAGTCGCATGATTCAATGGAAACCATGACGCACACAAAATAATCCCCTATTAAGACCACAACTATGACGAAATCACCTTGGACATCCATAAAGAGACCACATGTATATTCAAATCACAATCTTAAACTTAGACAAACAGTCGTAACAGTACACCTTCATAAACAGACCATCTCCCGGATATACGCAGTCCTTGTGACTTGGAGAGAAAGGACCCTCTCATATTTGACCATCTCTCTATCGAGGAGACTTGAGAGTGAACATAGTAATAGAGGATCACGACTGAATGTGAGAGGGCCATGACATTACATATAAAAAGCAGTTCCAAACGACCCAATAAATACGTGTATTCATGCGCACGACTTGCTGTTAATGAAGTGTCATCACGTGTTTTTCGCGCGTGCCCGCAGACGACCGTTTATGCAAATTTCTGCCGAGAGTAGTCCGCGATCCATGTCTGAAGGTGTATTCCTCCGCACGCCGCTGTGTTAATGGGCTCTTATTCTAAAGACAGGCGTGATGCGTCTCGGGGATCTACATGTGCTGTCCATTTCAATTTAACTCTTTTCATGTCTTTTTGAAAGCGCTTGAATCTATTCCATGTGGCCGAAATCAGTTTGCTTTTAAGAGGAGCGTGCTTTATTGAGATAACTGCAGTTTGGGAAGAGGTAGCAATATAAACTTGTCAAAATATGGTCATAAATGGAGATTGAACATTTGTAAAACTTGTCAATATAATATCTCTAAATGTAAATGTTTGATCTTTTACAGCTGCTGTTTATGTCCCTTAAGATCTGCAAAACTTGCAATCAATGTTAACATCCGTGTGGCCATATTCGATGTCCTTTATCAACTCCCTGGGGAGCAAACAGTGGAATCTGCTGGTAGTTGTAGCAATCTAACATACTGTTCAGAAGCTCCAGATCTTGTCCTATTCAATGTGTAGGTGCCACGGAGCAGTAGACCCCTATGCCACCGAACATTACATATGTTTCAGGATATGCATACGGCCAATACAATTACACCAGAGCAACTGGCTAGGACTGAGTTTGCTCAACATCCAGCATCAGCCTTCATTCAGAAGTATTGCATATATGTGACAACATTGCTATATCTGCATCAGCCAACAACAAGCACACGCTTATAGCACATAGAAGAGGGGTGGCAACAATTTTCAATATCTGGACCAGCATGCAGGGGACAAAATATCCATCATCACATCCGCCTCAATACAGCCCTCATTCATTCAGACGTCAATATCATATATAAGGGACGAAATTTCTATAGCTGCACCCTATTAGCAAGCGGCATCAGGAATGCTGTAATAGAAACTGCCACCGAGCCGAATGCCATGACAGCGTACAGCAACTCCGGCGATTATGCCTGAAACTCCCTCAAGCATATAATTGGCAGGTAATGGTGACACGCGAGCGCCAATCACGAGCCGCTGCTCAGTAGATGGTGTTGTGGTGTTATATTTCATCTTGCAGTTACAATAGAAGTGTGTAATTCTTAATAGTGGCTTCTAAATTGCAGGTTTGCGGTGTTGTTTCTTTTTTATGTGCTTCAGATGAGGCGAATGCCTATGTCTATGTAAACCACAACCAATGGACTGAGGTGTACATTGAGGACCATCTCTATGAAGAGACAATCTCTTTAATAAGACCACTTTTTGTGAACTCATGAAGAGACCACCAGGAACCCCCAAAATTGGGAGACAACCTCTCTCCTTTAACACTAGTCTGAGGGAAGTTCTCCGTGAGCGCTCTAAAAATGCAGCGGCTCTCATGAACGTTTGGGGGTGTTGTGTTTCATTGACAGTAGCAATATACAATTACAACTTTTAATTGCTACTTCATGGATTGTAGCCTTATGTTTGTCATGAATTGGTATTGGTTTCTGTGTGTTTTTGCAAGGTCTTTGAAATTACAACCAATCAGTTGTGGTGTGCTAAATCACAAGGTGTGATAACATCAAACCTGCTTAAAATGAATATATACTTATTGGTAATGCAAGTACTTTAGCGACAGCAGGTGCTCTAATGCGTTTAGACACAGCATTCTGTTCGTTATGTGAGCTCAGAATGTGTCAAAATTTCACCATTTAATTTTAGGTTTCAACAAAAATCAGAACACGCAGAACTAGTTAGTTGAGTAATGATACATATATAGAATACATATATACACGGAAGTGAAATGAAGGAGAAGTAATGTAACAACTATCTGAGGGTATTAGTTAGTATGTATATATAGATCTATTATTCCATTTGGTAAACAGCGCTAGGTCCGTATTGATGAGCGTAGCTCGGCATGTATTGATCACTCAACCCTTTCCATTAGAAAGAAAAACACAAGTGTTAATCTCATATGTAACGTCTGGAATTGAGAAAAAGATAAGTTTTGAATGCTTTGATGCTATGATTTTAATGCAGGTTTTATACAATATGTTTTAGTATACAAAAATGCATTTTTTGATACTGAATATAAGTTAGTATGACATTTAGATGTAAATACCCAAAGCATAGAGAATATCTCAACAGGTAAAGTCATCCTACTTTTCTACACCCATTCAAGTTCCATTCGTAATAGCACTTTGTGCAATTCTTCCAAAGTTGCTAACTTAGCATGATCTTTAGCTGAAGAAACTTAAAACTTAACTTTTCCTTTACGTATATGCAAAGTGTCACACATTTGCCAATGTCTTGTAAAGATTTCAAAACACATTTTCATTAGGAAACTTTGTAATATTTTCCAAATCTTCTACTTCAGCACTATGCTTAACCTTGAACTCTACATTTCTACTACATATAAGGTGACACACATTCGGTAATGTGTTGTAAAAACTTCCAAATGCAATTTCATAAACTAAAAGGCACTTTATAAATTCTTCCAAATCTGCAACAACAACAAGCAAACCTCGGGATTGAGTCTGCACCACAGAACTACGCAGTCTATTGATTAATCAATACAACTCAGTCGACCAGCAGACAACAGGACAGGATCCAGCTCAAAACTACCAAAATTCTAAACCGCCCAACAACACCAAAACAACTTCAACTTTAGGTGAATCCTATATCTACCATACAACATGCGCTTCACAGGTGACATTCTCAAGGAAGGAGTGAAAGTTGTCACAATACCAGGACAACTTTCAGGGGTTCTTCACAGAAACTCTACCAATCCTCACCAAACTATTGCTGAAAATGCATCAAAAGTGCCGGCTTAATCTTAAAGAAGAAGCCAAAAAATACTTGAACATATGAGTATTCGGGGTACAATTGTAGTGGGGGTGATTAAATTATTGCACTTACATGGCAAAGGGAGCGTTATCCGTGAAAAGCGATGAGCTGAGTTTATCCTGGCGGGTGAGTAGCTGTTATCCGTGAGCGTGAGTGAGCAGCAATGTCGGCGGCGGCGGGCCCGGCACCAGGGAGACTCTGCTCAGCTCACCGCGGCAGCCGTGGACTGAGCCACAACAGGCGCGGACACCACAGTCTGGCGGTAGGCAAGATCACCAAACTGGTAGTCAGCATAGCCCAATGGTGGTCAAGATTACTACCTTGGTGGTCAAGATGAGATCACTGGTGGTCAAGATGACCTCACCAGTGGTCGAGATGACATCACTGGTGGTCGAGATGACCTCACGGGTGGTCAAGACGAGTTCACTGGTGGTTAAGATGACATCACTGGTGGTCAAGATGACCATCATTGGTGGTCAAGATGGCCAACCTGTTGGACAGGATGACAACCTTACGATTCTACATGACTAACACCAGTGGACTGAGCCACAATAGATGCCTACACCACAGTGTGATGGTAGGCAAGATCATCGAAGTGGTAATGAGCGTAGCCCTGTGTTAGCCCATGCTAGTTATATTAATACCCTGGACCCAGGTGATGATCAGCCTGCTAGTCTGCATGACTGACAGCCGTGGACTGAGCCACAACAGGCAACAGTGTGACGGTAGGCAAGATGATGAATCCAGCACGTGGCCATGTAGAGCAAACAATCACTACAAGACGTTAATATGACAATAGAGATAATGACCCTAGTCGTGCACCTCCATGGAGGAATGGGTAGGGATTTTGAGTCCCAGTTGGGCCTTGTGGTGGGTGTTGAGCAAACTGATCCATTTTAGTGTGCACACTGTTCAGTGGCACATGCTACGGTCGTAAGTGCTGTATCCTTCCCGGGGAGTTGTGAAAGGCAGACTAGTGCGAAACAGATGCTAATGACCCCACAACAACGTCAAATTGAGTTTTCATCTGCCCCCCTAAAGTTTTAAAAAAACAAACAAACTTGGAGCATGATCCCCCTTAACCAGAGATGTCCTGTATAAGCAAACCTACATGGCCAAAATGATCCAATCAGATTGCTCAACACAGCAGCATCAGCAGCAGCTCCCATTTAGTGGAATTCGCAGATAAGACGATATAGATTGAGAGATCAATGTTGCGGTAGTAGTAGAAGCCTGGGGCCGGGGTGGTTTGAGGGGGGAGGAAGAAGGGGAGGGAATCAATCAGTCAACGTCTAATCGGGCGGCGGCGGCAGCCGGGGTATTGATTGAGTCATTGAGTCGCTCAGTGTATGTATGTGTAATGAGCAAAGCGTAAATAGTGATGAGTATTCGGCGGGGTGGAGCAGTGGAGTTTGTGATGGTAATAGCATGTGATTGCCAAGTTACACCATAAGTGTATGTGCGTGCGTGTGTGTGTAACGAAGGCATGGTGGTATACGTGGTGGTGCAGTTAAACCTTGGGCACTGCTTTTCTTCTGCCCCTCTACTGCCAAAAGCTTGTGATGACTGTGGGTATCCGTGCATGTCCGGTTTGGTGAGTGTGTGGCAAAAGTAAGTTTTTTCTCAGGCAGTACAGACACAGTAGCGGAAGTTTGACATTTTGAGCATGTTCAAAATTCCATTCTGATTGCAAATCTTCGTGCAACAGATCACATCCGTCCTGCGAGTAGTGCGATTGGTATAGCGTCCAAATGTGAACCTTGGTCACAGTGGTTGCGACACACAGACAAAACGTACTGCCAAAATATCCCCACTGCAGGCTGTGCCCTAGGTTATAGATATAGTACCTAGACTGCAATGAACCAATTGTAGTATTATACTGGTAGATTTTAGCACAGTTTTCCCGCCCGATATTCTCTTTTCAAGTACGGTACTGCAATTATTTTTTTTCACATTTTCCCACTCTATATTCAGCACTATACTATCATTATTTTTGCCATTTTTGCAAAATATCTCACAACGCCATTTTATCATTATATGTTTTATTATTACTATTTACTTGTTATCCAAATAAAATTTCAAAAGCAGATAGGGTGTTCGATATGTAGATACACCCCCCCCCCGGCCACTCAGCATTCAGATATGTTTATGGTGGAGTATGAATGTACATGGATATAAACAATTGGGACAAATTGGTCTCAGCCTTGGAGGGCATATGATTCATAATATATGCAGGTCTTGTGTGTATCAGGCTTGTTTTGTACAGAATACACAGTTAGTGGAAGGAGAGTTGAAAAATACCGCTGGTGATGAATAGATATATACTACCGGTATGTATTGTCGTCTTTTCCACAATGCCAAATGGTATTCATATTTTAAGAGAACGGCATTGCGTGAAATGAGTGAATAAATACACATTGTGTGATTAGCACGTTATCCTATTATGTCAATGTGACAAATTTTGGTGAAGTTCATTTCACATATCTACTGAGGGTTGTTCAGAACGATCTTCAAAACTGATTGTGTAAAGATGTTGTACATTATTAGAATACAAAATACAGCAAACAAATTTAGGGAGGGGCTAAAATTGCGATTAGTGCTCTTTATATAGACATTCCAAATTTAAAGATGAATCAAAGCAGTTGATAAAAAAATATTCTCAAATAGACAAACAAAAGAAGAAAAATATATGACTCCCACATACATGCCCATACTCTTATGACGAAAATAGTTTGTTTGCAGCTGCAAATAAGACCCTGATGATATTCAGCAGTACAGGCTGGGGAAATTACTGGAAACCAATGGTATGTAGTGAAAGTGCAGAATAAATGTATGCGGTGGAATATGAGCAATGTCTAGTAGTGTAGTTCAGAATAACACGTAATCTATGATTTCAGCTTGATTTTATGATTCAGATAAAAAAAGCTGTTTTATGATATCGTGATAAAATTTCAAAACATACATGTAATGAGAATATTAAGTGGAATAATAGTATAGGGTAATGAAATAATTATGCAACATTAATTGCGGTATAGTGCTTAGTAACAGAAGCCAGAACTGAATATAAGGCAGAAAATTGCTATAAAACTACCTGCGTGTACTACCGTTTGGCTCTGCGTGACAGAGTGAATGGTTTATAAGAAACAGCCTCAACCGCCACAATTATTACTGACCATATATAGCTGGGCTCAAATATACTGTCAATATTGAGTCTGGCGATGTAAATTCGTGGTCAGAAATAGTCATGGCCACAGTCAGCAATTCTATAGGGCCACTTCATGTGCATGGTAATTAATTAGATTGGCTGCAGGACTCAGTACAGTACAACCTTCCTATTAGGAACACCTGACAAAAGCAGCCTCAGTTTTAGTACAGCATCAGGTCTAGCTTACACGGTCCATGGGCATGTGGGTGTGGCTTTGGGACACATGAACATGGGACTTATTCTTGTACAAAGTGACTTGTGCATGCTGGACACCGCTCTGGACAGTATGAAGTGTCCCTAGTTTCCGAGTGTTCATATTGGCAAGGTCATTTTTGTGATTCTGACTGGACTAAACGTGTAAATTGTGCAGCCCACCAAGGTGCTCCATAATTTAGCGAGACTAGTTGGTGGTTGTAGCAACACTTACTGAATATTTATGGCTTTTTACCGGAATCATGAGAAACCTCATTGGGACAGACGGCAGGGTTTCGTTTATCAAACACGTACAGCAAGTGATAGCTTTGCTTTATGGCTTTATTAAGTGGCAAACCTAAGTAGAACCTGTATTGTAAGACCGGCTTTAAGTGTTTGTACGAGAGGTGATCTTTTAGGGAGGTTTGCAGTGGTCTCGTTAATTAAGTAGGCTTGGGACATCGAACAATGGTTCGGTAAAGGTGGCCTCTCTTGATGTTTAATCAATTTAAGTTGCAACAATTTTTTTACAGTCCAACTTTACATAGATATGTACAACTATGCACCACTATTCGCAACCTTTCACAAATATTCCCAACAGTCACTGTCCATAACTATACACACTGTTTTTGGCAGTGTATAATAGTGCTGTCGTTTTTAAATAATGCCTATCCTATGCAATTGCAAATTATAATAACATCTGTCATGTGTTAAGTACTTACTGGGTCAATCATGTACAGTTTTTTTACTGGAATATACTACAGAGTCTATTTCATAAATTTGATTGTTTAACCAGGTGATGATGTGTGCAAACGCACAAAAACATGCAGTATTCTTGTTGTTGGTTTCATCTAATAGAATATATACATAAGTAGTCACGACCATTCACAATTATTCACAACTAAACGCAACCACGCAGACTATTATAACAGAATAACAATCAGCCTGCTCCGATTATCATCATAGAAAAAGATAAAAGTATTGGTCAGTAAAATCAAGGTAATGAAAAACCATTGACAACTCACTAACATAAGATAAACACACAGAACAATACAATGAAACCATAATTTCTATCACATATGAAGGCTGCATCACATCACAGAGCCATCAAACACCCATAAAATATCACCCCAATGAGCAGACAGCTGAAATATACATATACATTGAGCCGACGTGGAATTGGGGTAATGAGCCCTGGTGTAGTCAATACGAGTTGCTCAGTGACAACGCAGATCCTGATGTGGTGATTATACACAATGGACAGTGTCCAGTGGGCCGGGGGCCGGGTATTACACAACTTATTGTGCACTACAGTATAGGACAATCGACCACGTATGTAAGCTGGGGGTTACAGGGACAATGGTTAGTCCGTGTATTAGTTTGAAAGCTTGCCGATTGGTAGGATAGTATCATTCCTGTCTCACCACATTGGGTCGTGAATTCGACTCGGTTTTAGAATGATTTTATTCAGTAAAACGGAAGAATGTATTCAGTCTATACGTTAGAGTAGAGGGGAGAAGAAAAGAGAGGACAGAAGAGAAGAGCTTCAGGGGTGTATAGGGGGTTGATAATTAGAATCCAGTATGAGAGAGAAGAGAACATAGGAGAGAAAATATGAGAGAAGAAAGAGCTGAATACGTATAAAAAGTTTAGAATCAAACATGAGGGAAAGAGAAGAGAAAAGATGAGAGAAGATATGAGATGAGAGGGATGGTGAAAGAGAGAGTGTGAAGAATTAAAATACACTCTAACTAACCAAAGAATACCCCTCCATATGGCCACACACCAGCCCGTCTGTTCTCGTCTCATTTTGTACTGATCCTATTTTAACCCAATATCGCCCACTTTGTGCTGATGTTATTTGTAAACCCCCTCCCAGTATCGCCCATTTTGTGATGTTTTTTTTACCTAATATCACCCATCGGGATGTTCTCATTAATGCAGATGCGATTCCCGTTACTTATGGCGGAACCTAATGCCGGCATCATGTGATTTACCTCATTTCCAGGCACAGTACAGCATCTATACTGTAAAACCTTTCTATTAAGACCACCTGGTGACTGAGAAATCGCCTTTTCATACAGATTATAGAGGTGGTCTCATTGTAGATATGGCTGGGGTAATCGAAAGTTTTACTGTATCAAGACAGGCCGTAAGGGTGGTCTCAATGGGGAAGAGGTCTCTCTATCGATGAGAGTAATATACTTGGTAGCAGTGCCTTCAAGTCTCATTGTAAGGTTCTATCATGATCTTGTAGAAAACATTGAAGCGTAATGACATTGAAATGCTAAATTGGGATTGCTTTATTTTGAATTGTAATACAATCACAAGCACAAATGCCATCAACAATTGTATCTAATTAACTATAAATAGGCTAGAGCGAAGACTGGCCCGCACTGCCCTGGGCCTCACCTGAGCCCCGCCCGGCCTTGAAGCCACCTGCTACCGGTGATAACATAGTGCTCATGACACCACGCAGGACAGGCAACACGATATAGTTTACGTGCAACTGTGCGCAATTGTACACTTGACATCAGATATATTCATCTTGGTCCCCGTCTGACAGCCACAATTTATTATATTGTTTGGATGAGAAAAATATGGAGAAAAAGGTGATCCTGCCTTTTGAAAACACGTCTGTGGTGAGGCAGTGTGCCAGTTAGCAATATAGCTGCAACACAGCATGGAATCGGCTTCAATATTATGAATTGTCTGACCTTAGCTTCATAGATAAAAAGTTTCAAATATGTGGTGTTGAATGCAGAAACTGAGCAACACAAGCTTTTTTTTCTCAGGTTTGTAAAATGTAACCCGTATTAACAATATTTGATGGCCATATTGGCCGCCGTCTTGAATTTTGCGCATGATACTTTGTTCCAATCTGTTTTTTAATGCAATGCAGTCATGCTCTTACTTTGGTACAATGACTTACAATTGGCATTCTACTTAGATAACCATAACAGGAATCTATGTATTGTCATTGCTCTATGTTTGTTAGAGTATAATGCAGTACGCAACTATTAATACTCACTTAACGTACATGTATTCAGATGAGCAACGTACCTGCAAAAAGAGAAAGGTACGGTAATTTTGGAGACAGTCATGATTGTATTACAGTATTATCATTTTGGGTAATTATTTACATTATTTAAGTGACAAAAGCAGTGCTTTTCTATTCAGTTGTTACAAAGAGTTCCTAACCTCCCATATAAGAACCAGTTTTCGAATATATCTCATTACAATTTGAACAGACCCCCTACGAATACACATGGTACTAAAACAAACCGTCTATGTCCAATGGTAACTCAAAAAATAGATTAAATTCAACAAATATAGAAGCAACTACAGATAACTAAAATCTAATGAATAGTCCATTATCAACGCATTTCATAGATACGTGAAATAAAGACTCCGTTTGACAGTCCCGAAAAAACAAAAAAACAAAATGCAAAGCAGCATAGAAAACACCCACGAACTACCCCACTAGATTCAACCTAAATGCAACATTTCTGTGAAGAGACATTTCAATTACAATTACATTTACAGCATCTGTACAAAAGACAACAAACACATCATTCAAAAAAAAGTCAATTACAATTATATTTATGCGGAAACGAATAATGCATTGCAATTGTACGCCCAGTACAATTATAATGCTGGATCCTAATACAGTACAACTAATGTACTGAGCACTGCCTTCAAATGGTCTCACCAGAGAGGTTGTCGATCTTTACGATAGCCGATCATAGTTTCATTTTGAAAATTTGGGAGCTTGAAAATTGGTCTCATAATAAAGTTGGTCTATAAAAAGGGGTGGTCTCAATTGGAGATTCTACTGTAAAATCCCCCACGACGTCTGACAGCAGACCCTGGCGGCTGCCGCGGCCGCCATTTCACTGCTCATTA
The DNA here is from genome assembly GCA_019095985.1 of Streblospio benedicti. NCBI lineage: Eukaryota > Metazoa > Annelida > Polychaeta > Spionida > Spionidae > Streblospio > Streblospio benedicti. The sequence goes on along the minus strand of CM032668.1, from coordinate 36,402,484 downwards.
AAGTATGAGTGATGAGAAGGGGGATGTCCTACCCACCGGACCCCCTCCAACTGAAGATTGGGGTGGGGGAGGGGGGGTCACCACGGGGTAAACAATAATTTCCGCCTCGGGGTTATATATGACAGGACGCCGCGCCGCCATCGTCGCCGCCGCCTGTTTTAATGGGGCCCGAACGTGAGTATGAAAACACAGCAGGCTGGGTTGTTTCTTTCATTCACTTTCTACTCTCTTTTTTTCATAATCTGCTTCTTTTGTTTCTCATGCTTATAGTTTTGTTTGTTTGGTTCTTCTTTTGCGATAAACTGTTTCTTTTTCTGTAGCTTCAAGTGCGTCTTATTCATTCTTTTTACTTTTTTATGCTTCTATCTTCTTGCACATTTGTCTTGCTTGTTCTAGAATAGATTCTTCCAGTTACTTCATATTTTCAGTTTGGCTATTTCCGTTTCTGTAGCCCATTTCACCACAGGAAAAAACAAAATCATCACGGGACTACTATTATCATGGACCACGGAGCTATGAAAAAATACCCTAGGCGGGGGCCTGAAAAATTAACATTATTGTTTTTTTCTGTGGTGCAATGCAATATGAATAGTGATTACTCGCACAATTGGTAGTAATCTTATAGGGGAGAGGTCTGAATTTTACAAACAAAGTTAGGCCTGAAAATCACATCATAATGGTTTCATTTTTTCCACACCCCTCCTGGAGCATAGTATATTATAGCTTCATTAGCTGAAGGCCCCACTGTATTCCCACCACTCTCCTGTGTAGCGGTGATCAATAAGGTTCTATTCGGTTAAATGATGATTATCTGTCTGAGTATCACATGTAAAGAAGCACATGAAAGGCAGGTTTTTGTATTGGAGACGGCTGTGGCGTGATGGGAACATTTAGCTCGCTGATTAGAATGTTTTAGAGGATTAGATACAGGAGACTCTCCAGTTACAACCACTCGTAGGCAGGTATAAGGCACATACGCCGGGCCATGCGCTTGAACCGGAAGTACAGAGATAAAATGTAAGTAGTAGGTGAATTTGAGCTTATTCTAGACTTTGTCCTAGGGTGCAGCTGTAGGCATCAATGAGCGAAAATACAGAGATGCAACGACGTGATGATGGATTTTGGTCTACCAGACGTCCATCTTGATAAATTTGAGCTAAGCTTACTGTAGACTTTCAAAAAATCAGCAACAGTAGATATTCACGATGACACTGCAAGTATTGCTACAGGGCTAAGGTAATCATTGGAGTTAAAGTAAATGTAAGTTAGAGCTTATTTCAGGCTTTAATCTAGGCTGTAACTATAGGACCCTAAGGAGGCATCTGTTCCCAGACCATATACAGTAAAACCAACCCTTGAGACTGGCCTTAAATGGTTTCAAAACAGAGATATGGAGATATGGAGATATGGAGAGATATGGAGATTCACGTTAAAATGAAAGGTTGTAAACCCAAAAGGTGGTCTTGTAGAGGTGGTCTCTTTAATAGAGATGGTCTAATTTTGCAGGTCCGCCTGTATTCAGCCAGAAGTAGCCGGCTCGCTGCAGTTTTGTTAATTTCCGGCCCAGGCTGGTCTCGTAGGAAGCCGCGTCACGAGGCTATTGATCCAGCATCGATCAACAGCGGCCTCGCGGGCGCAGGAAGGATTTGTCGTGAGCAGATCGCGGATTATAAATAGACCCATTCTTTTGTTATGACTGAAAATACGTGACATTTGCAATTGGGACGGCCATAGACGCTTTACCTATGGAGGTATAGTTTTCTACATCCGTTGAGAAATAATCATCGTTTGAACTGTCAAATATGCCAATTTTCGCAGTACAAATAAAACATGCGCAATGAAAAAGTCTCTGAAAACTAAAACATATTGCTGCCAATCAAGTTTATATTTGCACATTTGTCGCATACGTAATGTTATGATTGAAGCTTGGACATTCAGGTTTAATGTTTCATATGAGTAACATTGAGTCGACACAACTGCATTTCAACAGACGTTTCATAAAACATTTGTCGTATTTCTTCAGTGTGACGTCACGTTGGTATGGTTGGTGTAATGACGTGGCCTAACACTGAAGAAAAAGAGGGTGTGTGTGGCGGATCTGCATATGAAGTTGATCTCTTTTGAAAACGATTAACTTGTCAGTCAATAGCTGCCTGGTTCAATGCATCACATGATACAGAGATGATTTTCTTTACAGGTATTCTTTCAATACGGGGTTCGAGCTGTACGAATATTCAGTGCTCAAACAGGGTCCGTATTTCTTAAGGGAATTGCTTCCCACGCCAACATTTAGTGATCACAAAAGAGAGGTGGTCTCAGTATGGAGATTTAACATTGGTCTCTTAGATAAAGCCTTGCCAACGAGAGTAGATGGTATTTAGTAACGGATATTGTCTCTTTATCGAGGTACCATACATTCGGGATACTGTTACCCAAAATGGTGCTGCATTTTTGGAGCTTGCTCCCAATGTCTACTCTCGAGCACACCTCACCCCTTCTATAACCGGGCCGCCCGGAGCACTGCCTGCTACTCCACCGCCCCTTCTCCCAGTGATCAATACACAATCAATACCCCGTTCTCCCCCCTCAGTTCAGGGCTCCACTTTAATAAAAACATCTTGAGCACCCTGCATGTTCTTACTCCATTCGATCAGACCCATTGGGGCGGAATATCTGTACAGTAGACCCTATCTAATGAGACCACCAGCCAGAGGCAGTCAGTCTCAATAGAGAGTTGGTCTCTTTATTGGTGGTGGTCGCCATATGAAGTTTGGATATTACGCAATGAAGAACCAATTATTGAGGTGGTATCCGTATAGAGGTGGTCTTGATACGAGTGTTTAGTGTGTAGTACCGCCCGATCAATAAGCTTATTTCCCCGCGCCCCGTGCCTGGCTGCCAGCCATCTCACGCGGCATCTTGGGTGGGCACAAGGTTTTTGTAGTTTCTACCAATATTTACTGTGGTCACGACATCCAAATTAAACCCATGCTGTCTTATTTGAGGGGTACGTTGAGCTAGAGTATCTACGGTCTATGTTTGCTTTGCACCCTGGCTGGGTGGGTGGGCGGGCGGGCGGGTTGGAGGGGGGGGGGTGGCGGTTGGGGGGGGGGGTCATCTTGAATACAACTGGGAATGGCGGGAAAGGCCAGATCCTTCCATTTGAAGTTACCAACTGCGTGCAATTTTGAAATGTTTGCTTCAGTCCTAAGTAGTTTGCAAAGTCGGGCCCAATGACTCGTAACCCAACAGCATGACTATTAAGCATGTGTCCACAAATGAGGAAGTACAGTTTCCACGAAAACAAGTGTTTGCTTCATCCAATTGTTACGACTCATGTGCATCCATAGACTTAGCCCAGTTGCAATATTGCCTTATTGTTGTGTGTATAACACATTTGGGGTGCTGTAAGAAGTCAAGAATTCCGATATCACAATTCCCTGAAATCCCATACCCATCTTTTGTAGCCAAATATGCCAATGACCCTGTGTAAAGGATGTTACGTCAACTTAGCGTATGGATAGTAGACAATAGAATTCGTGCTTTTGCTTTATACATAATGTACACTCATGTTCGCCAGCAAAACAATCCATCCCCATAGCCTGTGACAGCAGCCATGCAATATTCATAGCCTCCAATACCAGTCAGCAGGCCGTTCTGGACCCGATATGTCTGGGGATGGAGCCATATTGATTTGTCCCGGGCTCTGATGGAGCAATTGGACGGGGGTGGTTGAAGGCGGGTGGGGGTGGACACATATACCATAGCAAGTAAGCAGAGTAACATAGCAGAGTAAGGATTTCTGAAATAAAAACGGGGCACAAATACCGGATTTCATGGGTTTCGTACACGTGAGGGCTCAAGGAGATGCCAAAAACCACATGGAAATTAAATGCAGGGTAGCTGGCAGTAAAATTATGTAAGAAGGTTTGTGCCTCATAGAAGGAAATAATACCATAGCACGTCTCAAATTGGAAGGGTGCTAGCGCTACTGGGATGCAGCAGGATCATCAGTAATGTTAATAGCATCTCTTGTGATGTAGAAAGGCAGATCATAGGAGAGCTGGTCATAAAAATCTTCGTACACTTACATTGCACCACAACCACAGTCAATACACATGAGGCATGGGAAAATGTCTCAATGCGTCTGCCGGCTATCTCAGTGTATCATGCAACAATTCTCTCAAATTTGAGTTTTTATAAAAGGAAACATTCAGTGCAAAACATGCTCCCACTTTCTTGGCCTGTCATACTGTTAATAAGCTTGCTTGTCTGCACACGATTCAGCCCAAGGCTTTGATCCACGACCTGTGAGGACTTGACAGGGTGGAACAGGCAGGTCGCCCAGTGGGGAGGGGAGGTGGGGGGGGGGGCGACACCAAAGGCGGGGCGGGCGGGGGGTGTTGGGGCCGGAAGGGTTTGCACCATATGTAGCTGGTAAGTAATACAGTTGAAGCTACAATTGAGACAATTTCAATAAATATAGCATAGTCAGTACCATTTCTATTGGTGCCAAGCTGTGACTCCATACAAGACCACCTCTCATCTGAAACCACTTGTAGGCAATTACCCTGATGGTCTTCATAAGTAGGATCCACCTTATTACGGCATAGAGTTGGATAACGAGCTGGAGCTTTTGAGCAAGTAAAGCTCGCCGTCGGGGTGCAACAGGCCGGTGGTCATGGGGCCGACTCCACAGCACGGGTGTGGGGGAGTTCTTGGGTTTGCTGAGCAAAAAGTGGTAATTAACAAATAGCTCAATACCAACTAACTTGGCTTCAATATTGTGGACTGCCTGACCATAGATTTATGCCGCCTTACTGGTTCTACCAAATAGCAGGGTAGTCATATTGAAGTCTGGTCTGACATGGACAGCAAACAACGAAAACTATGCCCTGTAATACTACAAGTAAAAAATGTTAAGCCACATTTGACAGCCATCCCCCGAATGTTTACCATGCAGAAGATGTGGAATATAGGAAATATAGACGTAAATCATGATTCTGCCTTTCAAACCTATGTCCGCACAATGGCTAGAGTAACACTGACACTGGAAGGGCCAGTGTTTGAGAAAGGGGCGTACACTAAAGAGATCTCGTGGCATTCTGCATTGATAGACTATGACATTGTACAATCGATAGTGGGCATCCCATGAACCCATGGAAATGAAATATGTTGGTGCCAAACTAGTGAATATGCCCCATCCGCCCCATGGATCTACATATGACTGACGAGTCATCTCATATATAGCATCAGATATATCAGACCATCGGAGCTTTACCTAATAAGTCTCTTGGCGACACCACTTCAAAGGGACATTACCACGAAACGTATACAGCGTCAACAGAATGGTGTTAACGCCTCTTCAAAGGCACATGGAGGGATCTAGAGATTGAAGTGTGATGTCACAGCAGAGGTGCTGGGTGCACCTTTTGAGGATAGAAAGCCAAAGGTAGGTTGCGGGTGTTAATGGGTGCAATTCATATAGATAGATTGAAACTTTAGATCTATGGTCTAGGCTAGCGGTCCAATATCGTGCAATATATAGTATAGCCTCTCTATTATGACCAGATTTACTTGGCGACTGCACCCAAGTGGTCTTACTAGAGAGATGGTCTCTTTGGGGAGGTGAATGTTGGTCTCTTTATAGAGTTTTCAGAGCTGTGAGCGGTGGATTTTGTTATAAAGAGGCTCTGTATGTACACAGGTCTTTATTGGAGGTTCTACTGGATATATGTGTTGTCACATTTGACATTATTCAGTGATGATGATGGCCATAGAACCGGGTGTAATTATTCATTCATGTATTCATTGGACGTTTGCTAGCCAGCAAAAAACAACCCTGGAAAGCCACCTATACAAAAAAGCTGAGCTCTGGCCTGCATGCAAATAACATGGATAAAATGTACATGGATCATGAATATTACATCACTTTAGCAGATTTGTCGTCGCTACGAGTGGAAATGCACTCTGCATTATTCATACCCTGTGAGAGATGACAAGCGAAGAACAGACTTAAAATATACAATATACAATATCTCTATTGCGACCACATCCGACAAACTGGGCTCCACTGCTCTCCATAGAAAGGTGGTCTTTTTTCATATTCGCCGTTGTTTCATAATGGAGATTTGGAATCGCTAGAAATGATCATGTTACAAAGGCTGTCTCTTATTTGAGGTGGTCTTAGTTGGAGGTTTTACTGTAAGGAAGGTTTGCTTCTGTGGCACCGCATCTATGATTTATACATCATTAGCCGAAAAAGCAAATATGACAAGAAAACGTGGACTTTGACAGTCAGTTATTTCTGTTTGATTTAGAGCAGAGACATTATATGGTGCAGTTAATGTTATAGTCAGATGTTCACGAAGATTGAAGCAAAATACTGTAGTTTTTATTAATTGACGCATCTGAGTGTTTTTGTTGTTGGAACAGTAGACTCGTATGCAAGTCCAGGGGGTGGGGCACAGGGGGCGCTCCACCCTTCCAGAAAAATCATTGTAATGGGGCTTTTGGTATCTCTGCGAGGTTTTGCGGGTAGGAAACCTGTGGGTGCGTTTTCTGAAAACCTGGATCTTCCAACCAGACCTCATCTTTTACATTTAATTCTCAACTGCAACCACAAGTAAACGTTCCTGGGTGGGCATTCGTGACTGTCAGACGTGGGCTCAATGCGACTATATATACATGTGGATGAATTATTTGCTTCTTACATTTAGGAAGGAGGCTAAAAGAAGCTACCAGAAAGGAACGTGTATATTTACGACATGGCTATTTACGACTTTCCAAAAGGTCCCGAAGTCGGTAATCAAATACACCTTTCCAGTAAGAGCGTGTTTTTTTAAGTTCATGAACATGACTGTAGGAAAAAATCTAAGTGCATTTTTCACTACACATATGCATTTGCATTTGCATTTTCAACATTTTAACTTTGTTTTACAATAGCCATTCCCAAGCTGGTGGGTCTTTTCATGGAGCCAAGCCTCTTTTCAGCAGCATCTGCAAAGTAGTTTATGTAATCTAGTGGGATTGAGGGAACATTCTTTTCCAATGCTTCAATATTGGTGAAAGTCGTGTGACAAGGAAGCCACTGACCCGGTGTGAATGTAACGTCATCTTAACCAGTCTTGCAGGGAAGAAGACATTAAAGCAACACACGTACATTAACAATTAAACCCTCCACCATCCCCATTTCTCACCTAAATGTACAACTGCCCGTTGGAGCAGGACTCTAGAAGTAAACACTGACCGATCGCTCCCTCCGCGCTGTAATACATTATCCACTTCCTCAAAAGTCCAGGCAAAAGGCCTGATTAAATTTGCAATTACAGCAGACTGCTCATGTGTAGAGGGGAGAGGCGAGGGGGCAGGGTTTGGGGGGGGCGGTTAAGAGATTACCTTGCATGTTTACAATGCATTCATGTATTTTGAGTAGTAGCTTGAAACAGTTTCCTGTTCCCAATTCTTCGGAGATGTATATGTTTTGGTAGTTGATTCCGTCACCTCATTTGATAGGTGTGTGTGTGTGTGTGTGTGTGTGTGTGTGTGTGTGTGTGTGTGTGTGTGTGTGTGTGTGTGTGTGTGTGTGTGTGTGTGTGTGTGTGTGTGTGTGTGTGTGTGTGTGTGTGTGTGTGTGTGTGTGTGTGTGTGTGTGTGTGTGTGTGTGTGTGTGTGTGTGTGTGTGTGTGTGTGTGTGTGTGTGTGTGTGTCAGTGTGGTGTGTGTGTGTGTGTGTGTTGTGTGTGTGTGTGTGTGTGTGTGTGTGTGTGTGTGTGTGTGTGTGTGTGTGTGTGTGTGTGTGTGTGTGTGTGTGTGTATCAGTCAGCGGGTGAGTGAGTGAGTAATTGTATGTATCTAAACAGTTCATTGTTAGGAGCGCACAGTAAGTATGAGTAATAATGCACAGTAAGTAACACCATAAATCACTCGATCCAAGAGACAGACATTACAAGTTATTTAAACTCAATACTAATCAACTCTCATAGTATGGCTTCATTATCAATGTCAAAAGCACAGGCTAACTATGGCAAGATCTAAAAACTCCAACAACAACACAAACTCTTACGTAGAGAGTGGTGTTACAACCTGATATTAGTACAATAGTAAACATAATATCAATGAGTAAAACCTTCCACCACCCACTACCCCCGCTGATTCTGCCCGAGTCTCGCACATAACGGGGTGGGGTGTGGGGGCATCCATGGTTGAGACAGCCCCAGCGGGGAGGGATGGCGCCGTCACACGCACACGCGCCGCTGACAACCATACGTTTATCTATATAATAAATGAGTTCTTTTAATCTATAGCTGAACATTGGATATTAAAAAAATAGTCTAATATTTCGATGGCTGACAGTCCATCTTTTTCAAAGAAATGAGGTCATTTTCTTGGGAGAAAACAACCTCGAAGGAGTGTTTGTTCAGTGCTGGGTCCCCCTGGCTGCCCCATCCTCCCTCAATAAGGGTAGGTGGGCATCTGGGATCTCTACTCCGTCATTTCTATTCAACTTTGCTCAAATACATAGCTAATGAGCCTGTTTACGTTTATCTGTTCTAAATCATGCTATCCTATTTCTCAATTTTTCATTGCTGCTGCTGCTGCTGCTGCTGCTGCTGCTGCTGCTGCTGCTGCTGCTGTGGTGGTGGTCGACGAAGGTCGTTGATCATCGTGGTCATCGTGGTCGAAGTCGTCGTTGTTATAGTCTACTTCTCTACTGTATTCTTATATATATACCCATCACCACAAATGAGTATTATTTAAGTAACACACACATACCCACTAGTCAGTTAATTGCCATTACAAACCACTGCTTTATACAAAACAATAAGTAATCACGTGTCAGTGGCGTGACACTCATGTGACAGTCACGTGATACCCTGTCAGCCTCAAGGCCGAATGCGGCGGGAAACAACGAATAGGGAAAGTGCAAAAATACGTGCCAAGTTGGCAGGTTGGCATAACTACTTGTGTGCCGTACGTGTGTAGAATGCACTGTGCAACCTGCATTTCTAGTGTCGCATGTTTCTGCATTATTTCGCATGTACACTGAATTTGGATACATGTATGAGTTGTATCGTCTGCATGATTACTAGCGAGCAAAAGTGATTCATTTTACATCAAAGTTTTACCTTGACCTCAGCCCATCGAATTACCTAAATGAATCTTCTATTGTACTGCACACATAACGTAATAATGCAAGACGTAACGTAATGCATTCTCCAAAAGTACTGCACAATATGCAAAACAATCTATATTGTCTTCAAACATTCTGATGGAGGCCTACTAATTCTTTACTTTCTATTCCCCCAACCTGCAATGCTTCATTCTGCACCAAATGAGTAATACAGACAATACTATTGATTGGAAAACAACTTATGGGACAAAATATGGGAAGTTGACAACACTAGAAAATTAAGAAAGAGAGTTTCCCAAATGGCTTGGCCTAATGCTAGTGAAAACGCACTTCCTCCAAATTATCCATCCACCAGAGTCGTGTTCCCAAATGACGGCGGTTCGTCTGCTGCCAGGAAAGACGATAAAAACAAAAACAAGCAGTTTGTTGAATGTCACGTGCAAGGTTAATAAGCTCGTAGCGCCACCAAGTGGCGAGGAAATGAACTAACAGATCTCATTACTTCTCTGCTCCGGGGTGTGGGCTGGTGTATTGTAATACTGTACAGCATAGCCTCTGGGAATTGGATTTCATCAAGGCGTTTCAGATGAGAAGTGGTCTCATTATAGAGGACGGCTATAGACAGTGTCTTTTTGAGGCTTGCTACTGAGTAGAATGGTCGAATTACGGAAGTGGTCTCCTCAGCGGTGGTCTCAGTAGAGAGGTGGTCTTACTTTGAGGTTGTGCTTTGGTTCTTTGTTGCAAGGTGTAGGTGGATGTACGTCTTCCTCTAGGGAGTGGCTTACATCCTAGGGGCTTGAATAAGTAAGAGTTTTCGGTCAATAAGAAAAGGGTGTCAACTGTAACACCAGTTTTGTTTTCCATTCAACAATCCATATATGAGAGTTGCTCAAGTTTGTTCGTCCATCAACTTTAATCATATCTCTCTTCGCTATAGCAAGTAGTGTAGTGTTTGGGATGATCTGCTCCCTATATAGAGATGATTAGAATTGGATATTCAGGATGATGTGAGAAATGCTTTATTCTCATGGGCAACATGTTATTGGATGATATCCACATTTACCACAATTCTTATATCTACAAATTCAATGCTATTAAACAACGGGAGGAAAAGTCATTACATTTATATGAATAAGATGTGAGAAAATCTATTTCCTCTAGTAAAGGTCTGCAAAATGCAATAACACTACACGGGACACCCTGCAATTAGGGACACTTTACCACTAACTTTATGTTGTGAGCAACGATGTTTCAATAATAGTGACACATCAGTAATGGGGACACCTCGATAATGTGGACACCTCAGTAATAAAAACATCACTGAAATGCGGACACTTTGTCTTACGCGCACCCGTAACTCTAACAGCGAGATTCTACTGTATGTCCTCGCTGCTTGGAATAGCTTTCAAAGTGGTGATACCCAACAGATCCCCTACCAAATCCTTGCCATGTTCCATTACAGTCTACATGTTCAGTTGATGCACATATTTAGGACTTTGCTGTTTCAAAGCAGATTAGAACGCAAATTCTCTCATTGTAATTGTCCAAACCCTAAAGCTGAGCATGAGGCTTGAATGTCAGAGGACCCATTACGGAGGCTCAGAATGGCAATACGCAGGACGAAAAGAGCAAATCTGTTTTTTAATTTGTACCACAAAATAAAATGTTTGGTTCGTACTGATTCTCAGAATGGGAGAACACGAATGAAAAAAAACATTGCTTTTTATTCTATTTGTCACATATTTTAACGTGTGGTTGATACGGAAGTTTAGAATGATAAAAAAACAAATCTGTGTGAGTTTTTGCTTAGAAGTTGAAGTTTAACAATTCTGTATGTTCTAATGTGTGCCTCGTAATAGGCGTACGGAGGCAAGAACAATTTGTTTTTATTTTTGCCATCAAATAAAATGACTGGATGGTAAAGCCGTCCAGACTAGGTGTGCGGGGATAAAAGAACAAATCATTTCATTTTGTAAATTTGTGCCTCACAGTGTGAGTACGGTGCACAAGAAGAAGTAAGCTGATATGCCACTCAAAGTTTATATGACACATGGTCTCATGTTGTTATTAGTATGCAAAAACATTACAAAAAGCTAAACCACATCACACATTTATTCCAAGAAATGATATACCACACAAAGTTTATACGACACATGGTCTCATGTTGTTATTAGTATGCAAAAACATTACAAAAAGCTAAACTACATCACACATTTATTCCCAGAAATGCTTGCAAACTCAATAGGTTTCTTTTTAAATCTGTTGGCATTTTTTAATTTGTGTGTCAGAATGTCTAGTTGATACACCGGGTAATTGTATTGGGTTTGATAGAACACAGACTAAGTAGGTGAAAATTGTGTGGGAGTCAATGCTGATGTGATGATAGAAGAAAGACGTGTATGCGCCAGTGTTAGATTAATGCTTCAGATTGCAGAAGCCGTGGAAGTGTTTGGTGTAAATGAGGTGTTAGATGGGCAGATTATTGCAGCTCATTTATATTATTGGGGCTGTAGGCGAGGTGTGAAAAAGCTAGACCAGGGTCTGAAAATTGATATTTGTTTTTTATTTTGGTGGAGGAAGGAGCGGAGGAAATTCTTGGGGTGCACTTATAGGGTGGTCTAAAAATAGGTAGTAATTCTATAAGGGTCTGAACAAAATTTAGGCAGGGCCTAAATCATATCATAATGATTTCATTTTTTTGTGCCCCCACTGAGCCATAATGATAATAATGGTAAGTTCCTTGTTTTTTATTATTATAAATGATTTTTCCACTATTAATATTCGAACTTTCAGCAGTTGTGATGAACTGAAGCTTCGAAGCTTCATCATTGTTACATTAAACCATCAATATGTGCTAAATTACAATTCACCACTTGGGGTCCACCCCCTAGTGGTCGTCATGCTTCAAAACTGCACTCTTACAGCTAGAACTAACGATCTGGAGATTAGAGGATTGTACTATGATAAATGTTACTCACATTGCCAGATGTTCAGATGTTCACTGCGTATTTGCAATCGTCTTACATACCTGAAACAGGAGATACATTTCTCAATAATATGAAGGGAATGCTGTTAAAGACGTCAATACAGCCACATCGTAGCATCTAGAAAAGCTTGCAAATGCAACTTACAAGTCCCATTAAGCAGAATCTACTGTGATACTCATACTCCCATACCCTTAACACACACCCTTATCAACAACAAAACATCCACCCCGCCCACCTACACAGACCCAAACATCAATGAAAAGAAAGTTTTAGAACTATATGGAAAGATAGAGCGCTGATTAAGGTATCTTTTCACTGCAAATGGTGCCCAGTAGGCAGCCGTGGCTACTGGTCCCAAGAGGAAGTACTGTGATTTTAGCTGATCTTCAAATACATTTGATACCAGATACATATGATATCCAACATATTTCAATGCACTTATAGTACATAATAAAACATAATGGCCATCTTTACAAAATGGATACTGTTTTAAGATTTAAGGTTCTTGCTTGAGTAACAGAATAAATCCATAGCTTCATCTACTTATCACCGAAAGTTTGTGCATTAAAAAAATTCAATTATTCATTCACTCATGTTAATGGTGCATTCACTAGCTTGATGGCGATGACAACTCCACACAGTTAATATATGGGACCTTTTGGGGTTACTTATCTGGCTTAACTAGCATAAATTCACCAATGCCCCACAAATAGAAAGCTACATGGTATATACTTCAAGGATATGCAAATAGTGGGGGTGTAGTGGGATGGGGTTCTCTTTTGGCATTCGCGATAACCATTTATAAGATCAAAGTGCCTAGGAGTAATGTCAAAAATGTTTACCCATGTCGCCTTGCTAATTTAAGAGTTATGATTCAATATGTGAAGCCCCCAGGAGTCAATCTTACAATGAAATAAAAGCTGCAACGGGTATAATCAAAAATAGAACAGTAGATGTACAACAAATCACGAGTGGAAAGATTAAAACACACCATATGCTGCCTCCTATTTGACACAGACATCTCCATCATCCACAATGTACCTTTAGAGGTCAGTCGATGTGGCCATAATGCACTAAGTAATGACCGAGAGGCCTTCCAGATTGGGGTGAGGGGTCGCAACTCCCACAGACAACCCCGCAAGCTTTTTGCCCCATATTATCACCCGTTATGGCGTACGTGAGCGCTTTATGTGTGGAGAGTGGCAGTGGATTACGTTGTCTATGGCACGGGTAATAGGTGCTTTTTTCATACAGCTGCCATGTTGAATCGAAAACGAGGTTAATGACTGCATGATATGACTGCGAAAATTTACACAAACCTTACACGTATTTAGGGGACTGCCATTTATCGGGTTCTAGGGGTGGGGTGGGGTGGACTAGTGTGCACTTGAACAACTCAATGCCCATTGCACAAGTGTCCACATAATTGTACAAGTAGTTATCAATATGCCCGGACAAATCACCATTTCCATGCCATAGCTGTGAATACCATACAATAACAACAACAACACGGAGTGTTCTGATACATCAAAGTCTACAGATAGAAAATAACTAACCGTATGATGGCATGACCACCAAATATGACTTCAATTCCCCCATGTGCGTTTACTGTACCACAGATGGGTATGTTCAGCCCTGCTACCAGTCATAAAAGACCAACGGGAGCCTCTATAAAGAGATCACCCCCCTAATAAAAGTACTCCAAGCCAGTACGGTCTAACTAGAGAGGTTTTACTCTGTACTAATATATATATTTCGGCTAATCAAATTCAGTAGAACCTCTCTATAAGGATCGACTTTGGGACCAGTGTCAGGTAGTATCAGTAGAGAGGTAGAGGTCTACACATGTTAGCTTTATGGAGGCTTGGTATTGTGAAAAGTGGTCTCAATAGAGAGGTGGTCTTATCTGGAAGTTCTATTGTAAATTACCCCTTATTCAAAGTCTGCGTTTTACTGGAAGTCTTCTAAATGAAACCACCCAATGAGGAGGTAAAAATTCTGATCCTTCATTCACGACTTACATCTGTAACTCAGCAGTTGGTCCATCAAAAATAGGCTCTTTAACCCACAATGAATATGAATGTACAGTGTACACTGGCCATGCCAACCACCATACAACTGGACGCGACACCGATCTGGAATGTTCCGCCACATCACAGATCCAGCAGCATGGATTAATCCATGACAAATCCCATTATGAGGATTGATGTGTAAGCCGTGGCCCGGCGCAGTATATACTCTGAATCAATATGGCTCTCTGCCAAATTAAACACACTTCCGCACAGTGTTAGTGTTTTGTCAATTTAAAAATCTGCCTGTTACAAGTTGGAAGGTGAAAGAAGAGAATCAATAATATAATCTTAGAATTCCAGTTTTAAATATGGCTTATGATCTAAGGCAGTGTGCAGGCTAATTAGAGGTGTTTGATTGTGTTATATAATAATTCAACTCATCATAGTTCTAGATAACGGGCAAAATTGTATTGTCATTGTATTAAAGGTTCCTGCAGGATAGATGGTAGTACAACCGAACTTCAAATTAAGACCGCCTCTATATTGAGAGATCCCTTTTAGAATAGACCAATTCTCGGGGTTCCAAACCTCCATAAAGAAACTAAAACATGAACCTTCATAAAAGACAAACACTCCATTCTTTCTTACTGTTGGCAACAAAGGCTGATATAAAACGGCAGTTGTAGTCAAAGAAAAAGGTACCAATCAAAATCATATAAACAGTATACAATGCAGTACTGTTAGATTGCTGCTGCAATGCTGTTTCCTGAAACAAAGATACTGACCAGCCTTGTGACTGGACAACCCAAGAACATACATCTACGTTGCGACCATTGTAGCAGACAGGAAGAATCAATACTGGGAGATTTGAGAGCCCCTCTGAGGTGGACAGTGGAGGTTGTGGTTGTCTAATAGGCCAAAATACATAGATTTCTCAGCCATAAAGAGTAGAATCTCTCTATTAGGGTGGGCCGTGGGGCTGGCTTCAAAGACAAGTGATAGGTGGTCTCTTTATGGAGGTGGACAGCCGTTAGGCAATAACATACAGGATCCACCAGCCAGTGGCACGAGACTGCACACACACACACCTTCCAATAGTTTACTACCCTCACCGATCAATTATTCTCTCCAAATTGTCTCCACCCCCGCTTGCAATCTTTTAAGCAGCAACAGGAACCGTGCAGTTATTATGAATGAGGGTAGCCTAAGTGTAGTGTTTCTTGTACTAGACGTATAGTCTATTTGTCAAATATGAACCCAAAAGGTTTGACTAAAGTCTAAACAAAACAAAAGTTTGTTAAAGGGATTTGGTATCCATAGGCCGTGTGGAGCTCAGTTCCACCAGATGACCAAAGATTTAAATTGGGGGCCAATATAAATAGACATTTTTCAAAATGGCCGCCGTTATAAGGACAACTATGTTCAACATAACCCATAGATGTAGGCTACTGACTGGCGATAACTTTATAACACATGATAATTTTAGTTCAAATTGGAATTTTAAACTTCTAGTAATTCTGTAAATATTGGCAAAAGCATATTTTTTTTTTAAATATCTATATGTTGTCAAATATATCCACTAATGTCAATTAAAATTACATACTCTACAAAATATGCAATGCAACGAAACCATGATATTGTTGTCAACATGAGGATGTCTCTGACTCCGCTGTGGTGGATCAATAGAGTTGTGTGTTCTGTTTACCAGAGCACTGGAGCCCTACATGGGGTCCCGAAATATGTCAATGTCTGTCCATTTTTATGACAATCCAAGAAGTACCCGCGTCACTGATGTCTATGCCGAAGAAATATGAGTGCGTCTCGCGTATTTTAGATATGGAATTGTCCAATTGGCTAAAAGGGCTGCTCACAAACGGCCGTGTCGCCGTGTCACTTGTAGCCCATGTCGAGTGCCGTGGTCAATGCTGGACAGCCGCCGCCACGGCTCTCATGCGATTACTCGCTTTGTTTGCTGTACGAAGCATCATGAAATATCAATCATGTCTTACAGGGTTCTTGTGTTGATGTACACAATGGCGTATTGTTGTGTATTGTTGTGGGTGTCAGGCGGGAGGAGTTCACCTATTATCGCTATATCGCAGACGCGTGCCTTGCAGATTGGTGTTATGCATGAGGTGTTATGAAGGTTCGATACGAATTTACGCGCTCAACTTTGCAATGAGAACGGTTGGTAAAAGGACCACGTCTCTAGTGAGACTACCTCCACGCTATTCTATGACCATTTATCACATACGTCCAATTGATCCTTGCATGTGGTTAGAGATCACAATGTGTTTAATTCCCAACGATGTAAACCTACATGTACCTATTCAAATATAGGTACTCTCCATTCTGCATTCTGGACCACCCCACCTCACCAATAGCAGCAGCAGCAGCAGCAGCAGCAACAGCAGCAACAGCAGCAGCAACAGCAGGAGCATCAGCAGCAGCAACAACAGGAGCAAGAGCAGCAGCAAAAGCAGAAGCAGAAACAGAAGCAGCAACAGCAGCATCCCTATCTCCGTCCACAGCCACGGCAATAACAAGCTGAGGTCAGGGCCGCCGCCACCGAGGCCTGCGTGGGCCAGTATCTACCCGCAATAACCCAGTGTGACAGCAGCAACCAATATACAGGGAGCAAGGGGGGGGGGAGATGAGGGAGTGTATGTTGGTGCTTTCTGATGTAGTAATGTATGGTGTTGAATGGGAAGGTTTTGATGACATATAGGTTATTTTGGAGGTCTATAGCTGAGAATATTACTTCTCTGGGACATATACATCATTCAAAATACGAAAGATGTAAATTGCTGAGGATGAAGTATGTTGGTGCATTCTAGTGTAGCAATGTATGGTATTGTTATATGGGGACATTTGGATGACAAATATGGTTTTTATACTATGTATAAATATACGTTATTATGCAAGCACTACTAGCTGGCTCTACTAGAGTAGATGCGATGCATATTTGCACGGTGAATACTATGACATAGTATTCACCTTGCACCTCGCATCTACTCCTTCAAATTCTTAAAGATAGTCATTTCTGAGGATGAAGTAATGTAATATTAAAATCCGCTTGCACTATTGGTGAGTTCTTGTGTATTAGTCGACAGTGGGTTGGGGATAATTATTATGGTGCATGTACCTCTTTAAACGTTTACATATTTGCAATTGAATTGTATTGATACTCTTCCTACCGGACTTTCTACGGGCACATGGCTCAATATTTTCTACGAGCTAACACAATACTATAACATTTTATGCCAAAAATATAATATTTATGAAACTCTTGATTAAATTTATTTTCTATACAGTAATAACCCACTATGACGGGAGTCAGTGCATTCAAGAAGCAAGCATATATGCGCGCAGGTTTGAGGAGCCCATGTAATAGAGGCTTTTGGTGAACTCATACAGGGGAATATTGGCACGCTGGACATAATATTCGTGTATATGAGAAATTGTAATGCATTGCAATAATAATGAGTTTTGGCCATATTGGTGTTAACTCATATGTACATATGGTAGATAAGTAAGATTGATTGAAGCTAAATCATGATGTGCCTTACAATTGGACATTGTTTTTTTTTAATACATGGGTCAATTTTACGGCTAAGCTGTACAGAAGAACCTGTGATTAGGGCCACCTTTTTTGAAGACACCACCCCTATACGAAGACTATTTCTCACAGTCCAAATCCTTCATAAAAGACTACTACGAGTCTATACAAACATACCACCTCTCTATTGAGACCATTTGATACTAGCCATGCATGTGTCGTCCTAATAGAGAGGTTCTGATGTATATTGCCTGCACAGCAATACCGGCTATGAAGGCAGTAACAATGGCAAGGACGGGGCCTTGGAGAGGGGACCTATAGTTGTACTTTCTGCATACATCTGACATACGATTGTCATATGATTTTATATGGTCATATTGGTATGTGGTTTGTATTTTTGTACAGTATTTGAAAGCTCAATCAAAGCTCAATTTTTCCAGTACTTATTTTGACTGCTTTTAGGCAGATCCAGAGGGTGTTGGGGGCCTTTTCAAATAAAAATAGCTAAGTTTCATGTTGTTTTACATGTTCGCCATTGATCGTGTACAGAACCCATGCTATTAGGTGAGCACCCCTCCCCCCATTTCCCCTCCAAAAAACCTTGACTTGCCCATGATGTTGGTAACTTCCTATGATACAATGGCTTCATTTTTAAAGATGGTGATAGGTATGTATGGCACCCAAAGTGAAACTTCAAACGCACTAGAACATCCCTTTGAAAACCACCACATGGACTGGCTTCAAGTGGTCTCATGAAGAAAAGTGGTCTCATTATGAGCGGTTGTGGTAGTGCTGCGAAAATTGTCTTACTTTGGAGGTAGTCCTAATATAGACAAGTTCTTAACTGGGGGTTCTATTCTTTGTGGCTTTTGTATGCCATGTACTCTCTTTTGGAGTTTCATAATATCCACTCTGGGTGTAGCAATAAGAGGGTCATAGCAGCTACAATGACATCCAGCCCGGCGGGAGGGCCGCCTAATATAACATGAGAGAGAGCGCAACAATGTGCAATGCTGGTAAAGCCTCTTGATGGTGTGTACTATAATGTCTAATATTTAAATTGTCGAACTTATGAGTGAATGGCTGCATGCAAAGTCTACATATACATTTATATGACCTCTACACATATTGATCAGTATCTACGAGATTATGAATATTGTGACTAATTTTGTGATGAATGAATTTTAGATTCACTGTCTTCATACTTCCGGACATTTTCCATGCCCATCGTCAGACACTGATGTCATGAGATGCTGCAATATGACAATAAAGGATTGGCTGGGGACTTCGAATTCAGCAATATTCACCTGAAAACGGGGCGTGTGAATGAGAGGATATTTTCAATACGTTTTGAATTGGATGGTAAGCTAGAAATGAATTAGGGTGAGGCTCAAGACTATTAAAAAGTAGATGAAAGAAATAGAGATACAATGGACACGGCTTTGGTCAACTCGGCTCTATATTGAGAACACACAACCAATGGGTCTGGTTCTTCAAGATTAGAATGTAAAAGGACAGTAACACACTACAATCAGCAATAGAAAGAAGCTCTGTTGTCCAGCAATCCCACCAAAGTCTGTTGCAGGGCGAAGATGTGCCAACCTCATATAAAATGACCATAAAGTGTACTAAAGCATCGCCATATGTATTACCAGACAATTCGCAGCAGTGCAGATTTTATGCATCTTCATTGGATGTGGTCAATATTGGCATTGGACTGTGTTGACCTACTATCCCTTGGCCAATGCATCACTTCAGACGATTGCCCCAAAACGGCCAATACAGTGGAAAATCTTCCTTAAGACCACCGGTACGCCCGGCTTCATGTTTTATTTTCAAAAGGGACGTGGTTTTATTATGACTATCTACAAGGACGTCTGTTTCTTTACAGAGATTGTGGACTACGAGAAACGGTCTTAGGACTGGGTTATCTCAATAGAGATGTGGTCTCTTTATGGAGCTTCACGTCCGCCTATGGATATGGCGGATACAACAAAAGACGGTCTTATTATAGGGGTGGTTTTATGGAGGTTCTCAGTAGAGAGTACCGACAGAGTTGAGACAATGGCGAAAATGTTATGAGATGATTTGAGCCTTCTTTACGACTCCTACATATACATGGTCATAGAAGAACGTGCAAGAGATATGACTCAAGAACTCATCAGCAGTACAGAGTTTATGCACTGTTTTATGTCTTACTAGCACTTGGTGATGTTGACCCTTTATCCCGGGTGGTTTTGCTTCCCAATAGTTACGGTTTTCTGTATTCAACACCCCCCAAAATAGACCAGATACTTAAAGCGGGCCACTCAGCACAGTACTAGTACATATTTGATGTGGTTTTTATTTTCGGCAGTGAGTGCCACTGTTGACCCACAGTCACATATGTGACAATACGGCTTCAACAGTTCCATTTTTAATGTTAGTAGCCTTCTTTCTCATGCTCTCATATGCACCTCTTAAGTACTGTTTTAACGTCACACCGAGACATCCACTTAAAACTGTACCAAATAGAAGATGTATAAATGGACCATAACAACAGAGGCTACGAACATTAAAAGTTGAACTTTACTAAATACGTACGGTCATACTGACTTTAATAAACAGTACTACATGTAATGCGTATAAAGTGGAACATGATGCTGCTGACATTAAATGTGGAGCTTTGTTAAACTCACATTGTCACACACATATATCTGCTATGGAAACATCCCAAATGAGTTTGAGCGGCAGCGGCTCGCGATGAGCAGAGGAGCCTGGATTTGGGGCACTAATCCAATGAGCATAAATCAACTGGCTTGATTGTGTAGAGATAGGATCTTAATTGGACATCATTGTGTTGTATGACTTGCTATCTTTGTGGGACCATTCATATGTTAGCGCTATTTGTTTTGCTTGCACACCACTTTAACTGTAAATGCTACATTGTGTAACTGTGAACTTTAAACAATAGGATGTTGTGAGTTAATGAATGGATATTTCTATAGTGCAGAGAGTTGTTACCTCACTTTGCACAGTAAAAATCCCAATCTGTGATACAAGCATCACCGTTTGTATTTCTCGCTTAAAGCTCATTCATTAATCTATCTATTTCTGCTCTCCCCATTTCCACTGGCAGATCCAAAGTGTTTGCATCCAACCCCTTCCACCTTACAAAAATTCTTTCTTGGGGTTTTAACATCTTCATGAGCTTTTGCATGAATGAGAACCATGGCATCTGATGGTTGTGCTCCTCTTTGACTAAAATCTGGGTTTGTGCTGGTGTTTGTGCTACATAAAACGTAAATCCATGTAAAATGCTCTAAGATTCAAAGTGGCGTAGCTAGATAAATAGCACAGGGTTCTCTTGAACTAACATACTAATATATTTTAGTACATGCTAAACTCTCAATTGCTATCAGAAACTTCATTCAGTAGGCCCTAATAGTGCAAAAGAGAGATGAAATACAATGTGTAGAATGAGTGTAGAGAGAGCAATAGCGGGAATGTAGTGCCAGGGCTTTAGGATTACAAATACAAAGGTAGGATGCTGCAGTCTGTGATGTTTAGTGTGCAATATAGACATATCCATTTATTTATACTATTATCATGTTGCTACCGTTAAACAGTTATACATGTATAGTGTCAAAGAGTTAAACAAAGACACAGCAAAAATGTCATCCACGTTGGCTTTAGTTGAGTGTGTTCATAAAATTTTATCGAAAACTAAGCCGCAAAATTCAGCAACAACTTTGAACATGAAAACCCAGTAAAGTAGCCTACTCACAATAAATACAGTCGAGTAAGCCCAGAGGTGCAAGCGGCGTGAATAAATCTCTCTGGTGCGCTCGGTAAATAAAAGCGAATAAGCCACACGTCGTAAAAGGGTCGTTATTGGGGTGTCACGTGACTCATGAAACGGGCACCTGCGAGCGCACCTGTCATGGCGGGTTAATGCAGGTGCCAAATATGGAATATATGCACTTTAGGTTTAGTTCTGCTTTTTTCATATGCATAGTAAAAAAGGGGCTAGATTTTTTTGGGGAAAATCGTGTCATTGTCATTATACCTGTGCATTTTTCTACGCTATGTACCAGCAGGTTAATGTGTCTACTTCTACTGGGGAAAAAAAACCTTGCAGCATTGCAATCAAAATCAATGGCGATTCACACAGTCCTGCTACAACTGTCAGGCTGATTCTACCATTTGCAACGTTGTGTACATTTTCATATTGCAACAAAACACAATTTAAATATAAATAGCTTGCAGATATTCTGAAGAGAGCTGGTCTCAATAGAAATACAGGTGGTGTCAATCTGGGGTTCTACTGCACTAAGAACGCCCTCACGGCGGCTGTACTGCCTATCAATCTCTCAATCTTCGCCGGCCGCCGCCCTTATAAGTGTCCGCCCCATGCATCACGTGATCTGCCGCCGACACTTTGCGCAGATTTCATGGTAAATTTCCATTACCCAGAATGCAATTTTCAACATGGCGCCGGCGACGGCGGCATCCCGCTACCATCCATAAATCGGCGTGATAGAAATTCTTTACGGTAGCGGCGTGCGACGATGGACGAGCTTTCATTACATCTTGTTTGGTGGATGGGTGGGGGGGGGGGGGGGGATTTCTGCTGTCTGCTGCTGCAGCAAGTGTGCAGGTTGATTAATTTGGCCATTGGTTTGAACCATGTGTGTGAAATATATTTTTGACACTAGCAATGCAGTACACTTACTTTCAAATGGCTCACTGGACTTGCACCACATTACCTGTCTGAACTCTTACAACCATACTCACCACCTAGATTACTGCGATCATCAAATAACCGAGTGCTTAAAGAATTTAGATAAAGAACCAAATCTGGTGATTTGGTGATAGAGCATTTAAAACAGAAGCACCTAGATTATGGAATAAACTTCCAATGTCCATTCTGCAATCCAAAACTCTTTTATCTTTTAAATCCCAACTAAAGCACCATGATTTTTTAATGAGGCCTACAAGCGTACATGAATATTTAGTGGAATTTACGCTATATAAATTGTACTGTATTGTATCGTATTGTATTGCTGTATAACCTGCGAGTTGAGACTTGAGACGTTCTCGTTATGGCAGTTCATGGTGGTTGCTTGTGTGTGTGTGTGTGTGTGTGTGTGTGTGTGTGTGTGTGTGTGTGTGTGTGTGTGTGTGTGTGTGTGTGTGTGTGTGTGTGTGTGTGTGTGTGTGTGTGTGTGTGTGTGTGTGTGTGTGTGTGTGTGTGTGTGTGTGTGTGTGTGTGTGTGTGTGTGTGTGTGTGTGTGTGTGTGTGTGTGTGTGTGTGTGTGTGTGTGTGGGGGGGGGCGACACTCATGGGCTCTCACGGGTTTCGTACCTGTGATCGATGGCCAACATGCCGAAAACCCATGAAAATGAAAAATATGGGTGGAAAAATACTGTAGAAGTGGTATCTTTTTACAGGTGGTCTTATTAGAAATTTCTATTGTTATCTGATCATACACTAAAACAAACTAGCCTAGGCTATAGCTATACTTACGACGCTGTGGTCAGAATTCGGCACAATTCTGCTCCATATGTTACTCACTAAATGAAGACAACAGAAAAATAGCAATTCGTATTCCATTATACAGTTTTATCCGTTTAATTCAATTACACTTCATATTGGTTTCTTTTTCCTGTCCCCGCTTAGGGATTCTTCTACTCTCCTAATAAGACAAGAAAAATTCCATCTCTTCCAATTAAGCTGCTCGTATTGGCATCCCTAAAAGAGCGCTTTTCTCATGATACGCCGTTCACATTCAATTGGATGCTTTTTCTCCTCGAGAATGTCATTTCATTAGATGCAGAATAAAACCAGCAATTTCTTCCCTAAATCCAATTGTAAATTTGGTGGGGATTTTCTTTTCTACGCCGTCTTTTAACGGCTGAGCAATTGGTATGAAAAATGATAATAAAAGAGCCTATACGTATTCATGATATGTATACAGTAGAATCACAAATGAGGATCACATCTGAAAAGCATAATAGCTATAACAAGACATTTTTACTTGCTGCCAAATTTTCATAAAGAGACCACCTCAGATGCGCATAAAATACTCGGCCCTTCTTATAGAGCACTTGAAGGCTCTAAAGAGGTCTTATTAGAGAGAACACCAATACCTCCCTAATAAACCCTCCCGCTATAAACATCATATACATTCCAAAACCTACCACATCCTCCACCACCCACCTTTCCGTATGCACAACCACGCCTCAACCACCACGAGGGTCATATGTCTCTTTGATAGCCCGGTTATCATGAAATATATGTTCACAAAACAGACCATCAAAAACACACCAACCCCACCCCCATGCCAAAATGAACTTCATACACATATAAATACTTCATACAAATATACGATTAAAGCAACCTCTGCAAATACCATCTGTAAAATAAGACCACTTATCAGAATTCAAAACCTTCTTGAACATCACATATGTGACCACCTATCTTTGAGATCATTTGATACCAGTGTCTCTTAATATAGAGGTTTTGCCATATATTAATAAATAACCCCCAGCCCCATCCAAGTCAGAGCACCCCTACAATTAGACCATCTGTGACTGACCCATGTCTTCCTACAGAAACCAAAGGGAACATAATACAGCAGATGCAATCCAAAAAAGAAACCCAGCTCCCCCCAACCCAACCCATTCCATCCAGCCTTCCGTATGCACACCACGCCCGTCCCACCCCCTGGGGTCACATTCCGGCCTGTTTTACAGCCCAGTCTCACGGTGTACGCGATGTGACATGCATACGCCAGCTGTAGGGTGGGTGGGTGTATGTGAAGCTTGAAGCAGCTCTTTGTTTTATATGTCTGAGCAGCCACTGCTTTGTATCAATATGTTCATTATGTTAGTTGGTTTGTACAACATGTACATTGTATTTAGTTACTGATTTATTTTAGTCTACTTGCCAAGTAACGAACCCGGAAATTGTAACTACTAGAAGCACGGGTGTTGAGTGAGCTGGCACTCTTCTATGGTTGATGACGCATGTCTGAAATTGAGAATTTTTAAAGGGACAAGCCGATCATTGGACATTCTATGTGTAAAATATGTTTTGTTTAATGGCATTTTGACAGATATTATACATTCAATCGAATTCTCACAAACACGTGTTTGCAAATCTGTATACATGTATGAAATTCCCATGAACGAAACAATCATGACCATACTATACAATCATGACCATACTATACAATCATGACCATACTATAGGACTCATTATCTTTTGCAACAGTCCTCTCTAAATCTTATGTTCACTTGAATCGTTCGAGCAATCCCAGCCGTGCTAGATGTATCTGCACGTCTGCGTTCCACCCAAAATATATACATACAAAATATTTGCCCTTAAAAACACTAGCGGTGCCAACCAATTCCAGGTTAATTTCGCAGTTTAAATGAGTCCCCGTTCTGGATGACAGGCTGATAGATTGAGGGGGATTGGGGAATGGTGTTTGTGTGTGTGTGGGGGGGGGGGGGCATAGGCAGATACAGGGGGTACCAACTTTTCCACTAAAACATTTCATATTCATGGGTTTCTCCCCTTTCCAACAAAGCTGTATCGGCCAGTTTGAGGGGTGGTGATTGTGGGAGAGGGCTGGCATTATGTGACATAGGGGTAAATGTAAGGAAACAGACATTAGTAAGACTGCATATGTGCCACAACTATATGTGTATATAACCTTTTTATTGCTATGTATTTTTTTATAAACCTTTTATCCCTAATATATCCCATGTCCTTTTCCTTTCTATGGCTGTAATAAATCATGTCTACTAGGTTATACCCGTGTGGTCAAAGAGGAATGCTGAGAATCACATTGAATCACTCCAGTTACATAATCGTATAAGTAGATATCCCAACTAAATCATTTGTTAGATCCATTGACTTGGCATGTAAAATGAAAATCTAAGGTAGGACATGTGCATGTAAATGGGAACACAATGCCCTCCATGGGCATAGAAAAGACATATTTTGATGGGTGTATAAATATGTTTTATACGGCATTTTATTTTCAAGCACCCTTGTCCTGACGACACTGTCCTGACAGCACTACCACCCATCCTGAAAGCACCATGACAGCATCCCCATACACACAACATCCAAGATCAAGCCAAGGCATCATTCATTGAAAGGCAGTTTTTGGACTATGTAAACATGGCAGGGTGACCATCCACTGTAATAGCCAGTGAAAATCAAAGCATTGTGATTATTTAGAGAGTACAAACTACAAATACATAAATGATGTTAACACACTAACTACACAGCAAACATAAGCATCAACTATGATTCCTTGGAGGAGGTTTTCAGAACCATATAACAATACAACAACACAACAGTCGATGATGAAAAGAAAGCCAAGACACCACCCACCTACTTCCTGATAGTACCTGGCAACACCCTCCCCCCCCCCCAGACCACTAATTAACAACAAATATATATTACCTAGTTCGGGGCTTCACCACTGGTCTACACCATCCACTCCCACCCATTGTCCTGATAGCACCCTCCCTTGTCCTGAAAACGCTCAGCCCCAAATCTGACACCGATCGCCAAGTCCTGATAGCATGCTTCCCATCCTGACAGCACCCATGACTTGATAGCAGACACAGGTACTAACATTACCAACCTCTCATCCTGCTTGAAGCCACATACACATTGGCATAGCCCAGATACAGACACATCTTGATACTTACACAATACACATATATAGTCCTTTTAATACTTAGGTTCTGTCCTTTACGTCCAACCATAATAGTAATAAATTATATTAATCCGGCAAGCATCTATACTCCTGATTACTATAGCGTGACTACAGGAATAGTCACTCCTTGTACATATGTGTAAAATTAGATCTGAGCCAAGTCATTTTAGTCACAGCTAAGGTAGGAAAAGTTAGTGTTTATGTATAATGCCTTCCATGGACATGGGAAAGGGATATATTGAGTAAAGTGTATGAAATGAGTACAACACTCTTTCTCCAGCACCCACCCTTGTGCAAATTGTGGGCATTGGTGATTCTTTGTAACATTCGCTGTGACCACTTTTGTTAGTTAGTACATACAAAAAAATAATAAATAATATTGGCACACTTCATTGTACTGACGACGTAGCACCTTTAAAGTATCAAGTATGATATGATTACTGAAAATGCACTTGGCACCTAATATGTAAAAGCTATGAGATGAAAAAATAGTGTCTATGGCAATGGGAACATCATGCTCTCCATAGGAACAGTAGAACATCCCATTAAGACTTCAGTAGGACTGGCGTCAAGACTTTAATATAGGGGTAGTCTCTTTAGGGACTTTTGCAATGGTCTTTTTATGGAGACTTGGGACTGTTAAAAATCATCTTAATAGAGGTGGCATAGTTATAGAGGTGGTCTTGATTGAAGGTTCTAATGTACACATAGCCCAATTGGCAAAGTGGTGGTAATCCCAAGTATTTGAACCCATGTGACGCCTTTGGCGTCTTTATGACATCACACTACTCCACATGACGCTGTCATGGCTGCTGCTGTCTGCTAGTTTTGTTATAAAACCGCTAATTAACAACCATCAGGGCCATTTTGACAATGAAACATGTTCGTGCAAACTACACAGTACCATGAATGATCTCCTGTAGTCAGATGGCGTCCAGCTAGTCAGGTTAAAGAGGAGATAGCCGAACAAAGTC
Organism: Streblospio benedicti; assembly: GCA_019095985.1. Taxonomy (NCBI): domain Eukaryota; kingdom Metazoa; phylum Annelida; class Polychaeta; order Spionida; family Spionidae; genus Streblospio; species Streblospio benedicti. The sequence continues at coordinate 36,375,097 of CM032668.1, read as the reverse complement.
CAAAAATTAGCGTATTAATATATAGGATGACTATGTCTATCAATTTTATAAGATAAGATAAAAAAAAGCAAGAGATAGAAATTTACAGCCTTGAAGATGCCACGTTTACATTTCATGTAGGCCTACATAGAGCATACAGTAGAACATCCCATTGAGACCACCTCTATACTGAGACCACCTCTCTCTCTCCTCTATATATACATTATTGTGTAGTACCAAACCTTCCGCAAATCTCCATAAATACACCACCTTCTGTTAAGACCACTTGAGGCCAGACAGGTCAAAAGGGAATGGTCTTAATTGATAGGTTCTGATGTATACTCTTAAAACACATGACCATTACATCTGATCTTTTTCCATCGTCGGCCTGCGGGAATCTCACTTACACTGCACATAAATTTAGTGTTACAATGTTTCCATCTGTATGTATGTGTTTCCCAAAACATAATATCTCCATCATTTCCCATAACCTGTGATTTAACTGGTAAGCCCAGAATTTATAAATGAGGATGATGTTTACCACATAAAATACATTTTCTAATTATTGACTGTTTATGGCAAAATGAAAGTAGATCTACCATTTACACATAATAACCATCTGCTACCACCATTCCAACATCCTAGTAGCAAGTGCTCCATGAATATATCATCATAAACATTAATCTTAAGACACATAGCCCCATTATACATTGGGCACTACAAATCACATTTTATAAATTGCATATCATCATAAACATTAATTATTGCAGACATGTAGGTACAATGTATGCTGTTAAACACATGTACATGTCATAAAGTACAAGTACATGTCATAAATTGCACACAAGGTACAGTGTATATCTTAACAATACACGAGGTTATTTATTATATGGCACTCTCGTTACAGTGAGAAGGTTCTACTGCGCCTTTATTATAATACATAATAAAGATTTCTATTGGTGTGTTCTTTGTGTCGGCAATGCCATAGAATAATCCCTCAATGTGTCAATACAGTGTCATGGATTTTCTACCACAAAGTTTCTATCATAATTAGATATAGAAAATCTAACATTGACAGTACGAACAAGTATAGCTTAGCAGTCACCATAGTATTGCCGCCAGCCAATATGAACTCCTTGATGCTGCCACTTTGATTTGTTTTTTCGGTTTAAAAGGGTCGGTAAGTCCAAGATCCATATATCTTTATTGTCTTATTTCCCATATGACTCTTTTTTTCACCCCACAAATGTTTAGCGTTTTTTGCTCCACATCCCACTTCCTTGAAATTGCACGTTTCTATTTTGGGGGCTTTTCCAATATCCCTCTTGTTCAGCCTGATTCCACACATCCAACTTGCTTTTACCCACCCCCACTCCTACATAGCAGACACCCAAAAACCCTGAAAAGGTGATAGAATATGCTAAATAAGAGTAGAACTACATTAGCTGCATATATTCGGGTTTTAGGGAAGGAGGTGGGGTGCACACCCACAGGATTTCAAGGGTGTTGTATGTGCAAAATGTCGTGAACATGGCAAAAAGCCTACAAACATGCATTTTTTACTGGATCTGCCTATGGAAATATCATAAAACTATTGTGGTCATGTAAAAGCCACTATAGACCAGATTCCATATCAAAATACCATTTTAGCCGCTAGGTGGCTACAAACCTGTAAGTCTAAAAATGCCCACAATGCAACGCCAACGCCATTTGCTTTCTCAATGGTTGTCCAAAAATACCCACAAATACCCGCATGCCTTCTCAAAATTGGTCTAGAAAAATACACACAATGCATTATAAAGCCATGTGCATTGGTTTGTTTGTCTAAAAATTACCCACCATTCATAGATATTCAAACTGGTCTATTAGCTGTGACACGGTGCCTTGTTGCTGTCACAGTGGGCTCATGGAGGCGACAGCGGGATGGCAAGAATAGGAGACCTGCTCTAGGCTTACAATGGTCTGTCAATGTACATGTCATGTTGCATTGATATACAGTGGAACCTCCTGTTAGGACCACCTTTACAGTAAGACCAGTTTTCACCAATGGTCACATTAAAAGACCAATGCAAGCCAGTCTGCATAAAGGGAACACCTAGATATAGATATCATTTGAGGACCACAAACCCCTGGCTGGCCCTAACAGACAGGTTTTATTCTACATGAAAATAGAAACCGCAAAAGAGGCACGATGTTTGATTATTTTATATCTATATTCAATGATTGGTTTGATGAGTTCTGGCAGGTAACTGTTTTGAAACTATGTTGAGATTGAAGAAAGTTACGGGACTTACTGTGATGGTTATTCACTATAGTACAAAGGTGAAGGCCAAAACAAACAATTATGTAAGATTTCTGATTATTTCAAAAATTCATTAAGCATTATACAATTTAACTACTTGAATAAACGTATGGGAGACAAAAGGTGAGTTTTACGCATTATACTACAATGGTATAGTTTTTTTTTATTTAGTAGTGTTAATGCTAGTGTATACTATAGAAATGTGATTAGCCAAGTTATGACAAGTCTAACTCCTGATTAACTGTTGTGAGGGACACAATAGAGAGGTGGCGGCAGGCGGGAGGACACGGTATTGTGTGCTTGTCACAGACATGTCATAGTGCATGATATGCACACAATACAGGCCGTGTACAGATAGATACTGTGCTTACAGGCATTGTGAGCATTGCAGTAGGACCACCAGTGGACATAGTAATAATAAAACCTTCTATAAATATACTATCATTTCACATATGAAGCACTGTGCAGTGGCGACCTGTTGGTCTGCTTATTTGTTGAGTTGTGTTTTCGTTCACGTATAATGACAATTAAAATACTTAGTAACTTACTCTTACTTACTTAATTACTTACTTACTTGCTTACTTACTTATTTACTGTTACGTACTTACTTACTTACTTAGTCACTTACTTACTTACTTACTTACTTACTTACTTACTTACTTACTTACTTACTTACTTACTCACTCACTCACTCACTTACCTACCGACCTCAATGGTAAGATGACTAGTAAACTATACAAATACATAGGCAGATCCTTGTGGAGTACATAGACGTGCGAGCCCACCCACCTTTTTCGAAGTTTGTCATGTCCGCTATCAAACCCTTGCACGAATACCTCTGCACTCAGGCTGTGACCCCCTTCGGTTTTTTTGAAAACCTGTATCCACAAGTGTGATTTCATTATTACGAAAATAAAACAAACTATTGCAATATTCGTGTCTAACCCTCTCCTATTCTGAATCCACAAGTTTAGAAATAAAACAGATGGAAATACAATGCCACGACTGACTGGCTTCAATTATAAAAAATGCCCGACCCTAGCATAGCATATGTGTAAACATAACATGCAATACTACGGCCCTGTCAAATGACTCTTTATTAGGGACATAGCATATGCATTTGGTAAACAATAAAGTAGGGGGGACATGATTTTTCAATACATGGGACATGTACTTTTTTTCAGCTGCTGAAATCCCACCTCGACTACAATCGTTCCCAATATTCATAGGATTCTGACCAAATAGAGGTCATGGGACATCAGGTTTTTCTTCATCACATCAGCAGGGGACAAGACCTTTTTTCAGACAAGTTTTTCGATATACACCGGTCCCCCTGCCAGTTGTTAAATATTGCACCGACCCTTATGTCAATAGATATCTGGCATGAGTGATGCATTGTGGGAGGCTGCCGCTCGGCATTGTGGGCATTGGTACTTATGATCGATCACAATAAATGGAAGGGCGTGTATAAGGGACCAAGAAATGCCACATACCTATTTTTTGGTCTCATTCCCCACAGGCCTCTTTTTTCCCTACCCACCATATTTTTTTACCTCTCCACGTCCTCCCCCTTCTCCCTAATAAAAGGGATTTTGTATCTGCCCACGTAGACACGACACTTTAGAGAGAATTGCAGCCACAAAGACTGATGTTATAAACTCACATCATAGATACTCTCTTGTTGTGTGCAGCATAGAAACCTTATATTACAGCATAAATAGCATTTGTTTGTAAGAGACCCTTAAAGATAGCACACAAATTGGGTAAACTAAGTCCCACCTCTATTTCCCCATCTTCATTTATTGTATGTGTTGATTGTTATGTTTAAAGAATTTTATAACATTTTCCAACAAAACTCTTCAGCATACCACTCATTTTGCTGGTACATGTATATAAAAATATGCCCATCATCCCTCATTCTGTATGTTCCCCTGGGAGTTGAGAAATTGTGTGACAACGAGGGCTATGCAAATTCTAGTCCTAATATCATATGTGCATGTGCTTTATATACACACAGATACCAGATACACCCAACACACGTGAAGAAAGAGGGCTACCATTAATCATGGCCCACGGGGGTATGAGAAAACTAGCTTGGGCGGGGGGGGGGGGGGCTGAAAAACACATTTTGATATCTAGGGACTTGAAAATCTGGAGTGCACTTACATTGGAAACCAGGAGAATTGGTAGTAATTTAAGGGGGTTAGCCTAAAAAAATTCAAGCAGGGGGCTTAAAAATCATACGGCAATGGTTTCATCTATTTCCATATCCCCTCCCCTGCCAGCGGACGGCCACAAAAAATGGTAGCCATACAAGAAAAGCGGCTATCATTTATCTGCCTTTCATCTTGCCAAATGCGCATGTTATAAGATTACACACACACGGACAGTATATCAAAGTCAGCCCAGCTCCTATAACAGAATTAATGATATTAGAGGAGTCAAACGGGCATTGTGGGGTAAATGCAGGATGCAGCATCCACAACAACAGTCTGTAGTGTTTATCGTGCGGTTTGTGTTAGCCTGAATGTTACTCAATGGGTTCCCATTTATTTTGGCCGCGGCGGGGAGGGGTTATAAAAATGAAAGCATTATGATATGATTTTCAGGCCCTGCCTGATTTTTTCAAAAAGTTCAGCCCCAGTACCGAAAATTATGACCAATTTCCGGTCCGGCCCCATACGTGCACCCCAGAATCCTAAGCCCCCCTCCCCCGTCCCAGCCAAATTAAGTTGCGATCTTGAGACCCCACCCAAACCCCATAATTATTCACACTGCCGTGGGCCTTGGGCCCCCTTGTTGTAATTTTTCTAATTAATATGCTGGATGTCCATTTGTTCATGTTTTAATTCAATACTTCATTGATTATTTTTGTAACTCCTACAAACCTCTATTTAGACTTCTCTAAATTAGAGATGTCCATGCTGGTCTCTATATAAAGGGTCCGGATCTTGACAAATGGTGTCATGATAGAGTTGGTGTGTGTTTATAGAGGTTGTTTTAATTGGAGCTTTCACTGTGCTTCTTACGTCGTACGTAGCAGGGCATGCGTTTATCTCTGCTGTTTGGATCATGGCCTTGATGCTGTAAACTATGAGTATCAGCTTGAGACTTTCTCTTTGTTTTATACTATGAGACTGGTGTCTTCCATATAACACCAACACCGCCATTAATGATCCTTCCACATAAACGGGCACGCATTCGACAACATCCGGTGCACGTTCTCAAAGCCAACATCACCAACATGTTGTTGTTTTTTCAAGTTAAACCCATTGTTTACCATATTTCTGTTTCATCTACTGAACAGTACTTTTTGAGGAAGAACATTCGTAACTGTATGACTTAGGCTTTAAGGAGTACAAAGAAAACAATAAGACTTTATGGGAATGTCTATAAACATGTTCAACAGCTCCACGACAGTCTGACCCATAACTCTTTCCTAAATATATCAGTGTAATAAACTTTTCACAGTCCAATATTCGTGACTGTCTGACCGGGGCTTTACCCGGAGTACATAGATAACGAAAGAAACACTTTGGAAGTCTTCTGCTTTGAATATTTACAACAACTCTGAGACAGTCTGGCCCACAACTCTTCCCTAAACACATCAGTGTAATGTCCTTTTCTCAATCCAATATCGCCAGGGTCCACTATTACCCTTGCCTCCGCCACCACACAAGAGATATTGACCCGCCCAATACTTCAAAGCCAATACGTTGCTGAGTTACTCACTTTGAATCTGCCTCCCTTTGAGTTGAGCCACTCAAATCATCTGAATGGTTGTACATTCTGAACATTCGAATGCCATCGAATTGGGTTTGGGATTGAAAACATCTGTATACCAGTATTAAGGGGTGACCTTTTGTGATCTGTCAGCTAACAAAGTGGGTCAGAGCACGTCAATGAAGAGCAAACGTCAACTGGTACCACAACAGAGATGGTGTATTCTATGTTAAGAAAGCAATCGTGAAGAGGAAAGTCTCCTTTTCAAAAGATATACATGTGCTGTCATAAAACACTTTGTCAATCATAGAATAAAAATAAAAATGTAACCAAAGTATGTTTGTGTGTGTGTGGTGTTTAGGCACACTAACTTATGTCGTAACTTGCTGTGTAATGGGTATACGTGTTTAGTTGACGTGTATGATTATTTCTGTATCATGGCACCATCCTGTGTTTCAGATGTCAACATATATTGAACATACAGTAATCCCTAACAGTTTTGATAAGGTAATTTGAGATAATGGGGTCAACGTTAATATCCTGGATTTTTTTTACTGTGAAACTGCTAAGACAGAGCTTATCATAGCAGGGCCACCTGCCACCTCTACTTAAGATCCCGAGTGTCCTTTGTTGCTACTGGTCATTGTGGTCATAGAGGGGTCATCTGAATAGCAAGGGGGCCTAGCTTATTCGTGAACCTATGGCGACAGGAACACGCTTGCCATAGAGAACTGAGGAGAGAGGAATAGAATTGTAAAAATCTGTGACTGGCAATAGCACACACCCTTGCACCCCATGGTTAACTCCCCCACCCCACCCCAAACCCTCCCCTGATCACCTTCTCTGCAATTGCACCTTTTGGCAGTGTGACATGTGACAACCACCGTCTCTACGCTGCCCGCCGCCCCCGCCCACCCAACCCCCCATTTCCGACACCCACACTCTCTCCCCATCCCTTCTCAGCCCGCCGTCTCTGATTGCACCTTTTACGCGGCGGCGGCTAAAAGCCCGACCACCAACAGAAGTGGACAAATCAGGGCTCTTCGCCGCCGCCAAAATCACCCATTTGCCTCTCCACACTAATTTGTCTTGTGTTGTGCTGAGAAAGAGCACAAAGCCTAACACACGCTAATGCCACGCACTTCTGGGCGTGCGTGTGGAATAGTTAGGCCTTACAGGGGGTCCAAAAATAAGTGTCTTGTTCGTGTCCTTTTTGCAAGACATTTACGGGGGACACCATTTCTTATGGCACACAGAGGTTTTGAAAAAGCATGTATGGGGGTTGTGGGGCGGGGGTGGGGGTGGGGCAGAAAACATGATCTCTCCAAGGCTATGGGGTTTATCCTATGCCTCTGCTAGAATGCAAACCCTGGACCACTGTCACCACTGTACTTAATCAGCAACCAGCATGAGGAGACTAAAAGTGCTGCCATCACAACTGATCCTGTCTTATAATATTTATACCAAACAACCATGGACACTTGTAGTAAGAACAAATGAAACATTTATGGTATTTTGTTTGAAAATGTCTTCCACCTCCCTTCCACCCTAAAACTGCTACCAATTTTCGGGATTCCCCTGCAAGCAAGCTTTTTTAAACTACCACCCACGTGAAAGAAAATCAAGTTGTGTTTTGTAGCCCCCTACCCATCCTCAGTTTTGAGCGTGTTTTATACCCTAATCATGAATTCAAAAGGTCATTCAGAGTGATACATTGGCAGTTATCCTCAGACCCCATATAGGGAACTTTGCCTGACCCCATGTAAAGGTGAGTTTCAATTAGGCAACATGCTCTGTACGTTGCGTGCTACATAATTATGGGCTTACATCTTTTTCTCAAGCAGCATGAAATGCATTGTATTGGAAATGGCATGTCTCGTAATAGTAGCATTTGATGTAGAGTACAGTAGAACCTCCGGTTAAGACCACCTGGATAGAGAGGATCTCTCTCTATAGTAAGACCAATTTTAGAAGTCACAAGTCTCTATAATGAGGCCATCATGAACTTCCATAAAGAGCCAACCTCTCTATTGGGACCACTTAAGGTCATTCGTCGGGGTGTTCCTAATAGAGAGAATTTACTCTAAATCTGAAATTGTAACATCACGACCTTGTAAAGGCAGACACATGCAAGAAACATGCATTACCTTTTGAGCCCATGCTTGTATATGGAAGATGAACCCACCTGTAAAAATAACAAAATATAAGTATTGCAGAGTGAGAAAGCAGTTCTGTGCATATTATACATGGGACAAATCACAATTGGGTAAGTTATTTCATTTTCCTAACTGAATGCCAATGTTAATGATATAAGTCAATAATGTTGATATATTTTCTTAGTTCCACGGCACCGGCTGATCCAAGTTTTCGGAAAATGGGGGCAGGATGCACCTACAGGTTTTAATTGGTTTTGGATCCGTGAACGCTCGCGGAGATGCCAAAAACACAATAAGAATGATTTTTTCCACTTTGTTTTTTGTGCGTGTGTGTGTGTGGGGGGGGGGCGGGGGGGGTCAAAAGTGATGTCGCAGCCCCCTGGATCTGCCAATGGACGGGTGTCCCTAATGCACGTAAATGTATGTATTAGGCCTGTGCACGGCACATGGGTAAAGTAACAGGGTGATACTGGCAATTTTGAACCACATGGCAATTACACCTGTAAAATTGGCACTCTGGAAAAGCCTTCTATATGGACACGAGACACATTCGCATTTCTTCTACATGAGACATTATATGTACATATGACGGACTTACCATTTATTATGGTACGATGGGTATGGAGAAAATCCCCAATTTTTGCATACCTAAAAGTCAATGGCAAACGGTTGCTTTCTTGCCTATCGAGTATGTTCTGAAAAGAGATGTTATGTCTCAAGAAGATAACACAGGGTCACAGCTCTTATTTCCGGTCTTGAGATCAATTCTCACAACGAGGCTGGCGGCCGCCGCCATATTGACCCGGCCAGTGCCCCTAAGGTTAATCTGTTAATCCGGCTGCCACCCGGACGCTAATCCCCTACAGGGTTCCTGGAAATGTTATGATATGTAGACAGTGTTTCGCAAGTATATCATTGCAATTTAAAACGTAACCATGGCACTGGATTGATCTGGCCTGGCGTATTGTTTTTTGTTGTATTGATGTCACAATCCTGGAACACATAGTTATGCTCGTTAATAATCTTGTGCATTTATGCATTTATGCATCTATCATTTGCAGCATTGCAAATGGCGCGTGGGGGGGGGGGAATCTGGGTGCGATTTTCCTTTTACAACCAAAATATTTCGTGTTTATGTTTTTTTGCATATCTACTATCGATTGTGTTAACAAAACCCTTTTTCAAAAGCCTGGATCTGCCAGTGGGCTATTGTCACTGTTACTGCCTTTGCTGAATATTGAAACTTAATCACTCTGCTCTTACATCCTTATTTTTTTTTTATTTCAAAGGGCCCAAGATCCGCGGAACATTTTTCAAAGCCTCAGCCAATCAGAAATTCTGGAAAAAACGTATGCTCTTGCATAGCCAAGTAAGAGAAACAGTTATGATACACACCATAACAACAAAAAAAACCCACTAAACTGTAGACCTACTTTGTAAAGAGGGAAAAGTAAAGCCTCGTAAATCCCTGTGGCATCCCAGGCACCACAGTGACAATGAACTCATTAAATATTGCGCACCCCAACACCACGCCCATTGTTCACAGGTGAGAATGGATGGGGAAAGATGGATGTGGACATTGTTCTTCTGGATCACGCTTAAAAGGGGCCTGGGATTGGGGATCCTTGTCTGGATTACGGATCCATGTTTGACGTGACAGGCACATGTATTGTTATTGGAAGATATATCCCCCAATCACCCCCCCCCCCCACACACACACAAAGTAGTTAACAGAAAAAGCAGACACAATCAATAAGCAGTAAAAAACGAAATGTTATTTTTACGTAGTTTCAGATAGGTTTGCGTAGTTATGGTGTAAACAAAGCCCATGAAATCCACTGCCTTCAACCCCCCCACACACACCCAACACAGAGAGGTGATCTCTGTGTAGATGTTTGGGGAGTTTTACGGAGGAGGTTAACGTAGGTCTTCAGCAATCGTATAATATACAATGTATTGGGGCCATTTTCAAAAATACGCTTTATAAATAGGTACAGCAGACTTGAGTAAACCCCAGTCATACAGTCACGAATGTTCATCTCCCAAATTTCACTGAGGAGTAGGAGATAAGAAATATGCAGGATATCATATTAATCCACCTTTTAAAAACAATATTCTGAGATGGCGAAACAAGGGCTACTAGATCACCAGTTTTTCGACTTCAATACTCAGACCTGTGTGACTCTAGCATAATTAAACCGTAACAACGTCCAAGTCTTGTCGAGCCGATGGTGATTTTAAGGTTCCATTAGAAGGAATAAAAGACAGAAATGGCTAAGAAGGAGAAAATCCTCCCTCAGCCTAGATCAGATATGGCTCTAGACCACCGTAAGAGGATCAGGGACAGATGAAAAAGTTGTTGACAGAGATTGGTGGGAAAATTAGTCACATTTGGAACCGGAGGAGGGGAGCTTTTGACCGTTTGAACGTACTAAGGGATTTTCATGGAAATATAATTAGAAATACTGAAGATTATAGTTACCAAAAATTATGTTTGTTTTTTTCAAATTCAATAATCTGTAATGTACAGATTTTAAAATCTTAGTTTGTAGTGTATTATTCCCAACATCCATAATAGAGATAAAGAGGTTATACTGTATACAGACAAATCTCAATGCCTCCCACAAGTGAAAGATTTAAACCTCCAAAATCATTATCCCCCACAACATGCGTACTTTCTACAACAAATCCTCCCTCTTAGTGTCTTTGTAAATGGGGACTTGAAGGAAAGACCAACGACCGCTACACTCTCACTTACATAAATAATATATACAAAACAGCTTCAAAGCCTCACCACAGGAAAGATGTAAGCCCACGTAACCACAAACATATCCATTCTATCCTAAATAAAAGTCAAATCTTTCCATTAAATTGAGTCGTTGGGCTCAAAAACGGAAAATGTGACGATGTTTTGGTCCGTACTTGCTTTTGGAGTTTGCTGCGATTGAACGAAGTGTAAAACTGAGAGAGTATGTGATGCGTAAACTACCCGAATGGTCCATGTTGTATCAAAATATGTATCTAGAAAAATCCATTGCGCTCACAAAGGCCTATATATGGCGTTTTCATATCATATCACAAAAATAACCACTCATTCAGAGAGACAGTTATTCTGGAAGATTTTTTCAAGGCCTTGTCCAATCAGGACGTCAGGATTATTTGTCGCCAACCACGTCAAACGTACCTTCTTAAAACTCGCTTTACACTATAGCGAATTTCACTTACGTAGCTCTACGCGCACTGGCGAACTGGCAAATTCGTCAGGAAATTTTGAACATGTTCAACAAATTTGAAAGAACATTCAGTTTGGTTAAAGTTTGCTTCAAATAGTTATGCTGCGTCTACCGATCGCAGAACATTCACACACATATAAGTAACACTTCGTTTGTCTCAGCAACTTGTCGTACCATGCATTTTTACTACGTTCAATGCCGCCACAATACGCCCAAGTTGACGACGTGACATAATACGTGCACATGTGTTGCACGGGATCGCCCATGATCGCTCAAGTGTAAAGCGGGTTTTAAGCAAAGCCCAGGTTTAAAACTAACAGTTATTGACTTTGCTTACATATGCACCGTAAGTCAGACCCGGAAAACTTTTTCCATTTTAAAGGGATAACTGAACACACGCGGAGATGCTGTAACACTGTATATATGTGAAAGTAAAAAGAGATTTCTGTAGAGATGAAAGTAGCGTACTATTAAATTCTTTCACATATGGGGGAAAATCCAACCTCTCTGACACCCTCATTAAAGGTACATTCGGACAATCCCGTCTATTGAAGCCGAATCAGCAGTGGTGTATTAGTGGTGTGGTATATTGCCTCTTCACAGACATGTTCATGAAAAATAGAATATTTCCCCCAGTGCAATACACTCATCGGCACAACATCGGGAAGCGCATTCTTGAATGTCAAACTGGAGCTTCGTGTACGCCATTACATCTTACACAGCTCAACATTAAAGCATCCACCACATGAAAGATGTAGGCATACACCCCAAAATAAACCACTATTGCAAACATCCGGGCGAGAATATCATTATTGTCATGTATCAGCCAATTAGGGACAAAGGCCCCAATTTGGAGCCATCAGCACAAATCTCTGTCATTAGTCGCCTAATGCAGGATTAGTGCAGCACATCAATACTAGTAAAGGATTAAATCACATAAAATAGGGTCTTTTTCTGCAAGTCGTAATGCAGAGATTTTCTTTGACAGGTATGTAGGGTGGGACAAAATAAAATCATTTGTTCTCGGGTGGAAGCGAGATTACCCCTCATGTACAAATTTTTCTTTTTCAAAATGGCCACAAAATCAATATTCTTGTAGAAGATTAAATCGTATAAGTCAGGCCCTTTTCTACAAGACATAATCCGTCATGTCCAGGCCATACCTTCTGAAGGTTTTCTTTGACATGTAAGTAAGCTGAGGCAAATAAAATGATTTGTTCTTGGACATGAGTGAAATCATCCAATGTGTACATATTTTGTGGGTTTGTTTTCAAAATGACAAAATATGCCCTTTCCTCTCAGTCATTATGCAAAGGTTTTCATTGGCAGGTAGGTAAGCCTACGTGCATATGACAAAAGAAAATAATTTGTCCGTGAGCATAAGTATGATCACCCATCGCGTACAAATTAATCACTTTTTCCAAAATGGCCAGTAAATCAATACTCTAGTAGAAGATTAAATCAGATGAAAGAGGTCTTTTTGCAAGTCAGCATGCAAAGGTTTTCTTTGGCAAGTAAGTAAGCTAAAGCAAAAGCAAAAGATTCGTATTGGGGCATAAGTGAGATCTTCCCTCCCCTACAAATTACACACGTTTTTCCAAAAGGCCGCCAAAAACTACTCCAAACTTGATTTCTCCACTAATAATACAGTCAATGCCTGCGATATCCAACGTTCATGCCATGTACACTATACATTTATAGATGTATATACATTTATAAAATATCTATATAGTTTACAATATACAATTTATACAGTTGGTGCTGCGATGATGTCGTGTGTAATGTCACTACATCTCTCGCCCCAGGCGAATCGTTAATGTTGTTTTGTCTGTGATTAGTAGCATCAAGAACATTTCTGCATAATTTATTGAGTCACTGAGTAATGCCTAAACGCATCAGGGAATGTTTTTGTGCTGTTACTTATATGCATCCTCATATAGTTTGGCCTTATTATTCAATTCACAAGTTATTGAAAATGATGGTAGATATATGCATTGAAGTCTTGCATGTTCACTGTTAAATAGGCTCCGTCAGACCTGCAACGGAGTGCTATATGTTCGATGATATATTGTTCCAGAATATCCAATGGAGCAGTTTGCTAGAAGGTTGATGACTGCTAGTCAAGATGATAAAACCCAAATAAGACAATCGTGAATGCTCACATTTGAATTTTTACTGTGCAATAGATGAGACATTCAAAGTCGAATGATGATTGTACCTTGTAAAACAAAGTATATGGTTTATACTATAAACCACCTCTATGAAAAGCTAGTCTGCCAGTTAAGGAGACATACACAGGTGCATTTCATATCATATATACCTTTTATAAATAGTACTTGGTCAGCCATTTGAATATATACATTTTAACTAATTGCAGTGCTCCATTTCTTCACACTTAATCATTTCTCTTTAAAGAACTGATGAAAAAAAATCATGTTTGTCATCATTGACTTCTTATCAGCCTTAATAAATATTTCTGTCCAGCTAAGTTTGCCTTTCGGCGAACGGGTGATAGAGGCTGCAATTTCATGCAGAGCTCTTTATTTTTCTAGAGGCGATATGGAAGCTACAATCAACACGGCTGTCCACCTTTTTATGGGTTTGATATTTTATCAAAAGGGATAAAATAAATAGTCATTTGCTGTGCATGTCCCTTTAACAAAGGCTACAACTGACAGATCCTGGTTTTCAGTAAATGGGGGCGCACTTACAGGATTCCACGGGTTTTGTATGCGCGAGATGCCAAACACGTTCCCACAATGACATGACATTTTTCGCGAATAAGGAGCCCCGTATGTCCCACTCTGTATCTGTGGGCTAAAACACCACGGTATTTGGCATCAATAGTTTGGACTGTCGGACTCCAGCTTTGCTGAGAACATTAACGGTAGGGACGGTGCAATATTTAACAGGCGGGGGGACCGGTGCGTATCGAAAAACTTGTCTGAAGAAAGGTCTTGTCCCCTGCCGATGTGATGAAAAAATACTGATGTCCCATGACCTCTATTCATAAAAAAGTCCGCGTCCCCTCCCATGAATATTCGCGTGATTAATTTGTACCGATTCGCTTACGTCGAGGTGGGATTTCAGCAGCTGAAAAAAAGCACATGTCCAATGCCCAACGAGAATGAAAAATCATCCGGTCCCCCTTCTTTGCACCTTGAAAAAAAGTACCTGCCCCCCTAGCAAATGCACCGGTCCCCCTTCCTGGTAAATATTGCACCATCCCTTAACTCATGCGATAAATATTCAGTATTTACAAATAGTATTTTCATATAGGGTGACAGTGACGGCACCATCTTCAATACTCATCATGATCATAGGGGAGGCTAGATTTAATTATGAGCAATGCTCAACCATTTAAAGACATCAAGGCCTGTAAAGGAAGCAAAAAGAGGGCAAGGTCGAATGTGGTAAAATGGCAAGGTCACCTTGAATGGTTCTCTGATTGGTGGCTCTGTGTTTGCAAAGTGTGAGTTGTGTGTGTGGAGAGATTGGTTCAAAGTGAATGGGCAGTCAGTAGGAATAGGTAATGATATTTCACTCACTGCTACATCCTATGATAATCCAATACTGTCTCAATTCTAGTTAGGCTCATGACTAAGAATACACATTAAAGTTACCATTATAAAGATATCCAGGCCTAAGTATTCATGGACACACTTAGGATCATATCAAATAACAAATTAAAATTTCTTAAACGGAATATAGTTGTAATGTTATTTTACCAGTAGTTAGTGTGAAAAGGCACCTATGAAGTGTGCGGAATATATTCTGTTAAAGAAATTTTAATTTGTAATTTGATATTTAGCTAATTTGATATTTGAACAACGAAGAAGATGGAACATAAAATAAAAAAATGAGATCTATAATAGTGTAAGCAACATATTCATGTGACTAGATTTGACTTCTAGAACCAGTAAGGTGGTCACGAACTTTCCAGCCGACCACACCTAAAACCTCAAACTGACATTCTAAAACTTTACATTTTCACATGTCTACTGTGCAGATTATCCAAACTGATCTAGGTCTTATAAAAAGGGTGGGCGTGGGGGACTGCTTGAAGGCTCGCACGGTTTTGTACGCTGATATGCAAAACAAACAAGAAAATAATAACAGTTTGAGGACTGAAGGGTGGCCTTTGCAGATTAGAATTGCTAGGGGAAAGATGATTCTAACTTTTAAAAAGTCGTCTGTGTCAAGACAACCTGGCAATGCAGTAAGAATAACAATATTGGCGCGACTGATTTGGTTGCTCCAAAATGCGGGACAGTCTGACAAAGCATTATTACGGCTACAATACCCACTGATTCGCCGTCAATATTCAGACCTGTCTGAACCTTGCGTTAGAGACCACAACTAAAACCCCAGCCACCAAGTGGCCGTCAGCCTGACATATCGTCTCCCTCGCCCCGCACAGACAGCCTCCAGTCTGCCCCGCACTATCAGCCCTGCACAGCCCAGGGTAGGAGACGGCGACAAATGGGGTGAAGGACCCCTCGGGAAAGGGCGGGGGAAGGGGGCGGGGAAGGCGGGAAAGGAGGTATAGAGGAGAGGAGGATGGAATGCGGTGTGGTGGGATGCTCTTGTTATGTAGGGACATGCTGATTAACGGATCCCCCATACAACTGTATACGGCCCAATATAGCACTTTGGATGCCACACTTCTCTTTTTGCAGCTTCCCTCCAATTTGATAAAATATGTATAGCCAGCTCGTAATATGTCTGGATTTACTGCTCCTTCCATATGCTTCTGTCTGTTTCTTCCATCATGGTGTTATAGAATAGAAGTGCATATCACAGGCAGATCCAGGATTTCAAAAAAGGAGGCCCTTTGAAGCAGAATCGATGTGCCCCTACGACACCCATCACCCATGTATTACATGTATCTAGTGCGGGTCTTGGTTAAAAAGATGAGAGAGAGGATTTCATCAATTGAACTAACCAGTCTGGTAGGTCACTGCTAAAATTCACCGGAATCACGTGTGTACGTTGTTTGACATAAACTCCTTGTTTAATACCTTCTGTTTGTGAGCATAAATATTCCTGAACCAAACTATTCAGATTAAGCAAATAAGAACCCACACTAAAACACAGCCGAGAGTTATCAGACAGTCATGAGTACTGACACCCATCAACCGTGATATTGCAGCCATTGTTCATTGGGAGATTGGCTAAAAGGCAAAATCAGCTTTTACCCCATGGTTTTCTCATCTTCTTATTACGCAGTAAAATAAAGTGGATGAACATTCGTGACTGCCAGTCTGGGATTTAAGAGACCTTCAATCCACTCAATGAAAAAAATACACACCCAAATCTCATTTTGATGTGATTTCCGCCAAATGCAATAGACCCAGCTGTCCCCGATTTAATTTTCCCCAACAGAATAACAGCACCTGTCACCGACTTGACACGACCCAATAAAGCAGGTCACCGGCGCACCTGCCACGCGCCGGCAGGTGTCCGCAGGTGCCCCTTTTAGTTAACCACGTGACAGACGGACGGGATTAGGGAAGTGAGCGTTTGCGCATGTGCGAGATTTGGACGATGTTGTCGCGGGATTATAAATAATGCAGACGACGTGTGGTGAGATGACTGTCTGAGCCGAGGTGTCTCTGGGAGGGGTTTGAGTAATACAGGCACGGGGACGGTGGATTTATGAGTGGTGGCAGGTGGAGGGGATCTGGGAAAGGACGGTTTGGCCCCTGTCAGACAATCACGAATGTTCAGTCCTGGTTTTATTACTGTGCAGTATATGACATGAGAAATATTCAAGATAAAAGATTATTAATCTGACTTTTGAAACTCGTCTGTAATGCGACAAAGTGCCTTTTTAACTATTGAAAGCATCACCAAATTTGCATTATCTACTTGAAAACTTTTCAACATCCTCTCTCTCACATCTCCCATTCGGAATGAGAGAGATGGAGGTTGGAAATGATTTCATGGGCTTGGGAAAACCCATACATAAAGATTGCACGAAGAATGAAATACAAAATAAAACAGATACTTCAAACAACAGAACAACTACTTCGATTCAAGATACATAACATCTCTCCCTGAATCACAAGTTTCCACCACTGTAGTGAAATTTTGGTGAAAAGTCACATTTTGCAGGACGTAAAACAATGTAACGATCGTCTAGCTCACTGGACCAAGAGGAAGCCTGTCTACATCTTTTCCCAACTTCGACAATTTGGAGTCTACTCCACTATTGAGGACTCTGCATGGGGTAAAAGTGGCACTGTGACACGTCAGTTTGTTACATTAGACATACAAACCAGCAAAATATCACCAGACATGCGCATATTTTCCCTCTACTGACATCATGATAAGAAGTGACAAGTGAACTTTCTTTGAATGTTTTAAAGTGGACACAGAGACACTGCAGTTAATAGAATTTATATAATGGCTTAACAAATATTCATGTCTCATGAATAACTGAAGGCACGGAAACTTAAAGCAACAAAAAATAGTATGCTGTCCCATGAAGGACTTTAGTTAAAATTGATGTTTACTTATTTTCCCACCCCATGTTGGGCCGGGTTTGGACTTTTTATCCCTGTTTGTTGTGTCGGTCTGCTTATAAATGGGCTCTGCGGCGGATGGGAGATTCTTGTGGCAGCTTTCCTTTGTTGTGGCTTTGTGTTTAAATGAGAATTTGGGCTTTCATTAAGGAGAAAATGAAAAGATATGTTTCTGTTCAAGTTGGGAAGAAGAATACAGTCTCCATCGCCGTTTTGTACAAAAAGTGCACATCTGAAAACACGGAATCTATCAGCTGTTTGTCTTAATGGTGTAAGTATGTGTATGGACTTACAATTATAATCGACAATTATAAACCACCACATTCACATCATTGTTGAAAGTAGACCTATTAATCCCAAGGCTGACATTCGCGAATGTTCATTCTGAACTTTTCACGACGAAACTGTATAAATACATAACGGAGAAAATGCTTCTACCTTTTAAAAATACATCTGTAACAAGTCAATTTATCAAGTAGCAATGGCAATGGCTACAAAATCACAGCAGATCCAGCTTCATTATTCAGGACTGTCTGACCCTAGCTTTAAAAGTGATAGAGGAAACTTATTTGTGAGAAAAGGTCTGTAGTAAACAGTCTGTTGTTGATATATGGCGCGCACTTTCTCAGTTGTCTTTGCCTAGGATTTGGATACGGCAAAGACAGCGCTTCTAAAACGCGCTCCAACAGATGGCTGACTGATTCATTGTCAGTGTGTCTGTGTGGACGTTTGATTCATTGAATGTCTGCCTATGTGGCTGAGTTCTTCATTGTCAGCGCGGATGTATGATTATTTATCAGTGTGAATATCATGTTTGATTCATTGCCAGTGTGTGTTTGTCCCTGTCTGATTGGTTTATGTCTGCTGGTTGTTTGTCTGGCTGATTCAGTGTCAGTGTATATGTGTAGATGTTAGATTGATTCAATCTGTGACTGTCGTATTGCCGGTGTACCTATTTGGCTAACACTTTATTTGACACTGTTTGACTGTCGGCGACTACAGATGTTAAATAGTGGTATAAATCTCAATCCATGTGGAGATTAGCTTTCACATTATTTTGGGAATTATATGTAAACGGGGTTTTCACGCTATGCATATTCTTCATATACACATTCACAAAACACAGACCATCGTTGGTTCGTTGTGACCACACCACACCACAAGTTGCAATCTGTAACAGAACATCCGCTACCTCTATTTCCCGAGACTCAACATCAAGAAATAAAACACCCCGGGGACCTAGAACCTGTTTCGTAACAAGTCGGTCTCTATATCTGTACTTGGGATGCTCCGTTGTATTCGTTCTTCCCCATTAGATGGTGGTGACAAACAGAGCTACGGGAAATTGTAAGATTTTGGAAAAGCTCTTCTCTGGCGGTGACACTTTCTGGCCAAACGTGTCTGTTTGAATTGCTGTTGCTAAAAAGAGTTTGGTTGGTGTTATCGCTGCAGCTGCTGCTTCTGCTGCTGCGGCGGCGGATGTTGCTGCTGTTGCTGGTGGTACTGCTGCTGGTGCTCCTACTTGTGCTGCTGCTGCTGCTGCCGCCACCGCCGCTGCTGCTTGCGGTTCTTTGTCTTTGTCGTCTTAGTCTTCTTCGACCTTGTCTTCGTCTTCTTCTTTGTCTTGTTCTCGTCATTGCAGCCTCCATATTTGTCATAAAAAGGACCATAATAATAGCAGCAGCAGAAAAATTCCAGAAGCAGTGTTTTGCATGTCAACCTCCGTCCTTAGATCAGAACAAAAGTCTTAAAAAGGTTGTAAGCCGTGGCAGATTCATGTTTCTTGGAAAGTGAGGAGGTGCAAATTAGTCATCTCATGGGTATCTATGCGTAATCAATAGCGGACATCCCCATGAAAATGCAATATTTTGATGGGAAAGGGTGGCGTCATGCACCACTTTGCAACCGCCTGGATCTGCCTATGGTTAGGCTCTGCCCCCACCCAGCCAACCTGCTGCGAGCACCATGTCTGCCATCTATAAGTTTATTGCATTTTGTCTCTGTACCGATGACCACCCTGGATTTTGTTACACAAGAGCAGCATAATGAAGTTAGCGCCTCGTGCTTATAGTGGCACAGATAGTTATTGCAAGAGAGTAGATAAAAGCAAATGACACAGCCACTTTCCTAATGGATACTTCATGACCACAATGGATGCTTGAGATTTTTATTTTACAATACACACGAGTAGACCTGCCTCTTAGACTTTATGTGTGTGGTGATTTCTCGCTCGAATTGTCTTTGTGTGTTCAGTCTATACATGTACAAGAATTAGGCTACAATGTAGAATCTGAAAATCAAAACTTTTCATATCAATGAAAATGCTCCTGACAGCATAGCACCATTATTTGCTTACTATCAAGCATATGTTTGAATAGATATGAAAAAAAATCTTATAATGGAAATACTCTTTCTTAGTTTAATAGTGTACTAGTAGTTATGTCCACAACCACTGATGTTGGCGTCTGTGCCTGAAATGATATTGCTCTCTCTATATTCGTCTTCAACACACATCAAATGGTCAACAACTGACACCACCTTAATAGAGTATAAACGTATCACTCAATATTACGTAATTCGGGTTGTCTGTTATTTTTAGGCCAGTTGAATTTTCTTTCAACAACATCGTAACCAGATGCATGTTGGTTGTATCGATAGGCAGATCCAGGTTTTCAGAAAAGGGCAGGCGAACTTTTGTGGTCTCATAGGTTTCGATTACGTGATTGATAGCGAATATGCCAAAACCCTATGAAAATAAGGTATTTCGATGGGGGATAGGGACAGGGCAGAGCTCCAAGGATCTGCCTATGGTATTTCGAATAGGTTTCTCGAATAGGTTTATCTCGAGAAGGTTTAAGATAACGATTTTCTACTGTATTTAAGTGTTCCTATATTGATACCGCCTTATTAACAGAAAATGCCTCATACCAGTTGGTACAATTTGCATTTCTGTGCAAATAGGAGTCGTAGCTCCCCGTGATATTTTTATATCAGTGGCAATGGAGGAGAATACTGTGTGCAAACACTGAAAACATCTCTCTCGTCAGACATCTAATTGGATTTTCTGATGGTTCCTCTAATAAACTGTTTACATTCCCGTATCTGTTTTAGACTAGATACAGTTGAGTACAACCTCCCACTGGCAGATCCAGGTTTTCTGATAGAAGGGGGGAGGGAGCGGTACACCCACAGGATCTTTTGGATCTTGTACGCATGAACAATCGATGAGATGCAAAAATCCTTGAATATGAATTGGTACGGAAGTAGGAGGCGGGGTATAAAACGGGGCTCGCTGGATGGAACTAAGACCACCTCTCTATTAAGACCACCCCTACAATATGAGTTTCTCACCTCTACAACAAGCTTTTTCACAAAGAGCACTGCTGCAAGCATCCAAGGAGACCATTGCGACTAGTTAAAGCCAATTATAGGGAGGTGTACATCATGATCAGTTTAGTTTATATGATATACGTAACACTGCTGCAAGCATCTAAGGAGACCATTGCGGCTATTTAAAGCACATCATTAGGATGTGTACTTCATGATCATTTTTAGCTTAATTCATATATGTAGCATGTACACTATAGAAATATTTGATAAGAGGTGTTCTAAAAATGATCTGTGTGTGGACGTTATGATTAGTATTTTAAAATTAGTGATGCTATTTATTTGATGTTAAAATCATTCAGTTTAAATCCTACGCTGATTAACTCATTGTCGTAGTAACATTTCTCTGCGTATTTGTGGGATATATTTATTGTCATTAAAGCAGACAATGTTTATTCAGTTTCAATGGTTATAATACCATTCTAGGTAAATGAATATTTATGATCATTGGCGATACTGCCAGCCGGAATTGCTAATATTCCTTTTCGATTGCTAATATTCCTTTTCGATCTCATATATATATATATATTTTTGTTCCCTTGATAAACAAATAATTATTCTATTTGTTTGATTTGATCACATTTATATATATATATATATATATATATATATATGGTCATGTTTGTTTTTGGCAGGTTAGGTAACCAACTATATATAAAGGGCAATATATATCATATATATATTTTGAGGGGCTTTTGGTTACGACAAATCATATCTGAGTATATGTATGTATCAGTAATCTCAGTTTGAAAATGAAAAAATGACTGTCCTGCAGAACTAGCGCTTCATAGCTGTATACTGGCAACTGCCATCCTGTTCCTTGATATCAAATTAATATTATTATGCTCAAGGTGCAGCCACAAGATCTCTTGGGTTTTGTACGCATTAACAATGGAGAGATGCAAAAAATCCTTGAATATGAATTGGGACCGGGGGGGGGGGGGGGCAAAATGGGGCTCGCTGGATGGAACTAAGACCCTCTCTCTATTAAGACCACCTCTACAGTATGACAGTTTCTCCCTTCTTCAACCGGGACCCAAGCCTTTTCACAAAGAGCACAGCGAATATTTAAAGCCCAGCATAGGGATGTGTACACCATGATAAGTTTTAGTTTATTTCATATACGTAGCATGTACACTATAGAAATTTCAAGTAACACTCAAATGCGAAAGCAGATTTGGAAGTGCCTGCCAGCTAACTTTTGAGTAAGAGGTGTTCTAAAAATTATCTGTTTGTGGACGTTATGATTAGTTATTTAAAATTAGTAATGCTATTTAGTTGATGTCTAAATTATTCACTTTAAATCCTACATTGATGTACTCATTACCGTGGTAAAATTTCTCAGCATATTTGTGGGTTATATTTATTGTCTTTAAAGTAAACAACATGCATTCAGTTTCAATTGTAATACCATTCTAGGTAAATGAACATTTATGATCATTGACGATACAACCCGTTTGCTTTTATTACCAGTCCGAAAATGATATAATATTTGAGGGGCATGTTTGGTACATGCTGATGAACAAAAATGACTTGAATCATAGCTTAATTGTGAAGACAAACTTATGAATAGCAGGAGTTCAATCACGTGACCTCTGTCACCTCCAGCACATGCCCTTAAACTACTCAAGTCCCCAGCCCAGCAGAAGTATATAGCCCAATAACCAGAGACAATCACCCGGAGATGACGTATGTGCGTTTCATTGCCAGATAATGGCAGGGTATTGCAGAGAGCATAATCACATCAGTCGCTACATGCAGGCATTGGACAGAGCGGGTGGCTGGGAGGTGTATAGAAATCCTACATCCCTTTTTGGTAACCAAGCCCCCCACACACACACCCCTTTTACCAGCCGTTTTAAGCAACATCGTAGCCCAAAGCTACCTCTTCATTTCTCATCTACATGCTAAGCAGCAGCGTTGCTAGTGTTTCATAGTTTGTTTGTTTTTTCAAATGGTTTCTGAACTCCAATCACCTTTATACCACTCTGCCCCCACAAATAGCTATGATTTCCTACCACTTCTGTCTCAGCTGGGTAGCACGCTCTTCATCTATCCCCTATGTCCCCTACCGCACCCCCGCCCCTTGTCGCGTGCCCTGGCTCCATCCCTCTCCCCCTCTCTCCCTCTTTGCGGTCCTATTACCAGCATTATGGCCAAATTGCATTGTCATGTCACCACATCTTTTTACTTCCTACTTCAAGAGATTGTCATTTTCAGACGGAAAGAAAGAGACAGCGACACGGGAATACAGGTTCGGATGCATTCGGGAACTAAAGCTAGTGAGCTGATATTTTTTTCTTGACTTGATTTGTTTCATTTTTATAGTATGCAGCGTTAGATAATGCAGTGCACACAGGTAGAGTATTCGAATGTAGGTTAGTATTTTTTATCTTTGTAATGTAAATTCTTTTTAATCAAAGAATGTAGTCCAGTGCCCAATTAATGTTTAGTAGGGCCCAACGCTGTGAGTCAAAGTGGGCCCTTTGACCGGAGTCTCAAATCACTACTTAATCATGAGTTACGCAGTATTAAATATGAGAGTATGTAAAATGTTGCCAAAATCGGGGGCTGTGCTATAATGTTTACTAGGTGTTCCTTGTTAGTTGGGGCTATGGAGTGCTTGCCATAATAACATAATTTGGGGTCCCTTAAATATACTTAGAGCTTTTGGGGAGTTGGTTTGGTTTGGCTTGGTATAGCAGAAAACATTTTACTAGTAAAAATGCATTATGTGTGCCCCCTAAAAATATTATCTAGTGCCCCTTTATCATTAGAAGCTTTTTTGTGCAAAGAATTTGCATGTGTAATAATTTTGGCAAAATCTGGGGGCCCCTGTCTGCAGTCCCATTCCTCCTTTTATAGAAGCCAGATTAATGAAACGCTCTCTCTATTTGTCAGGTGCCCCTATAAGTGAGGTGTCCCTGATATTGAGGCGTCCGTAATTGTAAGTGTCCTTACCAATGAGGTTTAGCTGCTAGCGAGGTTTCCCTGCTAGTGAGGTGTCCCTATTGGCGAGTTTTTAGTTTTACTGTACACTTCTCCCATCGCTGTACACATTACCACACGTGACCTCCATCCGTTGAGATTGACTTGTAGAACTTGCGAGAGATATTTTGACAGTCAGTTATATTCCATGAAATTACAGCGTTGTTGGGACTTTATAAGATCAATGAACGCATTACATTACACTTATATAGCCCTAAGTGTTACATACATAGGCAGGTCCATGGGCCCGCAAGGTGGAGGAGGGAAGAGGGAGCTTTGTCACCCACTTATTTGGCGTCAACATGTGGAACTGTATTATGCGAGAAGGCTCATTTGCATTACCGTGCCACTGCAAAGCATGGCGGGACAAAGCTAGTCATAAAGCACAAAAAAAACATGTGATGTTGGCAATAAGATAACAGCATAATATCAGCCTCTCGCACAAACTGCCGACCTCGCCTCTCTATTGATCCGTCGCCTATTGAGTTGAGTCGGATCAATACTCGCCCCAAATCACACATTCCGTTACTCAGCTCAGAGCGGCGGCTGCGGCGGTAATCATATGATGGTGCGAGCTACTCATACAATGGTGGACAGGGATATGCGAGGGGTTTGAGGGCTTGGGTTTGGGGGTTGGAAGAGGGGTTTATCGTATGTATGTAGGTGGGTGGAAGCGCTTTTATGTTATGCTATTTGTTTGTTTTTTTAAAGTGATGGGAGGAGGGAGTAATCGTATGTTTTGAAAAGTGGGGGGTCCTGGTGTGGATGGAAGAGACTGATTTTCTGTTATTTTGGTACTGAATAAGACCATTTTTTCCGGTCCTCGTCTCAGCCAATCAGAATCGAGTATGTTCGGTAAAGATGGGAGAATAACGACTCCAGCTCAGATACAACTATCTGAAATGGCTGCAGCTAACCGTGGAACCTAATGTACATATGCCAATAGGGTGGAATGTCGGAATGACTGCAGTCCCCATTATAGAGTGGTAAACAATTGACCAGTGGACTTGATAATCTGCCATGGTCATCAGCTCATGGTCATGTGGGACATTGTCCAGTTAGGACCTTAAGCCTGTGGAGAGACAGGGTGGATTGTAATAGGATATGAATAATCACGTGCTACATGTATGTAATGATATGCACGTATTTAGAGTGCCAATATCAGCATGATCATGGAAACTTTACAATGAAATGAAATTACTAACTAGTAAGAACAACACGGGGATTAATCATAGCTATGATAATGGTATGATAGTGTCCAGATGCCCATGGGTACTTTGCAATGCAATAAAATGCAATTTAAAAAATCATAATACCGGTACATGTACGTGAAATTATATTTGCCAATGCTGATAACACAAATGGGAAAGCTTAATGGAGTGGGCTGTGACAATAAAGTAGCTAGTTTAACGTGATAGTTGTAATGTTCTAAGTTTCACCCCCACACATCATCTTCATTGCCAGTATCAGTCTAAAGTGGAAACTGTACTTCAAGATTTTCTATATAATAAATTGCCCAGTTTCCTCAACACTTATTGTATAATATATTCCACAAATGAATACTATCTATGTCATCAGAATTCAAAGATTAGGCTATAGATTTAAGAATTGGTGATCTCCATAGATTATAGAATTATGGTTATGGAAGGGGTGTACACACTGAAGATGAAAAACTAATGCATATGAGAGAGGTTTCAAACTACGTTAAGCATGTGATATTCAGCCCAGTGTGCTGTGTTGTCGATTTGTTTACAGAACTAATTGATGTGATCTGAGTTTAGCTGGGTGGTGATATTTGTTTTTTTTTAATATCAAAAGCAAACTACTATGTATGGCTTTTTCACACCTGAGGTCTGCCGCTTTCACTCGAGTTTTCAGCCGCCTATTACTCAGAAACACGAGTAGAAGTGACAGGTTATCCTCGTCCGTGAAAAGACCCGTCATCTTGAATGTCTGTCTGGCGATAAGTGTGAACACTGGTGTGAGAAAGCAATGCTTGGTGACATCGCTGCATTCGTGTAGGGGAGCTTCAATTATTATGACATGGGAGTGTGAAAAAAAAAACCATTATGCTGTGATTTCAACCCCCACCCCTCCACCTGAATGTGTTTGAAAATTGTCTGCACACCCTCCCCACTCCTACTAAAATTGCCACCAAACTTCCGGGCTGGCCCTATTTATGACATTAGTGCACCCCAGATATAAGAGTTTTAACACCACCCCGACCCCATAAAAAGGTGACTTTTTTGCTCACCTACCCACCCACTAGCTTTTTTCCACACATCCTACTGCCATGTTAAATTGTAGCCCCCTGGGTAAAACTTGCACCCTAAAAGTAAGTGGTCAATAATTGTACGCCTATAATATATTTTGCGAGGGGTGGTTAAGGGACTACGGAACCATCCCAAGGGAAAATTTGAAATTCTGTAGGTGCAGATGGGAGAGGTTAAGCCCCGAACATACACACTCATACAGACTCGCCACTGAGATTCATCGCTCATGGCTCATGGCCCGTGGCAGTACTCCATTTTGGCAATGCAGGGATGTACAATCCACAATGCAACCATAGCGGGAGTGGAGATGGCTGTGTTAACATGGTGCTTTGCATCTCCAACTCACATCACTGTTATAT
Source organism: Streblospio benedicti (assembly GCA_019095985.1). Classification (NCBI taxonomy): domain Eukaryota; kingdom Metazoa; phylum Annelida; class Polychaeta; order Spionida; family Spionidae; genus Streblospio; species Streblospio benedicti. The sequence continues at coordinate 36,348,170 of CM032668.1, read as the reverse complement.
GCAGATTTAGACTGTGAGTGTCTATTTGAGCTAGATAATAGATACACTATGTATGCACTTCTATGCTGTTTGGTAGTAATGTATTGTATTTTCAGGTACTGTGGAAATGAATCAGAATTAGTGGATTAGCTCTAAACCGGTTGTCTGTATTTGACAGACATTTTGTCAGTATTGCATAAAGACCAGACAAGTATTTCCTATCGTTTCCCATATAGCCATGATTTTGTTTGTACATAATGGCTGGTGTCGGATGGTGAATGCTACACAGTTGTGGGTAGAGCTTGAAACATTGACTATCAAATTGGGCTTTACATAGTACCATCCATCCCCATTTCAGCGCCTGGCCTTGAGTCAGCATTTGGGCATTTGGAAACGGTAAATGTTAAACGAAAATGGCCACACATTGAGATTTACTAGGCCCTGGTCCGTATTGCAGATGGGCCCTTTAAAGGATCTAGTAAATGAGAGTTTGGCATTAATGGTCAATAACGTGGAAACTTACGGTAATGGCAGCCCTATATTGGTCTCTGGCGCCTTAAACACTGAGGTAGAGAATGTCTCACCTGTAAAATAAATGCACATCATTTAGAAGAATAACTTAACATACACATGTATTCTTGATGAAAGAGAGATGCGAGAAAGAGAAGGTTGGAAATGGTGCACTGCAAGGTCCCCTACATGGTTATAAATCAGTCGTAGATAAATCTATTTTTCATCCCAGGCTGATTCATTACACTGTCTATGATGGCTTCTGATGCATCTTAGTAACATTTCAAACCACTAAATTACATAGACATTATTTTAAGCCAAAGAGTTATTGGATATATTTCAAAACATGGACACATCTTCAGCATAAATGAGAAAAAATAGTAGGCTGCATGTAATAAGTACAAATATGGTAGTACTACAATGTATAAATAACAATTTTTAACTCGTCTTAAAAATTGATTTTTGTTTTTTGCAAAATTAGTGTCTCACACGGTTTTGTTTGTGGTCAGTGACCTTAAGTTTTCTGTGCGGTCAGTGATCAAGGTATTATTGGTAGTAAGTGACCTAAATTGTTAACCCGGATATCTGGAAAGTAACACACTGCCCATTTCTGCCTACAAGCTTCAACAATGAAGACGTGTTAAGATTTGCTCTTTAATTTAGTAACCACCTCTACCCCAGCCACCACCCTCTGTTTGGTGGTTTTAGTCATGTCAATGTTCAAGGGTACAGTGTTTATTTTTAATTTTTTGTTTAGTTAATTTTACTGTATTTTCTATATTTGTCTCCTAGCAATGTGCAATGTAGTAAGTCTGTATGTATCATGTATTATACTAGGGGGTGTGTTGGGTTACCCCACCTGTTTTGAAAAATAAATACCAACTCCACCCAGTCCTATCTGGGCTTAGGGAGTTGACAATTACACACTATTTCTCTTTTTCGCCCCCCCCCCCCTTTTTTTCAAAAAACAAGCTCAGCCCGTTCACATTAGTAGACATTTGTTTGTACACCAATTTTATTTTAATTTTAAGTAATACCTCACATATAACTGTATTCTTAATTGAGTAACAAACTAAAAATACATTTATACTATAGTACAATTAAGGCTGCTTTTATAATCAGCATACAATAATGCAAAAACAAAGATATCATATCATACAATATTCAAAAACCCTTGTCAATTTCGTTTCATAGTATTAACATCTATTATATTCCTCTCGCCATGCTATGCATGAATCTAACTTAGAACCATGCACAAACATTTAGGTTGAACAGTTATTACTGTGTGGGGACTATTTAAAGTAACCACAGCTATATTTTTGGGATGAATTTATTGGCCATATATTTTAATCTGCTGTGTTTCCTCCCGCGTAAAATGTGGTCACCAGTTATAGTACAACACCCTATTTAGATATTATCCATAGAGAAGCCACTTCTAAAATAAGACCATTTTTACAGTCACAACTCTTCAAGCCCATTGCGAACCACCGCTATTTTGAGACCAGTTTAAGCAAGTCCATCTTGTGGTCTTGATAGAAAGGTTCTACAGTAAACAGAGCTGACGCAGATGGAGGTTTCTGGACAAAGTTCAAGGGCAAAACCTGCGCCCACCGGACTATTTTCAGAACATGTGAGTGATCACCGCAAAATAGTCCCTGTTTACATTAAATACTGCCAAAATAAGCAACTGGGCTTTCGTGTCTTGTATGAAGGATTTGGGAACTATTTTGGGTGTATTGATTTAATGGCGGTGAAAAATAATTGCCATGAGTGTTTTCACAACCGTTTTATATATGATGTGGATTAGAGAGGCCTGAATTAAATGCAAAATTGAATTACTCTAAATTAAACTAGTAAACTAGATTAATTTAGGAAATTCTATGATTACATTAAAATACAATAAACTACACTTAATAAATTTTGTGTGTTGTATTATTACACTAAATCAAACTAATCTAAACAGCCGATAAATTAAGTCCAAACGGATTCCCTAAATGTTCATAAGATAGCACTAGTGAAATGAAAATATAAGTGTTAAACAAAAAATATACAAATTATACATCTATCAAAATGTATTCCTTTCAGTAGTAATAGCATACACTATCATGTGTCCTATTTACAAGTATTATCTCTGATTGGAATATGTTTCTTGTTTTAAGAGCTTCAACTTAGAACATTGTTACATTTTTTGTGATTTGATTTTTAGTCCCCTAAATCAAGATTAAAATGTGTGTTCACAATACAGTTAAACTCTAATTGTATTGCATAAGTGTCTCCAAATACACAGAATAAGTAGTAAAAAAAAAAACAATAGTGCTACAAATTGCATATTAAACTATCACAGAAGAATGTATAAAATGTGATAAATACCACACAATAGACATAAAAGCCCACGTGTACGAACAATGTCACTGTCCATACCCTACTACGCCTCTCTGCGGAATAATGCATATGTCCTGATTGTTCTACCATCATAGCTGCCTCCCACATTGGGGGTTGTATTGTTCATATTGATTACCAACACCTGGGGTCCATGGTCTAACAGCTAGAACTCCAGTGGACTCACTCTCTTGTCCGCCGGCCAACTAAAACAGTATTGTACAATAACATAATAGGCAATACATGTTGGCAACACAGCACAGAAGCTCTGCATGGGGTCAAATGAATAAACAATGCCCATACCATATTTTGCTACAGTTGACATGTGGTTGAATACACTTAAAGGGTTGGTAAAATATTTATATTTTTTCATAGTGTGTAATGCACATCAGCTACGAGAATAATAGAAAACAGTAGAGCTTCAGTATATTGATATTGCTTAACTCGAAGAGTTTGCTATCTCGAGGTCATTTTCATATTCCTTCACCTACATTATGAACATATATCAGTTGGTCATCTCGAATAGTGTTTATATGTATATATTATGTAAATATAGTGTTTTATGCTCGAATATCATTTTACTGTTATCTCTACAGATTCAAGATAATACTTGTAACTGTAGTCTACTATAAATGTTATTATGTTGGATTTGGGGGAAGATAAATGATATATGTACCAAGTTTTTAGTGTTTTTGTTCTTTTGCATTCTAATTCTTAGAGCAAATCACATATCTTTGTGATATGTTAATGAACAGAATCTGATGTGTGAATGTACCGCTGGTGAAGCAGGATGGTTCCTTTGTTTCTTTATCTATTATCAACCATCCACTCTTTCAAACCTACAAATTACTTTACAAACAGTGATATATTCTAACAAAACAAACTGCGCAGAAACGCACCAATCAATGCCCTGCATACATCATAATCCAGCCAGCCAATCAATGACGCGGACACAATGCACCAATCAATTGTCGCCGGGCTCATTTATGTGTCGTCCTATAATAGATATTGATGAATGGCACTCAAGCTCTCATAACACTTCCTTTACCCCCCTTGGTATGTGTTTGGCTGATACAGGAAAACTTCCAATAAAGGCCACTTCCATAAACAGATAACTTCTATAATAAGCAATTTTTCACAGTATCAGAACTTCATAAAAACAAGCTCAAACATCCGTGAAGAGACCTCTACTTTCTAGAGAACACCACGTGAGGCCAGTCCCGTTTGGGGTCTTTATAAAAGTTCTACTGTATGGACAAATGGAGACAGTCCCCTGGTGTTCTTAATGTGGTAACACTTGAAATCAGCCCCCTTGGTGGTCTTGCTATTTTTCGACAGCAGCTACTGGACAATAATCCCCCCCCGGCCGCCCCTCGCCCACGTCCACCACAAACCCACTGTGATCTATCTATAATAAGTTCTACAGCAATAACACAGTTGATGCCAGCCTCCAGTCCACCCGTGGATTAGGCTATTGGAGAGAGGTTTTACTTTATTAACCCTTGAAATCAGTCTCCCTGGTGGTACTAATAGAGAGGTTGGTCTGTAACAGCACTCATCTTCTCATCATCACTTCCTTAGTCTATGACATGTAGCCATTAGCTACAGTGCCGATTATCGCCCATTCACATGGCACCTGTAATAATGCCAATAGTAGGATATAGTAGGGCTTAAAACAGAGTTCGGGGTGGTTGTAAACAGGAGAGTGCATGGGTATTATTGGGTATCAGTTTTGTTTGCTTGGCTGTTTTGTTATATTTATAGGTTTTGTATACACGAAGGCTTGTGGACATGACAAAATGACACATGAAAATGACACTTTTGAAATCCAAGAGGGGTTTTGTACCACCTGTCACAACCCTGTATCCACCTATGGGTTGTGTGTGCAGGATTTGTATAGTGAATATTACATTAAACAGCTCCTATGATATTAGTCTCGTGAAAATGGTTAAAGTTCAGATTGTCTGTCTTTCTCTCGGGATAAGTGATGCTATTAAATCAGTCTGTTGCCCGTATCATATGTACCGCCATCGACCCAACTCTTCATAACAAGCTGTCTAAGAAGTGGGATATGAAAAAAATGACCCAGTATGGTTTTGAGCCCCCCCCAACCTGTGAAGATCTAGATTTGATTGAAAATTTAAGCCACCATCCCCCGAGACCTTAATACTTCATAGTTTTGGGTCGTTAGAGCATCCCATATTTCAAACAATATCACCCCTAAAAATCAAGTCAGCTTTTCAGCAACACCCACAGTCCCCCCCCACCCCACCCCCTTACCTTTTCATACCGCCCTTGGGCCATGATAAATGACAATCCTCTAGCAGTATACTGCTGTCCGGGACACTGCAGGGACTTGAGATAATGAGGAAACATGGCTCCAGATCACCCGTTGTCACAAGGTGTGTGTGTGTGGGGGGGGGGTCAATTTAGAGATGCTCTTTTCACGGAGATTTGTGTTGGTTTCTTTATGAAGACTTGGGACTGCGAGAAATTGGATTATTTTAGAGGCGGTCTTCTTATACAGGCAATCGTAATTGGAGGTTCCACAGGAGTGTTAGTAAAGATGATAAATGAAACCAGTAGAACCTCCAATGGAGACCACCTGCATAAAGAGACAAGATTTAAAATGGAACCACTTCTCACGGTCCCAGCACTTCATACGGAGAGACAAAATACTAATACAATTATACTCAGTGTATACAAAAACGTGTATAGGCGCCTAGTATCTGTCACCTGTGCCTCATTTAATATAAGAGGGCCAGGTGGTATGAAAAAAGATGATTATTATATGATTTTTAGCACCGACCCTCCCCCTCGCCCCCTCCCCCCAAACACACCAATATCTGTTCGAAAACTTCAAAGCCCCCCTCCCACTTCACACTGTGGCACACACAATCCACCCCGTACCCCAACTCTTAAAATTACTATTAATTTCTTGCCAATAGCTTTAAGTCCTCCATCTCAATAAGAAACAAGTCCAGTTTTGAGCCCCCATCCCCCAAGCCCACCCACATTGGGCCATGATAACTAAGCCCCAGTCTGTCAGTCTGACAGTCACCAATATTCATTCCCTACTTGTTACTATTCTGTGGGAAATGAGAAAAAATGTGGATCAAAATATTATTCAGCCTCTAAATAACACTGTTCTGATGACACAATGTACCCATTAACAACAGTTACAATATCATTGGATTCACTTTGTGTGACTGTCTAACCATAACTGAAAACAGCACAATCGCATCACCAAAATTACGAATTGAGATATTAATAGCATAATAGCAGTCACAGAAAGGGAACAAAATAAACATTTTCTAATGCCAAATGCTCTGCTATCTCAAGTAACGTGTCAATGCTTATCTGGAGTGTGCCAAAAGTCCATTGGAAGCTTTTTCTACAATTTAGGTGTTAGTGAATTGTTGCAGTTTAGAATGCATGTGTTTATTATATTCACGAATATAAATTCTAACGGACGCATGGTAAGTCAAGGTGACCAAGACTATTCGTACCATGCTAATTTAGATGGCCAACATGCTAGTCAAGATGGCTATCATTATCAAAGATGGCAACCCAGTCATTTAAGATGGCCACCCTGAGATTCAAAGATGACCCCACCTGTCCTTGTTAGTCAAAATAATCGCCCTGTTAGTCAAGATGACCACCCAGCTCTTCAAGACGGTCAACTTCATAGTTAAAGTGACCATGGTGACCACCTTGACAATCGATATGACCACTACATTAGTCACGAAGGGCACCTGTCATTCAAGATGACAGCCCTACTAAGATTTACACTAGGTCATCGTCATCATTAAAATTGCTTGTATCTATGAAAACTACAGGCAGTCACAAATATCACTGGTTCTTCATCAGCTATCCACTTGAAATACGATTACTGTTGGGAGTTGGGGGGTTTTAAAAATATATTTGTTTAATATTTTCAGTCGAACCTCTCTATTAAGACCTCCCAGGGTATTTGCTTCAACTTGCATCAATAGAGAGGTGGTCTCTATATGGAGATTCATGATGGTCTCTTCGTGAAGCCGTGAGGCCATAGCATGAGATCTTATTGTAAAGGTGGTCTTCAATGAGAGTTCTTCTAAGAGGTATTTTACTAATCGCGAGTTGTCACTACGCAGTGGAGAAACTTAGAGCGAAACTGCCAGACCCCTGCGGCTTTCTTGTTTACATATTGACACGGTTATGCTAGACACATTTATCAGGGTGCCCGGGGTATTCCCCGGGTGCGCATTTGTCAATCCATTGGAGCTCAGTGCACATAGAAAAATTGGGTCAGTGCAGGCAGGTACTAAACGTATAGCCATGACTTTGTCAATCATCTACATTTTCTTGAAGCATATATGCAAGTTTGTTTGTTTGTTTTTCAAATACAAAATACATGTATTGCATTTGAATTATGAGTATTCTTCATGTTCCAGTGAGGTGAAGTATAACCATGTAAAGCACGGTTGAACTTCTCCATTAAGGCCACCCGAGGGACTGGCTTGAAGTGGTCTTGGTAGAAAGGTCTATTTATGGAGGTTTACAGTGGTCGCTTTTTGATGATTTGGGACCCAGAAATATGGTCACATTAATTGGACGTAAGATTATTCTTCATTGCTGGGTGAAGCATAACAATGTACAGTACAGTTAACCCTCTCCATTGAGACCACAAATGCAGACTGGCCTCTAAAGGTATTTTCGTGGAGGTGGTCGCCTTACAAATGTGGTTTTAATTTGAAATTCTACTGGAATAAAAAAAGACTTTGCATTTGCATTTAGTAAATTTACATGTCAATAATCGTTGACTGTAGCCAGATCAAGGGGGACGCTTGGGGCGCCCTCATCCCCTATGTTATCCAAACATCGCTTTCATAATTTGGTGTTTTGCCGTCATCGACAATCGTCGTTTGTATGAAATTGCACCCACTCACCCCCATCCCCAAACACGTCAGACACACACTTAAAATATGGATCTACCAGTGGCAAGATCTAACATATGCAAGTTCGCAACACAATATATACTAAGTAAGTGTCTGTTTGTCTGTCTTTTATATAGAACCCACAGGGTGATAGAGCTATGATCAAGGGGACGTTATGGGCGAACAACACACTTTTAAAGCTTTGTGTGAGGGCTCCATTTAGATTCACAAAGAAATGGCAGTGAGTTTTGTGCACTTAGCTGTTGAAGCCAAGTTTCGCGGTGGCAATGAGTTAAATTGTAGCCTGCTAAATTGCACATTGTGTCGCCATGCACATGCTTTTAAATGAAAAATCATTACGTAGTATAACTACACACCTCCTGAAAATATTTGAAAATCAAAAGATTCTTGAAGAAAATTACAGGAAAACATAGCACTGAAATAAATTCACAGAACTGATCAAACCTCATGAAGCCTCTAGAGCTCGCTGCAAACACGATACACCAAACATTGTTATAAAAAAATGGCGCCTGCAGCTCAGAATTATGAAAACAATATTCCCAAACTGTCAAGCCAGAAGCCCTCCATGAGCGTTCTGTGAGTAGCAGCCTTTTTCCTGTATATGTCACAAACTGCTGCGAGAAACAGCAGATTTCATTTATATGAAGATTGTGTGTGAGCTGGGGAAGCCTTGTGAATGCTGGTGGCTTATTTATATCTGTACATGGATGGTTCAAGGGCTAGCTGACTGACACCATCTGAATGGAGAATTGGCAGATTCAGTGGAAGCGCACACAACTATAGCACCCCAATATCCATCTATTCGGGACTTTTGCGATTCGCAAGCTATTTTTAATAACCCCTCATTAAAGCGTTATGTTTTAAGTGGAACATTTCTAACGGCCTATTAAAGCCAATCAGATCGTCAGGGTGATTATTACAGTTCGGCTGTCAATCATCACGCTTTAACCGTGGTAAACACATTGCAATGACCAACTATTCAACACGCAAGCTATAGAATATAACTCCTCATTCAAAGCCCGTAATTATTGCTGGAAACTTTCGTCTATCGAGGTGTCACCAATCCACACCCAATGGTGCGTCCATGTATGGGTTTGAAGAGGTGTCTGTGTGTGGTGGTGGTGGTGGTGGGGGTATCAGACATATGTAAGCTGCATTTTGGGACCCCAAAGACTTGTAAGGATGGCCTATGTAAGGCACAACAAAGGGTTTCTGCCATCTTTGAGAAAGCTGTCTCATAAAATTAAGAGGACCTAGAAGTTGCATGGGCTCCCCATTCTCCAAGCCATTTTCGTCCACACTGGCTCCGCCACACATCATTCATCCCTCCAATTAAGGAGCATCATTAGAAAAGCCCGAGGAAGCGCAATTATTCTTGCGGGTGAGGCTCGTGAAATATGGAGTGCTCCTATGTTCACGTCAGTGCCCTGCAGGTGGGAATGGGCGAGGGGCCAGTTTGAGAATACTGTTAAGAAATATATGTACGTGTACATTAGAGTAGCTTTAAATGAAAAAGACGCCCCCGCCAGACAGTCACGAATGTCAATTCCCAAAATTTTAGCGTACAGTAGATGAAAAACATGGATCCACGTTTTTGTTTTGTTGTTGTTTTGTTGTTTTTAAAACTAAACACGCAAGCTAGGAGTCCATAGCTACAATGCCACAACGGATTGAAGCTTCAATGGTCGAGACTGTCTTACTCCAGCATGGCTATTTTTTGCTATTACTACAATACCATGGCTGATTCGGGCTTAATATTCAGAACTGTGTGACATTAGCTTAATACCACAAGGAGCATGTGACAGCAATAACTATACCCACACAATTAACTGAGCCAGGGTCGAATGGTCACTTGATAATTAGGGGTGTAATATCACGCCAGAGTGTGTAGTGTCTTTGCTCATACGGTATAAACTCTCGACCAGGATCACCTAAATTACGACCATCACATCTATAATATGACGATATTTCGTGTTCCTAGATCACCATAAAGCACTATAGACCTCCATAAAGAGACCATCTCTCTATTGAGACTACTTCAGATCAGCTCACCGGGTGGTCTGAATATAAAGGTTCTGTTGCATTTGCACCCGACCTGACCACCAGCTTGGGTTACACAAGTGAAAGCGGCATTGGGTAGGGTAATGGCAATTGCAGCATTGACAATAATTGCAAAGTGGCATTATGTGTGTGGCGGCGGTGGCAGCACGCTTCGCACTTACCTTCAGTGTAAGGTCAATAGTACAGTAGAACTTCCTGGAAGATTATTTCATCAAACAAAATTTCATTTCCATGTTGTTTTTATCATCTCCACGAGCCCTCACGGGTATAAAACCTAATAAATCCTGTACGAGTGCTCCCCCGTTTTAGGAGAAGCTGGATCTGCCCGTTATAAACGCTTTTCTATGGTCATCAGACCATGAACACCCATTTGCCTCTCTGATATCAGAACCTAGACAGAATGACCTTCCACTTTAACCTCTTGTAGCACTGAATACTCTCCTGGCAGTATACATGTATGCTCACCCAACCAAGGTTTAGGTAGTCACATCACTTTGTTCTGTTTCCTACCTAACTCACATGTTAACAGCTTTCACAAAAACAAAAGCAAAAAAAAATCGAAAATATATATCGAAATCCTAGCCAATACACAAATGTATTACAACAGATTTTGTGTGACAATGACATTAGTGTGTCATGTACACCACAGAGAAGTTATAATATATATATCAAGTATCAGTAACTTAGGGTTATGTGATGTAACTAAAGGTTGTTTAACCTACATTCTGCCAATATGAACTTGCCACTGGAGTCTATAAACAACATCAACATCAAAATTATCTATATACGATCATCACACGCGACCTTAAAAGCATAATTCTTCCTGACACAAATTTGCCCTTCAAAATGTGACGTTGCACAAAATTGCACCCATGTACCTCCGAGAGCAAAAACTGCTCCGTGCGTCCACCAAAACAACAACAACACGCCGGGACAAATGCAAATAGCATTGTTCTGAGTGAGGTTCTCTTCCCTACAGACCCTCAACAGACGTTACAACTCTTTTCTTGACAGTAAGATCTCCCTATTCAGACCACACGGAAAACTGGCCTCAAGTGGTCTTAGTAAAAAGATGGTCCCCTTATGAATGTTGATTTTGGACAGTAAAGAAAGACCTTATCATAAAAGTGGAAAGGGTGATGATACATACTTAAAAATAGTTTCATAATTTTGTTTCAGTGAACAGAGATTCACATTGCCTTACTTAAGAAGGCTGGAGCCCAACAGTGGTCTTATATCATAGAGGTGGTCTCTTAAGAGAGGTGGCCTTGATTGCAGGTTGTACTGCACATATACGCTTCACATATAAACACGTACCTCCATACCAACAAATATTGACCAGTGACAGCAGCATCCATCGTGACAAGGCCCCCTCATCAACAAGGCATGGCTGGTCTTTCGTCACATCACTTTGTTGTGTACTAGACTTAACCATTAGACACCTTTTACATCATCAACTATTATTTGACTAATCACCAATTATAATATCTTTAAACGGGATGGATAACAAGAGTTCATTTTCAAACACACATATGCAAATGAGATTTGCTATGATTGGCTGCAGGTACCAGTAACTTTATGGATTTTGACTGTGGCGTTGACAAATGACACGGTAGCCTTTGATGCCTTTTAGAGCCATTTTAACATGTACAAGTGACACAATTGAAAATCCTTCTCCGGTCTATCAAATAGACCAGTTCCCATATCAATCAACCAGTTCCTGTGATGGCGTTGCAGATGAAAATGAAAGAGTCACTTTCTCAATGGTTGTCTAAAATGCTCACAAAGGTTTGCAAAAGACAATACTCACAATTCAATTGTTTGTAGCCACTTGGTGGCGAAAATGGTACTACAATATGAAGGGTGGTCTATGAGCACGAGAAACACCAGCATTTTCTTTTCTATTTCTACAAGGCTTTGTCGTAGAAAGAGACAAGAACGTTTGTGTGTTTTGGGGGGTGGGGGGGGGGGGAGCGTGCCTTAAATATGGAGACAATGGCATGGCATTCATTATCAGACCTCAAGTAGGTTGAAGTCGTCACCTTGTTATATTGGTGGGTGAAAAATGTCATTAAAAGAAAGTAGTCGGATAGAAATAGGAGCAGACAGTCTGCGGTATTTTGACCACAACTGAAACTAAACATTATAGAGTAGAGAAAATGTCAGTAATGGAGTACAGTGGAACCTCAACTGAGGAACACCTCCACAGAGACAACATATATAATAAGAACATATGTCTCTGCCCCAAGCCTTTATAGGAAGATGCAGTCAACTGGACATAGTCTGCATGCCATCAGCTATGTATGTGTATCATGGAAAAAATATTACATGATTGATAGTGAGAGAGATGTGGAAGAGAATAGTAGGTTATAGGCAGTTTTGTATCGACTGTCAGTACTAGTAATGGCATTCTCAAAGATTGGGGAAAACACCATGATTATTACCAGTAGCATATTAGAAACATATACTACTTGTGGCACTGAAGGGTTAATACAAGAGATAGAGGGTTAATACAAAAGGGTTAACCCCAAAGACGCCCCGCTGGGTTCTTGGCTCACTCACCGCTGTAGCAGGCGAGAAAATTGTTTGTGCAAAACCAATTACATTTACGGCGGCGGCACGTAAGACGCTAATTGCATTGTCTATTAGCCCTCCGGCTGCTGAAAAATCAGGTAGACTTTGAGTGCCTCGAGATTTTCAAGTCCCCTTCACACCCACTCGGCCACACCCCAATCATGTTGGGCTTTTCACTAGTTTTTCCCCATACCCCTTGATCGATCGTAAATGGTAGCCCCCTAAATGGCTCTTAATGTAGCTCTTGCCTAACAAATACGGTTTAAGTGATTTACCATATCTTGCATGTGTGCAGTATGTCAGGAGAATATCAAGACAAAGGCATTGTAAAGACATACTGAAGCCCACTATAGCTTGTGAAATAGGTGCCCTCAATACTGCCCATGTACCCCCACCCCCACCATGTCTAAGACTGTGCTGGTTGGGACTTTCTTGGTGTTATTGTCTTCGACCCACAAGTTTCGACTGGTACCGACAATCGTGGTATTAGCTGTCCCAGGTTATCTACGGAAAAGACCGAAAGAGTTAGAAAGGGCCGAATCAATATTGACCCTGCTCCAGGTTTTATGCAAGGATTACCTTAATCCTTGACGAATCCCATCAGTGTTGTGGTCTTCGGGTCATGAACTGGCGAATATGGCGAGACACCCATGCATAACTACCAGGAGAACCTCTCTAAAATGATCAACTGGGGAATGGCCTCAAGTGGTCTCAATCGATATTTGGTCGCTTAAAGGTGGTTCAAACTGGTCTCTTAACGTTTGGCAGCGAGAAATGGTCTTACCACTATATACAGGTGCTCTATTTAACCACAAAGGTGGTCTATATGACAGGTTCTGGTGGAGAATAACCCCAAAGTGATGTGTCCCTGGGCGTATTAAGGAAATGTTCGACTAGACGTGAAGGAACTTGTACGTTGGGTGACACGTTTGGATAGGCGTTGAGAAAGTGTGTATATGATACCATATCACGACATGCACCAGATTAGACACGAGAAATATTAAGACGTGAGCCATGTAGTGAACTTTGCTCTACACCAACCGTACTCCCAAACCAGTACTGCAGTGTTTTATAGTCATACTAGATAAGTTATGAGTGCTACACATGCGTAAAAGCTTCTAAGAAGAATGTAATCATGAGTTCCATTAGTTAAAATGAAAAGATGAATGATATGGCTTTTATGTTGTAAGCTGGTGGCAAAATTGGTACTTCGTCATAAAAGATTCAAAGACGATTTGTGTGCTGTCACTGAGAGGTACATACAATATTGCCGTAGAGCCTCGGCGCACATTTCAATTTCGTAGTTTTGATATTCTGTGAGCAATTTAAGATTTCAGGTTCGATTCCTTTGGGCAAAAGTGAATGTTTTGGCTATCTATGGTAATATAGAAACCTTTTGTTCTACTGCTATGAGACACCAATGTGACAGCATGTTGTTTTTTCTGTCCACGTCACAGAGACCGAAAGGTATCATTTATCTACAGTTATAATCGATTGTCTCCAAAATCTCATAAAACATTGTGCATACAGTTATTTACCTTACATACAGAGCAACACCGCCGATGATGCTATTAAACCAACTACAGCTCAAATAATCCAGGCAGGTCTAACCTACATCGTTGTCAACATTATCCGTTAACACTTTGTCATACACACATACCCATGAAGGGTAAACATGGTCAAAGATCCCAAATAAGGCAACAAACCCCTACCTTTCTAAAAACTGGCGGCTATCCGCACACGAGTAGCAGGTGTGCGCTTGTGGTGCGAGCAAGTACTCCAGATTTTGGTGGCTGCTCTCTCAAGTGGCAGTGTGGTCCGGGCGGTCGGTGTTTTTGGTCCTTACAGATCCATTCAGCTGCTGTTACTGTTGTGTCTACCAGCCGACACAATCATATCGATTGTTCACTTTGTTGTTGTTATTATTGTATACGTCTCGACGAGAACCACGTGGTCTATCAGCGATAGAGGGCGCATCGGTTGCGGTGCACACAAAAAGTCGGTTGGCTGTTTGTATGCACGTTTGTTGGTGTCTGTGCACTTGTGTTCGTGGCGTACGCCTCGGAATAGAGCATACACTGCAGTCACTGACAGGTTTAGTGCGTTCACAATCCGCACAGCGGCGCTTACGGTCACTGTTTGTGTTTATTACTATCTGTGTCACACTCACCTCATTAGCATCCTCTCCAAAACACAACAATAATCCCAAAGGCTAACTGTGCATCCACAACGTGTACACACCAATAGTGTACACACCCTCTACTAAAGCGTGCACTCACTCACTAAACAAGCGCCAAAAAGCCGTGGTGCTTCAGTACTCAAGAAGAAAAACAGTATCACTTAAAGCGTGTGGGACGAGGCGGCGCGACTACCATATAAGTAGCATTGAGACAAGACAAGACACTTGAGCCAGTAGCAGATGAGAAAACACGGTACTGCGGGTACTGCGGTGGCGACAGTACACACACCTGCCGAGTGTTGGGGTGAGCTGAGTCGTTGGTAGAGGCGGCGGCGGGCTATATATGGTTGTTTATGGGTCTCTAGGCACGGCTATCTGAGGGGTCTCCGTGGGGAGTGGTGTTGTTCAGATCATCGTGTGCATGCAGTAGAATGATTGACGCAGAATTGTCAGCTGTTGTAACCACATTTATATTGCAGTTAAGCATACTCACCCCAGTTGTGGTTTAAGCTTTGTTTGCGTGGGCAGGTCCATAAGGGGCGCAGAGCCCCCCCCATCCCCAGGCCCAGTCCCAGACCCATTGACTCACACACCCCACACATACCACGACTTTTTCCTCACCAAGAAAATCATTTCCATAGTGTTTTTGGCAGATCCGTAGGAACCCCATCAATCCTGTGGATGAGCCGCTTCTCCCTTTTCCGAAAACCTGGATCTGCATATTATGAATTCAAAAAATGAGAACTAACCACATACTGGTGACGGTTAGTTCACACAACGTGTATGTTATGAGGTTGGGACCCTTTGTAATGACCTCATTTGGATAACACATATCACGCCCACTTTTGGATTTCCTGTGGTCGTTGGGGTTTGTACAGTAACGCCTCTCAATAAGACCACCGGTATACAATAGCTCCTTCTTTAACAGGACATTTTACCCGTGATCCCGAGCCTTAAAAAAGACCCCTTATGAACTTTCACAGATAGGCCACCTCTCTGTCAAGGCCATTTAAAGGTAGCCACCCGCCGGTGCTCACACGGAGGTTGTACTGTATTTGAGACTTCTCCGCTGGCAGCATTTGACTGCGAACACGCCCGGTGGGTGCGTTTAAGGTTAATGTCACGCTGTGAATGTTAATTGTTCTGGGTTTTATTTGGGGCGTTGTGACTACAGCGATGTGCTTGTTGGTTTGGGGTTTATGGCGGCAGTTAGTCTTTCAAACGACCTTGTATCAAATAGTTTTTATTTCTATTATTACATAAACCACTCATATCAACCATATATTAAGTGCAAAGATAAAGAGCAAGTGCATTTGTGACAGCCTCTAGCTCTAATAGATATAAGGTCTTTTACGAAGCCCTAGGAATTCCACTGATATTAAACATGCAGCCTCAGCCCTGTTATAGCCTTTAAAACCAGAGTAATCACTAGGAACAGCTGCAGAAGCAGCAGAACATGTATGCATGGGTGATTAGGTAAGGGTCAGCCAAGACACTGCAGCAGCATTCATGGGTGATTAAGGGTCAGCCAAGATATTAAGAATGTAATCTTGATGTGTTTCTCAGTTACTTGTACATGTTTGACTATATCCAAGGGATCGTTCACAAAATGACGTCACTCAGCGGAAGGGGGGGGGGGGAGAAAGAGGGGGTAGCGAAAGTTGACAGGGGGGGGGTCTAGCACTTGGGTGATGTCACCTTTTGAGAAAAAAAGTTTTAGTTATTTAACAATATTTGAACTTACTTTGTGACATGTTAAGTGAGTTGTGATATATCTACTAGTTGAAATGTCATTGCCATGTTCGCTTTATTTGTAAAATTATGTCTAAATTATGGACATATATATTCAAATGTATTTATATAACGACACAATTAAATCAATGATAAATGTCATCGTGAAACAATGTTGCGGCGGAGCGGGCGGCAGGCAAAGATGACGTTACTTACCAGGAGCCAGGAGGAGGGCGGGGGCGGGGGTGCTTCAAAGATGATGAAAGGAGACCGGTGGGGGGGGTAAAAGACCAAAAATTAGGTGACGTCATTTGTGAACGATCCCCAACTACAGCTGGACTGCTGTTTCTAAAATAGAAGCCATGTGCTTTTAGTAAATGACGTCACTTTTGCAAGACTCTTTGCAAAATTGACGTTACGGCAGTATGTGATTGAATCCTCATAGGCAGATCCAGGGGGGTGTCAGGGACGCCCCCCCCTTCCACCGAAAATACCTCTTTCTTGCCGGGATTTATTGCATGTCTGCTATTCTATTACATTGATTGCTCAATCGGATCCATTGAGATCAGTTGTGCCCCCACTCCCACCCCCATTACAAAACCTGGTTCTGCAAATGGTCGTGTGTGCATATGCTCGTCAGTTAATACTAGGGTGTGTGCATTTTGGGGTTCCACTGTACCAAACATACTGGAACCCCTCTCCCTCAAAGTGTCCTTGTTCTATCTATTTTTTTGTGCATTGTACTTATACCAGCAGATAGGAATAGCCATAATATTATCTAGACTCATTTGAATAGCGCGAAATGATGAAGTACGGACTCGAGTATCAAGTTTGCCCGTGACGGATGTCCTGGCTCTCATGGTGTTTGTGTAGATAGATACCACATTACTTGAAAAAAGGCCACGTTTGCCCACTGCACACCCACGGATCCTCACGATTTCTATGCGTTTTTGGCAGTAGACTGGCTGTAGACCCACCTTGCGGCGTAATGCGCCATATGCATTAAATACGGAGCAATAATGGGCTACAGACGACTGCCTGACAGTTGCATGGTTAATATTCTTGTAAGTGGACGACTGATATATTTTTCAGCTACATAACAATCACACGGTCAGTGCACTGCGGTTAGTTTAAAAATCCCATATAAAGTATTAATTAATGTTAATGTATCAAAATCGTGAGTATGTGTAACCCATCGGGCTGTCACAATGATAAACATCAGAAATTTATATAAATTCAGCTATTCGAGACCTGTGCGTGTCAATCCATTACTCAAAATCTTTAATGAAAATAGATTATAAACACTTTAACAGGTGTTATTCATGCATGACATAATCGTAAAATAACCTGCTAGTTTTGGGACTAGAATATTTTCGTATTGATGTCAGTAAACAGGTTTAAGAAGTCCCTAAGATAGCATCATTTAGGGCATCTTCCCCCCCCCCACCCCCCCCGAAGAAGGTGATCACTATAGGTATGCATTTTGTAATCCAGTGACGAGGCTACGATGCCGTCACACATACTGATTTATGAGGTGTGCGTTGTTATGTAGGTGACCTGTATCACATATTTCAATAACTGTACAAGAAAGTTGAGTATTTCTACTGATGTTTTATTGACAAACTGAAATTATTTGGAACTATATGTTCAGGGCATAAAAATATTGCGTTGACGGTGGTGATTCGGCAAGTCAAAGTTGAACTAGTCATATGGTGACAAGGGGTGACCACGTGTTTGGCTTGTTTACATGATAATTCCCTGCCAAAGGATCATGAATTCATAGTGGAATAAAGAAATGACACTGAACTACTAGTATTTGGCATTCATATATTTTTTCTGCACATCCCGTATATTCGAGAGAGCAAGACATTTGGTAATACAACAACAATGGCAAAGGTATCCATGTGTTCTTACCTACATATCTATCTATGCTATAATATTTGATAGATGATACCTGGCTGTGACAAGATGCAATCACAGTTGATGACGTCACAACTGGTATTCAACTATTTTTGGTGGGTGTCAATCTGAGATTGATCACTAATCATGAGGACGTTACATGATTTATCTAAATAATATACATTGTAAACGAAGCAGGCATCATTCGTTGAACGTGTTTGGGGGGTCCACCAGTGTGCTGAGGGCTCGGGGGAGGATTTCAGACTATAATTGGGTACGGGCGTGCCATATTGACTTCAGATATACACAAAGTAGACAAACATGTTCACACATTTATAAATATCATTACATCAGAGATGAGATATTAATGATGATACGCAGAGTGATGGTACACGGAAATACGAAATAATGTGCAATATTTCGATGTCAATGCCCTGATATAGTTATCTCTAGAGATAAGACCCTATGTGTGTTGTCTTAAAATCAAGAGCCAATAATATACTAATTTCTCAAAATATAGACCCAATGATATATCAAATATCTAAAAATAGGACCCAATGATATATCAAGAGGCTGGAAAAGGTGACCTATAAAAGTTGCACGTTCGTACCAGCCACATGTATTAAAGATCACCCCCGAGGCTGATGGCTAAAAGTTTGGCCCACTTTTAATGTCATTGAACATATCCTAGCACAAATATGTTCAGTTGCGTATAAGTTTATGAAAAAATGCTTTGCCAATTGTAACCCGGGATATAATTTTAGTAAACGTGATAAATGTGACAGCGAAAAGAAATTGGTGGAGAAATCTCACATATCTCATTTTGTTGTCTTATCTTTGACATACCATGATACATCCCTCTTTTTGGTAGCCTTTTCCCACACTGCCTCTTCTTTTTTTTCTTGACCCCCACCCCCTCACATACATATAGGCAGATCCAGGGGGTCACAAAGGGTGCGGCCCAGATCCCCCTTCCCACCAAAATATTAAGTGCGCTCCCCTTTTCTGAAAATCTGGATCTGCCTATGCACTCATCCCTCTTTTCCAGCCTTTAATCCCGCATGATATTTCCCATAAAACCCCGCACCACAGTCTACCACCACTGGCAATGATCAAATCCAAATAGATAGGAAAGACAGCATAAAAAAGTACAAACAATTCATGTCATTTCATAGTGACCATTTCATTTATGTCAGGCCTAGGATAACGTTGTGTTTAAATTTTAAAAGTAAAAAATAATACAATTCCTACTGTTAAAATTCTAGATGTATTAACAATACCAACAACTAGCTTGATTTACATGCTTCTGTATATTTTGTTGTTAATAGTATGATTTTGGCGTTTTATGACACTTCCATTGTATACCATGCGAAGAGGAACAGAAATATCTATGCCATATAATTAGTAATCCATGGCGCTATTCATTACAATGTTACAATTACAATTACAATGAATAATCCATTTTACTGTTTGACCTGCCATTTCCCAGAGAAGGCGGCCCATATTCCAAAAAAAATGTAACAAACAACACATGTAAAAAGATATAGTGAAACATTTCAAAAACCCTGTCTATAGAAAATATGGAAAGAGATTGCCGTGAACTGACTATTGCGTATAATAAAATTTAGAAGCTTTGGGCTGAGTCATTAAGGAGTTTGAATTAAAAAAAAAGGTTCTCATTTAAGACTTTTTAAGGTTGAAGGGTGGTGTTGGGTTTGAAATATTTGGAACGGTCCTTATGTCATCATCAAGTCTCCAGTACATTTGTGGGCACATTAGACACGGATGTTTCTGGAAAACAATTGAAATATATTCTATAAAAAAAAGAAAAAAAAAGAAATGTCTTTTAAAGTCAAAAACATGGATGTCTCTGGAAAACAATTGAAATATTCTATAAAAAAATGATAATGAAAAAAAACAAAACAAAAAACACTTCACGCCTATTTTTTAAAAGTTTTCTTGTAACAACTTCAGATTGTATATGAAAATATTCCTTATGCACCAATGTTGTTGTTAGCACAGCTTTCTCTATGAATAATGATGAATTTCTTAGGCTACGGTAACACCGTTTCATTTGTACGTCGAAGACGGCCCCATGCCCCTCTAATGGCATATAGCATGTGTAGATTCTCACCATATGCAAGAAAAAAAAATGAGGATTTTCTGATCAAAATCCTCAATAGATTAAGAAGCTCTAGCCTTATACCGCTTAGATGTATGGTGGCCAACGAAGGCTTCTCACATCATATCAGATTTGGACCTTAAGTGCACCCGTCAATACTAGCATCACACTAAAAATTGACATGGTAACTTTTTGGGATGTCCACACAGTGACACAACACTTATTTT
This sequence comes from Streblospio benedicti, assembly GCA_019095985.1. Taxonomy (NCBI): domain Eukaryota; kingdom Metazoa; phylum Annelida; class Polychaeta; order Spionida; family Spionidae; genus Streblospio; species Streblospio benedicti. The sequence continues at coordinate 36,327,569 of CM032668.1, read as the reverse complement.
CGGACTCCAAGCACTACTGAGGGCACTAGATTTGGGCGAATGTCGCAATGTTTTGGCGACGCGCGGTGCAATCTGCTTGCCTTTTAGAAAGTCTGGCCACCCCCGCCCTTGCTTAAAATATCAATGTTAAGATTTATGAATGACAGATGAATGTTTAGTGAGCTCAAAGGGTTTCTGCAAGACGTGCAGTTCGGTGCAGTTTATTTATACCAAGACAAAATAGACAAAAATAAAACGACCGCACAAATGATGAGCGCGTTTTGTTAAAAATGAATTTAAAAATATTGTTCTGTTGATTCACCTAATTTAAGACAATAGCTTTGTAAATAATTTTATTTATAGTTAAACAAATAGTTATAGCGTATTGTTAATTTTATTTTACGAATAAAAAAATAAATTAAATAGTAAATCTGTTAGAAATGCGTCATTTTATAACAATGTAATTGCTACTAGTTGTGTGAAAAATTGGCGGTAATGTAGCCTGTATATGACATTTTAAATATTTGTGGAGACATTTGGAATTATTTATGCATTATTGATTAATTAATGTGGTTGACATTATTATCTTAATCTTGTGAGAAATATATACACATTAAAATGTCCAAAACAAATGGAACAAGTGCTGATAGTTCGCAGTGGATATGTCTGTTACCGGACCAAAGTTTAACTTATGAGAAGGGGGAAAAGTATCCATCTCTTGTCAAACTCAAGCACCCAAAATCAGGACAACCTGCAATGTTCATGTTTAATCATGACAGTACAGAAGTATATGAGATGCTACAATTTAAAGAAGAGTTCAGATCATGGTTTATAGGAGAACTTGTCCAGAGAGATGGAAGTCTGTATGTGTCAACCATAATGGACCCGGTGTTCCTGATCTTACCCTTTCTGATGAAAGAAAGTAAGGTGTGTATTAGTTCAATATGATACTAAGTAATCTCTTCAAAAGAAAATTAGTCAGCAAAAGTACTCACTTTTAAGTTGAAATTAATGGCATGTCAATTTAAAAAGAGTGTAAAACAACACCGTGCGTTGTTTCTAATTCTGTATATATTATAAGTTTTTGTAATTAGATCTAACAACAATAGATAAAACAAGTATCAGCTGGACAAATTATCAATGGAATGGTATCCAATTATTCTAGAATCTGTCGTTTTTCTATAGTCGTTGTCGATCTCTTTTACATTACATTGAAATTGTACATATATTCAAGATTACCGTATCTCAATAACTTATGTTTTAATAGATGATGATGCTCTATGGCAAGCACATTGTTACCAGATTAATTGACGTAGCTGCCCGGGCGTAGCTGAAAACCTTCCATTTAGCTAAATATCAAGTTGGCCTGACAGGACTTGAACCCCTACATAGTGGTTGAGAGACCATGCAGTGATACCATCATCAGATAGATGATTAAAATTGAATTGGTAAGCATGCACAATTCAATCTTCAAAAATATGATTTGCAGGTGGTTCCTCTAGAGCAACTGCTAACAGATTCTGAGTATCCAGAATTGCATCGTCTCTGCAGCTGCACTGGCACAAAACACCTGAGCGCTGTGGCTGATGTGAAAGGTGACCAAGAGTTCAAAGCGTACAAGTTCAATAAAGACAAAACGCTCCTGTGGCTGCAGAAAAAAGTCCAACAGCTAAGTGCGGCCATCGTTAAAGCGGAAATGGACGTTTCTGGTGGTGCCCAAGCTCTGATATACAAACAATCAAAAACAGCAAATACCGATGATGCTACGCGGTATGCGTTCGGAATGGTGTCTGACTATATCTCCGTGGAACTTGCCAAAGAGTTGAAAGAGCACATGAAGATTGTTGACCCAGAGATTGAGAGAGAAAAGCCGGTTTTGGAAGCGCCGAATGCAAAGAAAGCGAAATCGGATGTTATTCCCACTGAGGATTATTCGCAAAATGGCAAAGCAATGAAGAAGAAAGAAGGTAATGTTATTTTTTTTTGTTCAGCATTTTAGATGACATTTTATGAAGTTGCGAGACTTTCTAGTGAATTGTTTTGCTATTTTTTTTACTCTAGCCCTTGTTATTTTTCCAAGAAAAATGTTGCAATGCACCAAAAATTCACTTTTGTAGTGTTTTTATTCAACTGTTGGCATAAAAAACAAAAATATTTATATTTTGTAATAGGCCTTGAAATTTTATGATTACAGTACAGGTCCGTTCAACCGGACACTTCCGGAAATTGATGGATACCACGTTGGTGACCCAAACTTTGAAACAAGCCATGATATGGGCGAAAATACGAGTATTGAACGTTTTGGCATATTTCAGCATTTTTAAGTGACAAGTTACAACACTTCATTTAGTATCAATATCCATTGTACATGTTGTAACATTTACCGCATTAATTTTCCCATATTGAGCTCTAGCAATAATATTCTTTAAGTTTAACAATCCTTGCGCAAGTCGGGTTGTTTAAACTTTAATGGCTCCAATCGTGTGGATATGGTAGCTTTGAAAAGCAAGGGTTTTTTTTTCATTCTATTGAAAACAGAGACATGTTCACACTTATAGACACTGTAGCATGGTTACGTTAGCTAATACATTTAAACATTGTCACATTAGCAAGTGTCGAACCAAGAAGCAAGAATATTTCTTAAAGAAAAATTGAAGAAAATTTGAACATGTTTTTCTCACCTCTTTCGAGTAAAAACATGACTACGTGTGTCTAAAATCCATGAAACGCTAACATTTTCATTCCATGATGTTTGAAACGTAAATAATATTTTGCCTATTTTTCATCAGATTTTGAAGTTTAATACATTCATTTGATGAGAAAAGAGTCTAGATTATGAATATGATATTTATTTTACAATCAAAACACTGTATTATCCGGGAAAGAACCAGTAACATGACTTAGATTATTAATAAGAGGAAGCTAGTGCTGAAATTTCGCCTATATACTGTATTAAGAGGTGTGTGAATTCTTTTTTGACGCGATGGAAAAGCGATACGTATCCGTTTATACAGACGGGACCTTGGGATAAGGTTTGGATAATCTGAATATCTGAACTTTCGGAATCCCGTTAAACGGACCAGTACTGTTGAGATAGTATGAGTTTTTAACTAAAAGTTATTGTATAAAAAGTATTTCTACAGTAGAACCTCATCATCTCAATGTTGCCTAGTGCATTGTATTGTATTGTGCACTGTCTTTGTGAGGTTAGTTTCATTTCCCTTCAACCATGTGATGAACATACATGATTGAACATCAGTTGGTTATCTCCAATATTGGCTATCTCGATCGTGTTGCTGTTCATACAGCTCACAAATAATGAGTTTCTACTGTATTATGATTTAATAAACCTGAAAAATTGCCATTGAGAAAGTTTCAGTTTTGAAGTAGAATTTTCGTATAAAGTTTTATGAAGTGTATTTTGTTCTTTTTTTTTTAATTCTAGTATTTTTCTCTTATTCCTTCTAGTGAAACTGACAGCGGCTCAGAAGAAACTTAGCAGCGTGGACAAATCCGGTATGAAATCTATGATGAGTTTCTTCGCAAAGAAGTAACACGGAGGGCTTTGGAAAGGACACATTCAGCATTAAAAAGCATTTATCGTTGTTCAAATAGAACACTCTCAGCATTTAAAAATTTCATGATTGTAACGGAGAAACAAGCATGTGTCATACTACTGTAGGACTTCTAGAATAGGCCACATCTGTAAGGAGACCACCTCCATAATTCAACATTTTTTACATTATTTGAAGCCTTGATCCTCGTAAACCACCCCTTCGTGGTACAGTATCGTGGTACCAACAGTCAGTAGGATGGTCTTAATTGAGAGGTTCTAATGTACTTGTCATATAAACATCAGTTACAAAATACCATCATCAATGGCACAGAGTTTATTCATTTCATCACATACTGTGACAACATGATCTAACTTTAGCTTGTCAATCTGTGTTTAATAGATGTATGAATGGTCATCACAAAACCTTTATTTTATGAATGATTGTTTTTATCTTGTTAGAAGACTAGAAAACTTGAAATAGGCTCAAATTTACCAAATGAATGTGTGATTTATCCAAACCCAGGGAGTGTGGTAAATTTGGGCTTCTTTTATCCTTTATTCAATGCTGCAGTTGGAGCACAAGCTATTACTAAATTTACCCAATGTTCTGACCTTGGGTCCTGACAGCAAGTTCATGGAGTTACATTTTCTATTGTAACTAAAAAACAGTACTAGAATAATAAAATATCAATATAGGAATGACATGCTATGCAAGACATAAATTGAAAAAAAATAAATTCTGATTGGTTTAAATCATGATAAACACATGAAAATGGCATTTTCTGTCTTTGCCAGAGACAAAGTCAGACATTCTGAACATTCCTTCTTTGTGGATTAGTTCTATTCTAAGAACACAAATTTTGTGATTTGCATACACATGGCTAGTTGCTCAAGTAATTAGTGATGTCTATGGAAATAAAAAATATAAACAGAGTTTGCTTCTCTAATCATGGGACTTAATTCTCAAAGAAGGAATGTTCAAAATGTCTGACTGTCTCTAGTAAAGACTGAAAATCATTTTCAGGTAAGTGTTTATTATAATGTAAAGCGATCAGAATTTTTAAAATTACAATTCAGGTCCAGCAAAAAATATTCTTTTATTTCTACAATTTTCATTTTATTATTCAGGACCCTTTTTTAGTTAATATAGTGAATGTTGTTCCATGAACTGGTGTCCGCACATTATAAAGATTTAGGTTGTATGTATCTTGAATGCACAACTCTATAATACGGGTGATAATAGTCCACTTTAAATATTGTATCGAAGCTATGTTATGCATTCTTGATAAAAGAATTATGTATTAATATTTCTATAATATAAGTATTTGCACATTATAGAATTTTGCGATTTTAAAGTTTAAGCTGCAAAATAATTCTATGGAGCTCAAATATTTACAGTGTTATGGAATTAATATATTATGTCCAGTTTTTGTTAACTATAATTATGTTCATAACTTTTTATTAAAGTGGTAAAGGCAGAATAATGATCATTGTGATGTATACGTTATGATTGAATAAAAAGGTTCAAATTCCAACATGAATTCGTTCAGCTTTATCTCCTCAATAATAACACGTATGTTAAAAAAATATGACATGGTGGATGGAGAAATATTAGGGAACAATTATTGAGAAGTTTAAATTAAAACCTACTGTAAATCCTTGCCTTTGCATACATTTGTACTAAGTTGATGAGTAGGTTAAACTGACTTGTGGCACTACGCGTATTTATTAATGCCCACAGGTTGATCAAATACCTCAGGCATATCAAGGTTAGGCGGCTATGCAAGAAAATACAGTATTTTTGTATATGGTAGTTGTTCGGGTAACATCATGATTACATTTTGTAGCCTCTGCCCAAATTGTAGCCTCCCCTGAAATTGACGCCCGGATAGACACGATTTAAAAATGCTCTCCTCTTATAAACGCCTCCCTCGCAATAATGCCTATTCAAGACTGTTGCTTATCATAGCGGATACCGCCGGCGGCAAGTTGATTATGTTTCTAACCTACCAATGGTATTTCGCTTGTAACTTTGTTAATCCCAATCCTATTTTGACAGTTAATATATCATTTTAAAGCTAAGAACATCGTGGATATGGCAATTTACGCCATGATATGAATATTTGTAAAATTACCATAGAGAAATTATGTTTATTACATTAAAAGTGGGATCACACAGTAATACCTGTAATACACCCGGGAACAAGTGGCGGTGCCCTTTTGAAGCCACCTGAGTGAGGCACAGTGGCCTCCCCAGGTGTCAAGTTAGACACATCTGAGGAAGCCACTGCACCTCACTCAAAAAACTTCAAACAAAACCGCAACCACTCCAAAGTGCATATTAATTAGGAAGTGGCTAGGGAGCCGACGTCGGCTCCCTAGCCAACCCACTGTGGGTAGGCTAGGAAGCTGACATTTGTCGGCTCCCTAGCTCAGTGTGTAAGCTAGGGAGCCGACGAAAATATCTATAATAGTAGTGTAATAGTTTACCACTTTAGACATACATGTATATGAAGATAAGATTTTCCTGTTATCCTATAATAAATGTTTTGGTTACAACATAGACAAATACTTTTTATGCATACATGATGTTTGCATAAAACATTAAAGATGGTTATGTTGAGAGGCTAAATTGAGTATGCCTATTAAATTTATTTCAATTAAATTGTACTTGGTACATATGTATATGTCAGAAGTATTCATATCTTTGAATTAAAGCACTAAGCGTACATTTTTGTGTATTAGCTTACCCCTTTAATAAGAAATATATGATGATTATATCATCCTGTTATCCTATATTGAATGAATATATTATCCTGTTATTCTATATTGAATGATTTAGTTTCATCATATTAGTTTATGTATTATGTGATATTTGCGCAAAACTATGATTTTCACAATAGCAGGGTTCGAAATTAGCGGTGGCAATGGTAGCAAATGCTACCATAAAATGTCTGTTTGCTACTAAGATAAGGGGTCTGGTAGCAGATATTTGCTACCATGAAATTAAGCAGCCATACATTCTCAGTGGGACGCAAACATTTGCATCCTAGGTGTCCTCAGGGGACACAGTGAAAATCAGACCAATGTTTATGTCACAGCAAACAGCCATCTGACCACAGCTCACAGCCAGCACATGTAAATATACAGCTTGCATCTAAATCAAGCATGATGCACTGCTGATTTATCCAGTTGTGAGTCTTAATACCATTGGTCATATTTATCTATTCACACCAAAAGTAGGGAGAAGGGCATTTATGTCCATGTAATGAATGGACTTGTGTTAATCCCCTAATGTTATGAAAATAGTTAGGTCTCATATAGTATACATCATTGCACATTGTCACATACAAATGAGTATAGATCAGTTGCTAATCATTCATCTATTATGATTAGCATTTGGTGAATTAAGTTGTACACTCAATATTATAGTTGACACCTAGAAATAATTCTGCTTTTTCAAACATAATATCATGTTATGGATATGTGCAAGTGATAATACAATAAAAACCATGTCTTTGATCTAATTTGATCATTATTTGCTTATATATTGAACTGACTTTAAGTTATTTTACCTCTTGATGAGATGATGTTAAAGACTGATTAGTGTTCGATAATATTGGCATATGTAACCAGTGTTTGAAGCAATTTTCTCTGTATTTTACAGTTTGCTTCCAAGTCTGACTGTTCTGCTACCAATTTCAAAACCCGGTAGCAAAGTTTTGCTACCTTCTAAAAAAGTTAATTTCGAACCCTGAATAGTTACTGATAAAAGATGATTAAGTGAGCCTAATTTGAATATGTATCCCTGAGATATTTCTTTGAATGAAATTGTACTTATTAGCTAAGTATATGTCTGAAGTACATGTATTCATATAATTAAATTCAATGACTATGCATACATTGTTTTGTCCACTGTAACCAATGTAACTATGATTATACATAGTTATTTGCCTGATGATTTAATGATCTCGTATATTATTCCAGTTTTAAAAGATAAAAAGGGTGATATTAGCAGCAAGGATAACTATAGACCTATTGCCATAACTAGTATAATGTCTAAGATTATTGAAATAGTATTCCTCTCAAGATATAGTGAATTTCTTGAAAGCTCTCATAATCAATTTGGCTATAAAAATAAACTGTCTACAGAAACTTGCATATTTACCCTTAAGGAGATTATTAATTATTACAGGTTTTATTCTAGTAATGTATACCTTTGTTTTCTTGATGCTTCTAAGGCTTTTGATAAGATTAATCATTTTCATTTGTTCAAGAAGAGATCTACCTATTATCATCGTTAGATTTCTGTTTACCTGGTATCGATCTCAAACTTTTGCTGTCAAGTGGCTAGACAATATATCTGCTAAATTCACTTCATCTAATGGAGTCCGACAAGGAAGTGTTCTTTCTCCTAAATTGTTTTCTGTTTTTATGGATGAGCTAAGTGTGAATTTAAATATGTCTAAAATTGGTTGCCATATGAACAATACTAGTTTTAATCATATCTTTTATGCAGATGATGCTGTTATTTTGTCACCATCAGTAAAGGGTCTTCAAAAGCTTTTAAATATATGTCAAAAATTTGCTATTGATAATGAAATTGTATATAATCCACTCAAAACTAAATGTATGCATATAAGGAAAAAAGGAGTTGACTCCGTAAACTCTGCTGTATATTTAAATGATATTGATATAAAATGGGTGGAATCTTACAAATATTTAGGTATTTATTTATCATCTGATTTGAAAGAGGATACTGACATTAAAAGACAAATCAAGAGTATTTATAGTAGAGGAAATATTCTAATAAGAAAATTCAGAGGATGTACCAATGACATCAAATGTCTTTTATTTCAATCTTTTTGTACTAACTTCTATTGTAGTTCTCTGTGGTCTTCTTTTAACAAGAGTACTATTCATAATGCCAAGGTAGCTTTTAATAATGTTTTTAGATATTTATTGGGCATACGAGAGAGATGTAGTATTTCGCAATTGTTTTTAAATAATAATGTTGACTCTTTTTATGTCTTGTTGAGAAAATCCATTTTTAACCTGTATATGAGATTGAAGGAATGTGATAATGTCCTAGTCAGTTGTGTTTTAAATTCTTTCTATTTTTACTTCCAATCTCCGTTGTTTTTACATTGGAAGAGACAATTATATAATACATTTTGATATATTTTTAATATAATTTGGTATAATTTTGTATGAAATGTATATATGTATATAATTTTACCTTGTTAATATGGATTTAACATCCGAAATAAAATTATCCTTATTCTTAAATTGAATAGTTAGGTGAATGTCTTAACCAGTTGACCAATCAAGTTAGTTGTTTGCTGAGAATGATTTATTTACTGGGAATTTAAGGAGTGTTGCAAGAAGTGTCAGTTCAGTTGTTAAAAAAGACATGTATATCTTCTTAATACTTCATCGCTATCATTGAATATTGACATTCAAAAATCATTACATACAAAAATTCCATATTTCAAATTATACTTATAATACATATAGTTAATCTTGTTCATACTAATACATGGATGTAACTGTGAATTAAACTTTTAATAATATGATATTACTAAGCAATTTCATCATATTTTTTTTTTTTTTCTACTAAAATCAACATTTTCTTCATCCATGCAGGCATATGTCAGAACATTTTCCTCATATATTATTCCTGATTCCATTATGCTACCTGTTAATACATTCTCAACATAACCATACAGTTTTCTTGCAGAAAGGTGTTTGCTTACTTAATTTTGATTGTTTTCTTGGGAGTCCTACTTACAACACTTCATAAGTTCCCAGCAATTAAAATTTTCTTAGCAAACAAATAACCTAATTGATTAACTAGTTAAGACATTCATGAAACTAAGTGACCTTTATTCAATCTAGTTACAAAGGACAAAACAAAATGTATGCATAATGCTTGAATTCAACTACATGTATATGAATACTTCTGACATATACTTATGTACTAAGTACAATTTCATTGAAAGAAAGTTATTAGTATTACTCAAATTAGGATTTCCACATAACCATCTTAAGCAGTATGAATAATCAAAATTCATCTGTTATTCAAATATCATGTATGCATAAAAAGTAGTTGACTATAATTTAACCAAAACATTCAATATAGGAAAACAGAAAAATGTAATCTTATATTTCTTGTAAAAGTGGTAAGCTAATACACTCTACTATTATAGATATTTCCGTCGGCTCCCTAGCTCACAAACTGAGGGTAGGCTAGGGAGCCGACAAATGTCGGCTCCCTAGCCAACCCACAGTGGGTTGGCTAGGGAGCCGACGTCAGCTCCCTAGCCACTTCCTATTAATTAACGCCTCCTTCAAATTGACGCCTCCCTCAATTGAACTCCTATGCTAGACATGTTTTGAAAACAATAAACGCCTAGTCTACAAAACGCGAAATACGGTATTGTATAGGTCTAGGTAAATCTATATTCATTAGTACTAGAATGTACTACCTTTTTACAAAAGACCAGGAAATCAATATTTCAAGTTCTAGAATGCAAGCATGTTCATGTTTCCTCTGAGTAATAATTGTGCAGTTATGCATTTGTTGATAGTGTTTACTCTTTGGACCATCGTCACTACATTAGAGGCAAAATTTAATGATATTTCTGGTGACATTAATAAGAATGATAAAATCCCATCTTGGGATCCCAATGGATACATATTCTTTTGTCTCTGTATGGGTAGATTTGGAAGCAAAATGGATCGTTTTTTGGGAGGACTGGCATTTGCAAAGGAAATAAACCGAACACTTGTTCTCCCACCATTTAGAGTAGATCCACCTAAGAAAAAAGATAAACCTAAGAATATTCCATTTACTGAATGGCTTCAAAAAGAGCCCTTAGAGAAATACCACAGGGTAGTAACAGCGGAAGATTTCATGAAGTACCTGGCACCTGATCATTGGCCAGTAGGAAGTAGGAAAGGATTTTGCTATGCCACTTCTAAAAACCTACCTGCGTGCTCTCTGAAAGATGGTGAACCGTTCACAGGATTTTGGGATGATCAGGGCATCGACTTTGATGAAATTGTCCCTCTTCAACTAAGCTATTCTCCATCAGAATACTCACAGTGGAATGTAGAGTACCCAGCGTCTGACTATCCGGTCATTGCCATGAGAGGGGCTCCTGCTTCGGTTACCATAAGTGGAGAACACGGTTCTTTACAGAAATATCTTGTTTTTGATGAACATATTGAAGAGGAAGCGCAAAACTACATTGATAAACATTTTAAAGATGAAATTTTTGTCGGAATCCATATGAGAAATGCTCAAGATTGGATCGATGCGTGCAGCTATCTTGTCGAGAATCATTTGTTCGTATCTTCACCGACATTCCGATGCAAAGATGGACATATCACGAAAACGCAGTGTCTACCCACTCTCGAAGAGATCGTCATGAAAACTAAAGAAGCTATTCAAGAAGTCGGTGCAAGAGTGGTGTTTGTCGCAACTGACCAAAATCCCATGATTCGGGAGCTGAAAAGTTCTCTCTCTGACTACAAGGTGAAGGTTTATCACATGAATCCTCATCTGCCTCTAGTTGACATCGCGATTCTCAACAAATCCACCTGGTTCGTCGGAAATTGTGTTTCAGCTTTTACAGCGTATGTGAAAAGACACAGGGATATTATGAATAACCATAATACTTCATTTTTCGGAATGTAACTTTCTTCTAACGTTCAATGTTGTTTGGGCGATAACATGTGTTACTAATACTTGTAATCAAAATGATTTTTTCATGTTATTCTTGTAGGGATGCTGTGGAAAGATTTTCTAAGCTTTTATTCTATTGCATTTGTATTTTATTGTGGAATGTAATTTTATTTTCATCTTTCAATGATGTTTGTGCAAAGTGCGTCATTTAAAAAAAATCTCAATGTATAAACAATCTATAATAGTATGCTGTGTGCATTTTTTTTTGAAAGTGCACCCACCTGGCAAATGATTTTAGGCCCTATTATACTACTGTTAGTATGCAGACTTTGTTACTTGTTGTGTTGGAGTTGACGGCCCCACGACGCGACGGGTCATCTTTGCATCAAATAGTCTTGTAAATAGTGTATATATGTTCAGTATCTAAGTACGATTTTCGTGTGTGCATAGTCATTTATGATAATGCCCCCAATTTAGTTTCTGACACTCCCCCGGAGATGGTAATGTACTTTATAAAATCGGAAATCTCTAGAAAATGTGATTTAAATCTTCAAAACACACATTTACTCTCTGAATACAAGTACATGTATAAAGACCTTAATATGTCCATGTTCCATTGGAATTAGAACATAAATTTCTTTGATAATAAATATACGTTGACTTGTACTTTACAGTAGTACGACTTTGTTCATTTTTGTTTTAAAATTATCATTTTTAACAGCGTTATCTTAATGGTTAACAGTGCATTCTTGCCCCACTCTGCAATTTATACCAATCAAAAGAGCATATGGAGAGCTACATTTCGAAAAATAAATCAGATGAGTCAAGAGGGCGATGTATATAGAAAAAACATACATGTTAATTGGCACTACAACGACACCCCATTGAAATTTGGAAACCATTACAAGACGCAATGAATCGATCAGCAGTAATATTTATGTATTACTAGGTTGGAAAAAAACATCATCAGATTTTAAAAATGTAAAACATGTGCCCATCAAATAGACAATGTTTTCAAGATATAAGTAAACAATGAATGAATATATTAGATACAAAATGAAGATACATTTACTTTGAATTTCCATTTTTAAACAGAAGGCGTAGGTCTGATAGATACTGGTGACTGAAAGGCTTGTAGAGAGGACAGGTGAAATGTAGACTGGGCAGCCAGGCCACACCCCCTGAATGAGGAATAAGTAGTACCTGCTCAAATAAACGTAGGGTTTGATTGATTGCTCTTGAATGAACATGTATGACTTTGAGATAGAAAGCAATTATCAATTCCCCTTTATTACCTCCCTGGTCATGTGTTACCACATTTCTTAAATTAGTGTTCTTTTAATTAAGCCACTTGCTGGATTTTCTACCTGATTCGCCAATGTGCAACCAATGATGTACACAGTACCACAAATTAAAATCATCTCGTTTAATCATGCCCTTGGGATGCGCTTGTATATTATGAATGGTCTTTTAAAGGTTTTTAAGATGAACCAATATTGTGAATGCCAACAAGAACACGTCTAAGACAGTGGGTGAGTTAGAGGAGAGATGCTCTGTGTGGTATGGTTTCCTTGTATAGACCTCGTTCACGAACCTGGCCGTCCGTTAAGTGAAGAAAAGAAGTTGTAAAAATCCTTTTTGGTCTCATTTCATACGGCAATGATATACTATACAGCAGCCATCTATGTGTAGGGACATTTTTTCCTCGAGTGCTACAGCTATTGTTTAAGGCATCCTTCATTACGAAATTTCAAGTAATAATCTACACTAATAATTGCATACATTATTTCCGGTCAAGACTATACACACTTTACAATGAGTACTGACTTGCGGGAAGGTTATTGTTATTCTTATTACTTGCATTCATAGTGGAGACAAAATTTCAATGACCATGGGGTCATACTCTAACCTCAATCAACAATTTCGGTTCATGCCGCAATCACGGTATGATTCGTCCGGGGACATGGAATAATTATCATAAACTTACCTTTTAGTCATTGAGCAATTAAAGCATACTCATAGAGCCTTCAACCCCAACCAAAGATATCATTATTCACTACCTAAAACGTCACATCCATATCTCGTACAAATTGGCAAACCAATGAAAATATAAGGAGCCAAAAGCTCTGCTATGCCAAAAATAAGTTATAATAAGGCCACTATGAAGTCTTTAAGGGAAAATTATTCTATTTTCAGTTTTTAATATTTATTATACTGTAAACTATGAAGAACAACATGTTTTGAAATGAACCTTTTATCTTCAATAGTTTTCCCATTACAACCCATTTTGTGAAAACCAACCCGAGTGAAAAACAATGACTCATTCTTTGCGGGCTTATAAGGTTATATGGGCTAAAAATTCAACATTTTCATTTCCAATGTTTTGTATGCTATAAATGATAAAGAACAACATCTTTTTAAAATGAACCTTTTATCATCAATAGTTTTTCTTATATGATACATTTTATAGACAGCAACTACTATCAATGTATATTAATAGGCCATGTTTAAAGCCCATTTTCTCAAAACTAAGTTTGCATAGTGGATGAATTTTTCTTTTTATATTTATCTTTAACCGTGAAATCAAATTTTCACAAACGTATATATATATATATTTGAAGACATTTGTATTCTGAAAAAAACCTTACTAGGGATTTTGATTTTTTTGATTTCGTTTGAATTGTGAATGTTTTTGTATCGATTTGCAAGAAAATTCGGTAAATAAGTGGTTTTAAAACTTAAAATGCATGTAAAATGATAAAGAGGAAAAATATAAAAAAATTGAGGCAAGGTTTTCTAAATAAATATACAAATTTTGTAACTGAATAGTGATTTTGGTCATTTCGATGTTTTACTATCAGTTATATGCTTCGCATGCAAAGTTGTAATTTTTTCACTAATTACTTTATATTTTTTTCCATCAATCTATACAATTCAAAACATGTTGTGTCCTTAGATTAGATAATTATCTACAAAATAAGGTGTAATTTGTAAGAATTGAAGCAACAATGAATGAGAAAATCAAAGTTTAATAAAAATCCTAAGAAAAGAGTTCATAGTCCCCTTAAACAAGATAATTTATATGCACTGAGCAGAGAAATGCTCATTTTAGAGCCTAAGCCATTGTATTGAAAAGGACAGGTAGAGTGAAGGTTCACTAAATGGCATATTATACACGTCATCCTTTTATATTGAAGATTGTAGATTTTTCTTTCTCATGTGTACACGAGTTATTGAAAACCAAACATATATGAATACGTAAATGAATTTTCTATTGAAACAAGCATATATGGAAATGAAAAATAAAAAATAATCACAGTGATAGTTCAGTTTCCTACAGCCGCTCGCCATCTTCATAATCAGTTAAAATGAGGTTCATCAGATCTTTTCTCTCTTTAGTAGAAGAATTTTTGAAACAAGCAACAGCACAATATAAATGATCTCTCTTCACAGTTAGTATATATTCGTCTTTTATATAGTTCATATCTTTCAATGTACAGAAATCATCATCTGAGAACCCTGGAAGGAAGTAGTCGCGTATGATGTCAACTGTGATGTCAACTAGAGAATCGGTCTTCTCATCAAATCGGCCACCCTCGTGAGGATCGTGGCTGACTGTCCTGGCAGCGGCCACCACACCACGCACATCAGGACCATCAGCCCCGTACTGAAGCAGCACTTGGATCAGCTCCCATCTGCCGGTTTCAAAGGCACGTCTGAACGCCGTATGCTTGCCATTCCACGCGTTAACAATTTCCGTGGACACTAACATCTTGATGATGTCCAGGGGTGGCTCACTTTTGTCCTCGAAGGCCAGAGCCCTGAGAAGGGGTGTAGTGTCCTCTTTCTTCATGTTTATGTCGGCTCCAGCTTTGATAAACTCTGGCACACAGTGGTGCATACATCTTATAGTATGCACACGATTGTTTACAAGACAAGGCTTCAGTGCTAAGAGAAGCGGAGTTTCATCTTCAAGTTCTAGATCAGAAAAAATACTTTCATACCGTTCATTGATATTTTCTTGTGAAGCCAACAGTAGAACTATATCTGATGGAGAATCCTTATTACCAAAATAGACATATGCATGTAATGCTGTTGGAAAATCCTCACCTGAGCAATTGACCACTTCATTTATATCAGCCCCATGAGCCACCAATGTTCGAATATTCTGATAGTGATGTTTTAGGGTTGCAATATATAGAGGCTCACCAAAGGGTGACTCCTCATTAATGTTGCTGTCGGTCACCAATTGCTCTAGAAGATTTGAAGGAATATCATCTTCTGCAAACCACAGAGCCATATGCAATGGAAACAAATCATCAGTTGTTACCTCTACATCTGCACCTTTCGTAATGAAAAATTCTGCAAGATCCCATAATCTGTTACGGACTGCCAAGTGCAGAGGAGTGCACCCGAAACGATCAGCCGTATTCACATTGTTTTCTGTTACTAGCAGTTTTAATGTTTCTGGATGAATATTGCAAAAGTCACAATACAAAGCCATGTGTAAAGGTAGACTACCGAAAGCATCACAAATATTTACATCTGCTCCCCTCTCACACAACGCTCTGACAACATCAAATCTTGGTTTCCAGTATTCGTCAGCGGTAAATCCAAAATCTTTTTCAAAAATGTTAATTTCACTAGTTCTAACGTCGAACACAATTTTAATGAGATGGTGAAGAGCTGTCTTTCCATCTTCATCTTGCAGGTCTTTGTTGTCATCAGTAATCAAGGGTTCGGCTACATCAAAGGGTACCCAGTTATGGCGTATGGCTTCATGGAAGGCTGTTCTTCCAGAGCTGCTTTTTCGCGTGATGTCTGCATTGAGGTCCAGCAGGGTTTTAGCAATGTACCACTTTTTCTGTAGAATTGCCACAATAATGGGAACATTAGCAACCAACTCTTCTTGATGTTTTCCTGTTTTCTGTTCTTCATTATCGTCGAACGTCTCAACATCATTGTATGATAGCTTATTAGGTTTTGATGATATATAATGATCGAAAAGATAATCTTTAGGCACTGGATCTTTTATGATTATGTTTGGTCTTCCTATTGGCTCATTAATATTGGCTTTTATATAGGATACATATTTATCCATGGGATCATCTAGCTGAAGTCTAGTTAACTTACCCTCGGGTGGACACATGAAGTAAAAAGTCCTCTGGATATTGATGATGTCTAGGGGTGGCTCATTGCCCAGCATTATCTCATCGAGATTTACCTGCTCACATCCATGGTAAATCTCAAGTGACTCTGAAGACAGCTCCTTCATTAGATATTTGTAGTTTTTGTGGATGTCATTTTCCAGACTTGGGTATTCATAGGTGATTCTCTTGAGCGTTCTTTTATAATCGTTGTAATATGCATAGTTTTCACTATCTACACTATCTACGTCACTGCCGCTTGTATCCTCACCATCTTTTTCAGCATATAACATCAATGACATTATTCGACTGTTTATAATGTTAATTTCTCTTCCACCAGTTGTGTAATAATTATATCCTGGATTATATTGGTCACCATCATCTTCAGATTGGTCATCAATGTCAACTTTGTTATCATCATTTTGGTCGTCATCAACATTGCTGTGATCGTTGCAAATGGAATCTGGTTGACAAAGCCCATCATCTACATGTACATGTATGTTGGGTCCATTGGGATGTGCAGCCCTAGTCGGGAATTCACTGGCTCTAGTTGTTGTCATGGTCTCTACTCTTGACGATTCATATTCATTCCCAATGGCATCAGATTGAGTCGAGTTGTCTTCGTCCATTTTATACAATACACAATTTCGTTACCCGTGTTTTCTATACACTTATGCACTTAGGTAAATACAGATGGGCGCGGGAAAGTTAATGTGGTGTAATTGACTATAATATGGAACAGAAACAGGGAAACACATCTACTTCATTTCTATTTTCACTAACTGAATTGCATTCTAGCTGCGAAGAAAACACAATATTGATGAAGGTGTTGTAGAAACGTTTCATGGTTTGAAACACCTTTATACATCAGATGCAATTGTTGAAGAGATGAAGATCCAATATAATGTAAAACGTTGGACACAATGTATTCCGACAAAACGTGTTTTTGCAAATGCAACACGCCATATATATTTATTAATACTCTGGGACTTCGTAATAAAAGTGAAATCCTCCTAAACGTGACTAGCTAGGCTTAATCTGATTACGGGCAATCGTTCATGGTACGGGGTAGTATTGCAAGTTATGTTACTGGTGTTCATGATTGATGGCCCTGTGCTGTTGGCTGTCTATCGATGATTTTATACCAAAATTAGCAGACAGTGGCAGCCATGACAGCGTCATAAAGACTCCAAAGGAGACACACGGGCTCAAATGGTATGGGATTACCGCCACTTTGCCAATTTAGCTATGTGTACATTAGAACCTTCAATTAAGACCACTTCTATAAAGACACCACCACTATAATAAGATGAGTTATGTCTTTTCCGGACTGGGGTATTCATAGGTGATTCTCCCAAGTCCCAAGTCTTCATAAATATGATTGCAAACGTGGCCAAAAGAGACAACATCTACATAAAGACCACATGACGCCAGTCCTTGCACGGTCTTAATAGTGTCAATAGTGATGATGTTCTACTGAAGTGTGTAAAAATATCGTGCCACGGAGAGCATTATGTTCCCATTACCATAGACAGTAATTTTTCATCCAATAGCTTTTGCATATTAGATGACAAGTGCATTTGTATTGAATCATTGGCTTGTGCTTCAGTCACAAAGCTTGGTATATGTCCGACATCTGTGGAGCTCGGTTCTCCTCATCGGTGGTATAGCTCAGTGACGTGAAAGGGCCCCATCACCGGCCGATGTCCACAGGTATTTTTCTGCCGATGTGGCCAGCAGATAACCATTTGATAGGGTGGTCTCTGACCATGCGTCTAATTCCCGGCCGACCATCGGCTGATCGCATGTTGTATTGTATACCGGCATATAGCCGGCCAATACCCCATCATTCACCGGTGAAGCATTAATTCCAGGAATTTTGCTGCTGCATGACAGTCCCACTGCGATAATCGGCCGTACATCTAGTGCTGTTGCTAGAGGCAGTCTGTGGGAAAATCATGTATTCTCATTTTCTGCCCAGAACCTTTTAACGGGGTCTCTTAGGACTAAGAATGACTTAAATTGGGTATAATTTGGGAATGATGTAAAAATGATATGGTATTGTAGAATACATGTTTTTTTTTTTACTCTGGTAAGCGTTTTACATTCATATCGCATTCAATGTGATATATAACAGGAATTTACAAATGCGCCCGCCCATGAATATTTGAAGTTATTTTACAAATCGCCACATTTCTACTTAATTGCCAGGATCTGGAATGTCTACCCAAATTATTCTTAGCTCTAAGAGACCCCCTTAAAAGGTTCTGGGCAGAAAATGAGTATACATGATTTCCCCACAGACTGCCTCCAGCACCATCACCAATCGGCCGAGGTGTATTTTCGATGATGTAAGTATGTAACTCCGATGGGGGAGTTCAGTGAGAGCACGGCAAATCTTAACTGCGAAGTTAAATTTTCCCCAAGCTGCCCCCGATGCGGTGTTAAGCCCCAAATGCAGGCCGGTGATCTGAGGAGCCTGGCTGGTGCCCGGCGAAAATTGCATCGGCGGTGCATCAGAACCTCATCGCAGAACTTTGTGACTTGAGCAAACCTGATATATGTTTTTATGAGCTTCAATTTGAAGTCAATCCAGGTATAGTAGTTCTCAGCCACGTATACTACAACCAAGCTCAGAAATCTATAGCTAGGTCTGTTGCTTGGGGTCTTGGTCATTGGAAAAGATTCTACATTGTGGCATAAGAACTTTCCTTTCTCAAATTACCTAACATCATTGTTATAGGGTGATCTAAAACTCTGTCTCCATATCATACTTGATACTTGGAAGGTGCTAAGTTGTTACGACAATGAAGTGTAACAATATTATTTAATTGTTTGTGCTCACTGAAAACTTGGTGTCACCCATGCCTTTGATTTGCACAATGGTGGGTGCTGGGTAAAAGAGTGCTGTAACTCATATAAAACACTGACCCGATATGTCCCTTTCCTTTGTCCATGGAAGGCACTATGTTCTCATTTGCATACACACATTTACTACCTTAAGTCACTGTCACATAGAAAAAATGGATGAAACACGTATGTAGGAAGTACAAATGTTTTGGTGTTTTCTTGATACGCGGGGCTCCGTGAAAAAAATGACAAAAACCTTAAGCAGATTTAACACGAATGATACACGGACAATACACTTACAAAACACAGAGATAATACACGGATCATCCACGTACACTCCACATACACTCACGCAAACATGATATTTTGGTTGCAAAGTACTGAAAAAACCTAGCACAGATGAATATCGGATAAATAGCGTATTGCGCGGACGTTTTAAAGACAATGTACGTTTGTATCACGGTAATATCACGTACAGTCCACGTACGATATGAAAATCTATCCGCGCAAATACTTTTGAACATTCCAAAATGATTAGCGCGGACATCTCAACCCGTAAAATCTCTTCACGTAATTCGCCGTATAAAAACGGACGAGGCACCGATGGTCGGCGTATCTCCACGGATGAACCACGGATGAACCACGTACGACAAAAATCTATCCGTGGTACATACGCGTTTTATCCGTTTTTTCTATGTGACAGTGACTTTAGCTGCGACTTAGCTATGACTAAAATGACATGACTGACACCAACTATTACGAGCAAGTACTATCAGTGACTGGCCCTGTAGTTCTTAATGCTAGTTTCAAATTAATTCACATCTATGATTCATGCCTCACCCAACAAAATATATTTTTGCAGATAATTGTCTACCACGAAACGGGGCTTTGATTATACAACTGTTGTTGCTGCTGTTTTTTGATGTTGTTGTTGTTGCTGCTGCTGCTGCTGCTGTTGCTGCTGCTGTTGCTGCTGTTGCTGCTGCTGCTATTGTTGTTTTGCTGCTGGTGCCGCTGTCGCTTGCTGCTGCTGCTACAATCGTCGCTGTCGCTGCTGCTGTTGCTGCTGTTGTTGTTGTCATTGCTCCTGTCGTTGCCTACTGTTGCTGTTGCCGTTGCTGTTGCCGTTGCTGCTGTTGTTTATCCATTGGTTACTTATGTGTTTTCCTGCTGTTGCCGTTGCTGCCTTTGCTGCCGTTGCTGCCGTTGCTGCCGTTGCTGCCGTTGCTGATTGGTTTTAAAGTTAAACGTATCTTTTCTTTACGTAGCACAATAAAGATTCGGGAAGATTGATCAGTGACTGTCATGTATGGGTCCTCACCTGGAAATAGAGGTGAAACCTTTCACACAGCAGCTGAAACTCCACCCCTAGGGCACCAAATTACCAAATAATATTCCCGGCTAGACAGATCAAGGGGGAGCCTTTGCACATAAATCCCCATAAATGAAAATATACATATGGATCTGTCAGTGCCCGTATCTAAACAGATGGTCGTCACTAGCGTATATAACATGATTGGGCCCAATGATTATCTTTTTATGGGGTTTGCAATCTATACATATTGTGCTAAAATGACATTTTGCCAAAAATAAAGACCGCTAATATGTTTTCATCACTTAAATTCGAGAGTACAGCATCCATATCGGGAAAAGTAATTTTTCACGCCAATTACTCTGTTTAATGCTACGTTCCATGAAATAATGGGGTTCATTATGTTTTTATCTAAACTGTATCTGGGCGTTGGTGGGGGTGGTGCGAAGTGGGGCTAATATTTTCAACACGTTTCTCTATGTAATGGAATTTTAGGAAAACTCTACCGTCCACTGGGCCACATATGTTCCAGTTACAAAAGGTACCGATATTCATTCTGATTAGATCAGATGCAAAATTGGCATGCAAAGTTTATCAAGGTATTCATTGAATGATTGCTCTTAAACAGAAAAACAAAATCCCCATATACAAAAAGTTGAGCACCGGCCTGGATATATCAAATCATAAATCAAAGTGTTTACATGGGCTCTTGTCTTGATTATCAGTGCCTTGTCTTTGATTCTGCTACAAAAATTGAAAAGATAAAAACTATCTACTTTATTAACAGTTTCGGTGGTCAAGCTCCTTCCTCCGATATACCGACAAACCTTTTTTGTGAGCATATCTGAAGAGGGTGCTTCAGGACCGAAAAGTAGACCAAATTTTTGTAAGTTTCAAATTATTTTTTTCCAGCAGAATCAAAGACCAGAAAATAATTTTCATAAGACGTACTACTGCTGCTCAACTTGAAGCCTTAAAAAATATGATTCTTGTCCACTATTCAAAGATGTCCACAAGGAGTCAAGGACAGGTTTCACTGAGGTCCCACGCGCACACTCAGACTTGCTATAAAAGTAATCACACCGCAATGAGGTACACAGAAAAAATAAAGCCCCAAAATTGCTGAAACATCTCTATTAGACCAATCAAGGAGCTGGCCTGAATGGGTCTATATAGAGAGATGATCTCTTTATGGGTGTTCGCAGCAATGTCTCTGTGATGAATTGAAGCTACATAGGTTCTACTGTACACAAACATTATCCGAGTAGATCCCGCCACAGCCAGGATCCGTATCGACCCAGTTAAGCAGTGCAAATATCATTCATGGATCAATCCCACATACACTAAACTATGGCTCAGGTAAAGTAGTCAGTATATGCGGACATACTGCTGTTTAAAGGTGGATTGAGTGTTTGGCTCCATGTTATTTTGACAACAAGGCTAACACGACCAGGTATGCAGGATAGATAAGAATTTTATACATTGTATTGTGGTGGAAAAGCTTAATAAGAACTTGTTGCTAGCGTATTTATAGATACATTGTATATACTAATATGACATTATGACAATGCCCATTAGCATTTAATTTTGTGTTTTTTTCTATCTGTTGAATGTAACTTACGTTTCATGTGCATATGGCATCATGCAGATAAAAATATGTATTGAAGCAATAGAGAGCGTCAATAGAGTTCTTTTTCTTTTTCTTTTCAAAACAGAATACTTGATTTATAGTTAAAAGTTATACAATATTGCTTTTTTCAGACCTCTGTAAGCAGTCATGTATCCTCCAGTAAGTACAGGTTTTGTCTGTAAAATGAGTTAATAGGGTTGTTTTAGACATATGCTTTTATAATATACCCCACCCCCGTGTCCGGGGCAAGGAGAGAAGGGAGCCCCCCCCCCCCCTTTCCTGCAAAAATACTTCATTTTCATAGTGTTTGTTACACGTCTGCCATCGATCACGCCTACAAAACCCACATGAAATCCCCTTAAGTGCGCCCCCCCCCCATCACTTAGAAATGTTTCTAGTAGTGTTAAAAACCATTCTTGGCACTTATATTTGGTGCATTCGAGGTAGTCTATGCCAAAAATGTATAATAAACTAATTGAAGACACTATTTGAGGTGTGAAATGGTGTATCCATCAGCATTGTATTGACAGTATATAAACAATGGGAGAATCGAGATATGTCACTAATTTCTGATGATTTGATTGGCATAAGCCTGCACAAATGTTCCACTGAGCTTGAGCAGCTGATTAAGCATTTTTGAGGACAGTAACGTTATGATGAAAATAAACTGCAGAAATGTTGTTCACTGTACATGTATAAACGTTCTGTATTTTGTTTGCAGGCTGGCGATCCTGCCTACCCTCCCCGTGGCGGTGGTGGCTACCCCATGGGATCCCAGCCTCCCCCTCCTCCTGGTATGGGAGGAGGCATGGGAGGCATGCCTGGCATGGGAGGAATGGGTAACATGATGGGAGGGATGGGTAACATGATGGGAGGCATGCCAGGCATGGGAGGGGGTATGTCAGGCATGGGCATGGGCATGGGCATGGGCATGGGCATGCCAGGCATGGGCATGCCAGGCATGGGAGGAGGCGTGCCAGGCATGGCAGGAGGCATGCCGGGCATGGGAGGAGGCATGCCAGGCATGGGAGGACCCCCACCAGGCATGCAAGGAATGGGAGGAGGTATGGTCAATGAATTTTATAATAGCTCATGTAGATTTGTTGATGGCTCTAAATTTTAAGCCCAGTTTTAAGTGTAAGTAAATAAAGCTAGTATTTATGATTGTATATTCAATTGAAAAGTGGCCAGCTATCTCGTTACAAACTTCTGAGATGATAAATGATTTGAAAGTTTTACTAATGAGACCGATAATGGAATGTGGATGGAAATTTGCTAGTTAAGAGTCGAAATCCACACATGTATACCTGTGACCAGGTCATCGGCCTACTTGTCACACTATATACTATCTTGTTACCATTCAGGATACGCATTTTCCAAAACAATATGAGCAGGTTTTGATTGATCAATAATATTGTATGTTTATCTAGGAGGCGCCGCAGGCAGACCGTTCTATATTTGCAGTCAGATGAACAGAAGCCTGGTGCTGGACATAGCCGGAGGAGACCGCAATCCCGGGGCCAGGGTTAGTGGGTGTCAGTGTGTATGCCAGTGTACCCGTGTGCCCTGTGAGACTGTGTATGCCGGTGTATATCTGTGCCTTGTGTGAGTGTGTATGCCAGTGTACTTGTGTGCCTCGAGTGTACCTCGTGTGACAGTGTACTTGTGTGTCTCTGAGTTAGGTTTTATGAATGAGTGAGAACATGCTTAAGAAAACAGATATCTGAAAAGCAAAAAAAAAAATATGGTCTGTTTGAAATATACTCTGAAATTATGCTAAAACGTCTGAAGAAATTTGAAACATGTTTCCCCCTTCTCTGACCTCTTTCAATCGGGTTATTGATAAAAATGGTAGAGGTAATTTACATATTAATAGACATTTTGCCTTGGAAAACAGTTTGTAAAATTTGTTCACTACATGATAAGAGAAAGGGTTTTCTTTTCAATAACAATGTTTCAGTGTTTAAACCATGGTCTAAACGTATTTTGGAATATCTCAGACTCGAATTCACTGTAGGTGATCCTATGGGGACGAAAGTCGATGCCAGAGCCCAACCAGATGTGGACCATGGACCAGCAGAACTGCATCCGCTCTACGCTGAATAATTTCATGCTAGATGCCAGCTGTAAGCCACTGCATTCACACATTACTCAAGTCATTAAAATCCAATTGCTATAGATGGTATCAACCTGATTGCTTGGCCACACTTGTACATGCTCGTGGGTGGGGATGGGGGTGGGAGGTGGGATGGGGGATAGGGGGTTCATGGATTTCAGTCTCACACAATCCATAGGCTACATGCCAAAATAAAAGATAAAAAGAAACACCCCATAATAGCATGATAATAACGTATATCAATAAGAGCCCTCCAATCTTTGAATTAATATGTGAAGAAATGTTTATGAATTTGATGGAAATCAAATTTATATGCAATAAAAAAATCAATATTCCGTTTGAAATTATACATAGAGCTATATTTTGTGAAACCCGTCTAAAACATATGAATATGTCGAATAGACTATGTACATTATGTAACTTGAATATAAAATATCTATTGGATACTGAAAAAATTAATACTACATTTTTGTACTCTTTGAATACTACTATCATATGTGTTATGTCGTTTATTTGTGAACTACTCGATTATCTATTCATGAGATGTATAATCTTTTTTTTAACTAAATAAAGGAAGTGAGTACACTTAAAAAAAGAGCTCTAGATTGGGTGCCAAAATAAATGCTGTGTCCTTGTGCTAATTTTTAAACGTTCCCGTGTCACATTGTATGTCCATATAGAAGAAATGGGTGTGTGTCTCGTGTTCATATAGACGAGGATTTTCAGCGTAGCAATTGTACATGTAAATGTGGCGAAAAACGGTCGTGTCACTGTGTCGTGTATACCTTTGTAGGGCTCCTTGACGTAGGGCTGGGATTGTGTGCCAACTACGTCCCTCCTGATCCTTCTATGAAATATGTATCACTATATTTGGCACATGTACACTTATTGTTGCAGCTGGCTCAATAGTGATGAACCCCTGTAACGGCAACCCTCAGCAGATGTTCATGGTGGACAGTAAGTGGTCACGTATTAGGCCCCATAGTCATGGCAGGCAGGGGTCAATCTGATAACATGACTTATTGTTTGTTTTAGTAAACAGTTGCTGGGATGAGCATAAAGTTGATAAACCGTGTCTAAAAACAATGTCTATGAGTAGCGTTATAAAATTATCAATCAATTTGCAGGTTTCAATAAATTAAAATATTATTTCATAGACATGTAACATTTTATATCATTGATAGATCTATAAGTTATTTCTACTCTTTGATGGAAATTACACACTAAAGTCATTTGAAAATGTTAACAGGTTACAATAGATGTTGTAAACTGAGTTCTAAACAAACAAAACAATGTTATCAAAAATTCGCATTTAAATACGGGTCTGAAATTTGTTGGTTTATTTTATCTTGGCCGTTGCTTTAGATATTATTGTTAATGCTATTGTGAAACGTTACTGTTAACCGCTATTGTTCTAAATTAAAACAGAATGCCAGTCCTAGATTACTAATCAAAGATTGGACTATATGCATTACTAATTTACACAATTTAATATTATTTGATATGTTGATATTATTACTGTTATTTTGGTCTCCATAAATGATAAAATGCAACCAAATAAAACCAACACGAGCAAGATTCTGTGAAAAAAAAACTGCTTAGCAACCGGACTACTTTTTTCTCTCCAGATTGTCGGATCGTGCTAAAACCCGACCCTCGCCAGTGTCTAGACATCGAGGGTGGAA
>CM032668.1:36200707-36290760 GCA_019095985.1 Streblospio benedicti | reverse complement strand
GCCTTCATGGCCTTTACTACGTCAGCGGCTGTAGCTGATATTGTGAGGAGATTGACCGCCGTTTTTTTGGCAGCGTGCTTTCCATCACATAATTTAGCAGGAGATTTGACCAATCAGCGTTGGTTATTGGGGTGATTTTTGCACGAAATGATAGAATGACAGGTTACTGGTTTATGGCTGGGTTGTGAAAGATGGCACAGTGATGAGGATGAAAACAGACAGTCCTAGTGATGAGAAAGATGACCCAATTAGGTTGAAGATAATAAGCGATGATACAGGGCTGTGGCATAGACTTATTAATTATTTGTTCCATTTTCTTTTTATGAAAATGAAGTTCTAAACTATAATAAAAGTATTATTATGTGGTTAGAAATCTAAATCTGTTTTTATTGGCACATAGAATCCTGTCTTTTTTGTACAATTCATGTGAGACAATATGTATTAGTCTTGTTCATCCTAACAGTCATTCCTAGAACTCTCAGTTTGACACAAGATGGTGGTTTTGTCTATATTCTGCATAAATTATGCAAAAAAATAAAAGAAAAATAAGACTGCAACTTATTGCATGTTTGCTTTAGATATATCTATAAAACAGATAAAAGTGCATATGCAGCATAAACAATTTGTTGGAGCATTTCACTGTCACCAGTAATGTGAAATAAAGCAAAATTTGTAATTTAATGCATAAATTATGCATAAAATTATGCAAAGTATGAACAATAAGTAATTGCAAATCTTTGCAAATCAGTGTAAACTTCACTTTGCTTACCTTAATGAGTGGAAATAAAACCATAACATTACATTTCAGATGCTTCAGTTGTCATATTCGCTTTACATTAAATTTTGCTATTTTACGCATATCATTTACGCATATCATTTAGGCATAAATTATGAAATAAGAAAACATGAAAGCTCTATAACTTTTCTCAACAAGTGTTAGATACTCCTGGAAATCACATTGAATGTATATCAATCATCAAAATCCTTCTCCAAGCGACATTTCAATGGCCATATCGGTGAATACATTATGTTATTTTGCTTATTTTTACGCATAAATTATATGCAACAATTATGCATAATTGTGCAATTATGCATAACATGTGATTGGAAATCATGGCAATTTAAACCATAACATCTTGCCTACCATGTGGGCAATATCGCAGATGTTATGGAGCAGTTGAAATCACCACACATGATGATAGCATTATTATTTAGGGAGTGGTCTTTTACCCACTTAGACAGGTTTTGAAAAAAGTTTTTGCGTTTATTTTCCTCATTAGGAGCATATGCATTTACAATAGTGTATGTTTGGCTGTGGCAGGTAATGTTTATCAACAAAGATCTACCATCATGACCTCGATGCGTATTAATTATTTCACAATCAAAATTTTTCTTTAGTAATATGGAGACTCCTCGACTATGTGCTGAATTTGTATTTGAATGTATGCATACACCGTCCCAGTCTCTGTTAAATTCTGTGACTTTATTCTCCTTAATAAATGTTTCCTGTAGACATATGACATGGGAGTTTCGTGCTTTAAACCAATTAAGTAGAGTTTTCCTTTTAGAGGTATCATTTAACCCCCTTGTATTTAATGAGACTATTTCCATTCTGTTTTATATGTTTTATCATGATGTATTATATATATTATTATTATCAGCAAACATAATTTAACTATCGATTGTTAAAATCGATACACATATTCATCATATTTATCATATTTATATTTTACCAGTCATTGACATGTTGAAAAACATTTTTGCCTCCATATTCTTCAACATCCTGTGGTGTTTGTGTGTTTCTGTCTGAATCATTTTCATTTTGTTCTTGCTCAAAAGTTCTAACCTGTCCAAACGTGTTTGTATCCTGTTTTGAAGGTTTGGCGTTTTCATCATGTAGTAACACATTTCCTTTATTTCTCTCAGTTTTTGACTTGTTGATCATTGGAGATTGTTTATTGTTATTTTGTGTAGGTTTTGTAGCAGGCACTGTCGGGTTTGTGTCACGAACATTCTGTGATGATTGTTTTGGTGAAGTAGTGCAGTATGATGCTAT
Source organism: Streblospio benedicti (assembly GCA_019095985.1). Taxonomy (NCBI): domain Eukaryota; kingdom Metazoa; phylum Annelida; class Polychaeta; order Spionida; family Spionidae; genus Streblospio; species Streblospio benedicti. The sequence continues at coordinate 36,288,704 of CM032668.1, read as the reverse complement.
TGTGGGTTGTTTTGGTTTTGATGCACTAAGTCCACCTCGACCACCCTTACCTATTTGAGACCATGTCACAAGTGTGTGATCATTTTGCACTCGTTTAACAGGCTGTTTGTTAATCTGGTCGGTTGGGCTCGAGCCGTGTCGCAAACGTTTCTTTTGATTTTGAAATTTGCTATTATTTATATCACCATCATCTAGTGCAGTTTTGTTTTCATTGCTGCTTTCATACTCGTAAGTCTCGTCAGTTTCAGTTCTTTCAATTAGTGTACTATTGTTTAGTGTCTCTATCGTTTCATTTTGGATGTTTCTAGTAGTTTTTGATTTTTGTTTTCTTTCTGCTAATATTTCATCTCGAACATTCATTAAGATTTTTCCCATCAGATTTTCACCTGGTATGTGTTGCAGGAGGGTGTGTCCAGTGGCATACATGTTGATACCTGAGCCCCACTTAAAGTCTCCAATCACTGCCTCAACAAGATAGCTTCCCTCAGTGTCAAGTAAAGCTTTTTCGTAAGCAGAATCTTGTTTTGCAGCATGTAGACATATCTCAGTAAAGATCCGTCTTTCTATTTGTATCCATTCGTCACTTTTTGGTAAACATTTTGCGATCTTTTTTATCATAGAAGGGTCTCTCATTTTCAACATGGTCTCTGCTATCTCTTTATTGCCGATAAACAGGGCTTTCTGGTGTTGGAAAGCTTGTTCTCGGGTGGTATACAGTTGTCCATTATACTCAAAGTTACATCTGTGAAAGTTCGAGAGTCTGTCATCTCGACCACCAAAAGCTAGACACGTATATTCTCTGCTATAGTGAGGACAAGCCTCTTCACCTTCAGCATGGCCTGATATTCGACAAACTCTACAAGCACGCTCATTACGGCAATTCCAGGTTGGATGCGAATCACAAAAACACTTAGTGCATACACTTGCTCTGGGATGTTGGCCAAAATGTTTGATTCTGGCCACGCATCCTTTGATGAAAAGGTATGGTTGTAGGGGATTATTTCTGATATATGCAGCCTTCACAAAAGTCACTCGGTCTCCATTTATAAAGTTTGTTTCCTTTCGTTCATCATCCAAAATCCTTGCATAGGTTACAGGCTCAACAAGTTGCACACCCATACCCTTAAGGTATTGTTCTATGTACTGATTGTCAACATAGAGATGTATATCGTGAAGAGTGATTTTCACAGGTCTATCAGAATCACCATTTTGCATTGAGTAAGGGTTTGTTGTGCTCAAGGTTATATGCTTGTTATTGAAGTCAAAACCTGACGCAGCTAGTAGAGCCCTACTCTCTACTGAATTTACGTAAATTCTCCAGAGATTACCAACTCTTTGTACACCTCTCAGGTTCTCTTTTTCAATTGTTTTTGTAACCGAATTACATATTTCCAGATCTCTTGGAGGCTTGTTGCCTTGGTCAATTTTAAAGACAAAGTATAGCGGTTGTATCATTTGATCTATTTGTTCCATTTTGAAAATTCGGTATTAAGAATCATAGAATATCATTAGCAAAATATGTGTCCACTTGAAAACACAAACTGTCAAGACTATCAGTATGCACACTATAAACAGACTGTATGCAGACTATAAACCATAAGCATCAATTAAGTCATCTTATACACATTTGCAAAATTTTCGCATTGTATAATCACAACATATAAGGTAATATTGCCTGAGATACTATAGTCCTTGCTATTATTGCTGACTATAAAGGAAATGTTGGGTAGCCAATATGCAAAGCAATATGCAAAGCAGTATTATGTATGTTACAGGGCGTAAAAAAACCCTGCTATCTGAAAACAAGGTATCTAAACTATGTATGTGTTATTAAAGAAATTTTACCCTCTGTGAATGCACTTCTGCTATGAAAAAAATTACAAACAAAAACCACTGAAAACTTATTACAAAAACAAATTTAGAATACAATAACTAAATGAGAAGGTTCTCCAGGTATTGACATAAATAATAGTATCACTAAATATTACAGTCAAACACTGAACTTTGCATGTTATTTAACCTCATAAGGATGATTAGCAGTCAAAAGTTTTTTCTTTAAAAAATAGAAAACTTAGAACAAAATTAAATATGTTCGTTTTATTATATATTTCCCATACCTAAAATATATCAAAATAGTGTGAATAGAGCATTAAAATAACGGTAAAACAATCAAGGATTAACTTGTGTTGAGTTTTGAGAAGATTGAGTTTATTATCACATTGGAAATAAAGGGATACAATAATGGAAAACCACAGTGGAGGTATGAAAACCCACAAGAGAACTCACACTGGGGAGAAAGAACATCAGTGTATAGTGTGTGATAAATCATTCAGTCAAAATGGAATGCTGAAAATTACAGTCACTCTGGGGAGGCCTACAGTGTAGTCAATGTGACAAGTCAGTCAGCGACGCTCTGACTTAAAAATATGAATCCACACTGGGGAGAAAGAATTCAGTGTACAGTTTGTGGGGAAATTTTTCAGTCAGAAGTGGACAGCTGACAGATCATATGAGGAATCCACACTGGGAGAAACCATTCAAGTGCAGTCAATGTGACAAGTCAGTTTTAGAAATACAACATGACCCAGCACATGATAATCCACACTGAGTGAAATCATATCAGTGTACAATCTGTGAGGAATCATTTACACAGTGGAACTCTGAAAAAGACATATGAGAATCCACACTGGGGAGAAAGAACATCAGTGTATAGTGTGTGAGAAATCATTCAGCCGAAGTGAACATCTGAAAACCCATATGAGAACTCACTCTGGGGAGAAGCCTTATGAATGTAGCCAATGTGGCAAGTGTTTTAGTCAAAGTAGCGCCTTGACCAGGCACATGAGAATCCACACTGGTGAGAAAGAACATCAGTGTACAGTGTGTGAGAAATCATTCAGTCAAAGTGAAAATCTGAAAACCCATATGAGAACTCACTCTGGGGAGAAGCCTTATGAATGTAGTCAATGTGACAAGTGTTTTAGTAGAAGACGCTCTGACTAGCCACATGAGAATTCCACACTGGGGAGAAAGAACATCAGTGTGCAGTGTGTGAGAAATCATTCAGTCGAAGTGAACATCTGAAAACCCATATGAGAACTCACTCTGGGGAGAAACCTTATGAGTGCAGTCAATGTGGCAAGTGTTTTAGTCAAAGTAGCATCTTGACCAGGCACATGAGAATCCACACTGGTGAGAAAGAACATCAGTGTACAGTGTGTGAGAAATCATTCAGTCAAAGTGGAAATCTGAAAACTCATATGAGAATCCACACCGGGGAGAAGCCTTATGAGTGTAGTCAATGTGACAAGTGTTTTAGTAGAAGCGACAATCTGACTAGCCACATGAGAATTCACACTGGGGAGAAAGAACATCAGTGTACAGTTTGTGAGAAATTGTTCAGTCGAAGTGGACAGCTGACAGATCATTTGAGAATCCACACTGGGGATAAACCATTCAAGTGCAGTCAATGTGGCAAGTGTTTTAATCAGAGAAGCCACTTGACCCAGCATATGAGAATTCACACTGGGGAGAAAGAACATCGGTGTACAGTGTGTGAGAAATCATTCAGTCAGAGTGGAAGTCTGAAAACCCACATTAGAACCCACACTGGCAAGAAACCTTACAGTTGTGGAGTTTGTGATAAAAGTTTTTCTAACAGGTCTGCTGTTGTTCAGCATATGCGCACTCACACGGAGAGAAACCATACAAGTGTGATCAGTGTGAGAAATGTTTTGCTCAAAGTTCTAAACTGAAGATCCACAAGCGCACACACACTGGTGAGAAGCCATTTTACTGCCATATTTGTCACAAATCATTTACACATGGAAGCAGCTTGGAAAAGCACCATATGACAGTGCATGCCAAGAAATGAGTCATTATTACTTAACATCATCTTTTGTAAATAGCTATGGACCATTCTAATAGTGATACTCAAATGTAGTATAAACGTATCTCACTGTGTGCTATGACTTTAGTATACTGTAGAATAGCAGTATTTTACTATGTGCATGACATGTATCTTCTTGAAAATATATAAATATTGTGTCTACGAGAATTATTAAAACGTGACATTCAAATGTATGATAAATGTAATGTAGCAATATTATGTAGAAAATGATGATATTAAAATATAGATACTACAGATGGACACATTTTAATGGTGTTTAACCATGACAGTCTGTGTTTACGTTCTATTCTTGACTCTGACGATCACGACACTGCGGGAAAGAACTGTTGATATAAGCAACTCAACAGTGATGTCTTGATTAAGGCTATAGAACAGATTAATTGTTGTGGAATCTGCTTCTATACACAGAATCAGAATAACGCATCAGAAGTTCAGAAAAAACGTGCTTTAAAGCTGTAGAGAAGTATCACCATAGGGCATCACCATTGGTAGAACATTGTGATTGTGTTTGTGTACAAAAATGAGCCACTACAAAAATTTGAGCCACCTCTGGTTAAACAAAAAATGACTTCCAGTTGAAATATCAAATTTTAAAATGCACTTAACCTCTGGTTAATAGCAAGAACTGTTTTGTTGAAATCTCTTGTGTTCATTTTTCTATTTAAAAATTTACGCATGGCAACCTTTTGATAAATCATTTTACATCCTGTGGATATACGCAAACTGAGACCTACAAGAATGTGTTTTGTAAAACTGTTGAAATATTATGTGTTTATTGTTTTTTTCTCTGTCTGCTTAAAGTCTCTGTGTAAATATAACGTTATTAAAAACATTCAAAAAAAAAAAAAAAAAAAAAAAATACATAGACCTTTTTATACTTGTTTTTACACTTCTATACTAGTAAATATTGAGAGAAAAAAGTAAGATTTATCATTTTATTTCAATAAATCAATACACTATTGCATGAAACAAACATTTACCCGAATAAAATTTGAAATATATGAATGTTTAAATTATCAGGTATTTGATACACTAGTAAACACATACAAGTATGTTAAATATTTGGATATTTTAACACATGTTTAATCACCTTTTAAGGAGGCCTATGAGGGGACATGCATGAACATTAATTGGAATTTACGCTATAAGATATTACTGTATTGTATTGTATCACTTGCTGAGTCCAACTGCAGATCTGACGGTCCAGGTGGGAGTGTCTACATGTTTGTGTAAGTGTGTGTGTGTGTGTGTATGAGTGTGTGTGTGTGTGAGTGTGTGTGTGTGTGTGTGTGTGTGTGTGTGTGTGTGTGTGTGTGTGTGTGTGTGTGTGTGTGTGTGTGTGTGTGTGTGTGTGTGTGTGTGTGTGTGTGTGTGTGTGTGTGTGTGTGTGTGTGTGTGTGTGTGTGTGTGAGTGTGTGTGTGTGTGTGTGTGTGTGTGTGTGTGTGTGAGTGTGTGATGTTTCACCTTGTCACTTGAAATTTAGCTCATTTCGTCACTTGAAGGGCATTGGTACTATTAGTTCAGTAGAAACTGTGAAGAATGACCCATTTTTAGCAATACTAGTATTTTTGATTGCGCAGATAGAACAACGCAAACTTCAGCCCTACAGAGGCAAGAAACGCAGCAAATGAATCAACACAAAAACAAATAAGAAATAAATACAAGTATAATATCACAAACACCTTGTAGTTTCAAATGTGTGTAATTGACATAATGTAATGAAATAAATACAACAAATTACACACTATAATACAAAATGACTAGAATTTTAAATTGAACCTTGATTTTGCATACAAGAACAGCTAAAATCACCACTGGCCACAAACCATTTGGCAAATTTACGGATTACACATATTATCCATCATATATGTAAACAGGTAGACTCAAGGTTTGCAGATTATACTTCATCAACTAAAAAGAAAATAGATACCCCAATAATGGGTATTGAGTGACATATTGAAGAGATCCTTAACAATTACACTATGGCTTTGGAGTCTTAACCACTTTTTATGCAGAAACAGCAGTGTGATGTGTTTTTTTTACCTAAAAGTGTTAAAAAGTTAAAGCTAAAACATTATTATTATATTTGGTATAAAATATATGCACGTTGCTTGTCCAATGAACCAAACGAATACCTACGACAATAATATTCAGTATACTTGTCAAATACCCATATTCACTTGTCACAAAAAGTTATTATAGAATCCTGAGCTTAATTTAGCATTAGTTTGCATTAAGACAGTCCACATGGTGGACCCAGTATTAAGGGAATATAGATTTATATAAAATTGGATTCTACTTTATGTTCTATTTTTCATAACCATATGCTGCAAACCGAATTTCAAGAATTTCTATGTTTATATAAAATGCATAATAGAATAGTAAATCAGTTTAAATATTCATATTTTATGTCAATCACCAGAGTGTAACTAATTCTCATATTACGTTGATCAAGAGAAAATAAACAAAAACAAGCAAACAATTTTTAGTTTTCAACAACCAATTGTCATCACTATTCCATCACAAAGAAGGCTTATCCAAAAATTGTCTTCGAAAATGCCACCATCCTATTACAATATTTCTTGTATTCTGTCCACACATAGCAAGAATCACCAATATCACCAAGTCTCTACAACACAAACATAACAAGTCATCCACACCATCTGTTCATCTATATATCCTAAAACAACACTCATCCACACCATCTGTCCGTCTGTCAACTCACAAACACAAATCATCCAAAAGTGACACATACAGCGGTCAGTTTGAAAATCCCTGGTCAGCAAGCACAACATAAATCAGTATAAATATCAAAGTTGCATCATTTCGATGTACTTCATAATGGCAATTCCTGGCTTCACCCCTGTGATATGTGCCCCTTACGATCCCCTCTGCCACCAATGAACATACCAGAGTTACCCTCTCGTTGGAGCCTCTCGATGCAAGGCAGACTCCTAAACTTTCATACAAAGACCATCTCTTCATCTAAATCCCATGGGGCCTGTCAGTAATCGAGAGGCTCGTCTGTACATGTATCATCCATCTGGGTTCTGAACTCCGGCGATGCTGGTCCTGTCCCCTCGGCCTGCCATGCCGGCACCTGCCCCAGAGTGCAGCGAGCGTCCAGAACGGGACGACGTGGGGGTGTACGGCCGAGGGTAACTAGGTGGCAGGTTGCCATGGTAGCCAGAAGGTGAGTGGTTACTATGGTAACCGGCAAAGGCTGAGTGGCTGTGTAGACTGCTGCTCACTGCGGAGGGCTGTAAAAGAACAGACAGAAAACAGTTGGACCCGTGCCTGAAATCTGACTTGACATAATTGCGACAGATATTCTGGAAAGCTAACATTATATGCACTGGGACATATTCTAGAAAGCTAATGTGAGATGTGTACTGGGACACATATTCTGGAAAGCTAACACGATGTGTACTGTGTACTGGGGACAGATATTCTAGGAAGCTAAATTAATGTGCATTGGGGACAAATATTCTAGAAAGCTAACATGATGTTACCAGGGACAGATATGCTAGAAAGCTAAAGTGATGTGTTCTGTGACAGATATTCTAGAAAGCTAACATGATGTGTACTGGGGATTCACATTCTAGAAAGCTAACACGTTATGTACCTGCTGCATGTAGCCATCTGTGCGTTGCTGGTAGGGCGAGTATGTCACCATGTGGTTACCATGGTGACCGTTGCTAGGCAAGGAGACGTGGTATCCAGGAGGAGGAGACATGGGACCTGCAATGTGAGATAGTCGTGAGTATGCTAGAAAAGAACTATTAAGATGGACCGAGTGTTGGCCTGAAGTGGTCTCAATAAAGATGTGGGGACTATAATGAGGTTCATGGCGTAGTCCATATGGAGGCTTAGGACCGAGAAGATTTGTCTTATTAGGTCTTGGACCAACGGAGAGCCTTCCCCATGCAACCAAATAGAGTACTTGCTTTGGCTAATGCTTCACATCTCTGTTAGAAACCTACAGGCTATGACGTATGGATGAGTAGGCAAATGGTGTGCCTTCAAAATCAAACCCAAAATTATGTTGCATGACCACCTTCCCAGTAAGCTACAGAGCTCTAAATGCCAGATACTGAAAATATGCTGCTCTCCCCATGGACAACTTGCCAATATACACCATGTCACAGAATATGGCAATGCACAATCTGCAAGATTTATTTTCTGCAACTTATACATACCGTTTGGATCCACAGAGGTTGACAGTGCGCCTTGTATTTTTTTATGCACACACATGTCCTAGCCACCGTACAACAACAGTAAAGCATGGCCTGGACATTTAAAAATGGCCTCTGTTATTCTATTATGCCACGTCACGTGACAACACCTGCACATTAGTACGAGACCTAATTATAGAGGTTTTCAATTCATGGAAACATCATTGATTGGTGGTTCTATTGGCGTGTTACTTATTAAGGTCTCCAGAGACTAGTTGCTACATATAATCTGTCATTTGGTTAACTTAATGTTAAATTTCAAAGGTTCACGAACATGGATCTTTCTACAACAAAAAAATCACATCCTAGATGAGTCCAAATTCAATGAGAGGAGGCTGGACAGCTTACCATTCTTTATGGAGGAGTCCACAGTTCCGGCAGTGGGGTGGCAGCTTACCTGCTGGGTTGAAGGAGTCAACGATTCCAGCATCAGGGGTAGCAGCTTACCTTTCTGCGATGAAGGAGTCCACAGTTCGGGTGGCGGGGGTGGCAGCTTGTAGCCAGCATTCTGCAGCAGGCTGACCGCCTCCTCTGACCACATCTTCTCACCCCTGATCATGTGGTCACTGTGGTGGTCAGTGAGGTGGTCGGAGTGACCGCTGCCACAGCCCGACTGGTGGACGGAGGGCGAAAGACGGGCGGCCCCAGGGTTCCCACCGCCACTTCCACAGTAGTCAGAACAACTGGCTGCTGAATACTGGCCCACTGAAATGCACAAACAATAGGCACTCTAGTTAGGACCTTCACTTGTAATTGTACTGAACTATTCATAGGATGTGTTTATTTAACTGTTTGTACCTCAATATCCAAGCTGGTTATGGTCTTTTCTGATATATTTATACTCAGTTTGATGTATATTATCGCATCTAGCTTTAGTGTCTGATGAAATGCTGAACACCCAATCAAAGTGTGAGGTCGTCACACGAATTTCACTGCCATGATTTTATTTACAGTAGTTTCTTAATGGACAGTTAGGACCCAGTAAATAGTTTTATCATAAAGGTGGTGTTAATTTTTAGCTTTAACAAAATCATGATGTTAAATAAGATTTCAACAAAAATCACTTCACATTCATGCCTGTGATAAATTGATAATTCAAGAATATCTGGAACGTTCAAGGTTGCAGCCACTGAAAATTAATGGCAAATGATCAGGATAGAAATACAACACTAAGCAACCATACCGTTCATTCTGTCACCACAATACTGTAAGAATAAAAACACACGGTGCGAAGTAACAAGCGCTGGCCGATCCAGGTGTGGGATGTGTGCATCATAAGGAGCACCATGGGACTCAAGTACAAATGTTAAATTTTGAATATGAAAAATTCATAGACTTGTGTTAATATATTTCCATCACATAGAAAAAATAAGATGATTGCATATCCGTGCCCAAGTATTTCTCTTAATCACATAACATTAGACAGCGTAAATATATCAGGATTTTGCTGATTACTACACAAAATCCCATAAAATACTAACTGAAAATATCTAACGTGGTCAAAAGTCTCAATTTTTCAAGTACATTTTATATAATATTACTATGTATAAGTAAGCTAAAAATAAAAAATCTCTTTCCAACCAAAAGAAATATAATCTCATTTGGTCAATTATGCACTTTGTAATTGAATAGAGGATAAAGCAGCCTGAAATTCTGAGTCCCATCACAAACCTTAATAGATGTAATTTTTACCAGTAAAATCCCAGTGAACCTTTGGGGCACAAACCCCGTAAAATGCACTATTCTGCCCCCCCCCCCTTTCTGAAAATCTGTATCTGCCAGCTATAAGAAGACATATCAGAATTGAAGAACAGAGAAAAGTTTAAATGCCGATAGATTTACTCACGGTTATGTAGTTTGTGGGTTGATTGGTAGCAGTCTGGGCAATAACAAACTTACATTTTATTGTGAACCGTTAACCTATATGCTTAACATTATTTGTTCGTCTCTTGACATAATGAAACAATTCATTGAAATGATGTCTTAAAAATCGTAATAATATTTTGTAATCATTGGATTATAAACAGGCGCCATATTCGTATAAAAATATATTGAATTACAATTATGTTTTTGTGGCTAACTGTACTGATGAAATCAAATCACTGTTTGCATTATGTTTCAAAGTCACTGCCTTGAAAAATCAATCACAATATTGTGTTCTCATTTTTCCCAGGTAATCTACGCTGAAAATATTTCTTTTTCACATTAAGAGAAAGATAATAGCTTCCACAAAAACTTTCAGTGCAAAATTGTTTGTAACATTGCTTTCATTTCACCAATGCAAGACTGTCAGCCCGGACCAGATCTTGAAGGATTATCGTGATATCTCCGTCCCGCCTCGAGGGTCCCGCTTATATGATATCTGAATGCCTACAAACATTTCATCACCAATTGCCAGTGACACATATTTTGTTTTCAAAAAATTAACCAAGGTTACAAACACACCCTAATATATCAGATACCCATGCACCTCAATCGCAACTCTTTTATTGTCTCACTCTACAGCTGGTAAAAGAAGCTCAAACCAATCGTGTCACCATATCACGTTTAGGCTAGTATTGGATAAGATAGGGATTGTACAGAATGAAGTACTCTTTGAAGAGTGGAAATGCTATATAAAGCAGTATAATGTACTCACAGATGGGCGGTGTGCCGTTGTTGATGGTTACATGTGTGGATGTTGTGGTGTGACACAATGCGCCCCCTCCATCCTATATGAAAATAAAATAATCAAGGGTATCAGATAACATCGTCGAGCGGTCACATTTGATAGTGGTAAAATTAATTCCCTCATTGACATTCACAGACATTGAAAAAAACAACAACACACAAATACCTATCCATTTCACTTGATTTTACAGAGGGGCTGGATTATAAGGAGATATGAAATCCTCAAGCGCTATCTTTTTCAGAAATTTCATTACCAACACCTACCAATTCGCCATTTGCCCACATTCGACTCATTTTTCAACCCCCTTTCCTCACATCCCCATAAACGCCAACCAAACTTGCATGCATTATCTCCACAACCAGGTGTGTGTAACTCCGAAATACACAACGCTCTCCTCTCCAAAACCTTCCGTGTAACTCTCCACACGCACGCACGCACGCACGCACGCACACACACACACACACACAACGGCCTCCCATGCACATGACAAACATCAGTCATAACGTCCCGCACTCACCTGCAGCTGCTGCTTCCTGCGCCTGCGCAGACAGCGGCAGCAGCAGACGACCGCGCAGGCGGCGCACACGGCCACGACGAGCACGGAGCCCACGGAGACCGCGACGGCCGCCGTGACGCCCAGCGACAGCAACCCCGACAGCCAGGACGACGAGCCCGAGTCTGGAAGGTAGGGGCGGGTGTCATCATAGAGGGGGGATATATAGCCTTGATGAAAATCCAATCACCAACATTTTTTTTTCGAAATCACCAGAAACCAAAAACATATTTTATGACAATTTTATCAATTCTTTACAATGATTAGCAATCTATATTCTTCGCAAATCAGCACACACGTAACTGCAGTCAAAGCAAGACCTTTTTACAGAGCTTGACTTTGCGAGTCGCGATGGGTATTATAAGAACTACTTCCAAAAGTCTGAAGCCATGGAAGAAAGACTGATAGAACCAGTCGTCAGCTACAAGTACAAGTCTCGTCCATTCACAGAGCTTGATTTTGCAAGTCGCGATGGGTATTACAAGGAGTTCTTCCAGAAATCGCAGCCAGAATCTCCAGAAACAGTAGGCAGCCTCCCTACTGTACAACCAGCTATAGATTCTGATTTGCCCGAGATTAAGGAAGAAAGACTCGTGTACAAGTCTCGTCCATTCACAGAGCTTGATTTTGCAAGTCGCGATGGGTATTACAAGGAGTTCTTTGTGAAATCTGTGAAGCGTAGTGAAGCAACATCGTCAAGTTCCCCAAGCTCCAGTGAAATGGACATGTCGAGAAAGAGGAAGTTGAAGATCAATCGAAACACAGCCCTCATCGCGTGTGACTCAGAAGTTGACGTTGTACCTCGTAAGAGGAAGTTTGTCATCAGAAAAAGCGTGTAGTTATTTCACAGTTTCTGACAAGTTCAACGAACATTTTGTTATATTGTTTGTAAATATTTATTGGGTCACATGTTTGCTTATTTATTTTTGGTTGGAACTCATATTATTATTATTTTGTTTTATTTTTGCTTCGTTAACATATCTATAACAGATATGCATTATATATCATTACAGGGATATATTGCAGGAATAAAAGTACCATCCAACCAGAATATTTTGCTTTTTTATATTTCATATTTCACAAACATCTGGTACAAAAATATAATATAGAGTTCACATATTCTTAATTAATAATATGTATGTATAAGCATATGCTTAAGGCCCAAACCCCTCATGTTATGTCTGGTTCATGTGCAGAAAATTTAAGACATTATATCAGACAATGTCACACAAAAAACAAACCAAAACAAACACACAAACAAACTGTCGGAATGAGTAGTGGGCTACATGTAGGCCGGATTCTGTGCAGAAAGTCTCTGCTTTATCGTCATGTTTCAAATATAAACAGTCTGTCAAGCCCCCGGGTTTTAGACTACTGACAATAAGAAGCCCTTACCTTGGCATTTCTATGTACATTTTGAGAAATAGAAGCATGGTTTTGATAATTCTAATACATTCTGATGGTTCAGCTTATGGCGTGTTGGTATACAAATCAGGAATGTTGCATTAGATGGGGGTTGTCACTATTGAGGTCCTTCAAAGTAAGTAATGGTGTCCGTCAAGGCGGCATATTGTCTCCAATTGTATTTGATATGTACATGAATGATCACTCTATCTTGTTATATAATTCTAATGTTGGATGAAAAATTCAAGGAATATTGTACAATAAATTTATATATGTAGATGTCACATGTGTTGTGGCTCCCTGCCCTAGTGCTATCAGGAAATTATTGGATATCTGTAGTAAATTTGCAGATCGCATTATGTCAAATTTAAGCCTAGGTCCAAAGTCCAAATATGTGTTTCAAACCTAAATTTTTAAAAATCGTCATGTTCCTTGTGTATTACATCACGTTTCACGCACCTAAATACCGACAATTCACAATTCACCATCAAGATTTAGGGCAAATCACCAATCACGTTTTTGCTATATGACCCCCTCATCATAGCATGTTCAAATGTATGAGCAATGGACCCCAGCATCATGGGAATGGGGGAGCAGGTATGTGTACCACAGGCAGATCCAGGGGGGAGCAAGGGGCGCGCCCGCTTTTCCCATCAAAATACTTCATTTTCAAAGGGTTTTTCATGAAATCCCTTAAGTGCGCCCCCCCCCTTCCTTAAGTGTGCCCCCCTTTTCCAAAAACCTGGATCTGCCGTTGTGTACGACTATGATTTACACACACTACGCCATGATACACATGGCTACTATTATAGATTATTATCTATGGTAGCAATGTGTATGGTATAGCGTTTGTAAATCATATATACCCGCTCCCCCTGGCACATGGTAGTGACTTTTTAGCATCGGTATTCATATTATGAGAAGGGACAGAACCTTCTTCGACGCTTCTTTTATCATCCAATAGCGACGTTTCTGTGGACGTTCCTACTGATACCATCCCTCACAAGAAACTCTTATCCAAACTCGCATCCTATGGTATCGGCGGCCAGCTCCATGGATGGTTATCGGTCTTCCTGATGGAACGCACCATGAAGGTTATCCTCGACGGCGAATGCTCCAGTGAAGTACCTGTTGAATCTGGAGTCCCGCAGGGAACGGTGTTGGGACCGCTCCTGTTTCTATGTCCTATTAATGACATTGCTGATGGTTTAAGCTCCACTATCAGACTGTTCGCAGATGACTGCCTGTTATACCGAGTCATTAACCCTATACAGGATCAGAAAGCACTCCAAGAGGATCTTAAACGTCTCGAACTGTGGGCTGAAAAATGGGGAATGTCTTTCAATGCCAGTAAATGTAAGATCCTAATAGTTAAAGGCAAACTTCCATATTTCTATACTATTCGTGATACCATCCTAGAGCAAATTACCAATAGTCCGTACCTCGGCCTGGATATCGCGGATGACCTTAAATGGGATGGACACATCCGTAAGATCACGAAGAAAGCAAACTCAACACTTGGGTTCCTCCGCAGGAACCTAAGAGGTTTCCACGAAGATCAGAAACGTATGGCCTACATAGCATTAGTCCGTTCTGTTCTTGAATATGGATCAGTTGTTTGGGACCCCTACACTAGAGTGAACATTGATCGCCTTGAACGCGTCCAACGGTGTGCAGCCAGATTCATGGTGAATGACTACAACACCAAAACCCCGGGATGTGTTACAGACATGCTAAACCATCTTGGACTCAAACCTCTATAGGAGGATAGGAGGAAGAATCTAAGACTCACGTTTATGTACAAGGTGGTGGAAGGGTTGGTGCCGGCTATCCCAGCATCTGATTTCCTGGATCCAGCTAAGTCAGGACGTCGACGTATAAAGGCTAAATCATTTAATGAATACAACTGTTCAAACATTGTTGAGCGTTCCGTACGCCTCAATAGCAAACCGTTTAGGCCCCCAAGTGCTTGGACACCTCAGTTTAAGAACTCATTCTTTGTACGAACTGTTATTGACTGGAACTCTCTCCCAGAGGAGATAATCCAGTCTGAGAACGTCGAGCAGTTCAAAGCTGCCATTGACTGCATGCATGCAGCAGTAGAGAGCACTTCCCCGCTGCCATCGCACCTGTTCAGGACCTCAAGCAGCGTTACAGATACAGATACAGATACTGATTCAGGCTTCGAATGTGCAAAACAACATTCGTCACACTTCCCTATCGAATCCTGAAGCAGGTGGAAGGTCCACCAAAATGTTATAACGGACATGAGCATTCGGGTAGGTTCTTTCTCTTCTCATGTATGAGTTTCAAAGTATACAAGCATACTATCTATAAGCACAGTCGTTTAGGCATCAGGTCATTGTCACATAAAAAGGTATTTAACGACTCTCAACTCATTGTATATGCATGGGCATTTATGAATTGTCATTTAAATGCACGTCCACGAGTTGAAAGATGATTCTAACAGTTGAAAAACAAGGCTCTTGAAAACACAATGTACCATCTAAAATTGGCTACAATACCTTGAAGGATTTGATTTCAGCTTGTGTCGTACAGTTCTGCTGAACTGAACAGAATAATAATATCAGGGCATATTTGAGTGGAAAGGTTGCGACAACTCATATCGCAGTCATAAAAGTGGCGGCTGAATGTGCTGCTGAGTACAGCAATACCTCTCAGAAAGACCCTGCAGTGGTCGGCCGTGGATGGTCTCTATAGAGAGGTGGTCTCTTTATGGAGGTTCATAGCAGTCTCTTTATGTAGGTTTGGGACCACGAAGAATGTTATTTTTATATAGAAGTGGTCCAAATAGGGAGGTGGTTGCAATAGAAGGTTTCACTATATGCCATAAAAGGCTCCATAAACCCAACTCACCCACTTCACTCATAATCAGCCTGCGCTGACAGGTCATCACCATAAACACAAATATCAGGGGACCAGACGACCAAGGCTGGCAGAATGCAGCGCAACTTTGCTTTGGGAATCTACCTGTCAGTTTGCTATGTCACACACGTGATCATGGATATTGTGATCTCCCACCTATTAGCGTAGATATTGTGATTTACCACCTATTAACATAGATAATGTGATTTCCCACCTATTAACATGGATATTGTGATCTCTAACACTCATTAATATAGAGAGTGGGTATATTAAAGTGGTGATGAACATTCAGTTACCAACATTTTATTTCCTAAATCACCGGTCAACAATACATTTCACTGTCTTACACCAATCACCAGGAATTGTAATTGAATAATTTGCATCACATTTCACATACTTAAAAAGAGGCATTGAACCACTCACAATCAACATTTAGGGCAAATCACCAAGCACATTTTTGCTAAATGATCCCCTCATTATAGAGTGTGGTATCCTACCTATTAACAGAGATATTGTGATCTCCCACCTTTTAACATAGCCATTGTGATCTTTAATCTTTTTTTAAATATAGATACTGTGATCTCCCATCTTTTGACATAGACATTGTGATCTCCCATCTTTTGACATAGACATTGTGATCTCATAACTTTTAAAATAGATATCATGACTTCCCATTTTTTAATAGATACTGTGATCTCCCCTCTTTTGAGATAGATATTGTGATCCCCACCTCTCAGCGCGGCGTCTGCGCAGGACGCGGGTCCATCGCTGCGTTCGTCCGTCGCGTCTCCGCAGTGGTCAACCGCGTCACACAGCAGGTCGCGACTCACGCACTTCTGGTTGTCGCACAGGAAGTCGTTGCCATGGCAACCGCCAACTTCTTTATAGTCTGCAAAATCGTGCAACACAATGGGCCAATCAGAATAATGGTGATGCAATAGTGATATATATTTTTTAGAAAGATCAATGAATTTTTTTATTCAAACCGATAACGTTTTTTTGTTCAAAGACGATTATTTTTCTTTATTACCAAATCCAATGAGCAATGATTATGTTTTTCCCATGTTCCCTCTCTCTTCCAAGAAAAAAGCAAAAGACAAAAGAAAGGGGAAAAAACAAAAAAGAACAGTGACCAAATCTCGCAGCACTCACCTTCTGTGTAGGAGGTGATGATGAACTTGAACCCACGACCTTTCGGTCCACTGTTGTCTGTCCTGAAAATGGCACGAATGGGTCACTGGGCTGTGAATAAGATCACTCGAGATCGTGGAACCTCTGTATCAGTAGCGCCTTGCTGACTGCCTTCAAGTGGGTCTCAATGAATAGATTTATTTCTTTGGAGGTTCAACAGGTCGATTATTTTGTTGAAAGCTTATATTAGTTTCAACTGCAGATCCAAGTCTTGGGGTAGCATGCCCACAAAGCCATTTAGCACAGTAGGCCTATATCTGCGAGCTCGTGACACTTGCCCGCATCACTGCCCAGTATATTTTGCTTCCCATTACTTCTGCATTCCTAGCTACGGCCCTGACTATACGCACCATTTCTTAACTGATCCACTGGTCTGTGAGAACCAGCTCATGACATAAAAAAATAGATGTGAGCTAATATATAGAATTATGTAGATTCAGTTAATTTTGTGATATATGAGCATGTGTCTGTCTGAATGTGATTACAGTAAAATAACTTCATTTCAAGTGAATTTATATCTTTGTAACTCACGAAAATTCACAAACATCAGAATCATATATACATGTATTAGCCCCGAACTATAGTTGACATACCTCAAGCAGATAGTCAGGTAGGGCCCCGTACTATGGATGACATACCTGAAGTATATGGTGAGGTAGGGCCCTGAACTATGGATGACTGGTGGCAGGGTGTCGCCACAGAGACCGCTTGCTCCTCCAGCCTGCTTCTGTAAGAGACAGACAGGGATGGTCTATATTTCTAATAGCCACACCACTGGAAGGAGATGGGCATATGTATGTCGTATATAGTGGTCGAGTAATTACATAATCCTTTTTATGTCTTTTATTTCTCACATTTCTGTTTTGCCCAATGCCACGATCTTTACACATACCGTTTCCTTGATGTCCCACATTCCTCCTTTTAAGCTCACTTTATGAGATGTCCCATTGGTGAAACGGTTTTACAAAGAACATCTATGTTCTTACAAGAGAATGAACACCATCCAATTTGGGATGTTTCAAGGGCCAATTTATGCTGTACTCATTTGCCGACGGTGAAAAGATGCACGCATTGCATGTTTTGTTTTCGCTATACAGTAGAACCTCCAATAAAAAGAACCACCTCTATGAAGAGAACACCTCCAAAACAAAACCATTTATCGCAGCACCAAATCTACTTAGATTTAAGAAGCCACGACACCGAACATTCACTAAGACCGCCTCCCTAATGAGACCACCCCTATAATAAAATCATACCATCGTTTTGCTCTCTCAAAGTATCATAAAAATACCGAAGGCAGATCTAGGGGGCACCCCGACCCATTTCCCCACCAAAATAGGTTTTACACGTCCGCCATCGATCGCGCTTTACGGAACCCACGAAATTCCTGAAGTCCGCCCCCCTTTTTTTCTAAAAACCTAGATCTGCCATTAAATACCAATGAGAAGGTCCATATTACAGGGACCATGATTATATATGGAGACAAATTTATGCCTGCCGACCGCTGGTCTTACAACAGAGGTTCTACTGTAGAATCTGATTAAGGGTGGTGCTAAAGAAAGTACTAACAACACGCATGAGTGCTCGCTACTCAAGCGGAACATGACGCCACCTGCAGTTAACTCGTCACGGACTAGTGCGTGCTCACTCACCCGGAACGTGCACACAGGTGGATTTACTGGGTCACGCCGTTTCAACTGTTACAAAACATATTGAATGGTAGTTTTCAAACATTTATATGTGCTTTATGAGTAGCATAAATAGTTCGCACCGAAGGGAACGTTTTTATCCATCTACCCCCTAAGTTTTATTATCATTATGTTTGTTTTTAAACATGAATCTATAGTTAAAATACAAGGAACAACACCCGTCCACACTGCGCAGTTTCCTACAAGACGACATAACACAGTGAAGTTGCCGGATTAACAACATTTGATCTATGGCACATTTTATGATGACACGTGTTCTCTAAACACAATGATTGATTGAAAGGTTGGCAGGAAAAAAACTACAGATCAAACATATCAGCAACATTCCAAGTATAATGCAACAGCTAGACTCAACAAAGCGGCTTTTAGTTCAGTAGAACCTCTCTACTCTGACCAATTGGGTGCGTGGGCTGGAGTTGCCCTCAAGTGATCTCGATGGAGAGGTGGTCAATGTTTGGAGGTTCATGTTGATCTCTTTATAACCAAGGTGACGTTTAGGAATGCCCTTATTAAAAAGGTGGTCTTATTAGAGAGGATGTCTCTCTATGATCTTGTGTGCGTATTATGAAGACAAGATTATATGTCTATACTAGCGTCTCATTTGTTTTCTCATATCAGCTCGGATTTTGGACAGACTGTGTCCTCTTTTGATGCTCGAGAGAAGACGAACATATATTATAGGTTGTGCCAGTGAAGTGCTTCCGGTTGTAAATAAAAAGCAGCTGACACGATCCGGGGACAATATTATGAATAATATGAATACTTTGAGAGAAAAGAGAAGTGTATTATTATATATGAAATACACACAGATTTTAAAACGATGGTCAGAAAAAAGTTTAGCAAACCGCCCAGAGTGTGTTTTTCAAGCATATCTTCAATAAAATATGTATCAATCTTGAAAGGGAATTGTCAACTATTGTCCAGCAGTTTAAAAAACTTGTCATTTTTTGGTAATAATCAGCAATGTGCATAAAATTTGTAATACACAAATAAGTTTGGATGATTGTTTTGCTAAACAATTATTTCATATATATTCTTCAATCATGTCGCACAACTAATATTTGCACTTTTTGAGAGGTCAGGGTGGCGGGAGGGTCGAATGACAAAAAAAAAAAAAAAAAAAAAAACGAAAGCAACTTTCAACTCTTGTCCATCTCAGATTGTCAGATTGTCAAATCAGCGGGAATCCGTCCTATGCAAATAAAATTAATTAAATATTTATATCAACACTTGTCTGCATCCCATGCAATTGCAATTGTAATACTCATTACAAGCAAGTTTCTACAGTAGAACCGCTCACGAGGGGTTTGACTTCAAGAGGTATCAATAGGTTTTTTCTTTATAATTAAAGAGTTTAATTATCATGTCTTTTAGAAGATTCGTATGGGTCTCTTCTATGAATAGCTTGGGCCTGCAAAATGGTTTGTTACAGATGTGGTATCAATAGGGAGGTGACCTTCATAGGCAGCTCTGTTGAATGTGAATAAATTAGCATATTATTCCACGATAACGCATGAAGCTGCGAGATTCAATTAGTCGCTCGCGCCATCTTAGGGAACAAAGTGCCTGCCATGACACCTGCTGTGGAGGATTCCCTCGAGGGATTCCCCGTGACAATATTGGACATTCGCAAAAGGAAATGGCGGCAGGGAGTCCGTCTGTAATGTTGGCGCACCTTCTGTTACCATGACAACATCGTCTACTGTTCTTTGGAGATTGAAATATTTGGCCAGCAATAGTATGATACAAAACAATTGTTATGTGTTTTAGATGGTGATGCCTTTTTGGATGAAGACTATATCGAGTGATGATGTATTGAATGTAGTGTAAATACATGGACTTAGCTTCCCTAGGCATTCTCACTAGAATTAGGGACATGTACAAGTCTAGTGTTAATGCCGCCATATGTATTGCACCATATATAGCACACTCAGGCATAGACACCTCTATTTACACCAATAAACCAATCTACAACAAGCATAAGTTAAGTAACAAGGTGGCAATTGCCTACAAAAAAGCTGCAATGCCAATGAATATTGGTTTGCACCCTAAAATCACCCACTGTCCTTGGATAGGCCCATTACATGTAGATTTCCATTTGCTGATGCTACATGTAGACCTTGCAATCATTTGACTCAATCATGAATGTCGAGAACAGTGTAGTCGTGGCCCATGCATAGGTGAGAGGCAAATTTGGGGCTCCACTTGAGAGAAAAGCGACACGGCAGTTTTTGAGACCCTGTTACAATGCTATACTTTAAAATCGTTATCTATGGACAGGAGACGCATGTAAAAAGGTAACAATATTTTTAAGTCTCAAAAAGAAAAACAGTGATACTTCACATTTTCTAGACCCCTTTTAGAGACCTACACAACGGTGTAAAAATGTAAAAAGTATTATTTAACATGTAAAATTGACACAGTTGTACTACATCTTCATTCAAACACACACTTACACAGCATATGGACATCATAATGAATGATTTAATAATAACTTATTTGTCATACTTTATTTTGAAATATTAAAGGTTAAAGGTATTCATAGAGTATAAGCTATACTGTCACACCAAAATCGACCAATGAGTTTCTAAGTACATTTATCACACTTAAAATGGAATATTCATCAAAACAAATTTACTCAACTAAGCAATACAAGTAGGCCAACAAGTGATGTATCATAACAATATAGAAGGTATCGGCATTAATCACATGCTTAAAATCTTGTAAAATCAGGCGTATTTTGAAAACTAATCACTGGGATTTTGACCCCACCCCTCCCCACATATATGAAGGGTTAATTCTGCCATGACCACATGTAGTGGCCGAGTTCTTGTAGAAGTGTTCAGCATTCCGCCAGCGTCGTACATCAAAGAACTAGTTTGGCAGCTATGCTTAATGTAATTACCAATTAAAATGTCCCCCTCAGAGCCGTGGTTCATTATGACCAATTATCCGCCTATTATCGCCTATTAAATGACAGCTTGGAAAGCGTCATAAAATAAGAGACTCTGTTTTTCAATGGTGAAATAACATTGTCAGTGTTTGAGTGACTAAGACTTGCCTGCAGTTAAGAGCCCCATGCTGGTTTCAAGCTGTCGGTGTATGAATTTTTAATTCATATGTTACATCTTTGAAAACGGACGGGGTTTGTTTCGTAGCTACAAGGCATTTTGGTGTACGGTAGAACCTCTCTATTAAGACCACCATGGGGCGGGAGGGCGAAGGGTGAAGGAGGCCTCCATTGAAAAGTGATCTCTTTATAGAGGTCCTGGTAGATTAAGAAATATGGGTCGCCCAAGTTTTATGGATTCTATTTTATTTCCACAATCAATAATATCCAAATCCAAATTGAATTATAAAATGAATAGGGTCAACAAAAATTAGATATGTATAAAGCATTCATTATGTAATATAAACAATGAATAAAATATCAATGTTGGATTATGTTAACTTTTGATGTTCAATAACTTTACTATACTTTACCTAATGCATAGGCTAAACTATTAAAATATGCTGGAGCACTTGTACTGTAAAACCTACAATTTTACACCACCACTCTAAGGAGTCCAGCTCTAAAACAAAATCAGTTCTCACAATCCCAAGTCTTATAGACCACCTCTTTAAACCACACCATTTTATACCTCCCATTTATGATACGCCAACGCCGTGGAGAGTAGATACTATCAATTAAGACCAGACGAGGAATGGACTCGAATAAATGGTTTCAATTGAAAGGTGGGCTCCGTGGAGGTTCACTATAATGTCGTAATCTACGTTTGGAATCGTAATTTGAGATTCTACCGTACACATCAAGTCATAACGCTACATGTCTGACGTGCTAATTTACCACATTTTCCGTGTGAGTAGTCCCGTGAAACTAAGAGCTAATCAGACAGAACCGTATCTATAGTTACAGTGAGCATTACCGGATATCAGGTGCGTTTGTTGTTTCACAGTCGGCTGCTTGGATGATACAATATTTTCACATAGAGATTGATAGAGATGAAGATACATGGAACGTGTGCCTATGGACATCATCAACTACAGTAGAATCTGTGATAAGGATCACCTTCATAAAGAGTCCACCTCTATGATAATTAAGACCATTTCTCTCGGCCCCAAATTTTCATAGACAGTTGTGAACGTACATGATGGGACCACCTCTCTACTAAGAACTCTTGAGGCCAGTGTCCCTCTGACTGCAGAGCCCCTGAGATTATGTCAACCAGGGGACTAGCACCAATCGGTCTCAATAGAAAGGAGGTCTCTTTATGGATGTGCCTAATGGTCAATTGGTTGCTTATGAAGATTTGGAACCACGAGAAATGGTTTCATTTCAGCAGTCTCTATAGAGGTGGGTTTGATTGGAGGATTGGGGATTCTATGGAAGCTGTTTATAGTCTCTTTGGCAATTATGCTGTATGCATCGTAGACGTTGTCTGTTCTTATGGTACAATATAACCTCCAATTAAGACCATCTCTACAAAGGGACCGCCTCTACAAAATCACCATTGCTCGTTGTCTAAGATACCAACGTGAACCCCCATATTTTGATACCATTTGAAGGCAAGCAGCCCCGGCCCCGGGTGAGCTTAATAGAGATGCTCTTTTGTGCATTGAGTGAACACATATTTGTCTTTTGGGTTCTTGGAGGAATTTAACTAGTGACCAGATGAAACTTATTTGAATGAAATGCTGTCCGTATACCTAGTATATTAAGACACTTCCTATAAAATCTGTGAATGTTTCAGAACGATTGGACAGGTTTTTGATTTACAGTGTAACCCCAAGGTGGAGCTTCTCTATTAGTAAAACCAAGATAACCGGCCTCAAGTGGTCTCAATACAAAGGTGGTCTTTTTATAGAGGTGATCTAAATTGGATGTTCTGCCGTAGTCTCCTCTATAGACCAACACACATGGTGTGACATGGAGGTAGCCTGACTGACCAGAGCTTTGCCGAAGATGTTGCTGGCGTCGAACACATAGAGTGCGTCGTTGCAGAGTGCGCTGAGTGAGCGGTCAGGGATGTCCAGGTCCACGACCCGTAGCATGAGGCGGCCAGCTGGTGACCCAGGGGACGAGGACCTGTCTGATGACACCGCCGGCCCGCGCGTGGCAGGCGCCGCCGCAGACTGCAAGTCATAGGTAAATGTTTTGGTTTAGAAGCAGCAAATTAGGTGCTATGCAGAGAACCCAGAGTCAGACTCATATTTAGAAGTAGTGTCAGATGTCTCGTGGAAAAACAACACCCAGGGATTGACACTGTGCGAGACCCAGAGGCCCAGCCCAAAGAAGAGCCAGGGACAGACTCTGCACAGGACCTTGGCACACACCAGCCAAGCCGAATAAGGGATGCGCAATACACGCTGATTTTTTATCCATAGAGAACATACTTGCGGTCAAGTACGATGAGCATTTTGGACTGCAGTTCAAAATGGCGTCAAATATGGCTGTCGACCATATCCTATTAGGGTTGTAATGCAGCTATCGAAATCTTATATCATGAGTTGGAGGTAAGCATGGGTGACGGCATGAGGTTGTGACCATAACACACGGCGGGTCACATCCTCACGTCTTTCCTTCCAAAAATCTCATTTTGCGTTGTTTTTATCGTTGTGAGCTTATGTGAGATGAAAACGCCTTTTTCTGAAAGCCTGACTCTGCCAGTGCACACTGCCAGTGAATATTTGTGCAGGTGCTTTATTGGTAAAGTTGCGCAATTGTGCAGGTGCGTGATTGTACAGGTTCATGATTGTGTGGGTGCACAATTGTGCTGCAGATGTGTGGTTGCACGGGAATACCTGAAATGTGATACGGCAATCGATGTTGTCTCTGTACGTCGCCAGGGCGGCGCCATTGTCTCCGCCCTGGTCCCGCTGACGGTGGGAGTAGACTGTGGCCCCCGACACCACCGCCTGCCGGTCACACGCGCCGTCAGCCAAGCTGTCCATGTAGACTGAAAATGACACAGTTATACCATTACAATTACTCAATTGAATGGTCAAGTTTAAGTACAATTAGGTCTTGAAATTCTGCATTGTCCATCTATGTTGAAAATTTACACAGTTACAGTTACAATTACAGATAGGAGTGGAAATTCCAAACTTTCAATACAGTCTCAAAATATATCATTTTAGCTACTACAAATCCTCTTATGCTTGACATTTCCATGTATAATTACAAGTTGAAATTCAAATACGATTTAAATTTTGTGTGAATTTTGAATTACGATTAAACTTTAGTTTGAATTTCAAATTATAATTATGAATCGAAATTCCATTACGATTAGAGTAAGACTTGAATTTTGAGTTACATTGTATGATTGAAAACTCCAAATAAGACCACCTATATAAAGAGAGCATCTCTATAAAGAGACAACCTCTTTAAATAGACCATACTGCGTGGTACTAAGTACTCATAAACAGACTTCTGTGAGCCCGCACAAATCATTAAATAGACCACCTCCCTTGAGACTACTTCAGGCAAGCCCTCGAGTGGTCCCATGAAATAGATAGATTTATCAGTTCTATTTTACTTGTTCTTAGAAAAAAAAACCTTCACAAATAGGACTAAGTGCACATCACCAATGGGGACACATTTTACTGTATCTAATATTTCGTACACGAGTTTTTGGAAATAAATCCCAGCCATAGACAATATAGAAAGTAAACTCTTTACTCATAGAAATCGCATTTTAGCTTTCGTTCCATTTTTATTGTCTGGCAATGATGTGCACATGTGCAGTCATCTTGCCACAGTAAGCTATCATATATCATATTCGTCAATGATATACAATGTATGTATAATGACTACCTTCTTAGGGCAAGATGATGTGCAGCGTGAAAGAGATATACCTGTACAAGGCAATGCAAAGGGCTGTTTATAGTACTGTAATGCTTCATGAACAATAAAATGATATGGATACCGCGCAATGCGGGCACACTTTCATTCTTCCATGTGTATCATGTATGGTTGCAGCAATGTTTCACCAATGTGACCATCTCCCCAATGGGGACTATATTTCTTACTCCCACTTGTCTCCCTAATTGTGGTGTGCTACTATAGAAGAAAGAACAAAATCTCACATACAAATGTACATCTCACAAACTTCTAAGACATTGGCATCATGTACAGTTGGAAGAGTTTCAAGACGACAGTCAATATTCTGTGTTTCCACCCGAAATCAATATAAAGGGTATAGAGACTACCAAAAGCCTCAGACGACACCTCTCATTTACTCAATTATTTATATTGTTGGGTTGAGTAGTTTCGTATCAACAGTTTTCCAATTTGTCTGTTTAAGTCTGTTGACGTGAAAATCAATATCCTTCGTTCCATCTTACAATGAATTGTGATCAATTGTAAGTAAGCAATGTAGCAATCGGCAGAATGATAAAGTATGTTGAATTAATTGAAGAAGAATAAGAAGGATGAAGAAGGATGAAGAAGAAGAAGAAGAAGAAGAAGAAGAAGAAGAAGAAGAAGAAGAAGAGGAAGAAGAAGAGGAGGAGGAGGAGAGGAGGAGGCAGGAGAGGAGGAGGAGGAGCAGGAGGAGCAGGAGGAGGAGGAGGAGGAGGAGGAGGAGGAGGAGGAGGAGGAGGAGGGGAGGAGAGGGAGGAGGAGGGACAGAGGAGGAGGAGGAGGAGGAGGAGGAGGAGGAGGAGGAGGAGGAGGAGGAGGAGGAGGGGAGGAGGAGGAGCAGCAGGAGGAGGAGAGGAGGAGGAGGAGCAGGGAGGAGGAAGGGGGAGGAGGAGGAGGAGGAGGAGGAGGAGGAGGAGGAGGAGGAGGAAGAAGAAGGACAGCAGCAGCAGCAGCAACAGCAGCAACAGCAGCAGCAGCAGGAGCAGGAGCAGCAGCAACAACAAGTAAGAAAAAAAGAAGACAGAAGAAAGGAAAATCTCGCACACTCAGTGGTGGCAGCTGGCACTAGTTCCCGTGCTGGCCACAGATGGCGCCACAAGCCGCCTCTCATTTCCGGCATCTTTAATGGGTCACGGGGGCTTTTGTATTAGTTCAGCGGGAACATTAGGAAAACGGGCGAGCCAGCTGTGTGTATGGTGTACAGACCGGTACAGGACAACCACTGGTTCAGCGTCAACTATATAGTGTATGTTCAGACTAAGGTGGGTACTACAGAAGAACATCCCATTAAAACCACCTCTATAAAGAGAACACCTCTATAATAAGATCATTATCACAAGCCCCAACCTGTACAAAGAGATCACACAAAGCCTCCATAAATAGACCACCTCCCTTTTGAGACCCCACGAGGCCAGTTGCATGGGTGGTGGTTTTAGCGAGTCTCAATAGTTAATCTTTTTCACCTATACACTGTACATTTTCATTGGTGTATAAGATTCTCCACAATAAAGAACTGCATACAAACTGCAAATGTCAAAGTAGTGTTCTCACCCCCGTGCCTGAAGGCATATTTGTATGTGGATCTGACCACAGTGAGACCTGTCAATAACTGTGACTGACAGCTGTCACTCAAACTGACAAGTGCTCGGGATACCTCGCAGTGTCGGTGTAATAAATGTAGTATTCACTCGCCTCACTGGCTCCATAAACCAAAGTCGGACTCTGAAATTACAATAATTTTGAAGCAGGTCTTTAGAGAACATTGGCCCCAGGTCAAGGGGAGAGGATGGCCTTAAACAGGAAGAGATGAGAAGAACGTAGCAAAAGAGGAAAGAGAACAAAGACAGTTAAAACGAAACAGATGAGATGGGGTAAAAAGACACAAAACATGTCAACGCAAAGAGAAGGAGGAACAAAGACAACTTTAATGATTGTACATAACAAAGTGAACTTTCACCTTGCTTTCGTACAGATTATTTCAAGGTCTGATACATATTTTAGTGATGTGGGCGAAAGTGGGGATCGAGGCATCAATGTTTCATAAAAACTTCAATGACTAGCAAAATCTCAAGGGCGCCATGTGGGCTCCAGTACAAAAGCTTTGTCTTTTTGTCTATTTTTTCTTCTTCTTTTTTCTTGTTGTTGCTTGTTTATTGATGTTGTGATCGTGATAAGTTGTATGATTTGGATGATCAGTTTTTATGAAACAGCCTTTAGTTTTCCAGACAATAAGAAGGCTGCTCATCTATGAGCATACGACTACTACACGAGACTTAAACTACCTTGTAGTAACGTCCTCGTACTATACATGTAGTCTACAGTTTTTAGTATTTTGTGTGTACAGTATAATCTACAAAAAATAATTAAAACCAAGTGTGTAGAGGGACCACCTCGATAATAAGACCATATTTCGTGGCTCAAAGTCTACATCAGATAGACCACAGTTAAACTCTATAAAGTGACAATCTTTCTATTCAAGGGTATACTATCCCCCACAATGAACCCCGATACCATCTGATAGGGATAAATAAAAGTTGTGCATAGAGATCTATTTTGTGTGTGTGGGTGGGGGGGGGTGGCGCTGTCAATAAGCTGTCAATAATTGTCCACATAAAACATGTGTCTTTAAAGCGAAGTGTCTACATGGACAGGTTCTAAGGTACCGTACATTACAACACTAATATTCATACATTACCTGGATTACCCCCATAACTCCCAGACCAATCCCCCCATGCCTCTTATCGACTCTTTGCTCCCATTCTGTGTGGCTCCGGTTGCAGCACCCAATCTACTCCTATCTCACAAATCCGTCAAAAAGCCCATTTCTCCTTGTCATTTCATCTCCACACTCCACGCAGCCGCCTTTCTGTGTGTTGTACGCGTACATGCAATGCGAGGAATCCGGCTTCTGGGTGGGAGAGCGGATTGGAATCCGAGATCCATAATCCATCTGTCTATACGCATCATTAGAGTGTGTTTGGGGCGGAGTTTTGTGTGTGTGCACGGGGGGGGGGAGGAAAAAGATAAGGGGGGGGCTTTTTAAACATAGACGCCTATCCCTTTTCCAACTTTCCTACTCCTCGTATCCGTTTTGTAATACACTTAAAATGCAACTCTCAACCATAGAAAAACTGCGCAATATCCATTGCCCCGTAAGAAATTGAGATTACAGGCGGGGATGGAGACAATATGTTTATCGGTGAGGGTAATGCAAATGTGTGATGTTGAAAGTTCTCAGAGGTACGGTGTGTAGTCTCTTTTCAGCTTGTGACTTCTGACAAATTGGATGTTTTTTGGTTGTTTTTTTCTGTATTCTTTCAAACCTCTAAAGCGATTGAATTGAAATTCAGATATATATGGACACACAAAGAAATCAACTTTTGCCATGACCGGCTACGTTTTCCACTTTTCTGTCTCCTGAGCACTTTCTCATGACCTTGTTGTAGGATGTACAATGTTTTGAGTGGGCAATAATCACGTGTACTTGTAATAACAATCTATAGTGTAGATGACAAATGTGACAAATTGTGGCCTATTGAAAGCAATTAGAAAGTATTTTGTGAATGCCTATAATTTCCAACGTTATTAAATGATTAATCAACATTGCAATATGTCAGTTATCAATTGATGATGGCCACATCACAGACCATCACTTCTATTTGCCCGGGGCTGGTCCAGTTATACATTTCAGTGATAATAATCAGTGACTATAACACCACTGTATACTCGGCTACCAATATCGGTACCGTCTGACAAAACCATCCAGCATTATAAGAAACGCACACGCACATTGTACGCACACACGCACGCACACACTGAGACAAATGAATTGAACGATACATGGTTATAAGCCAAACAATTCTATCTTTTGTTTCATCTACAATAAGTACAATAGAACCTCTCTATTAAGACCACATGTGAGAGTGTCCCCAATACAAGTGGTCTTGATAGACAGGTGTTAGTTTTCTGGGGCTCGCGCTCATATCTTTTAATATCAAGGTTTGGGGCTGCGAAAACCGGTCTGATTACAGTTGTGGTCTCTGTACATAGGTGGTCTTAATTGGAGGTTCTGCTGGATTATTTTGAGCGATTTGGTGAGACAAAAGTGCCCCTCAGTAAGCTCTCTTTCGCGCGTTATCTTAACCTAATCCCACCAGCTGGCTACAATATGATCTTGTTACAAAGGTTCTGTAAAGCCCCAGTCACACAGTCAACAATATTCATCAATAATTTTGTGTTACTAGTGTACTGTGCGCGATAGTAGGAGATGGTAAATCCTTTGGGGTAAGTGCGTGGGTGGGGAGATAAGTCTTTCTCTCAGGCTTGCGGAAAATACTCGATCCTGATTGGCTGAGAGGCCAAAGCGAACATGTATCATGGGAGAAAAAATAATGAGAGTGGGGTAAGACATAAAAAAACTCTAGCCGTGTGTGGACTTGAACAGGGCCCTGAGTGGGAGATTTTCTGATCGCATTTTAATAACCTATCTGGTCTAACCTTTCAAAACACGTCTATTCCATGGTTTTCGATAAACAACCGTGATCACAATATCATATACCTTCCACAAGTTAATCATTTTTAAATATTTGGGACTGCAAGACCACATATATAGCTGCCGTATAACTGCGTACATAGCCGCGAGATTTGACGATGGTCTGACCCTAGCTTTAGTGGAAACTGGGATAAACCTTTGAAACCAACACTAATGACATTTGCACAGTAATTTTATATTAAGGTTAGAGTCTGACATTCGTGATAATTGAGCTCGACACCGCGGTGAGCCTGTGTGTTAGCAGGCAGCAGGCAGAGTCTGGCACGGTGCATTTCTTCATTGTCTCTTGATCAATATTCATAGTCAGTTACTGAGATTACGTAAATTTATCAAAACTATTTTTAAAGTACCTATGTCTTTTTAATAATATTTATAATGCAATGCGTTGCAATGTGTCATAATGTATGTTTACTTATAGCGATGTAATTTGATAGTTTTCGTGCATTTTTTATTTTTCCTGTCGTCTTCAGAAAATTGATCTACTCGTATTCTTGAACGTATGATTGATGTTCATCTCATTAAACTTAATTAAGGTTTAGGGAAAAGACCCAATAAAGTTCAAAAGTTCGCTCTGCATAGTTTTGTTATTTAAGGAAGAATCATAAATATGTTTCATCATATCCTTATGTCATATCTGTCATTGTAATTATACATACGGTACAATACAGCACAATATAATGCAGTACTCTACATTACTGTAAACTACAGTAAGTACAGTATAGTGCGATGTGGTGCGGTACGTACGACACCATACGACCCATTCATTATACAATACAAAATTAATTTGTAAAGTATACATGTAATTCATAAATGTTCAAACATGTGCACTTGTAACCTTCCTCAAACAAATTACGCTTCATAGATTTAAAAGTGCCTAGAGCTTTGAACTGCATTACGGAAGCTTGTTCCACAATTTAGGTGCCTCAACTTTAATGGCTCTATCGCATTTTATTATCATCATGCATTTTGTTAAATGATATTACCTCTATTGACTGGACAAAGACTATGTATTTGGCGCATCTCATGCATATGAATGTACACGGCAATGTCATATGTACATGGAGACAGCTTCTGCCAAACATGAAACTTACCACTATTGCCAAGAGGCTGGCAACGGTGGTAACTTCTGTAATGGACACATGTCTTATGTGTAAATTTCTATATCTTCTTTATAGGTACTATATACCAAACACTTGTCTTATAGGCAGATCCAGCCCCCCCCCCTTTTCCCACCAAAAATACTTCATTTTCACAGGGTTTTTCATGAAATCTCAAAGTCCCTTTTCTTTAAGTGTGCCCCCCCTTCCAAAAACCTGGATCTGCCGATTTGTCTTATATGACCGCCTCCGTGTTTTTTTCTATGGGTTCTATTTAGCTGTGTTTTCCTTCTTAAATCTTTAAGTCTTTTTGGACACATTTTAGGTGCTAGAAACGCTTCAGAGCAGTACATTTTAGTTGTAAGTCTTAAGCCTTAATGACATAATGTACAACTTTCAATCACAACCACCTATACAGCTCAATAATATCCTTTTTAAAGGTCCGAAGTGCTACTAAGACTTTATAAGGAGATCGACGTGGAGCTCCATAAATAGACCATCTCTCTATTGAGACTACTTGGGCTCAGTCGCAGTGGTCTCAATAAAGAGGTTCTAGTGCATATGATATGGTTTGTTTGCAAATGTAATCTCACTGTGGAGAGTATATACTGTATATACCACCCTGGTGACCAAATGGCACTGGTTTTTATTGAGTTATTAGGATTATAATTATAGCTCTAACTCCATTTGGAGCCTTGAGTCTAATAACTCAATTAACTCACAACACATGCCCCGTATATAAATGGGATCCAAATAATCTTATAAGGTGAAGTTTACATAGTATAACATCCAATTAAGACCCCCTTTATAAAAAGACCACCTTTATGATGATAATGCCATAGGCAGATCTAGGGGACGCCCCCTCCTTTTCCCACATACTTCATTTTCATAGGGTTTTTCATGAAATCCCGTAAGTGCGCCCCCTCTTTTCCTTAAGTGCGCCCCCCCCCTTTCCCGAAAACCTGGATCTGCCTATGAATACCATTTATGGCAGTCCTAACTATGAACCTGCATGTACATTACAGAGACCACTTCACTTTTAAGGCCACTTGAGACCAGCTACTTTGTGGTCTTAGCTGAGAGGTTCTACTAAACTGCATATACTTTGACCGACCTCAATGGACAGGTGGTCTACTTACAGAGGTTCACAGTGGTGTCTTTATGGAGGCTTTACACCCAGAAAAATGGTCATATTATAGAGGTGGTCTTAATCGGAGGTTCTGCTGCACATACCCCTCTCCGAGTGACCAGATGCCGCTGGTTGGTGTTGAGTTATTAGCACCGAGTGGTAAATGAGTTGAGTAAACACACTGAGCTGCAATGCACGGCCGTGTGTGTGCTCACAGCTTACATGGGTGAAACCGTGCAGTGCGACCAGCGTGTAATGCCACCTACCTAATGGTGAGAGCATGCAGTGGAACCTCCAGTTAAGAGCACTTCTATGATGGTGAAATAATGTAGTAGATCTACCACGATCGTTTTAGAATACCTCTGTAATGGTGAAACCATACGTTAAATCTACCAATCATAGGCAGACCCCCACCCCCACCCCAAACACCCCCGCACACATTTCCCCATTGTAAAAATATTGAATTGTCTTGTGGTGGGGCGAGGGGGAGGCTACTGTTTCCATTAAGTGTTTTCAAAAACCTGGACTTGCCAGAGTCAAGTAAGAGCACGTTTTGAATGTGTGAAAACATGTAGTAGAACTACCATTTGAAAACACGTTTACAGCAACGGAGAATATCCACCGACGACTTCCTCTATAAGAGTAAAACATGCAACAGAGCTTGTTTTGAAGATCATCCTTATAAAAGTAGCATATACAGAACTTCCCACTGATACCACCATGGGGTAAGTTATATGCGGACGTTCCGACTTTCTATTCGAATATAATGTAGTGGGTAAATATTTCACAACAATCAAGATACTTTAGTGAACCACTTCAACTTGTTAGGACTGTTGGGTTAGTGCTGTGATATACATGTACAGTGCAAATGGTAAGAAAGCGAAGACATTACTGACCATTACTTGGGTGGAGAGAAACACCATCGCCGGTAAGACCTTATATATTATTCAGGCAACAAGTGCTAGCCTCAAAGGCCTGACTCACTCTGCGCTTCTTTTGGCAATGCAAAAGAAGAAATTGACCATTTGAAAATACAGTAAACCACAGTTATTGGGCCACTGTTCGGAATACTAGTAGGTGGAAGTATTCCTATTACTAAAGTGTCCCTCTTTCCATGGTAGAACCTCTCTATTAAGACCGCCAACTGCTTTTTGACGTGTAAAGGGTTATGGATGTGGTCTTGTATGAAAGTTTAATCTGGTCTCTTTAAATGAAAGTCTTATTTTGGAGGCATGTTCTCAATAGAGAGATGTTCTCAATTGGGTGTTGAGATGCATATTGTACTCTAACAAGTTAACGTTCACACCAGATTATTGGCATTATCATCACTTTCTCAATGCTCTTTTGAAAGTATTGGAAGGTTCTTATCTTGTTAATTTCAAACTTTTCAAACCATTCAAAAATAAACAGCAACATCAACAATAATGCCATTTTTCCAGTCCACAAAATCATGAAGATTGATCAGATTGAAAGGTTATACAGTTCATTATATGTATCACCCGACCCTCTCTTGCGTTAGCATAGTGTGCGTAGTAGTAGACTTTTTAAGCATTGTTACAGCAGAACCTCTCTATTATGGCCATCCAGAGGGCCGTACCGAAGTGGTCGCAGTAGAGAGATGTGTTTTTATAAAGGTTTGCGCTCTCTTTATGAATCATGAAGACTTGCGGCCGTGAGAAATGGTCTCATCACACAGGTGGTCTCTTTATAGAGGTGGTCTTGATCGGAGGCTCGAGCTGTTGTATTCATAGTGGCCTATGGGACTGCATTGTTTCTGTGAGGTGCTACTTATTATACAGAGGCATGAACAATGTATTTATGCACATTAAATGCATTGCTAATGACTTACGGTCACACGATTAATGACAGTGTAAGTCTATTAGAACACACTGTAGATGCAGGACATCTAAAAGTTGGCAGGCAATGCTCTAGTACAGTGGAACATGCCTTATACGAGAGAAGCTAACTCTGTTTTATAGGTGTCATCTATATACAGGTTCAGTTGGATACCGTAAACCCACTATTGATGGTCTCACGTAGCCTCAGGAGAGGAGAGAGGCGCTCCCTCCTTTTTTAAGAGGTGACTGGCAATTGTGTCCCCATTGTGAAACAATTTTAGCACAATAGACTGTCAACGGGTTAATAAAAAGGTGTTCCTAGTTGTAAGGTGTCCCGCTTACAAGGTTATACGGTATGCATTAATTTGTAGATGCAAGTTTGAGGCGGGGGGGGGGTGGAGGGACGGTATATACTAAAAAGAAAGTACGTACAGGTTTGCGTGGGAAGGCCGTACGAATATCCCAAGAAATACACTGTTATTATCCCTCTTAGTGCCACTGCTATCCACGACGGAGAGAGGGATTTGTTGCACATCCTGACTATCGCAGCATCCATGCGCTCACGCAAGCTCCTAATCTACCGCCTGCCACATTCATTCAGCGGGCAAGAGAAATAAAGCAAGAGTGCATCTTGTAAAAGGATTTCGTCTGCTCGTGAAAATCAACGCCCCGGCTGGTGGCGCCACCATGCGGTGGCTGCTGACGCTATTTCAAGAAAGCTCCCTGCGTCGTGCGCCGCCTGTCGGCGAAATGTTCCATTAGCAAATTTTGCCGTGTGCTTTATGTAAGAAATCTTAAATTTATTTAGTGCATATTATCTTGTTTTTTTTGTAAGAATAAGTTATTTCTAGTTTATATTTTTACTATTAAAATATATTGTTTAGTATATAAATGGCAAGTTTTTGCATTTTTTTTACCCGTATAAAAATATATAACAAATATTAAAGCCGTTTATAACAACATTGAGGTTATTTTAAACAGATTATCTGTTGAATATACTACCTGAATGAGTATTCTGAGTACATGAACATTGTATGGATAAGGAAATTATATTCTATGTGTAGTATGCAGGCTGAATAGTAACTTTATGATGGATGCCCACGAATCACTCATGGCCAATGGCAATGAGAAACAGGTGTCACCATCCATAAATGTGAAAGAAAATGTGAGCATCCAGGTCCAGGAGGAAGGAAAAATCTATCAATGTTTTGTGTGTGATAAGTCATTCGATGATAAAGACGAACTGAAGTCTCATATAAGCACCCACAATGGTGATAAACAATTTGAATGTACTGCATGTGGTAAGTGTTTTGGTGATAGTAGCAGCTTAGCCAGCCACATGAGAATCCACAAAGGGAAGAAAATGTTTGAATGCAATGAATGTGGGAAGACCTTTGGTAAAAGTAACACTCTGACTTGCCACAAGAGAATCCACACTGGTGAGAAACCATATCAGTGTTTTGTATGCGAAAAATCATTCAGTTACAGTGGAGCATTAACAAAACATCTGCGGATTCATACCGGTGAAAAACCATTCAAGTGCATCGAATGTGGCAAATGCTTCAGTCGGAGTGACACTTTGAAAGACCACAGAAGAATCCACTCTAGTGAGAAGCTGTATCATTGTACGTTGTGCGAGAAATCATTTGGGCAGCTGTCAAGTCTAAACAAGCATACAAAGACCCACAGTGATGAGAGACCGTATGAGTGCAAAATATGTGGTAAAAGTTATAGTCTAGGTAGCACCTTGACTAACCACATGAAAGTCCACACTGGTGAGAAGAAATATGAATGTAGTGAATGTGGAAAAATGTTTCACTCGTTATAGCCATTTGATCAGCCACATGAAAACGCATGCTGATGACAAATCGTATCCTTGTGCGGTGTGTGAGATATCATTCAGTGATAAACGAACTCTCAACAAACATATGATGATCCACACTGGGCAGAAACCTCACGAGTGCAATGAATGTGGAAAGACTTTTACTCGTAACAGCCACTTGACCAGACACATGAGCATCCACATTGGGGTGAAACCATTTGAGTGTGGTGATTGCAGGAAGAGTTTTAGACGCAAAGACCACTTGACCAAACACATGAGAATCCATGATGCTGAGAAACTGGACTCTGGGTTAGAAATTCAGTCAGAAGTAAGGATCCAATATGAGGAGAAACCGTATGAGTGTAATGACTGTGGGAAGAGTTTTCGGCGCAAAGACCACTTGATCAAACACATGAGAATCCACAATAGGGTGAAACTGGACTCTGAGTTGGAAATTCAGTCTGAGGGGTATATAAATGCAGATAGAGAAATTGATGCAAATGGGCAAGAGACTGATAGAGAAAGTGATACAAATGGTCAAGAGACCGATAGAGAAAGTGATACAAAAGGTCAAGAGACCGATAGAGAAAGTGATACAAATGGTCAAGAGACTGATAGAGAAAGTGATACTAATGGACGAGAGACTGATAGAGAAAATTATACAAATGGACAAGAGACTGATAGAGAAAGTGATACAAATGAACTAGAGACCAATAGAGAAAGTGATTCAAATGGACAAGAAACATAAGCAAATTGTGGAGAGATTCGTAGAATACCATTAGACAGGGTATGAACAGTCAGTTTGTCATCAATGAGGTATTAAAGAAATGCACACTCTGAAGTATGGGCCCATACTGACCATATACTCAGCTGTAGATGAATCCCATAAAATGTGGCAGGGGTTGTGTGGAGGATACATAGACTTCATACTAGGAAACATTGTAGTTCCGAGAAAACTGAAAAAGCTTACTAGATTTAGAGTATGATGTTGTTTGCATTTAAGAAACAGCTTCTTGTAAAACTGTTGACAAACCTAAGGATTTTTAGGCAGATTTAGAGTTTCTACCACATAGAGGGCTTCCGCAGGCGGTGGAAAGTATTTCTGGCGACCAGTTAAAACCTTGTTACTAGTCTACAGGACTAGTATATCAAGAAAGCTACTAGTCCTACAAACCTATTAGTCGACCTAAATGTTCTACACATGAAGGCTTTGAAAAGAGATGGTCGTCTGACGATCAATAAGTTGTAATCATGTTTACTCATCCTCTTAGTTTTATTATTCATCTCCCAATAGTAGGCAAGTAATTTATCTAGATCACTGTACTAATGACATCATTGGTTTTGTATCTTCATAATTGTTCATTATGTTGTATAGTTTTAACTTTATTTCTGTTGTATGCAACACAAAATTTTAAAAATTGTCTTTTAGTTTCAATCACTGCAATCAGACAATCTGAAGTGTGTATGTGTGATAAAGATTATGTTCAAATGATATTTTATTATATCATTTATTTATTATTTGTCTTTACTTTATCCAATCAATCTAAAGTCTCAAATAGTTAAAAATACAAACTAGTTATAAATAATGTTTCCATTACAAGAGTATCCACTTTTTGGTATTCGATTTTGTAAGATATTAAGGAAATAGATACAAAATGAAAATATAAAGTATGTCAATAATCTTTTACGTGGTAAATAAATGATATATTTGTAAATGACTAATATATTTAATGATTTTCAAATTGTTGAATTTGCTTTGTAACTTGTAACAGGGATGGAAATATACTATGGATTTCAATTTACCGTTTCAGAGTTCAGTTTATATATGTATATTTTATTAGAAAATATTCATTTAAATCAATTGTGCAGTCATTTACCATAATTGTTGTATTGATGTCTTTTTGTCCACAGTATTGAAACATGTAAAATATTTATTTTGTATGATCATAATGTTTGATCATTTTGAATGTAATAAATAAATGAAATAATGTATCCATCTTCTTTGGCCAATGAAAAATTAAAGTATTTGATTATGATTATTTATTTTTTAGAACATATTAGATAAATATTTTCATTTCATGAAGTTAGAGACACATTTGTACTCGATACTTTTTAAACAAGAAAAAAATAGCATACTTAGTTTTGAGACACAACTTCAGTAAAACCTCATTATAAGGAAGACAGGAGCCACTGTAACATAGTGTCCCCATTATTGAGATGTCCCAGATATTACTTTAATATTTATAGGCAGTGCTTAACACCATCCGCAAAGTTCTACCTGACGCACCCTGTCAAAAGTATGTCAAATGTATCTCGAGTTTAATCCTTTGTATGATGCACATTACCTTGTCTAACAATGAAGTTACATTAGTAATATTTTTACATCTAAATAATAAATCTGGCATTATGGAGACTATTGAACAAAATTGAATAAACTAAAAGAGAATAACTAACTGTCATTTTATATTTTATTTCTATTCAAAACATATTTATATGTCCACAAAAATTAAAGCAAATAAATGAGTCCGACACAAAATACAAAATCCGAAAATTCAAATAAAAATCTAAAAAGAGAAAAAAGAAAATCAAAATGACAAACTATAAAAAAGAACTGTAGGTTGAAAAAATCAAAGAATGTGAATATAAATTTCAAGATAAAAAGTAAATAAAAATCACAAAATTCAAACCACAAATTAAAAAATAACAACTTAAAAATGAAAATAAAATTTATTTCAGTTTATCAAAAAATCAGAAAATGCAAATCATGAAGCTGTATATTTTTATAGCATTATCAAATTTATTTATCTATTCTTGATTGTAGTTGATGTGACACTCATAGTAGACTTTGTATCAAAGACCTGCATGCACCGAGTTAATAATTCTAATCAAATATTATTATCTTCATGAAAAAATCATATGTAGATCTACATGTACATATTTTATAATATCAGGAATAATATTTCCTGATAATATGTATAGATTCGCACCTGCTTAAGACCCAACCCCTCATATTATGTCTCGTTCAAGTACACACAATTTAAGAGAAAAAAATGAATAAATGTTTATTATATGCATAATTTCTTTAAACTTCTTTAAACTATAAAGTATATTACTGTACATACATAATTTTAGATATTTGATAGTGTGGTATGTTTTACTTTTTTAACAATATCTATGTTGATCAGACACATTGAAGTCATGTGATTACAAAAATGTTTATCAAATCACAAATGATATTTTTTCTCCAAAATGATATCACATTTTTACGTATAAAAGTGAATAATAATTCAAAATGATACAAACACTAATCACACTTTTAAAAAAAAAAAACGACAACAGCAGTTTGATACATATGAATTAATTGAGAATATAAATGTCTTGGATAGGTTTTTTGAGAAACCTCTAAATCCTCCAGCATAGATTATCTAAAATTCATGATTACATTTTTTTTAAATAGCCTTTTACATTATTGTCTGAAAAAAAAACCCATAATCTCCAGTCTTTGCGAACATCAAGAACGGATGCTCGCTGCGAGATAAGCATCACCACTTGAAGTCGGATGGTCTATGCATGGTGCACGTGACATGTACATTAATCAACACGAGATTATACTCGATTTTGCAACATTACAGGACTTACAAAAATGCGTAATTCTTTATAAAAATTCAAATACCTATCGTAAAATTGACTGCTGAATCCGATTTTATATGTAATAGATATTAACTTATTACATTATTGAGTGAAAACGTTTTCAAACAGGAGCTGTTTCTTCCCGTCGCCAGGAAAAAAATCTGCGTAGTTGACACCATAATCCTATTCGTTTTCAAAGAAATACCTGATATGCGAAACTCTCTTTCATGTGACTGTTGTTACACACCTTATATGTAATCCGAAATTTGAATTACCACCAAATATTCAATTTAGAAGACACAAAACAAGCATGTTTTACTAACTCTCCACAAACATCTGGCTATTGCCATCAGCAGTCGTAATATGTATATTAAACCAAACTGAATGTCTCCTTTGATGATGTTAGATTTGTTGTTGGTGTTGGTCACAAAATTAATAGAATTTCTCAATTTATTTAAACTCCATTACAACTCCACCCAAACAAATTCTACGTACACTAATCCAGATGCTATACAAAGTACGACATGAACCATGTAGGCTAGTTGCTAACAGGACAAATTCATAATCAATAATGAATGATGGCTGTTCCAGCAATCGCATAGCTGTTGGCACCATTTCACCCATGAAAACACCAAATGTTTAAAGCTATCTCCTAAAAAATATATATACGCACTTTATAACAGATAGCATCCTTTCAAAATACCGTGAAGTTCAAATAAGCTTTTGACAGGTCAATAACACTGGAATCGGCGCCAAGAAGCCTATAGGCACGGATTTGCCTCAGAATTTAAAAAAAAAAACAACAACAACAAACAAACAAACAAAAACGTGGGGGCCACGCCCACTCCAAGGCGTTTGAGGTCTAAAACCCGCTATACACTATAGCGAATTCCACCTGCGTAGCTCTACGTGCACTGGCGAACAGGCAAATTCGTCTGGAAGTTTTGAACACGTTAAAAATTTTGAACGAACATTCAGTTTGGTTAAAGTTTACTTCAAATAGTTATGCTGCGTCTACGGATCGAAGAACATTCGCACATAAGTAACACTTCGTTTACCTCAGTAACTTGTCGTAGGCCTACTATACTATACTCACTACTATAATACATGCCCCAGACAAACAAACGCCTCATATAATACGTGGTCATGAATACTGAGATGTGTATTGGCAATGACTGACGGCTCTGGGTGCAGGACTATATTCGTTTAAAAATTGGACTTTTTGTATATTGGTGCTCAGCCTCGTGCCTTGTAAAGAACGCATGTCAATTGGAGTGTATGTATATATAACAATTACTCTACCACAAAAATGGAACTTTGCACATGCGTCCTGGTACAGATAAACATGTGACAAACAAACAAGACCAGATTGAAACAATCGAACAAACAAATAATCAACTTATCAGTACCTGAAATACATGATTATACTTTGTGTTTGTGTGTTTAAAACTTCGCGAATAAACTTGAAGCAGCACATAATATAATTATTGACCAATACAATGTGACAATAAGCTAATTGGGTTATTTTGGTCAACTTACAGTACACACTTTATCTCCTTTACATCGACTAACAAACTATGCTGTTATCATTTTATTGTATTTACCAATCTTACCTACATGATCTTACACTGACGTTTGTGTAGTGTTACGAACAAAAAGAATTTCAGTGCAATTTAATGATTTCAGAATAAGCACGTTAAATAAACATGATATTAGATAATAATGCTTTCACATCGGTCTTTAGCATTAGAATCGCAGTGTCCATGCCATAAAGATGGTCTATTCAGAAGACGGTGAGGAAGCCAGTCCCAGATCGGGCCTTCCACTCACATGTACAATGTGTGTGCCAAGATTACAGACGTGATAGTGGTGATATTTGGGGCAGAAAGCAAGTTCTTCACTAGAACATGTGAATGTGTGACGTGCCAGGGAGATGTGAAAATATAATATCAAAATCAGATTATATGATTGCTGCTTTCATAAGAATGCTTTCATATAAGCTCTGGGGTTTCTCGGTGTAACAGTTGGCTGATATTCTCACAGGATTTCAATTGAAGTATGGATAATAAATAGGTTATGGATTATTTGAAATAATTCTTTTAACGCGAACGAGTAGCTCGTCCAGTATACATAGCACACGTTATTAATACTCACCGTGCAAGCTGTTGAACATATTCCCGGTACATGTACTCCAGTGAGAGGTGGTGTTTTTAAGCAAACGCCTTATCTTTTTTCATATTTGTTAGGAATATTATTGAAAGAAAGCAAATATTCAGAATTTGAATCGTACTCAAGAACTCCGTCATACGTGATCAGCAACACCAACCGTGACAAAAGCACTCACAAACAGAAGTATTACGAAAGAACGACGTAAACCACAAACGACATTTTTGAAGGACACTAACCCAGGAATTAAACTTGTGTTTTAACACATTTACCATGCCGTCCACCGTCAGAAGCCGAGCTCCCCCTCTCGGCCTGCCGCGGTCACCGTCCCCCATGCACCTCCCCCTCCAGCTCCTGCTACTGCTCTCCGTGGCCGTCTCACCCGTGTCTCCCCAGACGCTCCTCTCGCCGCCGCAGAACGCGTCCGGGCTGGTTGGCGCGCACCCCGCTTTCCGCGTGGCCATGTCGCGCGCCGTGGAGCCCGCGCTCGGCCAGTACGTGCGGCTGTGGCGCGTGCTCGGCCCAGGGGACGAGGTGCTGGCCGCCGACCACGCCGGGCCCGCCGCGGACCCCGCCAAGTACGGCGTGACGGGCGCGTACACGTTCTACGTGAAGGACGCGCGCGTGGAGGACGAAGGTGAGTGCTTGTACGAACAGATGTGGGTGTTGATTGACTTGCACGAGTGTTAATATTGATAGTTGATTCTTTGCCCGAGTCCATATTGAGCAATGTGTGTACTTGTCAACGATGGGCCCCACGAGCATTGGCACCGTGAGTTGGAAAAGTTAATACTTTCCGGCTATAAGAATGCCTGAGAAGTTATTGCCTGGTGATTAGGTACTATCAATGTAGGTGTAGCTTCGGGGTGCAACAGAGACTTTGTGATGCAGCCATCAACACATGGAGAACGAATATATTCTAACTGTGATGAGTGAGAGTATATGGAGAAAGATTTTGGAAGCGTTTACGTACTGGCTGAAGACGTTCTGCAGCCTGAGTCTAAGGTCTAGTTTTAAGGACAGCAGCCAACAAGACCACATATATAGTGATTAGGATTCCAAGTCCAGTCCATAACGGTGCGAACGGAAACCTGGTGAGATTATGATGCCAAATTTCTTGTGTAATTTTATTCAGCCCACAACCTGGACTCAGAGTAAACACACTTAATTACATTTCATTTGCATCTTAAGACAAAGAGCATCAAAATGTATCCATTGGTTCTTGTATGTACGTTGGACCCGACTCTCTTCTGACCATATTTTTTTACCATCTTCTTGACTATGTCCCAGTGTCGCGACATGCGTACAGGGTGCGTCCAAACGCACACATGCAAGACTCCAAGTATGGAGAAGATGCTGGATCTGCCACTGATGTGCCACAATCTGAAGTCATACTTTATAATGTATACCATGAAAATGGTAATCATTGTGACTTTTGAACTTCAGAAAAAGTCATTTTTCTGGGGAAAAACTCTATTTGGCGGCCATTTTGTACGCCATCTTAAATTGTGGAAATTCTGCAGGGGTGCTGCAAGTCAACCCTCACTTATCTTGAAGCCCTAATCATGTTACATAAAAAATAAAGGATGATTCGCCGGACCTAAAATGCATATAGAAAATTGGCAGCTGTAGAACTGTGTGAGTGAGTGTGTGTTGACCGGTTTCAGGCCAGTACAAGGTGGAGGTGAAGGGGTCAGCGCCCGGCACCAGCACGTTCGACGTCCACCTCACCGTGTCCGTGCCGCCGAACGACGTACGTATGACGTCACACACACCCCGACCGTCAAGCCGATCCCCTGTGGTATTGTCCTGTAATATTGGTGACAGACGAGTTTAC
Organism: Streblospio benedicti; assembly: GCA_019095985.1. Lineage (NCBI taxonomy): Eukaryota > Metazoa > Annelida > Polychaeta > Spionida > Spionidae > Streblospio > Streblospio benedicti. The sequence continues at coordinate 36,245,211 of CM032668.1, read as the reverse complement.
GGTTTATGTTCTCAGGTGTAATCTCTTTAACAGTCTGAGAATCGCATGGAGTGATTCCAAGTTGAAGCCCGTTAACGTGTATCTCAACCAATGCATTGGCGACTGCAACTGACTGTAATATAATGTGCAAAAGCTTAATGTATAACAGAATAGTGTCGGTGGTAATAATAGCGGCCCTAATGCTCTCCATGGCTCAGATATACTTACACGCTGCAGTAAAACGTCGCTATTAACTTAAGACTGCCCAAGGACTGGCGTCAAGGGGTCTCAATACAGAGGTGGTTTCGTAATGGAGGTTTGCAATGGTCTTTTTATGAAGATTTGGGACTGTAAAAAAGCATCTTATTATCGATGTGGTGTCTTTACAGAGGTAGTCTTAATGAAAAAAAAATCCCATGTATACATAGCTATTAGATGCAGTTGCAGATTAATATATGAACCCATGTGACACCTATGGGGTCGTTATGGTGTCACGTGACTCCAACATGGCTGTCGCTGTCTGCTATTTTTGTCATGAAATCACCTATAGACAACCAACAGGATCATAATCAGCTCAAGAAAGATAACTTGCAATGCTATCCTGTACCATGAACGATCACCCCCTAGTCAGATCTCGCCTAGCTAGTTACGTCTAACAGGAGTTCCTTAACCAAATTCCCAAAACTAGCGTATTAATACATAGACCCGTCCCACCTCTCGCCCTGTCCCCAGGCGCGCCGTCGTGGTTCCCCGGCGACCGGCTGTGGACGCCGGCCGAGACTCGCGCCAACCTGACGTGCCGCGCGTCCGCCGCCCGTCCGCCCGCCACGCTCCGCTGGTTCCGCGCCGGCCGCGACGTCTCCCACCTCGCCGTCCTCCCGCACTCGCCCCCACCCGTGGACGCGGACGGCTACGGTGAGGCGGTCAGCGCGCTCGACCTGTACGTCAGCTGGGCGGACGAGGACGAGGAGTTCCGCTGCTTGGCGGACGTCCCCGGCGGGGCAGGTGCGTGCGGCTCAGTGCACTAATGTCGCAGTTTGCTAGAAAATTTAATTGTAAATGTAAATGTGGTGGTTTATAGTCCTGATCCCAGTCTGGCTCTCATGACTTTACAATTTACACCAGGTCATTGGCACACGTAGTGATCATCATTTGATCAGTTCTCGCATACTTGCAAAATGTGGCTTTTTTTACCACGTTCCCATCACCGAATGTATGCACTCTTCATGTTGGTGTAAAGGTTTTGAACCACATAATCATATAGGTGCGTGGATCAGTAAACTAATGTCACAGTTTGCCAAAAGATGGTTTTTCATTACGATGTTCCTATCGCCGAATGCATACACTCTGCATGTTATGTAAAGGTTTTGAACCACTAAGCCAATACAATGTATAGGCCTATCTATTATATACCTATGTTTATGCATTTCTCATAGCGCAGGCCTTATTTGTGAATGGGCATTCTCGTTGTAAATGTATATATGAAATATTTAAAAATAGCATAACGTTCCCCTGACTGTCCTGATGATGCTGCACTAGGTCTGCTGTCCCGCGAGTTGCGCGTGGCGTTCTCGCGTGCGGGGCCGGGCGGGGCCGCGGCGGGGCTCCTGCTGCTGGCTGCCGTGTCAGCTGCGCTCCTGGGAGCGACTCTCGTCTGATGCCACGGATCTATACGCCGGCACCACGTGAAGCAGGAATTCATGGGTACCAGCATTAAAAATGGCTGGTGAATTTGATCAAATATGCACTATTCAAAACCTATATGCAAATTGCTCTGCTGGGCGTGATGGACTAAAGTTGTGTGTTTATGTTTTGCAACTAGCAAATACTGCATTCAACCATCATTTCATCTGCGGGTCCAATCATATACATGATTCATCTGTTTCTGCTGACTTTAATACACTTCAGCCTGCTGCTGCTAAGGTCTATTGTTTTTTAGTAGTAGACTGGTACTAGCGAATATTCATAGCGTATAAAGTATATACCTCCACCTACTAATATTTTGTAGTGCTTCATATACGTATTGTAATTAAAACAATGCCTATACAAAATGTATACGATATTTAAAAGGCTTGGAACAAACGTCAGAAAACTTTAGTGGTAGAGTGCATTAAAAGCAGAACCGACCACACAACCTGAAACATGTGTCCCTTTGTAATCCAATAGATAATAATAGTGGCACACCATATTGAGGGCTGTCATCAGACAACCAAGCATTTCTTAAAACAAACATTTTACGTTGATTATGATTCTGATTAAGATAAGATAAGAAAAGATAAGATAATGGAAAATTACATTCTATATCTAAAAGAAAGATATAAAACAAAAGGTAAATACATTGATTTTTGTTTGTTTGTTTGTTTTTTATGCTACTTTGTTATTCTTGGATAGTTATATTATAATCTCGCGTATTGTGAATGACTTGTGCAGTTAGTTTAGTTACATTAGCTGTTACCAATATTATGTAAGCAGAGTAGTGCGGAATCATCATCAAATTATATGATCAGTTTATAAGCTGTCAGAGAGAGAGAGTTGATTGCTCAATCATCACACAAATATCTACACATGAGTTATGATTTGATGATGATTTATGCCGTTGCTTTTTATTTGATAAAACGTGTTCGTGCTAAGTAGGTTTGTACGACCATATAGAATAAATGTAGTGTAACTAAGAAGTAGATAATATCGGGCAGGGTTCTGATGGGATAGAGTCAGACTACGTTTGTCATATGTCATATAATAATTATATCTAGTGGTATTTGTATTTATGCGTGGTTACTTTAGTGCAATACCACCATCTTTGTGCTTACACTCTCCTAAATAAACATTAAATTATTTCACAAAATCCTTTATATTAAACTTAAATTATTTGTCTGAAATGTGCACTGTACTATGTACATGGCTCAGGCGTTCATGTTATGTATCGAATGTCTAATATCAGATGTGTACGGTTCACTTTAACCCTGTTAGGTGTGGCACGAATGATTGTACAAGCATTATATTAGCAAATCATTTTGGAAGTACAATCATTTTGACATTATATCCCTAGAAGTACTATTTATTAAAACATTATAGACATAAGTATTCTTATGTGTTTGTTATACAATATACCTTATCTTTAATAGGTAATTTCTTTAACTCACTTAGGTCACTTATTTACCCCCGCGGGTCTTTTATGATTCAGTATGGATGTTGACGCAAATTGTAATAAATGTTTGTTTGATCAACCCAATATTTTATCTGAAAAAGACCATTCCGTGCCGTTGAGGGTTAAAAATCTCTTTATGTCCATTTGCAGCCGATAATTGATTATTATGATCTAAATCACTGCTGATGAGGAAATGTGCTCAACCCATTCTTCAGTTCCCAATTGCGCAGAAAAGTTGCGCACTCGTCATTTTTATAAACATTTGAGACACAAAAGGTCCATGGGTATTTCCGGTATATGTTATAAGCCCATTTAAAATCGCATTTAATGCTATGTCATTCAAAGTGTGTATTCTACACAACATTGATGGCTGTTACACTGATAGACGTTGGAAAATTAAGTAAGTACATTTATTTGAAGCGTGCATTCTTCAATATAGTGACGTTGTCAACTTTTTTTCACTGGCTGTCTGCAAATTTGACCAAGTACCGGCTTTTGCTCATAACTCCGTCAATTTTTATGCTAACTAAAATCCGATTACATATTCGTAATCCTCATTTAAAATACTACAAGGAACGCTATTTGAGGCATGCATTCTTCATAATAGTGAAGTTAAAACGTTTGTATCATTCACAAACTACACAGGTCGTCTGCATTTTTTCACGAAGACTGGTATTCTGCCCATATCTTCGTCAATTTCAATGCTAACTAAAATCCGATAACAGATTCATAATCCTCACTCAAAATTCTATTAGGAAAGTACTTTACATGAAAGACATAGGATAAGTGATAGCTGAAAAATACCTTAGAATATTTAAAGTCGTGTTGGTTTACAATGACGCGAGCGACCGGAAGTAGTCAATGGACCGTTTGGTATGGATTAATTCTACTGCGCAACACGACCCGCGCAACTGGGAAATGAAGAATTAAATGTGTGCTGATTAGACTTTCAAATGAATTACATCATAGAAATATCATCTCTTAATAGTTGTTTATCATATAAAGTGTAGCTGCTGGTTCGAATACTCTACACTTATGCAAGCTAATAAGAAGTCGTTTTAAAACCCGCTTTACACTATAGCGAATTCCACATACGTAGCTCTACGTACACTGGCGAACAGGCGAATTCGTCAGGAAATTTTGAACATGTTCAAAAATTTTGAACGAACATTCAGTTTGGTTAAAGTTTGCTTTAAATAGTTATGCTGCGTCTACGGATCACAGAACATTCGCATATATAAGTAACACTTCGTTTGCCTCAGCAACAGTTCGTACCATGCGTTTTTACTACGTTCAATGCCGCCACAATACGCCCAAGACTAGACTAGATTAATACCATAAGATAATCTCTTCCATTAACTTTATGCACTCAAACTGCTATCAATTTAACTAAATTAATGTTCCCATTTCCAACTGCATGTATAATCATATATCAAATTATATTTCAATTTTTGACAAAGACGTACAATGTATAGATATTTATTATCAAAAACATAAAACTAGACTTTGTCTTACAACACATTTAGATATCTTCGAACCAATTAATGTGCACTTTATTCTTTTATATCTTAAACCTTCAGATAGAATATGGCTTTGACATGAAGGTCAATGATATTTTTGGTGATAATTAGTTACTATTCTTCATAGAACATTGATTTTGGTGCCTGTGAGCCGGTTTTCAGGGTTAGCAAACCAAATTATACAAGGAAGAAACTTGTATTTCAAATATAAGGTCCTCAAAAAATGCATTCTACAAAGAGGGGTCCTGGGGAGCCAAAATTCTGGTTCAACCATATTGTCAAAAGTAAGGTGAGCGTTCGCTGTGGAATGAACGCATAAAGGGGAATTAATATTTGATCAGTGGCTAATCAAATGCAACAGAGATTAGTTTTACATATAATGCAGTTGGAACTGCTCAACTCAAACTTGATGGGAAATTAGAAATATGAGTGTTCCGAAATTTCTCATAATCAGAGTCAGACTGGCAGCTAGGCTATAGGAAAGGAGGCAACTACTAGTACCTCCTTGCATTTTCCTTTGCTTCACTCGCCTCCTCGTTCTTAATTTCACCTCACATTTTTGAAAAATAGCGTTTGAAATATTTTGATAATCTTATTCAAACAAGTGTTATTGTAACATACTTATTTAGTGATCTTGCAATATAGTAATGATTCCGCACATCATACCAGTTAAAGATTACTCTTGATTTAAAAAATATTGCTCCTTGAAAATGGAACATTGCTCTTGGTGTTAACATTATATTTTAGTTTAGAATTTTTAAATTTCCCATATACGAGCACACTTTGTTTGTTTGTGTACATAACGTATTCATTTTGTACGTAAACCAAAATTCACTTCCCATATCACTATGACACAGAGCGCCTGAAATGAACAAAGTTTGCGTCCTCGCTTTTTGAGCTGTGGATACGGGCCTGATTGGGTGGTGGGATGTGGGGGTGTAGCCACATACATGCTATAAGGACAGTGTCGGATATGACAGAATGGGGTTTGTGGATTGTTTCTTTAGTTTTTAATAAGTTTTATTATCGTGATATCGCCATATACAATTCATACGTTTAAATACATACCATATTATGGCCTAGCCCAGTGGGCTTATATTGTCACCCCTTCTATAACATAACAAGATAAAGGTAAAATAATACACACACAAACATCTATGAATATCATAGCATTCTCAACTAGTAAAGTAAGTAAAAACAACCAAGAATAATTTCGATAAACTTCCATGTTTTTTTTAATCAAATAGAATCTATAACCTGTTTTCATGTGACGGCTCGATCATTAAATTTTGGATGATAAATACAAGTACTTTCTAAAAATTTCCTTCGCAAATTATCATAACAATAACAATCAAATAAAAATGTGTTTCACTTTCTACTGCCTTTAGATTACATACTGCACAAGTCCATCTTCCAGATTTATATTTGTGAATCACACGACTTCAATATTAAGGGGCAAAATATCTGCTCTAAGTTGTGCAGTATCCGAGCATTGGTTTGCAGCTAAATTAAACTTGACATAATTTTCAACTTCAAACGAATAAAATTGCTTGAGCAACAGATGAAATCTTAGTTTAGGGTTTCTTAATATATTTGCCTTCCAATCATTTCATTGTTTTTCATAAGCCTTTTAGTTTTACTAATATCTACAATGTTACAAGTACTCCTAGTAAAAAATAAATCTTCACCCACAGAATTAAGAACACCCAGTAAAACAAGGGGCACATCACTTAGGCTCGTTATACATACAATACCCACAGGACTGGGGTGATTAAGTCATTAAAGTTTGAAATAGAAGCAAATTTTGCATTTTATACTGAAACACAATGAATCTGAGAACAATTAATAAACCAATATTATAGGTGTGCTCACCATCTATGTGAAATCTTTTAATTAGAAACATGTCAGCTGCAAATTCATAGACTACTGGTCAAGTCTAAATTCAGCACTGAAAATTATGTTACTTCTAGATTTAATAAATTTTAGGAAACAAAATATTCAGGTAATTATGGATAACTTCATGTAATATTCAAAGAAAAAATAATAAGGAAATTCAACTTATGTACACAAGAGGCAAACATAACAAGAGAAGTACTGTATGTTCCATATTACAGTAGCTGTAATACATGCTTGCATAATTTACCCCACACTACCTGCTATATGTTATAGGATAAAAATTATTCACAATTAAACCAAAACTATTTTTTCTAAAAGTGAAATGAAATACAGAGAAATAAATTAAAACTTAATATTGAGCATGTAATCTCATGCACAAGTATAAACAGTAATAAGATAGAGTTTTGGTAATACCATGAAACATAATGCTGTCTGTTTGTCTGCATGATGAGACACTAACCTAACTCATTAATTCTACGAGCGAACACGCACAAAATTTGATTGCAGGTGACCGAGGCAATCTATTGATCTCTTTGTCCCATGTCTTTGTAGAACTCTTCAAGCCGTGCAGTTGTTACACTCTCCATGGTCTTCACTACGATCCCCCACGCCTCCTGAGAACTCTCATCAAACGCATCTCCCAACTTACTCTTTAATATGGCTGGGAAGAGGCCAAATGTCTTCTGTAATGTAACAAAACTATGTCAATCTGGTGTTGAGGTAATAGGCGCTGGACATGGATTAATATTACTATTGGACCTGCATTGACATTCCCCAGGGAGTTGAGATAGATATAGTTTGACAAGGATGCACAGTCGCTAGAGCACGACAAACCGTGAATTGCGATTGTTAAAAAGCACATTTCGAATTTCCATGAGTAGCATTGTGTGATATGGTTGGCTGGCTACTGGTATAGATAGGATAAGGTAGTAATTGCTGTGTAAATCAAAAACGGCTGAGGGGCTCTTAATTGTATACTTGCGCTGCTCTTTGGGTGTTAAGGTATATAAAGTTAGTTTAATTTCTTATATTCATTATAATGGCAATGTACACGTAATACCATACATACATCTTACCTACATTACCACACTGCAGTCACCATAATGATGGGAAAATTACATTGAAAAATATGCAGGGATTAGCAGATTGTGTTATTAGTAATATTACCAATTATGATAATTACAACTAATATTACAATACAACAACCAATTTTAAAATCACACTTCATGGATTTTTTTTTCTTTCCCATGGTTAAAACCTAAATTTACAAATTCCGTGGTATATCTATCTGGTAAAATCTAGGCTACTTAGCGCTCATTCTGAAGATATTAGGTAGAACTAAGCTTCGGTCTGTAGTTTCTTACATGAAAAGCATCCACTGAGATTCCCCTGCCACCGTGTCTCTCTGCATTCTTACGAACAAGTTCTACTAGTGTCTCTAGGTCATCTAGATTTTCTGCAACATAATATAAAGATATATGTCGTGATTCTAATGACATTGGAAGCAATGAAAATTTATGTAATCTATTGTCTATAATGAATGATGTCTTACATGTTAGTAAGGAACATTAACTTAAAATATCCAAAAACATAGACCTACCAATAAAGCCTTGCAATCCATGCATAAAGGTGAGCCCATGAGCCTTCATTTTAGGACTTGACTTCAACTCCTCTAAGGATAGACCTTTTAACATCTTGAAGAGATCTTGATACGGAGGATAATGTGTAAACAATCTGCAAAATAGGACACATTTTTAATAGACATCTAGACAATAGTATCTCTGCGTACCCTAATGAAAAGTTATAGCCTAATGGCCGCTCGGTATAAGAATATCTTAATTGCAATTTTCCCTGTTGTGTTTGCAATTTGCATATCAACTGTAAACAGGGTAATTCTATTGTGATTGAATCATGGATGAAGATTATCAATGTTGAAAAATAATTTGCAAGTTAGATTGCAAGAACTCAATAGAATATGGCAGTGATAACAAACGCTAAAATCAACACATTGAATCATAATTGGCATAATATCGATCACAATAAATCACATCGTAAATCATGAGAAAAAATATAAGATAAAACACCCGTTGATCGGCAGACATTTCCAATCCCCACAGTTCTAGAAATAAGAATATCATATCATTAAAAATTCTCTACTTACGCAATGAAAATATCTACACCACTTTGCTTTTTATTTTTTGCTAAGACTGCCCACTGATCTTGCACTATCTTTAGTTGCTCTGCTGTAAGAATTGCGGACTCATTTTTAGCGGCATCCATGCTGTCACAAGACCTGCAAAATTTAACGGTAACTTATATCAGCTTCAAAAATATCCAACCACTTTATATAGCCAATACGATGAATTATGAAAATAAAAACCTATATCTTCTAAAATAACATGAATTGAGCATATTTAATGCATCAAACGCAATCATATTTTATCTGAAGCTCCAGTTTCAGTTTTGTGTGATTTATTTACAAATGCCAATAAATTTGGTTTTCTAGCTCAAGCGTCGTCTATAAAGCCCTACAAAGCAGGATGCGAGATAGTAAATGTTAGAAGGTCAATTATTTAGTCTATTATCTATTTCTTATCTTTATCTATTATCTATTATCTACTTATCAATTATCTAGTCTCTCCTATAGCTAGGACATTGCAGTGCTATGTATTTTAGGAACATCCATCACACTTACTGTCATCCGCACGACGCCCAATTTATTTAAATGGTAGTAATTAGATGAGAAACATAATTAGTTCTATGCAGATTTCCAGAAAATGTTAATGGTGGAGGCATTTCATGTTTACGGCTGGCAAATAACTTTTTAGATGTATTTTTAGGTGCTAAATTGATCTAAGGTGTTTGCCCGACTCGATCTTCAACCGTTAATTGTGCTATGTCCAAATACAGCCTATTCTTATAGCTTCTTGTCCGATTCAAACTCGCTTAATAACCAATTGTTGTTAACTAAGTTAGATAAAGTATGAGACAGGCGACGAGCAATTTCAAGTAAAATGTTAACGTCGTATAGAATGTTTTAGATAGCATTTCATCACACCCTTGGCTGCACTGAAACCGGTGCTTCTTTTCACGTTCCTTTCTATTCGGCATCCTGGAATTCGGAGTGAGCCTGCTATAGGAGAAACCGGGGTAAATTGAGCCCATGTGTAAGTTGCGCCAGCGCCCCCCCCCCATACTAATACATAGCCCGCTTGATTGATGAAACACTAACACCTATTGATAATTTATAAGCGTTCTCTAGACTAGGTCAAGGACGTACCGCCATGTGGAGGGAAGCACTGTTGAGGGTATGTGGTTCTATGAACAGCTGTATATTTATTTTTTCTAAGTTTGCTTGTGGATTCAATCCTACCCTCTCTGTTGTCTATCGCAAGCAAGGTCCTACAAGTGTGTTGACATAGCCCAAGACAAGGTCCACAACCCTAATAGTTTCCATTTTGACTAGATCAAGTGGCCCTGATGGGACTCGAACTCCCGACCACAATGTTGTGAGACCTGTCTTCAGCTATGTCAATACAGTGGTAGGAGCTTGCTCTAGGTTAACTACTCAATAAGAAAATTGGTGGAGTATTGTAAAATATCCAAAGAAAATGGTATATGTATGAAAAAGAATTGCTTTTACCATTTAAACACCCCTCGCTCCACAAATGATATTCAACTCCTTCTAATTGTGTATCTGCAATGCGAGATATGTGCCTAAAGGACCACATGAGGATGACCTTGCATGTCAGTCTAAAGATTGACCATTGTTGATCACATTCTAATATCTATCTATCTATCATTACAGTGTCACATTTGTACGAATCGTTCAAATTTATGGGATTCACTAATTACTATAGCTACGTAGTATATACACTCATATTGAAAAAAATTACCAGTTCGATGGGAAACCCGATGGGGTTTTAATTTCAGATGGAAGGTGAAGGCCTGTAGACCTAATCATTCACCGTTCGTTAAACAGAGAATTGGGTCAGACTATCTATCATGACTTGTGTAAATGTACATTTGATGAGTTAGACAGACAGCTTAACTATATGCGTGCTAGTAAGAAGGTCGAGAAAAGGGTAAAGAATAGCAAACCCTATTGAAATAAAGATCTAGAAATTAAATGGAAGCAAATTGATAGGGCTGAACGTGTGTTTACACAATACAAAGACCGGTGCAAAAAGGGAAAAGACGAACAGCTTAAAAGCTTTCAGTTTGAACAAAGGTCTTTTGATAAGATGTTGAGAAATGCAGCACATCATTATAATCGTAAAGGGATTGATGATATTGAAAACTTTGCTACAAATGATCACAAAAATATTATGGGGAAATTTTAAGAAACTCGGACCCAGAAAAAGTGACCTGATACCAATGAACTTATAAGGTCAAAGTAGGTGAGGATTATACTGTAGATAAAGATGCTGTTCTTATTAAATGGAAAACTGGTTTTGCTTCATCGCACACGCTGAATAACGACGGTTTTGATGATAATTTCTTGATTGATAAGTTTAGTGAAAAAGATATCAATGGGCAAAATATGTTATCTCCAGGATATATTGAAAACTTTATGTTGAATATTATTTGAAGAAAATGAAAATGCGGTCGGTCAATCGATTAGAATGTAAAAAGGCTGTTGGTATTGATTGTATTCCAAATCTAGTAATTAAATCTAAAGAATTTAGCATTGTACTATTTTGGCTCTTTGACAAATGCTTCACATCTGGAATGGTCCCACATGATTGGTTAAAAGCGATTATTAGGCCTACGCCCAAAAGTTCACAGAAAGACCCCTATTTACTTCCTGACTACAGAGGAACAAGTCTAGTATCATCTACTTCAAAGGCTTACTCTAGTATGTTGAACAACAGAATTGTTGGGTACTGAAATGAGTTAAACATTTTTGCTGAAGAGCAGAATGGGCTTAGAAAAAGAAAGGTCTTGTGAGGATTACATTTACACTCTAACACCTACAATCCAAAATTGATTAGCCGTAAAGAAACCAACATTCTTCTGTTTTATTGATGTGGAGAAAGCCTTTGACTGAATACATAGGGATTTACTATTGTACAAACTATTATATCTTAATATTGATGGAAACATTTACTGGTCTGTCAAAAAAACTTTTTATGCAAAACAGAATCATGGATACAGATTGGTTAAATATTATGACGTACATGAAAAAAAATTATTGTGGTCCCCACAGACCCCCCACCCGTATACAACAAAAATGCATGGTGCACTGAAGAAAATTTTGATTGAAGTCATTTAATGAACTAGTCAGCGCATACCTTGCCATTATCAAGAATGAAAATTATTTTATTTGGTTATACATAAGGACCAATGCAAAAGCAATTTTTTGGGGGTCCGCATGGACCCAAGACATGATGAGTACAGAGAACACGGGGTTGTTCGATAATTTTCCCCATTAATATACGTATATGTATTAAGAACTTAACTCTTTTTATTTTATTTGACACAGTCTTTTTTATTTGACACAGTCATAATTATCATATGAATGTATGTGTATCACAGACAGATCTTCTATTGAAACGAAAATTACATGAAATGATTGGTTGTCCACATGGACCCCTATTGTACTGATTAAGGTGTTTTGGTTAATGCACTGATTTACATTCATCAAATCAGAAAATTGAAAGAATTGACGGATTGAATGAACACATTTGCTTGTGACGTAGTAGCTGCCGGTATAGTAAATAATAGAAACTTACCTTTTAAAAGTTATTCTACAACGTTATAGCCGGTACGAGACTTGGTGTGACTCTGTCATAAAATTCGACTGTCCCGTGCCTGGTTTAAGTCCGCCTATATATCTGGTTGTATCCACGCTGGCCTATTTATCTAACTCAGAATACATGACTAGGTTAATTTGCCGTCTGTCTAACGACGATTAAAGCGATGGGCACATTCGGTCTTCAGGTTCATTTAACCGCAAGGCTTTTTCAGGTCTGCGGTGTCTGCGGGGTTTTCCTCATGTAATGACAATCTTAAAGGCATGGGCACATCAACACGGGCTCTGTGCGTTATGGGTGCGTCGGCACCGAGAATCCCGTTATTGAGGTGGCATTCGTACGTTCATGGTACAGGAACGCGCGGCGCCAGTACTGTATCTGTGCCGGCAACCTGTGACTAAATCCTCTGTGATTGCACTGCCCCCTCATCGTCATACCACTGCTACGGCCACGCTACGGTAGTAATGTATAGTACAAGGCAAGTCTACATTTTCCTTGTCCAAATCAGTATGTAAATCAAATGCAAATCCTCTAGAACAGTGCTCACCCATCCCGCGTATATTTCAATGATTAAACAACCGTATTGTTTGAGGTGTCAAATAAGGCTACTTTAATACTTATATTTTGGTAAGATAAACACAATTGTTTATTCATTAGAATTACATGATAAATGGTGCATTTTGTTATGAAATGACGTATGCTCAACGTAATAGCGCAAGTGTCTTTTAAAAAACCTATGCGCTTGTCGCACACATCGTGGGGTTCACGCCTTTCCCATTCACACACCCTTCAAAGTCCGATATTCATGGTATATATTTCCAATAAGTAATAAGCCTGAATAGATAAGATAAGGACTATATAAGGAATATATAAGGATAAGGACGTAACACTCGCGGATCTTTACGATCTCGATAAGTATTTGGTCGTAGACTGGCAGTAGACTGAACTCGCGGCGTAATGTGCCCTACGCATATAAGATGCAGATCGAAATGTGCTACAGGCCATTCACCGCCCTATATTTAACGTTTAGAGTAAATATACAGACCGCTTAGAATGGCACTTAACAGCAAAAAGTAGTTATGTCAATGGTGATAACATTACGTGTCAATAGACATCATATTATCGTATCACAATTTTTTTTATAACGTGTGTACATGACACCAAGCATGTTGCGAATTTTAGCAGCGTGGAATGTTTCAATTGATAACATGCCGATAACATAAAATGGCGCGAGTCCCATGTGGAAAAGCAAACAATAGTCCAAAAAAGTGGACCTTCCCTCAATCTACTACTGAACAGTATATGTCATTACGAAATGGCATTTAAAACAAACTTTATAAATGTCTGTGAATTGGTTTAGTATGCATGCCAGTAATTTGTTCCAGTGTTTTACTAACTGGCTAATACCCGTACCCCATTAATATTGCATCCGCCTTTTTCTCCGTTCGTCCATTAATCCGATTTGTTACCTCTCTACAGGTCGCATTTTCCGAGTTAGAGTCCTCCAATTTAGTTTGTCGCTTGAAAATGATATATCACATAAATCTAATGGGTCACTCTTTGGGTCTATGCGGGACCATTATGTGGTCATTTTTACTGTTACCAATCTACATGTCCAATCGTTTTAGCTTGGGTGCTCAAATTGAGTTTATAACTTAAAATTGACAACCACAAGAAGTCTACATGGACCCAGTTGGTCTAGATACGGATCCATCTAGGACACTGTAATGGTGCTTTCAATAGTAATAAGAATGTTGTAAATGGATCATAATTGCCCTGTGGAAAGCACAGTTTAATTGGCAGATTGCCCAAAGCCTAATCACTTTGGTGTCGCCTCAAACCTCATACATGTAGTTGTGTAAAGTTTGAACGAAATCGGTTAATCGGTACACCCGCTAGCTTGTCCTGAGACAAACATACATTGATACATACATACATACATAGTTACAAACGAACGAAACACAATGCTTGCTTTAGAAGCTGACCTGAAGCGATGCAACAAGGTATATATGATCATTGTCATATGCTTCAATAATGTTGTTCTAGAAATGCTGTGCTCTCTGAGCACTTTCCATATAGTTAGCAAAAGGCCAAAGATCAAAGTAGGTGATGGTCGCCACTTGCATAAATATTTATGAAATTGGAGGTCATATTTCAAACTGTATTGAAATGACTATGTCAAATGCTGAAATTTACGGCAAATGTCCTTTTGGAAGAAACACGTTATTTGCCAAAGTGCCAAATTTGGACACTGATGATGACCATTAGGTATGTAAACAGTGTATCGAATTTGGAGCTCATGGTTGAAGCTGCATTGAAGCTATTGAAGACAATGGCAAAAAATTACCTAAAATGGTCATGTAGAAATTATACTTAAATTGGCAAAGTGCCAAAATTGAACACAGTTAATGTTCAGTACGCATGTAAGCATTGCACCAAGTTTGAATGCTTTCTCATGAGCATCAGTAAACCTATTGCAGAAAATGTTGAAAATGGACCCAAAATGGCACTATGGAGAGCACACTTTAATTCGCAAAGTGCGCAGAATCGAAACACAGCGGTGTCACGTCATACCAAATAGTTGTGTAAAGTATGAACAAAATCGAATCAATCATAAAATCTCTAGCTTGTCCGGAGACAAACATACATACATACATACAAAGTTACAAACGAACGAAACACAAGGCTTTCGCTTCAGCAGCTGAAGCGACGCAATTATAAGCTCAGGGAATGTCAGATCAGAAACATAAAATTGATTTAGGACGTATGCTACTGCTGTTTATCAACTATGACAATATCCACTTATTTCTGTCTTTTCATGCTACACATTTTATAGATACTTTATTCAGTTTGACGTAATCGTGGAAAATTTGCTGCCAACATCATCACAGCCAAAACAAGTCACAAGAGCACAAATACAGTATATTGGGTCTATGATGACCCCCTCTCAGATATTCCTGAATTTGCCACTGTACTGTAGTTGCAAGATCTAACATGTGATTTCTCTTTATTTTACTTTACGTGTATCAACTTAAGGGGACTGTGAACTCTTTTCTTACGATTTTATTAAACTTTGATTTTCTCACTCATTATTGCTTCAATTCTTACAAATTACACCTTATTTTGTAGATAATTATCTAATCTCATGACACAGCATGTTTTGAATTGTATCGATTGATGAAAATTTTTTTATAAAGCAATTAATGAAAAAATTGCAACTTTGCCTGTGAAGCATATAACTGATAGTAAAACATCAAAATGACCAAAATCACTATTCAGATACAAAATTTGTATATTTATCTAGAAAACCTTGCCTCAATTTTTATTTTTATTTTTCCCCTTTATCATTTTACATGCATTTTAAGTTTTAAAACCACTTATTTTCCGAATTTTCTTGCAAATCAATACAAAAACGTTCATAATTCATCAACGAAATAAAAATAAAAAAATCCCTAGTAAGGTTTTCTTCAGAATGCATATATCTTCAAATGTATACACGTTTGTGAATATTTGATTTCACGGTTAAAGAGAAATATAAAAAGAAAAATTAATCCACTATGCAAACTTAGTTTTGAGAAAATGGGCTTTAAACGTGGCCAATAATATACATTGGTAGTAGTTGCTGTCTATAAAATGTATCATATAAGAATAACTATTCATGATAAAAGGTTCATTTTGAAAAGATGTTTTTTCTTTATCATTTATAACATACAAAACAATGAAAATGTAAAAATTGAATTTATAGCCCATATAACCTTATAAGCCTGCAAAGAATGAGTCATTGTTTTTTACTCCGGGTTGGACTTCACGAAATGGGTTGTAATGGGAAAACTATTGACGACAAAAGGTTCATTTCAAAACACGTTGTTCTTCATAGTTTACAGTATAATAAATATTAAAAGGCTGAAAATAGAATATTTTCCCCTTAAAGAGTTCATAGTGCCCTTAACAACCTCATCATACAAATGGAATGAGTCAAGCTGTTTATTTTTTTCTTCTCACAGATGTACAAACACATCCATTATATTGTGTTGGATATGACTGAGCGTTAGTCACCAACGACACCAATCACCTCAAGAATCAATGTCCAATATAAAATGACAAGATTGATGACAATGATCTTTTTTACCACAGCCAGTACATGTTGAGATTTATAGTTATGTGTGCAGACGATGTCTATAAAAGGCAGTCCTTGTTAATATTCTAAGTCCATAAATTCAAATCGGAAGCTTACAATTTAATATTCAGCCATGAGGATATTGTTGATTTGCGCGTTACTGGCGTTAATGCCGGTAGAACAATGTAGAGGGCAAGGTAAGTTTTTTTAAATTGAATGTGCAGGTGGCAAAGTATCCAGGTTGAATTTGATGTAGATTGCATTACATGTAGTATGATTTGTGGTTTCTTTACTTCTCAACATCAACATTATACATTGCAACTATTACACGTCATACAGTGCTATTAAATGCTTGAATACAAGCAGGAGAAAATTGACCAGTCAAATGTGACGAATCTCTATATTGAAACCACCTGTCTATGATAACATCCCCGGTTGGTCTTGATAGAGGTTCCACTGTGTGTTTTTTCCTACAGGTGATACATGTACAGATGACCATAACGACTGTGAGATGTGGGCTGCCAAAGGAGGATGCATCGCAAACCCTACCTACATGGATGAACATTGCAAGCTGTCCTGTGACACATGTGATGACACAGGGTCAAGTGAGAATCATTGACTAATTTGTGAACATCTTTGAAGAATACCACTTGCTCTGTGTCTGTGTTTGGAGCATAAATGTTCAACAGCCAGAATTGTGTGCCTTGTATATGAGCTCATAGGCAGACAAACCTGTCAACATGTGCTAATTAATTCAGATGTCTAGTTTAATGTTACCATTTCCCCTTTTAAACATTTTGAAGTATTTTTCTAAACTGCATAGTCTGTATCGTTTTGATTTGTTGTGAACCTCTATATTGAGACCACCTTTTTAAGACCACTTGAGGTCATTACCCGGGGTGGCCTTAATGAAGAGGGTCCCACTGTATATTTTTATGCAGGTATTCGGTGTGTAGATGGCCTCTCGCGTTGTGCTGAGTATATTGGTTGCACCTCATATCCATGGGAAGCAATTAACTTGTGCAAGCTGACCTGTGACATGTGCGATGAGGAAGTAGGAAGTGGGTCAAGTATTTTTTTTTCTAGCAGTGGAATGTTAGCCCCTGGCTCACAGTCCACACTTCATTACTCATATAAGGAACCGGGTGGAATGTCCTTATTCTGTTCACTATTTGGTTCACTATATATAGTTGTGTGTTGTTTCTTGCCATTCTGTAACCCATGTGTCAAATTGAACCTAACAAAGCTATTTATGTATTATTTAATCGTGTTATTACATATGTGCAGTGTACACAAACTCGCTGTGTATTTTCAAAAGGTGCAAAACATGATATATGTGCATAACATAAATCTTATTTGCATTACAGTTGCAATGAAAAAGGCATCGTTCATTGTTAACACAGGTTTTGCACAACAAATATTTTTGTTGACCGAGCATTTTCTTTAAATGAAAAAATATTTTTAGTTCCTTTTTTAACAGGGTCATTAATTATGCCTTTTTCTATGATGTCAGGGACTCACCATACATTATATAGCAGAAAACACGATTTATTAATTATTTATACGTGATGACTTTGTAAATTGATAATACTTGTTATTTTACAGCAGTCTGATAACACGGTGTTCAATCCATCACCAGTTAATGTCGGTAATCAAGAGCTTTTGTGCGGTAAATGTTTACTTTTGAAATAGGTTTTTATTTTTCACTGTAGGTAGTATGAATATCTGTCATTGGCACAATTTATTTGGTCCATGCACTATGGGAATATCTGTAGTGTCCACGAACGTTTAGTATGTCCACTTGCAAGGTCTGGCTTTTGCTGCTAAGTCTGCAATAGTTGAAGACCCTCCTTCCACATGGCGGTCTACTGTCAGAAAATAAGCAATATTTTGCCATTGTTTTGTCAAGGCCTAATATGGGTCAGCTGTGTAGCGTATACTTGACTGAAAGCTACCTTGTGCATTGCATCTAGATTATCATCTTATATATTATGTTAAGTCTACAAATCTACAGAAACTGGATTGCTCCTCTCACGAAAAATGTTGATAACAGCTTACCACGACTTTAGTAATTTTGTGGAATTATATGTTTTTAAAAAGCAGGGTCTTAGTGTAATATGATTCTATCATGAAAGTTTGAGATACATTCGTGTTCATATGTTCCCTGAATTAAGCCTTTACAGCCACAATATCCGTCATTTTGTATCCGACGACACCAATTATGAAGGTGGGTGGTTATGTATTGCAGACTTAGCAGCAAAAACTAACACATGTGAGTGGTGATAAAACGCATCAGTATATGCCAGGGGTAATCTTATAGTGCATGGACGAAAGTAATTGTGCTCAAGATTGATTTTCTGTTACAGCGAAAAATCCAAACGGCTGACTTAAAAAAAACATTTACCACACAAAAGCTGTTGATTACGCACATTGACTGGAGATCGATTGAACACTGTGTATAACGCTAATGCAAGTATGATCTTTATGGTCTCGTGTGATTTTCTTCAGCAATTTTTGTGACCGCAAGCCAGGCTTTCGATGTGAACATGGAAAATGGTTGGTCGCTAGCGGCCGATAGTGCTCATAAACTCCAAAGTGTGGAAATAGTGAAAAGTTATGATCTACTTGAGCAGCCCAAGTTGATAGTTGTGTTCGCTACGAATTTTGGAGTTGACGTAAGTGTGAATATTGTTTACATCAGTTCTTGACAATACATATAATAATGTGAGTGTGCCATAACCATTAAAATATGCACTATTCATTACTTATAATACACGTTCTAAGAGAACAATTAAAAAGCTGTACATATTTATTCAATACATGGTTCGAAGTGCACACAGAATGCCTTTGGTTGAAGCTTGGATATTATATTTAAGTTTTTTTAATCTATAGTTTTTATCATTATGTAAATTGCATTCATGTTATAATGCAGAAATATAATAAATTAAACTAACTTAAACCAGTATCATGTGCCAAATACTTAGTTTATTTATTATTTGTTTATTAATAATTTGTTCTGGTGTTCTGCTGATGATCATAATAGTCGACAATATTTTTAAGTAGTGAACTGCAGGTTCTAGCCGAATATAATACATTGATATTAAACTTCTGTTACAAAACCAGTCAGTTTGCTTAAGGTCTCCAGTGTGCAACATGATCATAGTGTATAAACTTGGTCTATTAAGATTCACATACCTTGTAGATTGTTTTGTGTACTATGACCACTTGTACGATTAGGGACACAGTACACAACCATCCAGAACTGTGGTAGCCATACTATGGATCATTCTACTTAAGTCCCTAGTACGGTCAGCATGCAGAGCTGTCAAGCTACCCCCGGGGTTACAGGCCTTCAATATTTGTACCTCGCGGAATAGCCTGTGGCACAAGTTTGGCTAACCTCCCTCACAATGGATCTCGTCCCCCATAGTGCTGTGAGGGGTAGCCCTCGAAGCATGTGTTGTTAGCACAGGTGCGATATCCTCCATTGCTGTCAATCTGGTGGCTGGGAGAGGTCCTTTGTACGACTGTAGTGTGGGCCTCCAGACTCACCAGGGCAAACACAACGAGGAGAAGGTAGTGTGAGTGCCTCTACAAGTACCAGGAGCTTTACCACGTCTCAAAGCTTACAATGGTATAAACAACAAGAAACTGACTTAGACATTCACTGGGCTCCATTGGATCCCTCCTGACGCACTTGGCAGCGAGATGCGTTAGATTGTATCTACACACACACACACACACACACACACACACACACACACACACACACACACACACACACACACACACACACACACACACACACACACACGTGTGCGCGCGCACACACTCGGCTCACCCTTCGACCACTTCCGCTGCTTATGTGAAGGGGGCGGGCTGCGTTGGATTGGGTGCACGTATACACACGCAAGCCCAGCTGTTCTTGGCCTCATGGATGGTTCATTACACGTTCACTTATGTTCTCCAGGATGATGATTATGGGGTAATCATCTCCGCAACAAAAAAAAAAAAAACCAATGGCACTTGGAAGTATGAGGGCTATGAGAACATCGATGATCCTAGTCTTAGTATGTATATAGACTGGCTTAGATATCCACTGGGCTCCATTGGATCCCTCCTGTCGCACTTGGCGGCGAGATGCGTTAGATTGTATCTACACACACACACACGCACGCACACACACACACACACACACACACACACACACACACACACACACACACACACACACACACACACACACACACACACACACACACACACACACACACACACACACACACACACAGCACACACACACACACACACACACACACACACACACACACACACACACACACACACACACACACACACACACACACACACACACACACACACACACACACACACACACACACACACACACTTGGCTCACCCTTGGATCACTCCCGTTGCTTACGTGAAGGGGGCGGGCTGTGTTGGATTGGGTGTGTGTATACACACGCACTTTGTTCACACATCTCCTCCTGACCACACCCTTCCGTTGACCAAGCCCAGCTGTTCTTAGCCTCATGGATGGTTCATTACAAATGCACTTATTTTATCCAGGAAGGTGATTATGGGCTGATCCTCTCCACAACAAACGGTATAAAGACCAACGGCAGATGGAAGTGTGAGGGCGCATCTAACGTTGGTGATCCTGATGCTACTATGTATTTAGACTACGATGACTCGGCGTGGCCACTGGCTAAAGTAAGACTTAAATTGTTTGTGTGAAGTAGCTTTCGACTTTCCAACCACAGACTAAAAAATAGTTATTAATCATGCTTGTCCCCCTTAACAAATAAATAGATAGGTAGAAATAAATAGATGAAAAATGCTCGTCTAAATAAATAACCAAAGTACAACAAATCTAGCTTATGCTATAACTGTCAAAAATGAGAATGTAGAGGTAAATTGCATTGACACAAGGTAAAACCAAAATCACTGTGCTGATTGAAGTAGTTTCCTCTCACTTCAGGTCGTAAGTGCCCCTCACGGTTTGACGAATATAGGGCAGGGCATGGATCCAGAGGCACAGTGGATCTGGAGTGACCCGTTCCATAATATTGTTGTCTGCAGATCTCCTATTGGTGCGTGTTCCTTCACTTCTTTTCAAACGGTTTAAATGAATATATGATTCCATGCTTGCATGTTTAACCCAATTTACCGCTGGACGAACATGATAGATAACTGCAAATCACGGCCGAATCCAGTGTACCCGATTATTGCACCTAGAACACACCAAATTGCCCGAGAACTAACTTCGTTTCCATTGGGTACGGGGTGGCACTCAAACATAGCCACTCTCATCTCGTAGGTTTGAGGCAAGTTTGAGGCATTTTGAAAAATCGGACGATTGAGAGACAATCTTCACTGATGGTCGTCACTCATCCATCAAACAGGCCTTCTCACTGTTTCTCATGTCTAATTGGCCGACTTTAAGCTACACCCATACATCATATACTCACCTCATGCTGGCTTAATTCTTGTCTTCACTCGTCCATCTATCGTCCTCAATGAGACCGATATGTCAAGACAAGTGAGAACGAGTGAACATTAATTGCCCCACCCCGTCTCTACTTTTCTGCCCGTCAATGAAAAATTCTAGTTTATGGTCTTAAGTCGCCATTGTGCAGGATCAAACCACTTTATATTGACACCAGGTCATTAGCTTCCTGTCACACTATATCCTTCTCAACTCTGCGGGGGTATACACCATGTCACAACCACAATGCAAACGTAGCCGTGTTCACTTGCCTGACACGATTTTATTCTACACGGAGCGGTGTTCAACGGTTTAGGGATGAGTTAGCTCAAACACCCACCACCAGACCCGACCGGGAGTCGCAATCCCGACCATCTGATCAGAAGTCCGACTCCATATCCTCTCTGCCACAGAAAGACATTGCTGACTTTTGCTGAAGCTGTTGAGACATTTTCTTGTAGAACAAGATTAACTGACGGAGGTATAGAAAAACGTACCAATGAAAAGGTCTTGAGGACTGACTTTAATTTTATTCCCGTCAACGTTGAAAAAACATCACATCACATGACATTAAAAATCGATTTGTAAACTATACCATAACCAGATTTACAGTCTCATGACAGACACAGCAAAACTATATTTAGGTTCGCACCATAAAACCTCAATAGACATGACAGAATAATCAAGGCCCTGGCTAGTCTCGAACTCACAACCTCATGTTTCTGAGAACAGACTCACACCATTAACCCAAGCTGCCAGTTTTATAACTATACACATTACTCATATTGTGAAGTGATGGATGCATCAGTCAAAGTTTGCGTGAGCGTGGGTGTGTGTGCGCGCACCTTTTATGAATGAACAAATTTGAGAGGCCATCCAAGCAGGGATGATTGCAATATGATGGTGGGATGATTGAGAGACGACATAACATGATTGGGATCGAGAATGGATTGATAATGCACGTACACATGTACAGTAGTATGTGCATTGTACTCAAGGGGGTGGGGTTCTATTGGCAATCTGTGGCAATGTATATATCACCAGCATGTTCTTGGCACGCAACCTATGGCCTATGACCTATGATCACCAACCTTTGCATGCGCATGGCTTAAGTATAAGATCATTAGTTCCGTATTCTGAGTGGCATTCCTTCGCCAAACATGCTTAAACGTAGATTATTGAGATGATAAATAAGGCATACAACATGATATGTTATTGGTCAGTATGATCTTGTGTTATGCAGAACCAGACTACACGACGACCACACCTTCGCCCACTCCTCCTCCTGGAGTCACCCCCACAACCACAAGTAAGTGCTACCTCATGTTGGATGAACCCACCCTCAATATCACCAAGGGGCTCTTCTGCTAAAGCTTTACACATCTAATTTTATTGTGTGAGGAGTATGCACAGGACTGTGAAATAACTTTTGATATAAAAAATATGTTTTAATGTGCATTAAACCTAAGAGCTATAGTAAAATGCACGTACCACAAATTTTGCTCAAGTCTAGATGCATACAGTTATTTCACGAGTATTTTTATTGAATACTTTGGAGTTTTAATTTGTGACAATATGAATGATGATGGTGCTATAAATGCCCAAATTCGAAACTTGTACGCAATAGACATTCTGAGGATCAGAGGTTCAGAATGTTCAGAATGTTCATTCTGAACATTCTGAACCTCTGATCCTCAGAGTGGCTATAGATAATACCCTAATTAAATATTCTAAAGGTTGTAAAGATAATGTGAAATGCACTCTATTATCTTAACTGTACTTAGTTATTTTTGCTGTTGTCAGTTATTGTGTTACTATTCATCAGAAACAGCTCTTCGTTTTAAGGTTGCTTATAATACAATTTTTAGAGCTCTCATGGATTTGGACAAGCGTGACAGTATGTCTGAGGCATTTATCATTTCTGATATACAGCATTCTTCTGTGATTTTACGTAAAGCTTACTTTAGTTATATGAATCGTGTCACTGATTAATATAATATTTTAAATCCAAGCTATTGTTAAATATAGTCAATGTATGTCAAGTTCAATTTTTTGTGAACCGGATAAATAAATTGTATTTGTAAGACTGTATATGGGCCACCCGCATACATATGGCTGTGATATTTTAATGTACATTAAATAATGTACTTTATATAACCCTTTTTAACCTCAAAAGTTGTTTTTATCTTATCTTAACTAATCATATTACTCAAAACTTGTTTTGAGTCCTTGGGACTATCCCAATCATGTCAAAATATCCATATGAACTACCTTTCGCTAGCTAGCTCATTGGTTGTTTCATACTGGACCGTTTTACATATACTTGACAGATAACATTTGGTTTTATATTTCTGATAATAACCACTATGCATTTAATGTATTTGTCATAAGCTGAACATAATTTGAGAATATTATATATATTGATCATGGCTGTATCCAGGATTGCAAAAGCTGGGAGACAAAATGTGTTGATAGAGGGTGTAGGCAAACGCCATAGATGTGCAATTTTTGCCAGTAAATGCCATACTGAATGACGACAACTTAAAGTAAGGCATCGATCATTTGATCTCAGGGGGGCCAGCTATTTTCAACATAGCTTCAATTATTTTATTTTCATGAAATTTGACATCTAATGCTTTTTTCTTAGATTACTGAACCTCAATTATTTTTTAAGCTGTATAAAGCTGTTTAAACCCATATTTGACAATTATTTTTTTTTCTAGCCAAATGAAACCTTATTATTTTTTTTTCACCAATTTTCCAGCTTGGGTTATTTTTTTTCAATATTTTTGCTGCCCCCCCCCCCCCAGAGATCAAATGGTCGATGCCTAAGTCAATGTAAAAAAATGTTATTGAGTACAGACATGCAGTTCATGATGAGAACATATGAATTATATTTGAAACATTTATCATATATATATTTGGGGCTTCCTTTCTGTCAACAAGGCAATTATGTTTGATATATAGATTCATGTTCGACATGAACGTTATGTACTTCAATATTTATTTTTAGTTAAAAAATGGTCTAGTTGAAAATTTACCAAGTTATAGATTTATCGATTTATCATGTTGGAGACCATTACACGCCATGGGATGAATGAAAATGTATATAAAAAGTTATGTGTTATGTATTTCTTGATTTATAGCTTAGTGTGCGTCATCAGATCAGCAACGCAGTGAATATTCAGCCGCTTTAAGATGGGACCGGGCAGTTTTTCTTTGAATATTGAATGATTACAATTTTAAAGTGTAAAGTGTGTAGGTGTCAATAAAAATAACTCTCATGTCGCCTCGCTCGTTTGAGATTTATGAGTCGAAACGCGAGGCATGTGTGGCATGTGTGAACAGACGATTTACATAGAGTTGAATACAAGATTTTACTATTACCATCAAAATACTCATCCAAAATGTTTTTAAATCAATATTTTTGTATAATATGGCGGTCAATAGTGGGAAAACCAGTCACAAAGATAACAAGGGTAATATGACGTGCACATGACTCTTTGTGTCTAGGATACAACCGAGGTACATTGTCAAAGACTTGGAAAGACATATTTGGAACACTACTGGCCATTGTGTAAAGCCTTAGAGGCTGACAACTAAATATGACTCATATAAATCTTTCTTTAGAAGATGTGACAATAAGCTCAGAAAGATTCTGTTTGATTCTGCTGTGTGACCCAGGCATGCATTTGTCAAACCATTCTATAATTAGGTATTTATATGTTCAATTGCAGTAGTATGTATGCTTTTTAGTAATCTTAATTAGGGTTAGCTAACTTATTGTCAATTCATTTAACTGTTGTAATATTGAAAGTTCTATAGATACGATTAGACAATTGTGTGATAAGGGTGACATTGTTGTTCTTCAAGAGACATGGTTACTTGATACTTAACTTCCATTTCTTAATAGCATTGACAGTCGTTTTTATGCTCAAGGTATATCTGCCTTGGATACTGGTACAGAGCTATTTAGAGGTAGACCCTTTAGTGGTCTGGGTATACTGTGGAAGAAAACACTTGGAACACAACGTAAAATTGTAGATCTTTCTGATACCAGAATTATGGTTATTGAACTAGATTTGGTCAAAGTGTATGTGTCTTTGACTCATCCATTAATGAGCCAGAATTGTTAGATTATTTCAGCAAAATAGATATGATTATTGGATCGTTTACTTCATCCTATGTATACTTCCTTGGTGACTTTTATGCTAATGTTAATGGACGACTTGAATGTAAATCCAGGTTTGGAAAACTGCTGTCTTGACATTGAACTGAAACCAATCTACATATTGCTGATACGTGTTTCCTTGGTCGCAACAGCTTTACCTCCTACAGCAAAGCTCGTGGAACAACTAGTTGGCTTGACAATATGATTACCACACCAAGTGGTAAGGATTTGGCAACAGCACCTTCTGAAACTGCTGGCCTACAGGATGACGTGGCACTCTTACATTTGCTAGATTCCGGAGCTTCAAATCTCAGGAACAGTCCACTCCAACAAGTTGCTTCCAGAGGTGTAGACTTCCGGTACCCTGTACAAACTGCATCTTTCAGTGCCACTGGCCTCTACAGCGATTTTGGATTGTCACCTTCGAGAGCTTTAATGCTCAGGGCCAGGACAATTCACCCAGCTGATCCCGGAGTTCCAGACTTCCTGAACAACATGTTGTACCAGCGTTCAGGGACTTCCATGTTTCGGAACGAGGGTAGGAGTAACTCGTCTGGAGCTCTGGAGCTCTGGACCAGCTACATCAATTCTCGAGCCTCTGAGTTCCGGGACAGCCACACTCGTTTGGGAACTTCCGAGTTCTGGAACAGTACAGCCCATTCCGAAGCACTGGAGCTCCGGAACAGGATCGCTTCCAAAGACTTGGGATTCCGGAAAACTGGGAACAGGACTATTCTTTCAAAAGTAAAGCTTCACAAGTACAGAATTGTAATTATAAAACACCCTCCCCTACACAACAAGAGCCATGGTGCTGGCAATGTGGTGAACAAGATCACTGTGGTTGGTACTGCCCTGAAATGTATACCCTGGATTGATCCACTTCTGGACAAATTGCATTGTCTGATTCCCAGGAACATTGCGGAACAGTTAGTCACAATGGGAACATCAGAGGCTGTGGACCGGCCACTGCTGTGCCCCTGGTACAAACCACGACTACGCCCAGGGTTTGACAGAAGTGTAAATGTAAATGTAAATGTGGTGTTATTTATAGTCACAATTCACTGTTATCGTGCTCTAGCGACTTTACATATTTACACCAGGTCATTGGCATCCTTATCACACTATATCCTTCTCAACTCCCCGGGGAGCATACAGCACATTACTACCGTAGCGCAGACGTGCTACTCACTCACATTAGCGTTTACTCGCCTGACCTGTACCTATTTAACGTGTAGGTACCACGGATCAGTGTGTAACCTGTTAGAGGTAGGTTTGCTTAACACCCACCATCCGACCCGACCTGGAAAGTCCAACTTCCTATCCACTCGGCCACGGAAGCACACGTCTGGTAGACCTGTGGCCTGGTCTACCTGAAAACTGGCTGATCTACCAGCTTTTGTCAGTAGATAGACCTGTGCTCTACCTGGGTTGGCAGGTGCATCATGTAAAAAAAAACTCTTTTCTAACAATCATTTGAATCGTCATGCTTATTTCAACAAAGACAGAGCATTATGTCATTTGTTACTGTCAGTGTAAAAGTTTTATTTTATCAAACTATCGACCCCCATTTAATGACAGTCATCTGAATGCCCGGCTACCTGATTTTGAGCAGGTCTACCTGATATTTAAACAATTGTATCTGATTTCTACTGCCTTAACAGTCCTTATGCCTAACCCTGCTACACATGTTATAGATGTTAAAGTCTGTGTGACACTGGTTATGATTCAGACCCCTACACGTCGAGCCATATCTGGTACCCTATTCACCCCAATTACCACTGGTGATGGAGAGGTGGAATTCCTGCTGTCAGCTGAGTATGACATGTAGGCCCAAGCCAGATTTCCTCACTTTCTCACTATGCGCTAATTTGGCAGTGTAGGAAGTTTTGAACCTGGTACCTTGGATGAGCTGTCATGTGTCTAGGTTTGACACCAGGGCCCTCTGGCGTGCACACTTTACATCAACTCATACTAGACGAGCTTGAGACACATACGGATCACCTTCGACACATTTGCTCTACTGCACATAGCTGCGAGGCTCTGCTTTATACAACATGTTTGAAGACAAAGAAGGACAAAGTCCTGCCACCCGCAAGTGACATCATGGGCACGCATCCTGATGAGCCAAATAGGCTCCCAGTCCGAGCCAGTGGTGCTAAGACCAACCTTTTGCCGGGATGATTGAGAGATGATATGCCATCAATCACTGTATGGCATTCCCCAATCGACCCATCTAGACAGATTAGATTTAATATTTGAAGTTGCAACAAATATTGGAAATTATGGTCGATTCCGACCCTGCAGATGCAATTGGACAGAGTGCTGCATTCTCGCCAAGATTGATGCAAGCCTCGACGAGTGCAGCTCTAGTACGGCCAAGTACGGCCAATTGGTCGAAAAGGCGTTCATTTCTATTGTTAAGTGAAGCCGATTTGAGTTTGCACATTATTATGTAGTTTTCTTTTAAACATAGATTTCATTGTTTTGTTTCTGTCCTGTATGGTGTTGCTTTTTCTAGAATTTTCCATGTTATTTGTTATGGAGTGTTTTTGTCCTTGAGAGTCCAAATATATGAGCTGAGGGTAGTGGCGTTTCTGGTTTTGTTGTTTCTGACGCTGGCTATGTTATTCCTGTATCGTTCTTTAAAAGTTGTTGACGTTAATCCTATATGTTTCTTCTTTTGGGGGGTCTGTTGTTTTAACAGTGGCTTGGTATATTATGTTTCTTTCTAGACACTTTCCTCATACAGGGCAGTTTTTATCGCGGCAGTTACAGACTGTTGCTGTTGGTCTGCTGTTGTTTTGAACTTGGGGACTATTTTTTTATTCATCTATAAGTTTTTATCTCTCCATGTATGTCTCTGGAAAGCTATAGAACTATTAATATTAGCTACAATAATATTTTTCTCATTAAACCCAAATTCTAAAAGTGAAAGAAAATAACAGTAGATTATTGCTCATTTTGAACCAATGAAAGATGTAGCTCACAGTCAAAAGGACTTTCTGAGAAGTGTGTATACATCCAAATATGATATATCTGCTGGTTAGGCCTACCCTTTGCCAAAAACCTGAATCTGCCATGTGAATATTGCCCATAGAGCTCCTAACAGGTACAACCTATATTAGACAACACAGACGTGTTCTTTTCACCTCATAGTTACAGATGATGAGACAGTGGGGCAAGTGAACGTGACATGCGACCCCTCTGAGATTGTGGCAAGCTTGAGCGTGATTGGTCTCTCTAACCCCGACGGTCTGTATGTGGGAAACAACGCGGCAGACCCGGAATGCCAAGCCCAAGTGGACGGTGATGTGGCCACATTTAATGTGCCGCTTGATGGCTGTGATGTCAACATAGAGGTCAGACCTGGGGCTAAAAGCTTTTGTAAGGGGATCCATTTTAATAGCTCCGTCGTTTGGTATATACATGGTTAAAAGTGGTTGGATAGCTTGAAACCTACCTGGTAGTCTTGTGGTATACGAGTAGCTATTTTAGCGACAGTCATAGGCAGCATTTTTATTATTTCTAACCTGATTAGTTGACAGTTTTGCACAAAGATGTTGTTGTGGATATTACATATATGTACATGTAGCTTTTGTAAATGTGTCCTGATTTCGTTAGGAATAGGTTCAGAAGGTTCTCAATGTGAATTATGCTATGGCTGTAGTGTGGTGTGGGTTTCATGGTTAGTGTTTAGCAATAGCTGTTACAACAAAAGTGTATTAAATATTTGTATTAGCTGACCATGATTTTATTTCCAGGATCTAGGTAATGGCAACATCGTTCACACCTACCAGATTATGTCCGTGGACGAGTGGGTAATCTTCACTGCTGTCAACGGAGAGTTCCACTGTAGTTTCGCGAGCAACGACTTGATTAATACCATGTTCAATAATGTACTTGTGTAAGTGGATCTGTACTTTAGGCAAATGAATATCTCTTTGTAACCCAATATACAAATATCTTTTCATTAATTGCTCAGAAGAAAATTGAGCTTATTTGTTTTTCATCCTTTTGTGTCTTATAAAACTCATTGAATTTTTAAAAACTTTAAACTACTCACAAGTCGTTATGATTCAAACCAGAATAAGTCAGACCTCCGATAGCCTCCACCTTACAGTACGCCGTGGCAATCTATTAATCACTCAATGTCCCCCTGCATAGTCCATAAGTGTGAAGCCAAATCAGTGGTGGCATTGTAGATCCTGTTGATTGCCATGTTTTCTCGCCACAAACATGGGTTTACAAGTTACAATAATCCGCAGACACATGCACGCCACTTCCTGTACTTCTGATCTCCAGCACGATAGAAACGAGCGTGGTGGAGCATGCACATCTTTGAATGTCTGTTTTACGTTGTTCCAGGTCAAACACATACGTTGGCAGCGGATCTGGCCACTACTCTTTCACCATGGAGCTGCTAGATGGCGAGACTGGAGAGAGCTTCACGGAGGTGCCCAGCATTGAGACAGACAGCCTGGTCATGGTGGGTGTGCACTTCCAAGGCCCCGAGCTCCTCTCCCTGATTGTGAACTCCTGCTGGGTGTCTCCTGAGGACGATCTTGACCTCAAGTACTTCCTCATTGAGGACGGGTGAGAGGTCGACAAGTTTTAAGACATTGTCAATACATAGAAGTCTGCAAACACTTACAATTAAAGACACATTTTCTATATATATATTAATAAAATCATTTCGGCATGATCATGAAACATTTATCCTTTGTTCAGCTGCTTCCCTGGTGCTGAAGGTTCCCAGGGTTCTGCGCAACCCATGATTGATCGTATCACCACCCACGACTACTACTTCACCTTCCTGGATTTCGTGTTCCGTGAGCACGAATTCTCGGCCAGCGTGCTCTCGTGTGACGTGCATGTGTGTGACCCAGCCAGTGATCTGGAGTGTGTGAACTCGGTGAGTGCATGTAATGGTTTGATAATGAGTGCATGTGCATTGAAGGTAAAATATCACTCGCTCTCTCAGTGAATGTGATGTATGTAAGGCAACGTACAGTGAGTGTTGGGATGTATGTAAACTGTAGGAGCGGGAGGGTGTTAGTGTTTGAATGTTACTGCATTAGCTTAATTAATATTAGCAATTGTATGGCAGTTGAATATTTACTGTGTTTACAAGTTGATGCATAAGAAACATACACTTATACATTTTCCAGAATGTCTACTGTGACGAGGTGAGCAAGAGGAATGTCCGTCGCTCTGTGGGAATAACCTTTTCCATAGGACGTCTCTCGTTCTACACTAAGGCCTAGATGAGTCATCAGACCCTAACTGCCACTTACGGCCATCTTAATCAATGTGCATTGATTATGAAATAAACCGCTTTCAGCATGTCAAAGATAGTGTTGTTATATTCGTCTATAGTTCAATATAGGTGTTACCTAGACACAGTGCTACAGGCATCATACTGGCATTTATGCCACATCAAGAAACACCAAGATAGACATTTTGACATTTAGAAATTAATACAAAGTATATAAGTTGTGTTCTTATGTACACATCAGAGCCCTGAGTGGGTTATAAGTTGGCACCCAAACCCGCCCCGCGTGTTTTATGTGAAACCCGCACCCGCTCCCACATCCGCACATATAAACTATTGAAGCCCGCACCCAACCCTGCACCCGCATATTTCATAAAAATTGAGCCCGCACCCACACCCGCACGCACACATACTGAAAGACAAGCCACAGAA
The DNA here is from genome assembly GCA_019095985.1 of Streblospio benedicti. Lineage (NCBI taxonomy): Eukaryota > Metazoa > Annelida > Polychaeta > Spionida > Spionidae > Streblospio > Streblospio benedicti. Next base: position 36,213,408 of record CM032668.1, on the reverse strand, counting down.
AACCCGCAAAACCCGCACAAAAGCCCACATTGTTTTCAAGAATTTACAGTTGATCAAACACATTCATCATTTGTTACTAGTCCAAAATGATCCCACACATCTGACTTTCCATTTACATCTTTGATTGAATATTTTCCTGCCAGTAACAGTATTTTGCTTTAACAGAAATTGCTGTATCCATGATTGAAACACTAAGTGAAGTATTCCTCATTGCAGCAAGCCTATTAATGAAGCATTTTCAGAAATAAAACTCTTTATATAAGGGACTACCATCATACAGGTTTATCTCAAATTATCCCATGATGTTTCTAAAATTTGCAAATGAATATTCCATCTCTTTAATAGATCAAATGTTATAGTCCAAACCATGCCAATTAACTGTTTCCTATTCACAAGATCACGGACATGCAAAAAATCAATGACGAGCAACTATCAAATCACATACCCTATTTCTGAAGTAAATGCAAACGAAGATAAAAAAAATCTCCAACTTAACAAAAACTGTTTTTTCCATCACATATCATAAATTTGTTTACTGCAGACCGTCTCTCATCACTTTCCCAAAATACTGCACACCAAGACAATAGTCCTTTGAGATCAATTTGAAATGAACATTTACCAACCATCATGGGAAGTGTCAGCACTCAAAATATCTGATTATATATAGATGAATTATCGCTATGTGTTATAATATTTATCAAAACAATATATATAAGAATCAATTTGCATTTTTATATCTGTTATCAAAATAGCTAAAAAAGAAAGCTCGTGAGAAGTGTGCGTGCTTTTCTTTGTGACCACAGCGCATAGTACTTTTATATCTTTATGTAATTGAGCTCACTGTAACAAATTGATCTTTCTAGCTATAAAGGTGTTTTCAAGTTTTCCGTTTTTTGACATTAGAGAATACTTTCTCCAAGTCTGTTGAAATGACAGAGCTTTTATTTTTGTCAGGGTGGCTGAGTGGTCTAATGTGCCAGCCTGATGTGCTAGGTAAATATGTGCCACAGTTGTAGTGGTCCAGGGTTCGAAACCCGACAGAGGCTATGTTATATACATGTAGCTCTATAGACTAGGAGAAAGACTCCTCTAATGCCAACACTTACACAAAAGTCAATTAAATCAAATGATATATATTTGTCGGTTTTATAATGCGCACAAACTTACACATATAGTCAACTACACAGGATTGCCTCGTGTCTGGTCACCCTCTTGAAAGGAATAGTCATCTGTGAATACGTATTCAAAAGCATGTAACAATTTTAAATTCATTGCTTGCAATAAATGCAGCCTTGATATTGTTTCCATGGGCTATCCCTTTCAGGTCATCTGTGCCATAGAGGCCATTGGCCAACGGATCTAGAGCTGAATTGTATTTAAACATGAAGCTTCTCTTGATATCTAAAGTGAGATGAGAATATTTTTGACACTTTCCATTATGGCTGCCGTTTTTAAGATGGAGCACATTAATATAAATTGGTTTGTGACATTATAATAACTTTCCAGTGAGAGAATTTATTATAATTGAGAGAATTTATTATAATTGTACACTTGGTGATATGACACTTCTAAGATGCCTGCCATTTATCAAGATGGCCAGCGTTTTCAGTGAGAGAATTTATTATAAGTGCACTTGGTGACACGTTTTATGGATTTGGCTATTTTTAGATTTGGGCATACGGTTTTTTAAAATCTCAAAAGCACGTTGTATCATCAATGAATACTTCTGCCAGTCTGAAATAAAAAAAATTGACAACAAGCAGTTTTCTCAATGTTTTGTTGGTAAAGACACCATTTCTAATATTAGTTTCAATACACGAAAGGTCATTAAGAGGTCAAATTAGGCATTGATTTACATGTAATTATGGATAAATATACCTTTAATTACCACCTGCAACAGAAGATTGAATTCTATTTATACTAAACTCAAGCTTAACACCATTTCCTGTTATGTGAGGTAAGAAATGATTTTGCGTGTTCTAATAGATTAATATATGAAAGTTGTTTCAAGGTCAGCTATAAGCTTACAATGTATTGCAAAAATGTACATGTTCCCACAAAAGCATTTAATTTTTCAACGTGAAACAAACAATATTGCTAAGACATGTTAGCTTTTAAGATATCTAACCATGTAATGGGAATTGCGAATAAGTAAGCAAGACTATAAAAATTTCCAACTTCATGTATACATTATGTAAATACCCATTCTTATAAGACATCAATAATCTAGTCATCACTATGTATAAACATATATTAAATTATATTCAAGTTTTGACAAAGACGTACATGTGTACAATGTATAGATATTTATTATTAGAAATGTAAAACTAGATTTTGTCTTATAACACATTTAGATATCTTTTAACCAATTTAAGTCTATTTGTCTATTTTATTCTTTTATATCGTATTTTCAATGTTTAGTCAATGTTTATAGGCTATTTCTTAATTATTATAAAAATGGGTTTCCCTAAGAGGACACTAATGTGTCGAAACATTGGAAAAATATTTTAATAAGTTGAATGAAATCATTCCTATAAATCACTTATATATTCTAAAACATCCTAAATCTCCAACACTAAAAGACGTATTAACCAACAATGAGACCATCTGTGATGTCTAAAATTAAACAAATATGCAAATAATGTGAAAGAATTGGCACATCTTCTGTGTAGAAACATATACACAATGAACAAGACAATTAAACCACACCAGGGGTCAGTATGGATCCTATTGGTGAGTTTTTGATGGTGGTAAACACAATGATTAGAAAACATTCAATGACATGGTTTTTCTCTGATAATGTTCTAAGTACTAATTCTTGAATAGGTCCATAATGGATAGATTTATTCGAACAATATCACTGTGATAATACTCTGAGCACTAATTTCTAGATAGATCCATAATCCATAGATCTATTCAAGAACTAGTGTTTAGAATATGCTTCCTGTGAATGGGCCTTTTATGACCAGTGGGCAACATGGATCCTGTCAATGAGTTTTTGATGGTTTTAGTTATTGCCAAAAGCGTAATTATAACGGAGGCCCAGGGAGGCAGTTTGATCCGTAGTGGACTTGCAGCGTCTCTCTTATAACTTGGCATATTACATTCTTAAGAACATTTAGGTTTTACAATAGGTGAATACTTTACACTATGATTTGAACTAGAAGAATAACTATAAGACTACGAACTAGATCAAAAGTGTTTGAAGAACACGGTGTCGCTAGAACAACGGTGACTTAAGGGCAGTTGATATATATAGTACTGAAACAATGACATCGCTTGTCACCATCCGGGGCTTAAATCAGCGCCGTTTTACGTCGCCCCACGTCCCGCGAGGTGTGTTGGCGGAGTCGGGCGTTGTGCAACGCAGTTCGAGTTTATATAGGGATTATTGGTATTGCTGGTCGTTGGGCGTTTTTATGCTCATCATGCTGCAGAGTGAAACGGCTTGTGGCAACGTTGCTGGTTGGTGGTGATCAATGCTATTGACATTCAGAGTATAAAAGTATGTAAAGAGTATAAAATCCCTCGTTCAACTCCATTGCATAGTGGCATGAGACACCCATTTCATGAAGCTACACACACATATCTAAACTATAACTTCGTTGTTAAATCTGTTGTTGAAAAAATATAAATGTTAAAATGAACTGTAAACTTTGAATTTTATGTATCCACTAATATTGATGAATTTCGCGTCCAAAAGTTATACTATTCTGTGTCTAAAAGTTCCAAATATCACATAAATATTGAATATAACAGTTGATTCACATCTTGGCTCCTTTGTGGGGAAAATGGCGCGAGTTTGTCCGTTTTACACCGCCCTGTCTCCGCCTCCAAAGCAAAGGAATTTTCCGCTCCGCTGCAGAGTAAATTATACCATCGTGCGCCCTTTATATTAAGAAAACCTCACGAATCAGAAAATTTCCGCGCTTCTCCGTGTAACTCCGCCTATCTCTGTTATATACACGTTTTTATACTCTGCGAATATAACAAGTATAATTTTCAAAGAAACACTTTTCTAATTTTTTGTTGCAGAATATGGACAACTGGTGCCCTATCAACAACAATAGCATCACATTTGGGCACAGATATGTTCCGTTTTTCAAATGACACAGTTACAGATCCACCCTGTACATGCATGGTAATCTCTTAGCATCCTACAATCCCACACTTTGACCCTTTATATACAGTAGTTTAATAATTTCATTAGCAACGGCTGGTGGTGCTGCTTGATTTTCATGAGTAAAGAAAGTGCCGTCATCGTGATATTCACACCCTAAAGCTACTAAAGAGATGTGATTTCTGTTTTAGAGACACAAGTTGACTTTTTGTCTTGTTTTTTTACATCTGGAGTTGAAAAGATAGGTAAAATGACTCTTTTGATAGGCGCCATTATTATGCTCATTCAGATTTTGCATTCAAGAGGCAAATACCAAAACTTAAACTGTGGATACAATGATACTTGCTGTTGCGACAAGTCATCTTTCAATGACAGGGTTCTCTCGTCGGACACATCCTCAGCATAGGAGTTATATGCCTTGTGCAGTAAAATATACAGTGTGGCAGCAGTTACCTGACGCGCATGTCGAGCTTTAGTGATGTGTGACACATAAATTAAAGAATTAGCGACACCAGGGTTCTCAAATCTCTGCTTCATCTAGTAAGCATGACCATCCACTGTCCTCCATGAAGTCGCCTAGCAGTACATACTGCTTTTCACCAAACTCACTGGTTGGCCAGTTTCACTGGATCTGTTTTGTCAATGCATACAATGGCTGATCCATTACAATTACAGGAAATTGACAAGGGTTTTTGTTTATTAGTAGTACCATTTAGTAAAGACATTCCATATTTGACCATGCCCACTCACTTCGAATTTTCTTGCCTGTGTGATACTAAGCCTAATTAGCCTACTTACATACCATGTCTAAGCATTTCGTATCAAAATATAGCCATGGGGTTCTAAATAATACTTCTTATCTCCATGTTACATAATGCTAATTATGAAAACTTCTTAAATGCTGGCTGTGCTTCTTATAAACACCAAAAACAGCAATCTTCTGGAATTCGTATTGACCTTGAAGGAAAGGTCATAGGTCAAATGTAATGTGATATTTATAATCTACATACCCAAATTCCTATCTAAGGTGAATACAAGTTTTGGTCCTAAATTCAATATTAAAAAAGAATGTTATCACTTTTTGACCATTGATCCCTGATTTGACCCTTTTAAAGGTCAAACTTTAGGTGGCTCCCAGCTTAATGTTGAACACTCATACCAACCACCAATCATGCAAATTTCGTAAACTCTTCATAAAAGTGAACGATTGACTGATCTAGGAACTCTGCTAAAATATTCATAATATTATTGAGATAATCATATCCACGATATACTTAGCTTCTTGTCTAAAACTAAACAACTATGCAAATAATGTGAAAGAATCTCATTCTAATAATTAACTATCATTTCAAAGCTACATTCAAGAGAAGATCAAATCTGTTGATACAGTTGCCTTTGATGAACACATTAAGTAGCTCCGTTCTTAATCCTTTGGCGTCTCCCCTACAGGGGTCCATCTTCTGTGTAGAAACACGCACATAATAAACGAGACAATTAACCCCGGGCAACTAACCACCACAATTGATTAGTATGGATCTGGAAATGGATTTCTCATCATTAAATCATTCAATTTAGAGGTATTCCAAATGTTTATGGGACGTTTAACATTCAAAATACAAAATCAACCATTTTCATTGGCGGCCATATTCGATGCAACGGTCACTCGTTTATGTTATTGATTTTTTTGTGGTTCCGTGACATTTACAACTGTCAAGGGCCATATCTTGCTCTATGCAAAAAAAAAATATTGGCAGGACCGTTTAATACTGTCAACGTAAGTTGTCATCTACATGAGATTCTGGCAATCCACAATGGGAGCAGAGATCCTTTCTCCCTAAATCTGTACTATAATATGTACATTAAATATCATTGACACAAACGGAAATGGTCAATCTTCGGCGCTAAATTGCGAAGTAGCGTCTATCACGGTACATCTTTGAAAAGGTCTTAATTGTTGGTATCACCTTTGGTCTACAAAATATCAAAATAAAATTGTTTGTACTCGGTGTGCAAGGTCCGAAAAAATGCACATTTGGGAACTTTGACCATTTCAAATAGTTCTCCCCATTTAAACCAAAAGAAATCTAGCCTACATAGCTTCCGGTAATAGTCTCATCAATAACAAACTGAACAGGCGGGGACCCATTTTGTTATTATAAGTCTTTAAAAACGTTTTATCGTGTAGGGTGTCAATGGAATAAACAGAATATTAAGGTTCGAGCGTGAAAGTATTGTATTTTAATGGCACGTTTGGACTAAGATGTGTATTTTGCAAGATTGTGTGGATTGTCGCGCAAGTGACTACGTGTTTAGTGCCGAACTCCGGTAAAAAAAATGTTAGTATTTAATATAAATCACGACCAAACCTCCGCTACACTTTTTTCTTACGAAACCAATAAAAAGTTAAAACTTCGAAGGTCTTTTGTTAAACATCGTAGGGAAGCTAGAACCAAGATCTCATAGGCCTATCGTGTACGTGTACTGTGACATAATGGTTTTAGTAGTTAAGTCATCACTTCTTGGTCGATTCCGTATGTGTACAGATGTGTTAACCTACACTGTGAATTAAACTGCAATCAACTTACCCCATAATCTTAGTGCCGCACGCCGAGGTGTGATCAAGTGTGGTACCTTGTAGAGCTTCAGTAGCTGTAGCTGTAACAACTTTTCTCTTTTTAAAGTGTCCCTTTTTATTTCCCTTCAACATGATTTAGAGTGTAATGTTACATGTTTTCACAAGACAAAATAAAACAGGGAGAAAATATCATCTACTAAAAACAGTAAAAACACACTGTTAGAGCGGGTTTAAACATAATGCAACCGACAACCCTTTACTATTCATATCCATCTGAAATAAACATAAATTAAAAAAAAAGCCCAGCATACTGTCAAACAAACAAACAATCATGAAATAAAATGAGCAAAGAAAATAGCACCTCATATAAAGCTTTAAAAAAATATGTACATGCCACTTCCACTATCACATCAATCCTTAATTCCTAATTCCCCATCGGTTTCCAGTGTGCGGGAAACACATACTGTCGATAGTGTTCATTACGGTATTCCAGGTCGGCACCAAACTGCTTGTCAAAATACACAACGTCCCTGAAATGGAGCCAGGCGGCCCAGTAGGCGAAAGTGCCCCAACTCACGATGATGTGTTCACACAACGTCAACGTGGCAAAATCCGTGTTCCTGTCGTGCTCCGAAATGGTTACGTCCGTAATGTTACGGAATGTCTTCTTGCACCAGGCCACGTCGTTTGAAACCACAACAAAGTGCACGTGGCCGTAGTTCTGGCGGAAGTAGTCCATTGCCTTGCGGAAGAAGCTCACTTCCGGCACCATGTACCGCTGGTTGGAAAGCACAGTTTTCATAATGTCCCCACGACGAACGTGGACGGCAACGAATAGGGGACGTTGTAGTTTAGCTGCCAGTCCCGAGAGGTAAGCGCTAGCTCGCGTATTGATGTCTTCCTTTATTGTGAACAACACTCTGAGCACGCCCTTGATGCCTTCAAGGAAGTCCCTGCATTGCAGATAGCCTTGGATCTGCAGAGGTTTGTTGGGCAAGTTGAAGAACATCTGGTTGATCCGATCAGGGCACGTGACCAGTTCCTTTTCCACGTGCGTTTTTGGCGGTGGTTTGCCTACGTGATAGATGCCCTTGTTCTCAAACGTGAATATGTTCCTCAAGTTTTTCTCAACCTCTGGAAGGATGTACAGAGGCCGCTTGGTGTGCAGAGAGATGGAAAGTCCGACGGCGAACTCCCACATCTGGTTCCCCAACCGTCCTGACTCCCACATGTATATTGGCGGGGACTTTGCGAACTGCTCAGTTTTTATCACATCGATGACGTCTTCATAGGTTGTGTGGAACGATTCAGCGTTTGCATGACTCGTCACGTTTGTATTTGATTGGCTAGACACTTTGTTTTGTAGCTCAGTGTGAGACACATTGTGTTGTAGCTTGGCGTGAGTCAAGGTAGAGAATATCGTTGCATGGGTGTTTCTGGTTTGACCCATACAGTCCTGGGAGAATCCACAGCCTATAGTTAAAAGGGTGTATCCGCCAAATAGTACAATGGCTACTCCAACCCAAGGTCTGTTACATAACAATCCATTACTTTTATTCGTATCCACATTCATGGTTTACACTTGACAGATTATGTGATTGGTTGTTTTATAATACGCTCACAAATAAAATCACTGTCCCTTTTCATTCATATAATCATATTATCATACTACCACTCAGACCAAATGTATATTTAACAAACCTGACAACAATCCACTGATTTTATCGTATTTGAATACATCTTTTCAAACAGTTGACTTGAATTCCTTAAATCGCTATTTTGCGTCATAAATTATCCTGCTTTTAGCAACTCACAGTGGCTTAAAACTTATTATGATGAGCCTCATAACATTTTGAAGCTATAGTTCTGCCCATGCAAATATATTAACATTTCATTGTGGGTGCACACAATCCAGTAATCCAGTAACTTTCTCACGAGGATTACAATCGCGCATTGCGCTGGACGGTGCGGTGCCTGATCCCCTCTGCTTTATTAGACTCAGCCAACATACAAAAAAGTACGTTTAGACTAGTTTAGCTATCTGGAATCATAAAGAACGATCAATTATTGAGCGTATGGTAATAGAAGACATCCAAGCTGAATAGGCAAAATCATTGCCGGCTGATTTATCGCTTTCACTGTTAGGTCTCTACATGGGCTAAAAGGGGACACGCGACAAGGGTATTTTGGAGCCTTTTAACTGGTAAAAATGACACATAACCTAAAAATCCCTGTCAACAGACATGAGATCCGATGATATCTCTTCGTGATCAAAACTAACACAGGAACCTTTTAGATTGTCTTGAAAATGGACGCAGCGATACGGCGCCATATCTTTCCGAACCCCAAATAAGGTTAGGACTGGATTGAATGCAGCATGCGAGTGTCACATTATGAAAGTCGTTTGGCAAGTCTCAATAGACGCGGATCAAGCCTGCGCCTGCGCATTATTTGGCAATTACACAAGTGTTCTGTTAGAATACAACAATGATGATGGTAAAGTTAATATGATAGCTAATGAATCCTGCACACGAGGCTTTAATCCGGAAGTGCCCATTTTAAAGTAGTTTAACCTTGTCTCTCACTGGCGGGAGCCTGGCGGAACTGTTGAGTTTGTAAAAATAGAGTGATACCATTTAAAGCAGAAATTAGGAAGCTTAGTGTTGTTATAACATGTCTTCAGCTAGAAGTGCATGTCTATCGCGGTACAAACATTCTTGCCAGAGACATTTATGAGACACAGAATGCTGAGAATGTATTTGCAAGTGATGGAAACACACATATAAGAATTAGCGTATTAGAATATCATCCTTTAATGCATGGCGGTGTTGTTTTTCTATTGTCTGCTGTGGTTTGCTATATTCGCCACTAACCCCAATGACGGTGTGAGACGTAGATTATTTTGGCCTACATATGATGTACAGGTTGATATTTTCGACCTACATTTGATTACGGGTTGATATTAACAATAATATGAAGCCTAGATCTACAAATAGCAACTGTTGTCTATTCATTAGTACGGCAAACTTTGTATAAAACTGGGATATTGATAGGTCCTACAATACCTACATGTAGATCTATAAGGAATATAAGTTAAATATATAGTTTAGATGGTGCACATTTATACGGAATACAGTCAAAGGAATAGAGGATCTAAGTCTAGGTTCATATCAATATCATTAGCTCTAATTATTAGCTCTATAATAGCTTGTAAAGGTTGCCAACTAGATCTGCTAGACGGTCACACTGAAGTGCATGAAGTACAATTAACTAGATTTCGCCATCTACTAAGTCTAAGATAATATAAGATAATGTTAAGGACAATATAGGCCATCTAATGGCATCTTACCCTATGTTATCTTTGTTATAACAAAGTTGCTAACTTATGTCTCTTCGGACCCTTGACTGCTTGTACATCTTTTGATAAATTTTCTAATATGAGAAGGTTCTATAATGAATAAGAATATGTTAAAAGCGCTTCCATTAATCAAACCATCTAAATTGAATAAATTTCAATATCTGGCAGTGAAATAACCAATCATGTGCAACGCTATATTTTTATATATGTATAAACTAATCCGCTAGTTTGATATGATACATATTTTTTTCTCATAGAGATGTAAAAGATGTGAGATAAACTGCAGCAGAGAAGACTTGAAATCTGCAGAATGATTGTACACAAATGCAAGATTATGTCAAGATCATCATGAACGTACTTAGTCAGGAAATTTATATGGACTAAACCTTTATGAATGGACTAAACCCTTATGAATCTTATAAAGATTGCAATATCATGTGTATGTATAGTCAATGAAATCACTTTGAACATAATACTATTTGTGTTTTTGTGTTTTGTGTTTTGATTGGCATTTTCCCTCTTTTTGTAAATTATAAGCTCATTGAAATTTTAGCTAAAGATCTGTAATGCAGCTAAACCACCATTGCTCAATTTTACATGTAGTGCTCTGATACATTGACATTGAACAGACTTTAAATATATCTAAGACAAAGAGTGATAATAATGGTGATGATAACACAGGCTAATACCATATAAACTATATAAAATTGTTGAAAATAGCAAATTCATTAAGCACTATCTAAATGATTTTCTTCAGTAAAATTAATGAATGTACCATTGCAAGTCTATGCTTGGAACTGTATTGAAAACACTGACCAATAGGGGCGCTGCTGTGTTATTGATCACCATTGCAACAGCTGAGTTTGGCATCTTGTTCTATAATATCTTTGTATAATATCTTTGGCTTAGGCCTATATTTGTGTCATACATGAATGGAGCACTGCCAATGTTTGATTGATAGATTAATGAATAATCATGAAATATAGTGTACTATTAGAGTTGTTCTTAGTTTATAGATTTAAAAAAAAAAAACTACACTATATCATGTCACGTAAATTATTTTGAAATCAATAAAATGCCGGTATACTCTGTAGGCTTTTATCTGTGCCTTTATACATGACTGGAGCACTTGCAAAGTTTGATTAATTGATTAGCTCTACTGGTCTTATCCCCTGTGGTGCTGGCAATACACGATCCCGGAGCATGCACTTGAGAGTCGGGCGTGTCAATCTGTCCTTTACGTGTTCTAAAACTGAACGCATGTGCTCCATTTCTGAACACTCACTGTGCGTTCAAAACCACGGGGCCACACGTCTGAAGCGTTCACTTTTTTAATGGTAGTGTTCAATGCCGTCAAATCTTAGTAATAGCTGTGAATATTGAACGATAGCGTGGTAATTTAGAACAGATGTAACGTGAAATGAACGGTAGTATTCAACTTGCGTTTCATATATTTAAAATTGAAAACGTGTAGTGTAGTGTGTATAGATCTACCACGTAATGCTTAGACTTGCTCAAAACGTTTGCTATTTGTTACTTACGTGTAACTTGTCATGTAAATTCCTCCTCTTCATCAGGAGAACCCTGGTCTGTTCCAGGCAACACATGATCCAGTTTTTGCTTGCTAGCTAGCCCCCCCCCCCCTCCCGTAGCCCCCGGGACCCTTGTGCCCTTGCCACTGCCCAATTATACAATTATACATGGAGCTTCTATCATCAGTAGTCGCGTTATGCATGGCGAAGATAACTTTTCTGGCCTCCTTTTCAAGGTATAGGACCTCATCTTTGTTTGCACTAACATAAGAGGGGTCAAGGGTAGTGGCAACGAGTTTATCATCAGCCAGGTTGCATGTATTTATTCCCATATCATCCAAGGTCAATATAAAATGTTCCCTGATGTCATTGTTCAGGGTGCATTGTTGAACTATTTTCTGCTCGTACCTGTTTCACGGTTGTGAGGCTGTCGCATGTTAATGCTTGCAAAAATGACGCACAGCTAATTGGTTTTTATTTTAAAATCACGATAAGTGGTGAGAAAAAGGACAATGGTATGTTACAGTGGTGATCACTATCTCTTCACTTGTGGGATTCTTTTGCACGTGTTCGCTACGCCACTTGTGCAGACAAAGACACCACTCGTGCACAGATAGGGTGATCTCACCACTATAACATACCATTATCATTATAATCTTGTGTGCAGTGTATATGTGTGTATACTTTTTTATATTTAGAGCTATTTAGGCTCTATTTTGCATTTATATTTTTTAATATTTCAAATCAATGTATTCCTTGCAGATATATCCTAATGCATGGTTCAATGATAATTGTAATGTAAATTGTAACATTGTAAATTGGCAGTTTACTGTTTTAAGAATTGTATAGTTAGCATGTAGTAGTATAAAGACTTTGAATTCTAGTGTTAATCACATTATGGAAAACGATAACAAATATGTAATAATGCATTAAAATGTAAACGAAATGAATAAAAAAACTAGTATTGGGTGATTTTTTTTATTATTCAACAACATACATCACTTTTTTACTTAGAGGATTTACAATTAGTCCGAGCTTTTAGAGGTAGAATCGATAGAATTTAACCTACTGAAAAACTAGAGAATTTCATAACTAAAGTCCTTTATTTATGTGACT